>OU611873.1:5637074-6237074 GCA_914767815.1 Eupsilia transversa | reverse complement strand
ATGGTACCAGCATTGAGGGTGCCTCCGGTAGCTTGAGTCGGAGCGGTTTGAAGATCGGTGGCGTGAGTTGCGTCTCGTGTCGCGATCACGGCTGTGCAATCGATTCCGAGGTCGACTGTCACGCAGCTGCACCGTCAGGTCTTTCATGGCACGCTTGAGCTCTGCGATTTCGGCTGCCATCTCACTTACGGAGGGTCCCGCTGCCGAAGTTGATGCAACGTGGCTTGGTGGTGCGACGATGTCCTTGACGCGGTCTGCCAGCTCTGCCAATGCCTCCAAGGTACTATGGGGCTGCGATGCCAGTATGGGCTGGATACTGCTGGGCAGACGGCTGCTCCAAATAGTGCGCACGAAATCCTCGGGCACAGTTTGTCCAGCTAATCCCTGCAGATGGCGAAGAAACTGCGACGGCTTCCGGTCTCCTAGCTCTTCATGCATCAACAGCTGCTTAACCTTCTTCTCCTGGGAGGCTGAGAGGCGCTTCACCAATTCGGTCTTCAGCTTCGCATACCGGTTGGTGGCAGGAGGGGACATGATGACGTCCTTCACCTCCTTTGAAAATTGGGGGTCAAGATGGCCGACCACGTAATTAAATTTGGTGACGTCATTCGTCACCCCTGCGTTCTCGAACTGTGCTTCGATTTGCGCGAACCAGATGTCCGGTTCTTCTGGCCAAAACGGCGGCAACTTCAGCGACACACGATAAACGTCGTGCACAGTGGAAACGCGCATCCCCTTTTTGTGCGATCGCTGCGTTACATTTTTCGACGTCAGCGACGACGCGGTGTGCTCGGACTCACTATCACTCATCCTTAAAGTGTTCGACTCGGGGTCACCAGTATAGTTATTCTTGGGGGTGTGTAGTAGACAGAGTAAAGAAGAAAAGTCAATCTGCTTAGGTACTCACGGTTTAATCGAGTAGCACACACACACAACACAGAAAACAGTCAGAAGGAGAAATCTTTTAGTGTATAATTTTTATTGTGTGACCACCGTCAGCTGGAGACCTTCTCCTATATTCCGGATATCCATCATCTCCTGTCTGGGTGTCCTTGAGAAGTGGTCGAGGGTACCTCTTACTGCAACTGCTATCTTTCATACAGGGTGATTTGTAGTTTAAACTACCGCAAGGACCATGTATCATGTTAGCCTTCACAATAAACGTTAAAAAATTTGTATTGTGCTTACGTCCGCAGTCATCTCGATTATGGTAGTCAAATTTGGAATCCGAATTATGCAGTGCATTCGGACAGATTGGAACGAATACAAAGGAAATTTACGAGATACTTAGGCTATAAATTTAAAATCCCTTATATGAGTTACAATAAGCGATGTGCTCGATTCCACTTACTTCCACTTGTAACTCGGAGAAATATATCTGACTTAAGGTTCCTAGTGAAAATAGCACAATCAAAGATTGAATGTCCTGAACTTCTTTCTAAGCTGACTCTGAATGTTCCACCTCGACATTCTCGTTTGAGAAATCTTCTTCGTGTTCCTTACGCTCGCACAGTTTACCGTAGCAATACGTATATGATTCGCTCAGTCAAAGCATTTAACCGAATTGTTAAGAATGAACACCCCTCAATCGATTTGTTTGCAAGCAGCTTAGCGTCCATAACTACTGCTTTATCTAAGCACTATAAATCTGTTTTTAATGCACTCTAATAGCGGTTGCGCATTGATCTATGCCTATGCAGGTACTTGATTTGATAGTTAATTTAATGTTTATATACTAAGGTTAATGAATAGTTAGTCAATTTGAAAACTTGTACAACAATACTCTATTGCTAACTGTGGAGGCTTGTAAATGGCTTATCGTCAATTACCTCCATGTTATTTCTGTATCGATAGCTGTAAGCCACCCAAACACAATAATAATAATAATCTTTATTGGCATAAAAGTAGGTACAATAAAATGAAGTCCCTGGCTCCCATGCTAGGTGAAATACCTGTGTTACAGGAACCAGTGCCCTCTCCCGTATCAATAAAATAAAATAAAATAAAATAATATCGTAGAGGAGAGGGTCTTGCTCAGGGTCAGGTATTTCTGCACAAATAACATTGTCGATTTGATCTGGGGTGATACGCTGTTCTAGCCATAGCAAGATATGGATGTGAGGAAGACCTCGTTTTTGCCATTCCACTGAGTATATAAAACAAAGCATCCCCCCAAACAGATTGCCTTTGGTTAGAAGAGCCATCATCTTTTTCACTTTTAGGTGGAATACCCTGGCTATTATGTCGTGGCGATCGTGTGACTTTTGACCAGGTAAAAGTATATCTGTGATCTCTTTCCATCGAGGATTACATGTGAATGTGATAAAAAGGTCAGGACGGCCATAATGGCCATAATGTACGTCACACGTCGTCTTGTGTACGCTCGTGCATATAGCGTGGTCCCCCCGTAAAAGATGATGGGAGCACCACCTTCTGACCCAGGTGCTCACCATCAACGTCCTGCCTCCCTATGGCATCTCGCAAGTGTATATAACTGTCAGCCCTCAGTTGCCCCTGGTTATTCCTGATATAGGTCAACCTTTCCGTCTCTATTTTAGCGTACATGTCAACCAAAAACTGACTTAAAAGAGATCGGAAATACACCAGGTGATTATCTTCTCCTTGTCTAATTTCGAGTTTTTATTCGAAATGAATAAAAACTCGCAGCGGAGACTGTCTTTTTAAGCATTAATTTGGTTTCAGGATCACGCTGAGGTAAAGAAATAGAGTACCCATCCTCGCCTCGGCAAAACAAAATCGGATACTGCAGGGCGTCGTACGAACGATGGGTCGCACAAATGCGCTGCAATGAATTATCATGGCTCTCAAGGATAATATCTCGTTTTTCAAATTGCTGACCAACCATTACTAAGGCCACCTCATTAGACGTAGGAGCATTGAAGCGACCCCTGTCTGTCCGGGGGCTTCATCTCAGAATTAATGACTACTTTAAATGTTTCAGATGTTGCAGGCACCTTGTCCAGGGCGACCTTAAAGTCTCTTACATAAGCATTAAACTTATGCAGCATTCCCTGTAGTTGTTTGACTAAGCCAGGTTTCACATCGGGAAAGTTGCTGCACCTCAATTGTACTTCCCTATCATTTTAGGGGTATGAGGAACAGGGTGTAAAGTTCTCTCATCCCCCATAGAAAAGGGAGGATCCTCCTACCAGACGGGTGTTATGTCTGGCGGGCAATTGCCCAAGGACTGATGTCGGATAGTCTTATATATATGAATCGCGCGGTAAACTTAAATAGCGCGATGCAGGATCTGTGACGTCAGGTCTTTGATGCATAGTTCGCATGTGGCAATGTAGATGCCGCCACATCACTCCCCTCCGGAGACCGGAGGTCGATAGTGGGCTGAGTCTTGTATCTTGCGATGCTTGCCAGTGCCAGTTGAGGTTCCAGTGAGTCGGAACCGGGTGCCGCATAGTTCACAGTGGGTCGGAACTGTCTGCGGTGATTGAGGGTGCTTTGAGTTTAAGTTTGAGTTTTTTTGAGTTTGATTCCCCAGTGCGTCGGATGCGGTACAGCGCCGGGTTGCTGATGAGGCTGAGGGTGGTGACCAGGAATGCGCGTTCGCTGCATGCTGGTGGTCAGGATACCCGTTGAAGCCGTGGGTGCTGGCTGGCTGTGTGACTCGCCTCACGAAAGCTTGCGGGAGTGATGTTGATGACGTCACGCTGAAGTAGTTGCACGAAGGCTGCGTTGACGTTCATATTCGGGGTCACCAATTTAGGGGTATGAGGAACAGGGTGTAAAGTTCTCTCATCCCCCATAGAAAAGGGAGGATCCTCCTACCAGACGGGTGTTATGTCTGGCGGGCAATTGCCCAAGGACTGATGTCGGATAGTCTTATATATATGAATCGCGCGGTAAACTTAAATAGCGCGATGCAGGATCTGTGACGTCAGGTCTTTGATGCATAGTTCGCATGTGGCAATGTAGATGCCGCCACATCATCTTCACCAACAAAATATATTTGTAAGAATTGTGGTTCCTTACCAGGTGCTGGCAGCAAACTTCCAACCAAGTGGTATATCTGGCCCTGAACTTTAAAAGTAGGCATAAAACCGTCCTTTATTATCTGTTTAGCTCCAAATGAAGTCATTTGAAAACAGTTATTATATTTACGAATACCGTTCATAAAATGGTCATGTTCCGGATGTGTATTCATGATCAAGCTGTAGAGAGGCTCGGGTAACTGTTCATAAGGCGGGAGCTGCACCTTACCTGCGCTACAGCACATGCCAGGTGCCTCATCCTTCCACTTGAGAGCATTGCACCATCGGCACTTGTTGCTCATGGAACCCCAGGCCACGGTGCTGTCGATTGCATACTCTGTGTCGATATCATATGCCATGCCGGAGCGAGCCTTGATTTTCCAGCAACGTCCTTTCCTTTCTACTCGTCTTCCAGGATTATTTTGATCATATCGAGACTGTGACGCACTATGCACCTCAGGGTGAGCTTGCTGATACCTAGCCACAGTTCCTCTATGCACCTCAGGGTGAGCTTGCTGGTACAAAGCAACAGCTTCTCTATGCACCTCAGGATGAGATTGTTGGTATCTGGCCACTGCTTCAACGTGCACCTTACTATTCTTCTTTTGATACTTGGACACAGCAGCACGGTGAATTGACGGTTTTTTTTGCACATACCTTTTAGAAGCTTGTTGAAGTTGCTTCTTGCGAGTAGTGTGGGTGCATCTGGCACGACGTTTTTTAGAGCATTTCGTAGGAACGGTAATAGATGATTGAGATGAGTCATGATCTGGTTCTGATAGGGGCGGTGAGATAGTAGGCACTTCGCTTCTTCTCGTAGTAATCTTCTTGGCAAAGACAGGGAGAAGTGAAGAAGGGGAGGTGGACTCGGACATTGTCTCACTATATACGTATACATCGAAATGGCCTCGTGACAGATCATGAGAAAAGCGTAGCCGTCCCACGCGGTTACCTGCAGTACCAAAACTTATATAAAACTGACCGTCGCGGTAAACTTCAAAAACCCACGGAAATAGTTGCCCTGCCGCCTCCAGCTCACATAAACTGCCATAAGTAAAAGGGCGTGACATGTCAATGCAGTATTCAGTGGCACTGGAGTAATTGTCCCCGTTACTATCGTGGGACATAATGGCAAACTCTTCCCAGTTGGCCACCACATGGCTAACGATCTGCTCGCGCACCCCCCTGGCCATCACTTGTGTGTCATACAATAGATAGGAGATGGCCCGAAACAGACAGGTTCCATCCCCAACTATAGGAACTATGGTATGAGGCACCATAATCCCACCATTTTTTAAAGATTCAACAGCCATTGTAATAGCTAACCAAAAGTAGATAAAAAATAAAAGAATTAAATGAAACAAAATTAAATTAAATACAAAAAGCGGAAAAATTTAATGTAATTAAAATTAATGAATGAATTTGAAAAAAATGAATTAATATGCGAATAAAAACTTTGAGTCGGCGCCATCACACATTCAACGAAGATTCATCAAGCTGCCATTATGCGCTATAATTATGTAATTAATCAATTTGTTTGTTGGTTTGTTTGGCGCCGACACAAAGTTTGTTACGTAAATTAGTTTAGGAACTTACTTACACTAAAAGGTATATATTTTATTTTTTGCTTTTCAGTTATTTTTTTCGTCGGTTTAATGTTTTGTAAAAAAGTTTTTTATTTTTCGCTTTTGAGTTGCCTTTTATTGTTGTACCTAAAATCTAAGACCTACCAATTTTTTTGATTATTCTTTAAAATACATATTTGCCTCGGTCATATATACCGTCTCCGACACGGCCATCCTACGATGCACACATCCTCGTGTGTTAACCTGCAAAGAAAAATACTCGCAAAGTATCACATAGCTCCTGACCACATTTGCTAAAGCCATAAGCAGTATGAAAGAAATCTGTTGGAATCTCAAATCTTATTTCTTAAGTTCAAACAAACCAAAATCTCAGAGTTCAGAGCATTACTCACTTGTCGGAGACAGTCATTAGTACGGTCGCTAAACGAATCGCAAGCGCGCCACTGGAAACATCACGTGATCTACCCACACCACAAGCGCGCTTATACAGAGTCGTGATGTTTAAGTCCACGGCGAGCAGGCCATTCAGTATCTGATCGCATCGGAGTTAAGACGTCGCGAAACTGTACTCGATTCGTTGTGTTCAGTTATTGTGATTAAATTGTAATTTGTGATAATGTTAGTTTGTGATTTTAATAAACGCTGTGTATCGCACCCAGTGTGTTTTCATTGCACGAAACCCATCTTCTGCCCACATGATGCCTGATTCTAGTGAAATAAATTCTGATGTCGCTCCGACATCAGAAGTGGGATCAAATCGTGCTAATGAGATCTCACGCGGGGACAGTGAGAATAACAATCAGTGGCGATTACTTTTTGAAATGAAAAACCTACAAATGCATGCGACTGATACTAACTCTAAAAACTAAGCCAGTGAAAACAAGTTAGTGTTGCCGGTATTCGACTCTGATAAACCCGATTCCGATGCGCGAGCACGGTGCGTGACAGCAGATTTATGCTTTGCTTAAAATTCACTGCAAAGTCAACTTGTTGTGGCGGTCAGCAAGACGCTAAAAGGTGAAGCATCAACATGGCTATTCCAAATAGCCTACGAAGGAATGATATGGAATGAATTAAAGGTACTTTTCACAACACGATTTTATTTAAATGATAGACAACAGCAAGTTCAAATAAACGGTATCAATTCACTAGGTTTAAAAGTTAAAATGGGTGTTCCACAAGGCTCGATTTTGGGTCCTTTCCTCTTCTTAGTATACATTAATGATCTACTCCATTTACTAAAAAATCAACCACAAATGGTGTTATTTGCTGACGATACTTCCTTAATTTTTAAGGTCGATAGACGTGCGACAAATTTTGACGACGTAAATAATGCCTTACTGCAGGTCCAAAATTGGTTCACTGCTAATAATTTAGTATTAAATGGAAAAAAAACTAAGTGCATAAAATTTTCTTTACCAAATGTAAAAACTAATAATTGCGAGATAGTATTGAATCAAGAGAAACTAGATTTCGTCGATAAAACCGTTTTCCTGGGGATCACGCTCGACTCTAGGCTACAATGGGGTCCTCATTTAACATCTCTTGCAGGACGGCAAAGTTCAGCAGCATATACTGTCAGAAAAATCCGTCAATTTACTGATGTAGATACCGCGAGACTGGTCTATTTTAGTTACTTTCATAGTATCATGTCTTACGGTATTTTACTGTGGGGACGGGCTGCAGACATCGAGTCTATTTTTATTCTGCAGAAAAGAGCTATCAGAGCCATATATCATCTCCGCAGGCGCGATTCTCTAAGGGAACTGTTTAAAGATATTAACATCATGACGGTACCTTGCCAATATATCTATGAAAACATCATGTATGTTAGAAAAAAATTACATCTTTTTAGTAAAAGAGGTGATAGACATAATTATAGTACAAGAAATAGGGACCTATTAGTTCAACCAGGTTTCAGACTGGCTAAAGTAGACTCATCTTTCATGGGGTACTGTTTAAAATGTTACAATAAAATTCCTCCTCACATACTTCAACTGAATGAGACGAAATTCAAAACATGTATAAAACGCACACTATGCAGGCAGGCATATTATAAGTTGGGGGATTACATCACTGATAAAAATGCTTGGGCCAATGCTAGTCCTGCTCACACAACCACAACTAATTGATTAACATTTGAAAAGTCTGTTGGAGCTGCTGAAGATTGTAAGAACATCTTTGCATTGTATAATCATCATCAGCATCTTTGCTTTTTAAATCGGTATGTAAAGGAAGATTTCATTTCGGCCGCACGCTCCAGGAAGGACCTATCCACTTGTGACATCGGGTTTCAAGGCTCATCTCAGCGTGTGTATGTTAACGATCACCTAAGCGTGGAGTACAAAAAGCTTTTAACCAAAGTTAAAACCATTGCTAAGGATAAACATTATGAGTACGTATGGGTTAAACATGGTAAAATTCATATACTTAAAAACAATCACTCAAAAGTTATTATTATAAGGAAGGAGTCAGATTTAAACAAGATTGTCTAATGTGCTTCTTAATTGTTACACTTACTTACCTATTTTGCTATAATATTTTACTTCAATGGCTTAAAATGCTTAATACCATTTGGTTCACATTAACTTTTTGCAAAATGTTTAACACCTGTGCCGTACTAATGAGTTCGACACCTATCCTTTGTTTAGATAGTTGTATGCTTTGTGTTCGTTATCGCGCTGTTTACTTTGTAGCCACAATATTAATCATAACACCACACCACGTTTTTGACATCTGATAAAGAAACACGGAAGCAACAGCCCTGAGAAGAACTGACACCACGTTTTGACATCTGATAAAGAAACACGAAAGCAACAGCCTTGAGAAGAACTGACGCCACGTTTTGACATCTGATAAAGAAACAGGAGTATCAGGACTGCAGATGCCACACACCGACATCGTGTTCTCCAGGAACACCAGGGTTGTCCAACTTCGGTTCACTGACACAGATCTTCACACGACGGTGGCCGCCTCGGAAAGGAAGCGGGGTAAGCGGACGTCGCGACGCCCCCGTCAGGGGGCGTGGCGAGCGGGTTCAGGGCTTCGCCCCTCGCCCGCGGAGGCAATACTGTGGCCCGTCACTGCGGACCCTTCATTATGTTGGCCTTTGCGGCCTAGTAGAAAAGGGACGCTTTTCAGCGTCCGTGTTATTGGTTGCTATGAATTTTTCTGTAGGCGCATCACGACGTTATATCCTATAACGTCGCTTTCTTCACGACATCTAGGCGGTCTGTCCCCGCCAGGTGAGACCCCCAGTTACCTGGGGGAGGCCCGGCGAGAACGACCAGCGACTTAGATGTCGGCTCGACGCACCTACAGGACGGAATGTAGCCACCCCTCGCCCTGCTCACAGATCTAGCCGTTTACAGATTGAGGGATGAACTGTCGTGTGTGTGTGAACAGTTTGTACTGTAGGATTACACCGTTCAGTGTTTACGTGCAACGCGGCCCGCACCGCGCTTGCGCGTGTTGAATAGGTGTCGTTCAGTAAAGGTTGTCTGTGTTTAGTTGCGTGACATGCCTATATTAACCTAGAACACGCCGCGCAACAGATGTGTGTGTACATCTGTAGAGTCATATTATATCGAGTGAGCTGCGTGTAACCTGGGTGCAGCTTACTCGAGGCGTCAATCAGGGGGGGGGAGGCTCACAGTCCGCTACCAGGTCGCGGGGAGGAAGCGGGGACTACTAGGCACCCATATTTATGCCTTCAGCGCACGCGCTGCCGCGCTCACGAACACACAGGCGACATCATGCGGAAACCATTTGTCAACAGTCCGCTATCGTGT
The DNA here is from genome assembly GCA_914767815.1 of Eupsilia transversa. Classification (NCBI taxonomy): domain Eukaryota; kingdom Metazoa; phylum Arthropoda; class Insecta; order Lepidoptera; family Noctuidae; genus Eupsilia; species Eupsilia transversa. Next base: position 6,227,690 of record OU611873.1, on the reverse strand, counting down.
GATTGGTTAAAAATGCATTATTTTAATTTGTTATATTTTTTGTAAATGCTGGTCTAATTTAATGTACACGTTTTAATTGGTTCAGTCATATATTGTAAATAGTATATAAGCCACGTTATTCCACCAAATAGATACCTTTTACATTCATACATCAACGAATATTTTCTTTACCTTCTGATATTCCAATAGTCCCAAAAGTGGTGACCCCGAGCCTAAAACACAGTGAAGAAATTTTTTTTTTGTAATTTTTTTTTTTGTGAGCGTTTCGCCTCGTCGTTCATACCGCGTACATCGAGGGACTGGAACAATCTGCCTGCTGCGGTTTTTCCGTCCGATTATAATATGGGTGTCTTCAAGGCTAGACTGAATAGGCTCTTAATAAGCTAGTGCGCCTCACCATCGACGATTGCATCACTGCTTACCATCAGGTGGGATCGCAGTCAAGCGCTAGTTTATAACTATAAAAAAAAAAAAAAAAAAAAGATCACCGACGCTCAGCCAATATCGTCGAATCACAATTCAAGATGTCGAAGCCCTGCCAAACGAAAGAACAATCCAGCTCATCGGAGCACCCAGTCCCAAAGGTGGAAGCTGCCGGTATATCTCTCAACATGCGTATTCCACCTTTCTGGCGCGATCGACCACGACTCTGGTTCATCAGCTTCGAAGCAGCAACTAACGACCTCAAGAAAGGCCAGGGTCAGCTCGCACAGATGGTCATTGCACAGCTCGAGCGACAAGACGTCGAGCAGATCGCGGATCTTTTATACAACCCACCAGAGACGGATCAATACAAGTCCATCAAAGAAAGGCTCATATCTACCTACGAGGAATCAGACAGCCGCCAGTTCCAAAAATTGCTATCTGAGATGGAACTCGGAGACCAGAAGCCGACTCAACTACTCCGCCGTATGCGAAACCTCGCCGCAGATAAAATTCCAGAACCAACTCTGCGACTTATGTGGACCAATCACCTCCCGTCACACGTCCGCTCAGTCCTCGCAGTCAGCGAAACGTTCAGCACAAAGACAGCACTCGACGAACTCGCGCTACTCGCAGATAAAATAATGGAGCAGACAGCAGCAACAGAAGTCGCAGCCGTGCATGCACCAGCACCAGCACCACCAGCACCATCCGCACCGCAGGCAGATACGCAGCACCTTATCAACGAAATAAGAAAGTTATCGCTAGAGATAGCCGAGTTAAGAACAAGACAATACCACAACAACACCAACAACTATCGTCGCAGTCGTTACTCATCTCGTAACCGCAGTACATCACGACCACGCAGTCGAGAAGCTTCCCCATCTCCGTTCTGTTATTATCACCGCCGTTTCAAAGAACAAGCTAGACGTTGTACATCGCCTTGCTCGTTCAAGAAGCAAAACCCGGAAAACTAGACGGAACGTTGGCAATGGCGGACACCGGCGTTCAAGAAAAGACCCACCGCCTATACATCACGGACAAAACCTCGAAACTATCCTTCTTAGTTGACACTGGAGCAAACATATCCGTGCTACCGAGGAAAAAGGGACAAATACCAATGCCACTACCATTCCAGCTATACGCAGCGAACAACACAACTATAGCTACGTATGGCGAGAAAACATTAACACTCGATCTAAATTTACGCCGACCGTACTTGTGGAAATTCATCGTAGCTGACGTCACAAAACCCATACTTGGAGCCGATTTCCTCAAGCATCACCAACTCATTGTCGATTTGAAAAACCGAAGATTAATCGATGGTGTGACGAGTTTAAAAGTTAACGCCCCGGTACGAGCATCAAACGTGCCCACCGTACGCAGCATAGATATGTCGCAGTCATACCACAACATATTAGCCCAGTATCCCGGCATAACCAGATTGACATCGATGCAATTAAAATCCGATATCCACGTGCAACATTATATCGAAACAACAGGACCGCCGGTACACAGCCGAGCCCGACCGATACCGCCACATCGCTTCGAAACAGTGAAGAAAGAATTCGAAAATATGATCGAACAAGGGTTATGCAGACCTAGCAAAAGCCCATGGTCATCACCTCTACACATCGTCCCTAAGAAGAATGGTGATATTAGAGTTTGTGGCGACTATCGCCGACTCAATTCCATCACCATACCAGACCGCTACCCCGTCCCACGCATCAAGGACTTCACTCATCAATTATCCGGAAAAACTATCTTCTCAACAATAGATCTCAACCGTGCATACCAACAACTGAGCGTAAGAGAAGAAGACATCCAGAAGACAGCCATAATAACCCCGATGGGATTATTTGAATTCCCACGTATGTGCCCTGGTTTGAAGAACGCGGGACAAACGTTTCAACGTTATATCCACGAAGTACTACGAGGATTAGATTTTGTCTTCCCATTCCTCGACGATGTGTTATTGGCATCCGAAAACGAAGACCAACACAGAAATCACCTCCAAATCGTATTGAAGCGACTAGAAGACAATGGCATAACCATCAACCCGGCCAAATGCAACCTAGGCAAATCAGAAGTCCAGTTCCTAGGTTACACGGTAGCAAAAGAAGGCATCAAACCACCGCAACATAAAATCCAAGCAATCACCGATTACCCACAACCGACTACAATCGAAGAATTAAGAAGATTTCTTGGAATGATCAACTTCTATCGCGATCATATCCCCAACGCCGCAGCACTACAGGCACCACTTAATTCATACCTACACAATGTAAGGAAGCGAGACAAAACTCAGATCACGTGGACAAATGAAGCAACTCAAGCGTTCCAGCAATGTAAAGCTAGCATCATACAAGCAGCTTTACTCGCTCACCCATCACATCAAGCTACACTTGCTTTATTCTGCGACGCATCCGACAACTCAGCTGGCGCTGTCCTACAACAATACACAAATGAAACATGGCAACCGCTCGGATATTATTCCAAGAAATTCAATGACGCGCAAAAGAAGTATTCTACCTACGACCGAGAGTTACTCGCAATCTACATGGCAGTCAAACATTTTCGCAAAACATTCGAAGGACGCCACCTCATTATATTTACGGATCACAAGCCATTAACATTCGTAATGACAAAAACACAATCAAATACAGAAACACCGAGACGAACGAGACAACTTTTGTTTATCAGCGAATTTACCACAGACATACGTCACGTGAGCGGTAAACAAAACATCGTCGCCGACGCACTCAGCCGCATAGAAACAATCTCATGCCCATCTGCGATAAACTTTAAGGACATAGCCAGCGCGCAAGAAAAGGACAGCATCATTGAACAATTACTGCAAGAAAACAACATCAAACTCAAGAAAATAATAATACCCAATACAGACGTCGAGTTATACTGCGAAACATCTACACCGTATATACGCCCGTATATACCAGAGGATCACAGACAAGTAGTTTTTAACAGCGTGCACAACATCAGTCATCCTGGTACGCGCACGACTCGCAAACTTGCAACACAAAAATATTTCTGGCCATCAATGAACGCAGACATCAGCCGTTGGACTCGAACCTGTATACAGTGTCAGAAAAGCAAAATACAACGTCACACATCCTCGAACATCTCATCTTTCCCGCCAAGTGACCGCTTTCAACACGTACACGTCGACATTGTTGGCCCGCTACCTACAACAACTCAAGGCCATCGTTACTTAGTAACAATGATCGACCGACTAACAAAGTGGCCCGAAGCAATACCTACCGACGAAATAACAGCAGTTCGAATAGCCGATATCGTCTACCAACATTGGATAGCAAGATTTGGATGCCCGACCACACTAATAAGCGACCAAGGTCGCCAATTCGAGAGTCAGTTATTTCAAAACCTAATGAAACAAATGGGAATCAAGAAAAATCGCACCACACCGTATCATCCTCAAAGCAACGGAATGGTCGAACGGTGGCATCGCTCGCTCAAAACATCATTACGCGCAAAACTATCCGACGCAAGTACATGGATCAACGAGCTACCTACAGTGTTACTTGGTCTACGAGCCGCACTGCGCACCGACACCGGCGTGAGCGCCGCCGAACTTACCTACGGGTACAACCTACGTCTACCCGGGGATTTTTTTACAAGTACCGACACACCTACAATGGATTATACTTACGTCGAAAATCTGCGTGACATCATACAAGTAAACAAACCGCAAGCAGTCGCCGAGCATCACAGCAATAATAAGCGCGTATTCGTGCATCAAGATTTACTCAAATGCAGTCACGTGTTTATTAGAACCGATGCAGTTAAGAAACCACTCCAAGCTCCGTATGAAGGACCCTACCGTGTTATCAGCCGCACAGACAAAACGTATACTATACAGCTACCGAATCGTCAAGCTAACATTTCGATCGATCGACTGAAGCCTGCATACGTCATAGCAGAGTATACCAATACCATACCTCCAGGAAACATTACCAATACCTTACCTCCAAGAACCATTACCATTACCAAGCAAAGCAAGGCCAGTACCACACCAACCAAGCAACAAGCACGAGTACCTACGACCATCGTGACGTCACAGCCCACTGTCAGCAAAACAACACGCTCGGGCCGCGTCGTCAAGCTGCCGGTACGCTTCGCTTGAGGGGGAGTACTGTAGCCACAATATTAATCATAACACCACACCACGTTTTTGACATCTGATAAAGAAACACGGAAGCAACAGCCCTGAGAAGAACTGACACCACGTTTTGACATCTGATAAAGAAACACGAAAGCAACAGCCTTGAGAAGAACTGACGCCACGTTTTGACATCTGATAAAGAAACAGGAGTATCAGGACTGCAGATGCCACACACCGACATCGTGTTCTCCAGGAACACCAGGGTTGTCCAACTTCGGTTCACTGACACAGATCTTCACACGACGGTGGCCGCCTCGGAAAGGAAGCGGGGACTACTAGGCACCCATATTTATGCCTTCAGCGCACGCGCTGCCGCGCTCACGAACACACAGGCGACATCATGCGGAAACCATTTGTCAACAGTCCGCTATCGTGTGATTGGTTAAAAATGCATTATTTTAATTTGTTATATTTTTTGTAAATGCTGGTCTAATTTAATGTACACGTTTTAATTGGTTCAGTCATATATTGTAAATAGTATATAAGCCACGTTATTCCACCAAATAGATACCTTTTACATTCATACATCAACGAATATTTTCTTTACCTTCTGATATTCCAAAAGTCCCAAAAACTTTAAAGCTTTACCGCACTATAATATGTTTTTCTCTCTCGCACTTGCACGCACCACGCACTATTGCTTGCTTTTTCGCACGGCTGGTTACTATTTAACATCGTATGATTCTTGCGCTCGCGCAAATCTTATTGACTTTTACCTTCATTATACTAATTTAATTATATTAAAACTTATTCTACAATGTTATTTAATGAAATGCTTTATTTTAATGGATTATACAGATTTATACTCAATTATTAGTTTTAGCTTTTAATGGCTCCTAAGTTAAATATATTTTATCAAAACGTTCGCGGGCTTAGAACTAAAAGTGATACGTTCTATCGTCAAATGTTGCTAAACTCGTATGATATTATTGTTCTTACAGAGACGTGGTTATTGGATGGAGTTTTAAATTCCGAACTCTTTGATGAACGGTACATTGTGTGGCGTCGTGATCGGGATTATGTTTTGACCGGGCAATCGCGTGGTGGGGGTGTGCTTATTGCTACACGCAGGGAGCTTTCAGTTATATGCCAACCTACCTTCTATTCTACAGCAGAGGATTTATGGCTCAGCATACGACTGAAAAATTCTAGTACACATAAATATATTACCTTACATATTTGTGTTGTTTATTTATGTCAGCAAAACTTAGGCCTTTCTTTTTCTTTACAACTTCGTAATTACCTCACAAAACTAAACCAAGTAGTTATGAGTAACTCTTCTGATAACTTTCTCATCATTGGTGATTTTAACATGAGCGGTATTAACTGGGTCTTATCTGAAAATCTATCGCTCGTCCCGATGAACCCGAATGGTTCTGACGAAGTTTTATTTGGTGACGAATTATGTACCCTAGATTTTAAACAATGCAATGGTGTTCTTAATAGGTATGGTAAAATTTTAGATTTGGTACTTTCTAACCAATTAGTTACTGTGGTTGAATGCTCAAATCCGCTGGTTCCCATTGACGCCTACCATCCAGCACTACTAATTAATATGGATTTCGTTGAAGCCCCTCTATTAGAGTGCGCGTCACGGACGCAATATCTGTTCGACAAGGGTGACTACGAATCTATCAATAAAGACATTTCCGCGACTGACTGGGAATCCGAATTTGCGGCGCGATCAATTGATGAATCATTAAACCTTTTCAATCAATTTATTCTCAATTTACACGCAAAATACATTCCACAAAAATTACATCGTAGTAAAAAATATCCAAATAGGTACAATTCGGCATTAATTAAAACAATTAAAGAAAAATACAAATATTTAAAAAAGTTCAAGACGTATGGCAATTTAGCGGATGAGTCAACATTTAAGCTTCTTCGTGAAAGGGTAAAGAAATTAGAATCGCAATGTTACGAAAACTACTTGAACTTAACCGAAAAATCTATTAAAGAAAATCCTAAATATTTTTGGACCTTCGTTAAAAAACGACATAACTCAAATGCAGTTCCCAGCACTTTACACTATAATAGCGAAGCGTTGCGTACCGGAGAAACAATATGCGAAGCGTTTTCTACGTACTTCCACTCTACATTTCTGGATACTGGCCCTAGTCATGGAATATCTTCACCCCCTTTTTTTACTGAATCTTCCAGCCTATCTGATATATGTAGCATTGAAGTGAACGTTGATGAAGTTTCTAACTTGCTTCGCAAGTTGGATACTTCTAAAGCGGCCGGCCCAGATAATATTTCATCGAAATTTCTAGTACGATGTCCGACTTCAATTGCCCAACCTATCTCGATTCTCTTTAGGAAATCTTTGGATACTTGTGTTGTACCTCAACTTTGGAAATCGGCTTTCATAACGCCTATTCACAAAAAAGGAGTAAAAACCGAAATTGTTAACTACAGGCCAATATCCAAGCTCTGTATTGTGGCAAAAATCTTCGAAAGGATCATCTATAACCAGGTGTATAGTGCTCTTAAAAATTCATTTAGTTCCTTTCAACATGGTTTTTTGAAAGGAAGGTCTACAGTCACCAACTTAATTCTGCTCAATGATTTTATTACTGACGCCATGGATAACGGTAAGCAGGTTGATGTCGTTTATACTGATTACAGTAAAGCTTTTGATCGGATTGACCATGAGATCTTAATATCAAAGCTATATGGTATGGGAATACGCGGCGATTTACTCAGATGGTTTTCTTCTTATCTGGAGAACAGGTCCCAAGCAGTAGTATTAAGTAATTATATTTCTGGTTGGGTGCCTGTCCCCAGTGGTGTCCCCCAGGGTTCATTGCTCGGCCCATTACTCTTCATTATCTATATAAACGACATCAACTCTTGCTTGATTTCATCCAAACTGTTATGTTTTGCTGACGATATGAAAATCTATACCAAAATATCATCACATATGGACGTGATTGCACTTCAGGATGATTTGCGTCGTCTGGAGGCTTATTGTCGTGGGAGTAAGCTTGATCTTAACCCTGCTAAATGTTCGGTTCTAACGTATTCTCGAAAGCGTACAATTATACCTTCATCGTATATCTTGGGTGATCAAGTACTACCTAGAACGAATTGCATCCGAGATCTGGGGGTTTATCATGATTCTAAGCTAACTTTTGAATTTCATGTCGATGCCATAGTCGCTAAAGCATCTAAGGCCCTAGGTTTCATAATGCGGCTGTCCAGGTGCTTCACTCAAGCCAAAACTTTAAAGATTCTATACTGTACTTTTGTTAGAAGCCACTTGGAATACGCGTCTGAAATCTGGAATCCATGTTACCACAAGTACATTGATCGTATAGAGAACATCCAGAAAAGGTTCATCAAGTATTTGTGTTATCATCAGAAAGTGCCCTACCGGTCTGAAGATTACCTCAACCTCTGTAAGAAGTATCATATACTACCTCTAATTAATCGGCGAACAATCTGTGACTGTATTTCATTATTTAAAATTTTCAATAATTCAATTAATAACTCCGATATTCTATCCAAATTTTATTTTAACGTTCCCGGAAGGTCGAAGCGATGGAACGCACCGTTGCGTGTTCCATTTACCTCTACGAATTACAGGCAAAACTCATTTATAGTGCGTGCAAGTAGCAAATTTAATAGTATGTGCAAACAGCATGATTTTGATCCTTTCTTAACAAGTGTGGTCTCGGTCAGAAAGTGCCTGAGCCTTGGCTTTTTTAATTAAGATTTCGTATATTAAGGTCTTTATTCTTGTATAAATATAAAATGTGAATTGGTTTAAGCTTGAATGTTATACTGTTTATTTTTCTATTCTTTTTTGGTAGCTGTGTTGTGTGTTGTTCACATTCTTTCTTGCCAATCTGTTTTTAGAAGTGAAGACTTTTAATTGGCTGTCAGTCTCACATACAATTTTTTATTCTGTTTGTTTTAGCTGTAAGTCATCCATAGTTAATAAATAAATAAATAAATAAACTCAATTTCCTTTGCATTATATAACTGCATAGCACATGTGTGAGTACTATGTACTATAGAGCTACCATTTACCGGGTAATATTATGTCTTTCATTGACTTGAATGTGCCCTGGCGGCTGTGAGTATGTCATGCTCACTCAGATGTCTCGCTGATGGTGGCGTGTGTGTTGGATCATTTAGCTCCCTTCAAAATGGTTGAGCTGAATGGTGCTAATCCATGCGTCATGTTCGTGAACGGGCGCCGTCAGTTGGGGCTGGTCATCTCTTGGCTGCCATGGCTTATTTTTAATTTTTGAATTGTTTATTTTTATTTTTATAATTTATATCAACGGACGCTTTTATCATGCACGTCTTTCTACATTGTTCTCACATGTATAAGTAATTTCAACATGAATGATGTAACCAATTTTTGTAACAATTTTTTGATTTAAAAGAGTGTCCGTGGAGTTTCTTGCCCGTTCTTCTCCATAGGTACCTACTACGCTTTGGAATGGGCAACTAGCTTCATATTTTCTGACTGACCGACTCCTTGACAATTCAAAAGTGCCTGTAAATGGTTTAATTGAAATAAATGCTTTGAGTTTGAGTTTGAGTTTGAGTTCGTCTGACACATTGGTGGGGTACCTTCATTAAAATGAACGGCAAAAAAACCAAGTGAAGAAACATTACCCGCGTTCGCAAGTAATTTAATCACTTCGCTGAATAATCGTTGGAAAGATGTAAACAAAGAAGAAATCGCCGTAGCAACAGTACTCGCTCACATCATAGTTTGACCAGTGACTTCAACGTATGGCGTTTACTACAAACATTAGATCGAGGGACAAATTACGGCAAGAACTGAACGCGTTTTGACATTTGAACCGCAAAATAAACACCACCGGTGAATCATGGTCGAGTCAAGCTGTGCAGCAGCCGGCAGCGAAGCCCTTGGTCTGCTTTAAATGTGGCAAGCCGGGTCACATAGCAGTCCGGTGTACGAGCGGCGGTAGTGGCGGCTGCGTCGACAGCGTCGGCTGCGTTGGCAGCGGCAGCTGCGTCGGCAGCGGCGGCTGCGTCGGCAGCGACGACAGCGGCAGAGGGCCGGTTGGTCGGTGTGCGGAACGAGCGGCGCATCGTACAACTACTCTCAGGCACGTTAGAACACAAAGGTGAGCTGTATTGTTTTGTTTACGATTCTGGTGCTGAATGCTCGGTATTAAATTAGAGTTGTGCAGCCAAATTAAGTGGCAAACGAGTTAATAACATTGTTGCGTTGACTGGTATTGGTCAAACACGTGTATTCATCACAGAACAAATCTAATGTTGCTTAACGATTAGCGAACACCAACTTGACTTTTTGTGTTTTGTTTGTTTTGACTTTGTGTTGCTTCAAAACGAAGAACGCAACCAGACTAAATTAGACCCCAAATATAAGCCATTCAAAGTTGTAAAATTATTAGTGAGATCGCTACGCATTGAGAGCATTAAGTTCTAAGCGTACTTACAAGTACGAACACGATGGGTTAAGGAGAATGCCCGAGTGCCAAGTACAGTTTTAAGTAGAGAGTTTTTGATTTGATTTGAGAATTTGAAATTGAGAGATAGTGTGGAAACTTGGTTCGGATGGTCGACCGTACCAGTAGCCATTTCGTAGCCGTAGTCCGGTAGAAGTCGGTGTCTACTTTTAGTAGTCCGTGGATGCGCGGTGCGCGGGTGGCTCTGGCGGAGGTCGGGTCGTAGAGACCATAGAGTCATGTGGGACTCGGCGTTCTTGAGGAACGTAGTAAAACAAACAGAGGTTTGTTGGAGGGCCATGTGTTGCCCATAGGCCACGGATGAGTTTCCTGCTTTGTGTAATGATTAGATGAATGAAGAGGTACTTGGTTGCTCTAGCATTTTAATTGACCTAATCGTATGTTTGATCTAGTTTTTAGTTTGTTTGATTTAGAACTTTAGACAAAGAGAATTATTTGTAAAGAAATAAAGGAAAGTCATTGTGATGAAAACCAAAGTCGACATTGATGAAGTCCGCGAGATTGCGTCAAGGAATATTAGACAAACGCAGCTATAACAAAGAAATAAAAATCGGTTGGTGATTTCGTGTTATTAGAAACGAAGAGAGAAATCAGACTAAGTTAGATCGGAAGTTCAGAGGTCCGTTTAAGTTACGGGTAGTCTTGAATGGTGATCGCTATACGTTAAAAGCTTTAAATTTTAACCATACAAATACGCTTACGATAGGTTTAAGAAAGATGCCAGTAGGTCATGTACCAGTCGAAGTAGATGGTGATCATAGTGGTGATGAGCAAGCCTAAGTTATGGGAACCACGCGAGTAGGGGTTCTCTATCGGCCGTATTGGGTCTGGAAGGACCATAGTTTTGATCCAGGCGATGGGTGTGTGAGAGCAATGCTATTGCTGGTCGGCTGAACAGCCGTGGCGTTAGAGTGGTTTACTCGTGTGTGGGTTTCTAAGGCTCATAGTGATAAAGATGATTGTTAATGTGGAAAACGACGGTACGTGGCTCTGGTTGATGATTTTTGCTATGATTAGTCAAAGTTTCGGTTGCCAGGGAATCGGAGTATTACTACTACGAATTTGAGGTAGTCGAGTGAAAGTCTTGTTGATGAAACAGAGAGTAGAGATTAAGTTTGTGTGATAATACTTTGGAACCATAAAGTCCGGGAGTGACTTGGCGGTCCGAGGGGGATGCGCAAATGATTGGTTGAGTAACTGGAGGTTACTAGAAAGTATGAATCAGATGCAGCTTAGTCGATTATTTTATTGGTGATCTTAAGATTTGAGAATTAAATAGTGAGTAATGCTCTGAACTCTGAGATTTTGGTTTGTTTGAACTTAAGAAATAAGATTTGAGATTCCAACAGATTTCTTTCATACTGCTTATGGCTTTAGCAAATGTGGTCAGGAGTGACCGAGCTATGTGATACTTTTCGAGTATTTTTCTTTACAGGTTAACACACGAGGACGTGTGCTTCGCAGGATGGCCGTGTCGGAGACAGTGATTAGTACGGTCGCTAAACGAATCGCAAGCGCTCCACTGGCGACATCACGTGATCTACCCACACCACAAGCGCGCTTATACAGAGTCGTGATGTTTGAGTCCACGGCGAGCAGGCCATTCAGTGTCTGATCGCATCGGAGTTAAGACGTCGCGAAACTGTACTCGATTCGTTGTGCTCAGTTATTGTGATTAAATTGTAATTTGTGATAATGTTAGTTTGTGATTTTAATAAACGCTGTGTATCGCACCCATTGTGTTTTCATTGCACGAAACCCATCTTCTGCCCACATGATGCTTGATTCTAATGGAATAAATCCTGATGTCGCTCCGACACACTATTTAATTCTCAAATCTTAAGATCACCAACAAAATAATTGTGGGGGATAGCGACTGATGAAGATGGAAATAATACACGAAGTATCGGATCTTGTTCTGGAGGCAAACGGCGGCAAGGAATTGTATCGGAGCTTGGGCAGAGTTTCTTCTTATGTGTGTTCTCGCTGAGTGTTGGGATCGAAGTGACGGTCCCAGTTGGAAGTCGCTACACCCCCGTCAGGGGGTGCGGCCAGCGGGGTCAGAGCCTCGCTCCTCGCCCGCGGAAGCTATACGGTGGCCTGCTACAACAGGCCCCTCAATATAGTCGCCTAATACGGCAGATGGTAGTTGAACGCGTTAATTTATTTTAACGCGTCCATGTGAGTAGTTGCTAAGTGTTTACACGTAGGCGCGTCGCGACGTCCATAGTGACGCCGCTTTCTTCACGACATTTCGGCGGTCTGTCCCTGCCAGGTGAGACCCCCAGTTGCCCGGGGGAGGCCCAGCAGAGGACGACCAGCATCGGAAATGTCGACTCGGCGCGCCCACGGATAGGTATGTAGTCACCCCTCGCCCCGCTTACAGAGCTAGCCGTTTACGGATTGAGAGAGTGACTGTCGTGAATGTGTGAGCGGTTTGTTGTGTAATGTAACACCGCCCGGTGTCCGTGTGCGTCGCTGGCACGCCCGCGCCGCGACGACACACTTGATATAAATGCATGTTTAGTATAGGTTGTCTGAGTTTAGTTGCGTAGCGCGTCTATATTAACCTAGAAGCACGCCGCGCAACAGATGTATGTGTACATCTGTGGAGTCACTTTATACGAGTGAGCCGCGTGTAACCTGAGTACAGCTCACTCGAGGCGTCAGTTTGGTGTGGAGTCTTGGTCCGCAGTCAGGTCGCGGGGTAAGGGGCGCCTCGAGCGATCGGGGGGGCGCGTGTGCCATGGCGCTATCTGTTTGACGTGGGGCCAATCAGATGCGTCGGCACGCGCGAACATTCCCTTCGCGAGGCGCCGCACGAACTCATCCAGGCTCTCGATACCGAGGTCCCGCTGGATAACATCGTTCCTCACATAGCGAGGGGCGTCAAGGATGGTCCGCAGCGCTAGGTTTTGCTGCGCGCGGAGAGATTTGCGGCTCGTCTCGCTAGTGAAGACGAACCAAGCGGGGGCGGCGTATGTCAATATCGGGCGCACGTACAACTTGTACACGCCTAGTTTGACACGCGCCGGGATTCGGGACCTGAGCACCGGGTAGAGTAAAGCGCGGGCGACCTTACCCTTCGCGACTACGTCGGAGACATGCTTCTTCATGGAGAGCCGGCGGTCGATAGTAACCCCTAGATATTTAACCCAGGGGGACCAGCCGATATCTGCTCCTTGCATTTTCAAGGGTGGGGGATTGCGCGCATTTCCAATGACTAGCGCCTGCGTCTTACCCACGTTCACCGACAGCCGCCATTTTGACAGCCACTCGGGAAGTAAATCGAGTGCACGCTGCATCTTGATTGCCGCGTGCTTCGCTGATAGCGATTTAGTAATGTACGCGGCATCGTCAGCGTACAGAGCGAGTATCGAGTCGGCAGTGGTGGGGATGTCGTCGGTGTATCGTGAGTAACACGCCGGCGATACGCAGCTGCCCTGGGGCACGCCAGCGAGTATCGGGCGGGCACTGGAAAGCGCCCCTTCGACCACCACCCTGAACGTTCTGTTGGAAAGAAAAGTAGAGATCACCTTTACGACGCGACGGGGCGCGTCAGAGGTGGCCAACTTGTAAATAAGGCCTTCATGCCATACGCGGTCGAAGGCCTTCTCCATGTCAAGGAATACCGCTACGGAATGTTCCTTCTTATTCATTGCCGCTGCGAATAAGTGCAGTACCCTTGACAATTGTAGCGTCGTGCTATGTTCCGCCCGAAAACCAAACTGTTCCGGACGCGGCGCTATATGTGATTGGAGGTGTCGCAGCAGGAGTGCTTCGAACACCTTGGAGATCGTCGGCAGTAGTGTAATAGGCCGATAGCTCTCCGGCTTCAGTATATTTTTACCCGGTTTAGGCAGCATAATAACGCGCCCCTCCTTCCACGTTGCGGGAAAGGTCCCTGTGCGCAGTATCGCTGTATACAGGCGCGCCAATGCGGCTACCATACGGAATGGCAAGTGGCGCAGCGCTGCATTTGTGATACCGTCAGCACCGGGGGCCTTCCTGGGCTTCGTCCTAAGGATGGCGCGTCTTACTGCACCGGGCGAGAAAAATACCGGGTCCTCCTCGGGAGCAATCGGCGGCGCGAAGTACTTTCCAAGGTGCTTCTCGACCGCTGCGACGTGGTCACTGTCGTCGGTCAGGTTGGGGCGGAACTGACGCTCCAGGTGTTCAGCGACCTCCGCTCGGTCCTCCGCTATATATCGTAGCGCCCCGTCGCTGTTAAGCAGCGGGCGCACCGGAGCTGGGGTGTTCGTGAGCTGGCGGCAGAGTTTGTGAACCGACGGCCAACTGTCCGTAGTGGCGTCGATTCGATCCTCCCAGTCTGCGGCGGCGTGTGCCTGTAACTCGGCCTTCACCTTTTCCGCAAGACGGTTAAGCTGCGTCTTGAGCGTAGGGCATCTTAATTGTTGCCACTGTTTGCGTAGTCGCCTCTTGGTAGCGATTAACTTAGTGATACGTGCCGGTAGAGGCGGCAATAGCCCTCTCCCCTCAGGTTGTATCACTGTCGCCGCCTCTAAGGCGCTCTGGATACAAACAGTGACGTCGACTGCCATTTGATCCACGTCCGCGGAGTCGGCAATAGGCCGAGTGGGCGTGGTGATCTCTACTTTATCTCTGAACTTGTTCCAGTCCAAGGATCGGCGTGGCGCTAGGGGCTTCAGTCGGGTCGGCACACCCGATAGGACGACGAGTACCGGTTGGTGATCCGATTGTAACTCGTCGTCGATTACTTGCTGCGTGATCTGGAAGTTTAGTCCTTTGTGGACTACAACGTCCAGCACGTCCGGCATATGCCGTATGGCGTCTGGGTAGTGGGTCGGCGTCTCTGGGCCGGACACCACGTAGCCGTAGGCTCCAGAGTCCGCGAAGAGTCGTTTCCCCTCTTCGTTAGTAGCGTATGAGTTCCACGCCGGGTGCTTGCTATTCATGTCCCCGGCAAGGAGGGTTGCGTGTGTGGAGCGATCTAACAGGCCCCGAAGCTCCGCATAATCTAAGCGGGACGCGGGTGGCCTGTAGCACGCATATATGTCTGTGTCCTCGCCGGCTATGTGCAGCTGAACACCCAGCGCGTAAAACGACCTGAGTGTCGGCGGGGGAATTTCTTGGTGAACGACTCGTCGCTTCACTAATACAACCAGACCACGGTATATCATGTGTGCCGACTTTTCGTCCTTCCTATAAACGTGATACCCCGGGAACCTAACCCTATCCTCGGGTCCCAGTAGTGTCTCGCTTATCAGCGCCACGTCAATGTTTTGTTCCCGAAGGAGGTGGCGGAGTGGGGCGACCTTGTTCTTAAGGCCGCGGGCGTTCCAGTGAAGCACCCTTAACGAGCTAGCCATGATATAGGGTAAGCAGTGTGGCTAGACCGTCAAGAATGACCGTCTCTATATCCTGCCCCTGTCTGATGGCCTTGATGAGGTTCATCAGCAGTTGTATGGCGCAGGTGGTGAACTCTTTACTGTGCGGCGTCGCGACGCCAGCACCACCGTTCGTTACCTCGGCTAACTTAGATAGTACAGCCGGTTTACGCTGCGAACTAGTGGTGCTGACCGCGACGGTGCTGCCAACGTGCGGCTTGTTTTCGAACCCGCTTGTTTGCGCATTCTGCCGCTGCGCTACAGTGGCGCTGTTCGCGGGCTCGCATTGAACATTTTTGTTCAACACCTGCACATTAATAGGGGCAGGTGCGGTCATTGGGGTGACTTCTTGTGTCGCCGGGGGGGTGGGTTTTTTCTTCCTCCCTTTCCCCCCGCGTCTTTTCTTCCTCCGCCCTGAGGAGGGGGGGGGCATCCCTTTGTGTAGGCTCATTTGCCGCGGCCATCAGCGTCGGCCCAGAAGCCTCTATAACCTCCGCCTGGGGAGGTTTCTGTGCGGCCAGCTGCGACCTGTGCTTGGCCGTAATGGCGACCGTGCCCGCTCGCTTGTTCCGGATCTCGTCCTGGAACACGGGACACTTTATGTTACACGCGGGGTGCGGGCCACCGCAGTTTATGCAGGTAGCCGGCTCCTCGCGTGGGCGCGGACAATCGCGTGCCGCGTGCTCACCTCCGCACCGTACACAAGCGAGCGGACGGTGGCACTGGTGCGAGCTGTGCCGGAAACGCTGGCACCTATGGCATTGAGCGGGCCCCCGCTTGCCCCGCCAGGCCTCAATTTTAACACCACGCATGTACATAAACACCGTGGTATCAAATATAGCCCGGACGTCGGGCGTTTTATTTAGGATCGCGTGGAACACGCAACCGGGTCGTCCTTGTGCGCCTTTTATGTGGCGCACATACACCGGCTGGTATCCCAGCGTCCTTAGCTCCTCCTCTATCTCCTTGGGGTCCGTGTCGGCCGGTAGCCCCCTAATGGCGATTTTCAGGTTCTTCTCCGCTGGCAGAGAATAAGCGAACCATGATACGCCGCTTTCTTTTTCCAGACTGGTAAGGTACTTCTGTACCAGCCTGTACTCTTCCTCTGTGTCCGGGGTGAATCTCACCCCGGTCCCATAGGGGCGAGCGCATGGGGGCCGGCCCAACTTCCCGCTAATAATGCGGAAATGGGCGGCCCAATTTGGCAGCTTCTCCACCACCAGTGGAGGAAACCTCAATTTCTTGGCTTTCTTGCCATTTCCCTGCTTCGCTTGCGACGGCGCCGATTTTCCGGCGCCGGAAGCGGCGGCAGGGGGTGAGGTAGCCTTAGGGGGGGGGGGTATGCTTCTCGAAGCTTCCCCCGGTGGCGTCGTGTCCATATTTGGCGTCGGCGTGCGGCGCGCCGCGTCGGCAAAAGAGGGCGGCGAGGGGGGGTCCCGACCCCGCGGCTGTGGCCGCGGCGGGTTGAGGCAGTGCCTCTTCGCTGCCTCCGACGCGGTCTCTTCGGAGCTCCTCCTGCGCCGCTGGGGTCTGGCCTCGAGGTCGAACTCGAAGTCGAATCCGAACCCCAGCGACGCCGTAGGCGACGTCGGCGAAAAGGCCGCAGCATCAGCTCCTCTCACGGTGGGCCGCGGTCCGGATCGCGGAATCGTATCCGGAGATAAGTCACCGCGACCGGACGCGGCCGATCCCGAGCGGGCGGAAGCAAGCGACATGCTCGAGCCGCCTCGCGACGAGCAAGTCGATCGCGCCGCTGGGGAGTCGTAAGCGGAGGCGCGGGGGGGTGCCGGTGACGTTGGCACCCTGTCTGCATCAATGGCCGACCTAAAAATAGGGCCGGCACTAGCTGGCCGCTCCCGCTCAGCCACGGTCGGCCTCGCCAGCGAGAGGCGGGGGCCGGGGTTGGCGGTGCGCGAAACTGGCACAGCTTTCTCTTTTCTTGGCGACACAGCGGGCGGCGCGCTTGGCGGCGCTGGCGGTGACGCGAACCGCGGTGGTGGTGCGGTGGCGGGGGTGGGGGGGTACGATGACGTACCGATAGCACGGGGGGGGTGCGCGGGTTGCGCGGGGGTGGTACTCCGCGACGTGGCATGGCGCACGGCTGGCGCCGCTGCGCGCACGGGCGCGGCGGGCCCGCGCCCGGGCGGGGCAGCAGGGCGCGCATGCGGTGCACGGCCAGTCTTGGGGGCGGGTCCCGGGGCCTGTATAGGCACCGGACGGAACCCCGCCGGGCGGATCGCAACCGCGTGCTGCCGGCTCGTCGACGGCGCTGGCGCAACGCGCGCAGGCGCCAGTGACGTCGATGGGCCGGTCGCCTCGGCGGCTTTGACGATTTCGTCACTAATAATCTTAACCCCACTCACCTGTGGGGTCTTGGTCCTCTTGGTGGACGAACCGGCCAGCAGCTCACCGGGCATCACGTCGCCGATATTCGGCAGCGATGACGCCCGGTCTAGCGTCGGACGGCTCTCCTCCTGAGCCCCGGCATCGTGTGGCTGACTCTGGCTTGGCCACCATCAGGGATTTTAATTTGAATAACACAAATATTTAGTCGCTAATTAGTCGAAATTAGTCGCCAAATATCAGATTTAGTCGGTCACTGGTTCAAAAGTTAGAAGGGTTTATAGGTGGCCGATCTGGAGAGAGTCTCCCCAGCTTGGCCACATTTATATCTCAAAAACTAGGATACCTAACGAAGATCTGTTTTCTCCCAGATTTAGTCGCTAATTAGTCGAAATTAGTCACCAAAAATCAGAATTAGTCGATCACTGTTTCAAAAGTTAGAAGGATTTATAGGTGGCCGATCTGGAGAGACTCTCCCCGGCTTGACCACATTTATATCTCAAAAACTAGGATACCTAACAAAGATCTGTTTTCTCCCAGATTTAGTCGCTAATTAGTCGAAATTAGTCGCCGATTCACAGATTTAGTCGGGTCTTAGTTTAGAAGATAAAATGAGTTCAACTTTTAAGGTATAGTCCAAGAGCTAGATCGAAAAGATAACGAAAAATTGCCAAGATAAAAATATTTCTGTTAATATGTGTAATATACTTCTCGTTTTATCGGTCTAAAGTCATTAGAAATGTCAGAGAGATATAAATTCTCAATTAAATAATTTTGTTTATGTTATAAATTGCTATGTTAGAGTAGGTTAATTTTCTTTGAAAACATTACACCTGGCTCTTGGCCTATTTGGTGTCAAGATGTACAGTCGCATACAACTGTTTTACCAAATTATAATGTTAAGGCCTAAATTACGTTAGAATAATAAAACTTCTGTTGCCAAATAAGAATATATGATGTATCTACCTAATACTATGCTAGCACGGGGACCCAGCGCTCTTAAATCAAAGATGTATATACCTATCTATATATTTAGGTTTATTTAGAAACAAACATTCCACCTTAAGGCGATCCCCCCGGCAAAACCGCGTTTTTTGTCGTTATTCAGAGGCTATTAACTCAGTAATGAAGCGTAATTAACTATATCTAAAAGCACATTATTAATGTTCGATATCTTGTCATCACATTGTACATTTTAATTTATTTTTATGTGTTATAAATACATTTAAAATCTCCTTGTAAAAAATGTTCTAAAATTATTGATAGCATGCTTCTTTTGCTAAAGTTGACGTTCTGTTAATTTAAGAATTACACCAATGGATAGATAATTTAAAAATCTAAATATTCCACATTTTATTTTATTTGAAAAGATCGCTTATCTTTTTTTATTAAAAGAATTCCAATTTTATTGTGGATTTTGTGATAAATGCGCGGGCGGAGTGAGCGGGACAGAGCGAGACTTATCAACGGGACAGAGAAGGACCGAATACTCAAGGTCGTTTGGTCGGGGTAGCGTCTTAAGACATAATAGGTATTGTCTAGAAACTACTTAAAGTGTTTTGTACTTGCTTGTACCAATGTATGGAGAAATTTATTACTTTAATATCTTTTTAATTACACACCGACTAAATCTGTGACTCGGCGACTAATTTCGACCAATTAGCGACTAAATCTGGGAGAAAACAGATCTTCGTTAGGTGCCCCAGTTTTTGAGATATAAATGTGGCCAAGCCGGGGAGTCTCTCCAGATCGGCCACCTATAAATCCTTCTAACTTTTGAACCAGTGATCGACTAATTCTGATTTTTGGCGACTAATTTCGACTAATTAGCGACTAAATCTGGGAGAAAACAGATCTTCGTTAGGTATCCTAGTTTTTGAGATATAAATGTGGCCAAGCTGGGGAGACTCTCTCCAGATCGGCCACCTATAAACCCTTCTAACTTTTGAACCAGTGACCGACTAAATCTGATATTTGGCGACTAATTTCGACTAATTAGCGACTAAATATTTGTGTTATCAAAATTAAAATCCCTGATGGTGGCCAAGCCAGAGTCAGCCACACCCCGGCATCGCGGCCTAAAGAGCCGCGCTTGCCGGGCTTCAGCATCCTTCGGGCGTGGCCTCCCGCGACCGCTACGGTGATTCCTCACCGAGCAGCACGGTCGGCTCTCCCCCTGTTTGCACCAGTAACCAAAAAGTTCACTCACACAAACAAAGGAAAAGCACTGGAAAGTTCGGCGGTCCGCGCGGAAAATAACCGGACCCAGTCACGCGAGGTGACGTAGGTTGTTGACGCCAAAAGTTCGGGAATGTTCCACTGGACGTC
The DNA here is from genome assembly GCA_914767815.1 of Eupsilia transversa. Taxonomy (NCBI): domain Eukaryota; kingdom Metazoa; phylum Arthropoda; class Insecta; order Lepidoptera; family Noctuidae; genus Eupsilia; species Eupsilia transversa. The sequence goes on along the minus strand of OU611873.1, from coordinate 6,207,546 downwards.
AACGATTACTCACTCGCGAAACAAGGTGCTGAGTGGACGGCCACGAGCCAATCCGAAGTGACGGTCCGCCAAATCGGCCCGTCTTTTATACTAAAACGCGTAAGCGCGCGCTACCCTCTGCCCGCACTCCCCTTCTTCACCCCCGCTAGCTTTATTTATTTATTTCTATTAAAGTATTTACATTACAATATCTTATTTACTATGTCCTTAAAGCTATTCTTATTTCCTAGCTATTAACATATAAATCTAGTCTCTGCGACGTCCCATTTGGCTGTGGCGTGAGGATACATTATCATTTCCCTGCCTCCCGCCTCACTACTATAAAAGCGCTCTGTCGAGCGCGCGCGCTCGCTATTCTTATTGGGAACGTCGCAGAGGTAAGGGAATGAAACACACCGAATTCTAATTGTTTATTTAACTTATCCTATAGTTATTTACTATATTACTTAGCTAACACAGTTAAAACTTTATTAAATATTCAACATATTAGCTTACGACTTTACATAACGAATTTATAAGTTAGATTCTCACTAGAATACTTTTATTTCTTATTAGAATAACAGTTTTACATATTTACTACCATTATATACTATCAGACTTATAAAAACATCAACATACACATGAGTTATACACAAAAACATGAAATCTTAACCAAAATATTCTACGTTTTCCGTGGCGGTCGACACGCTAGTTGCGCCCACGAACGAGGTGACCTTAGGGCATCGTGCACATTCTCCCGCCGTCGCCACGCTAGCGCTGCGACTCCGTTGGTAACACGATGATCTTCTTAGTAGGACGTCTCAGGACATGGCCGCCGCTGATGGTGACGTCGACGACTCGAACCTCCCCGTCGGCACCCGGATGCAGCTGGCTAATGAGACCTCGTGGCCAGGTGTTTCGTGGTAGGTTCCCGTCGCAGATGATGACGAGGTCACCGACCTTCGGCTGGACACCTGTGCTGATGGGCTCCCGCCGGTGTTGCAGTAGGGGCAGGTACTCCTTGACCCATCTTTTCCAGAAGATGTCGGCCAGGACTTGAGCTCGTTTCCATTGCTGGCGGGCTGTCACGTCGCTTTCTTCGAAGTGACCTGGAGCTGGCACGTGGGAGTTGGGCCCGATGAGTATGTGATTCGGTGTCAGCGCTTCGGGCTCGTGCGGGTCGACTGAGACATGGGTGAGAGGTCGTGAGTTTACGGTGTTCTCAACCTCTGTTAGCAGCGTCATCAGGGTCTCGTCGCTAGGGTATCTCTCGTTCAATGTGATTTTCAGTGATTCTTTCACCGACCGCACCATACGTTCCCACGTCCCTCCCATGAATGGGGACGCAGGAGGAATGTAGTTCCAGGTGATGCGTCGACAGGTGGCTTCGTGTTCCAGGGCTTCGAGCGCCGCCGCGCCGAGCTCCTTATCAGCTGCTTTGGAGCACGTAGCGTTGTCGCTCCACAGCTCCTTCGGGCAGCCTCTTCTGGCCATGAATCTTCGTAGCGCCGACACAGCTGAGTCAGCACTTAGTGAGCGTGCGATCTCTATGTGAATCGCTCGCGATGTCATGCAGGTGAAGAGGGCTCCGTACCTCTTTTCATGGTGGCGTCCGACTGTCACTTCCATGGGACCAAAGTAGTCGAGTCCCGTGAAAGTAAATGGACGAGCGTGATGTGCGAGGCGCGCCGGAGGTAAGTCACCTGTGAGCGGGTTCGCTGGCTTCATTTTTCTTATGCGGCAGGGTAAGCAACTCTTGATAATATTTCTTACTGCGGGACGTATTTTCGAAATCCATAGTCGCTGTCGTAACTCGTTCACGACTGTTTCCACACCGCCGTAATGTAAGCTCTCATGTACACACGGCTACACATCAAGCTATACATTTCCAGTTAATGCTGATCTCGCATTATATAGGATTTCCGTACAATGCGAGGTCAGCTTATACTGGAAATGTATAGCTTGATGTGTAGCCGTGTGTACATGAGCTATGTACAGACGTGTGTAGGTATACTTGCCGTCTAATATCGGAGGGTTCGACGCGTCTTCTTGTATTCCCTGTGCGGCCATCACTCTTCCTCGTAGGCGCACGATGTCTGCAGCGTCGATGTAGGTACTGAGATGACTTAGGCGATCGCTAGTGTTAGGCGTTCCCTTACTCTTGATATATTCTATCTCAGTTTTGAAGCTCTCCTGTTGACTGGCGCGTACCCACAGCTGTTCAGCTTTTGTTAGGTATTCTGTAGGTATTTCTTTGTAGTTGCGGATTTCTTTATGTACTACCCTTTTTGTTGGTTTAGGTAGCGTTTTCTTCGAGTTGCGCCAACCGGAATCTTTTTCTTCTATTTTCTTTCTTCGTTTTCTAGTAGCTGCGGCGGTGTCCTTATGTATTTTACACAAGTCTATGTATTGTAAGACTCGTGCTGTCGCTCTTATTAATCGGAGCCACTTTGAAAATCTCTCGAACTGTGGTAGGTGATCGAGATTGTGACCGTCTTCTTGTTGACACGAATGACATTTTTCTCTTTCTTCTCCCGTGTCGTATTTTATCACGTTCTCTTCTTGTGGCCACTGTGACTCTGGTAGCTTCAGGAATGAGGGTCCCTGGAACCACCTGTGTGTGGCGTCGAAGTCGTCGGGCGTGTCTCTCGTCGCGTCGTCGGCCACGTTGTGTCTGGAGGGGAGCCACCTCCACTCATTTTTCTTCGTGGTTTCTTCGATCTCCGCCAGACGATGAGCTACGAAGGACTTGTAGACGCGGGGTTCTGACCTGATCCACACTAGTGCGGTGCGTGAATCATTCCAGTAGGTCTTGCTCTCGGGTCGGTAGTCGTGCTCTTCCAGCACCGTCTGTGCGAGTCGCGCGCCCAGTAGGGCTGATTGTAGCTCCAACCTGGGCATGGATACCGGCTTGAGGGGGGTGACTCGACTCTTCGCAGCTGCTAGTGACACGTGCACACTGCCGTCGTGACGTACCGTTCGCCAGTATACTGCTGCGGCGTAGGCTTCTTCACTCGCGTCGACGAAGGTGTGCAGCTGGATGGAGACGCTCTGCTCGTAGTCGTAGCATCGTGGTAGTCTCAGCTGTTCGATGGTGACGAGTGACGTGATCCACTTTTGCCATTTCTCTTGCAGCTCAGCTGGCAGCGGGTCATCCCAGTCGGTCTTGTAGCGCCAGGTGTCTTGAAATATTCTCTTCGCCGGCGTGGTGACAGGTGAGATCAGTCCCAGTGGGTCGAAGAGGGCCATGATGATGCTCAAGGCCTCTCTTTTTGATGGAGAGCGCCTGTTTTCTTTAACTTCTTTAGGTATTTTCATAGAGTTTGTGTTGAACCCTATGCAATCTTCATTCACGTGCCATAGTAAACCCAGCGTTTTTTCTGTGTCCTTGCTACCCAGGCTTACTGTCGCGGAGCTATCTTCTGTAGGTAGACCAAACTCTTCTATTGTTCGTGTGTCGTTCGATGTCCACCCGTTCAGAACGAAGCCCGCCTTCTTGTGAATGAAGTCGACTGCTTTCGTTATTTCACGTGCTTCTTGTATTGTAGAGAAGCTCTGAACGTAGTCGTCCATGTAGTGATTCTTCAGTATCGCTGCTGCCGCTTCTGGGTAGTCGCTCGCGAACTCACTTGCATTTTTATTTTTGATGAATAGCGCCGTACATGGTGATGAAGTTGCTCCGAAAATTACAGAAGTCATTCTGTATTCCTCCGGTCTGCCCTCCCGCCGTTTGCCTCTCCATAGAAATCGTAACGCGTCTCTGTCTTCTTCTCTTATTTTCACTTGCATGAACATTTCTTTGATGTCTCCGCTGACGGCGAATGCGTGTTGACGGAACCTCATGACGACCCCCGGTAGTGATTGTAGGAGGTCGGGTCCCGAGTACAGCATGTCGTTGAGACACATGCCGGCTGTCTTGGCCGACGCGTCATGAACCAGTCTCGGTGGCTTGTGAGGCTTCGCTGGATTGATGACCGGAAAGTGAGGCAGGTACCATGTTTTTCCTGCTGGAGCCGGTGTGGGCGCTGGAATAGATTTTCCATCCTCTCTTCATATTTTTGTTTGAGGTCCTCTTCTTTATCTAATCTCTTCTCTAGGGAGTGCAGGCGCCGCTCAGCTTCTTTATAGTTGCTCGGTATCTGGCAGTCTTTTTCTTTCCACAGCAGGCCGGTTTCGAATCTTTCTTCTGGTAGTCGTCTGCTGGTTTCTTCTAGGATCTGGATAGCTTTTTGTTCGGGATCTTCTCTCGGTCTCCTTGGCTCGATACATAGTGACTCGAGTCTGAAGTGATTCTTGATCAATTCTTCCAGTTCATCATCTTTTTGTTGAAGTCTGCCACAGAACGCTACCTTAGCTGTGAGCGAGCTGTGACAGCCATGAAGCACCCAGCCGAGCTGTGTGAGGGAAGCTACGGGCTGGTTACGACGGCCGGTGCGAAGTTTTCTTGATACGATGAGATGCCAGTTATCTTGACCAATCAACAGCTTAGGTGAGGCGTGTTGATAGCTGATCTGATCCTTGATTTCGATCAGATGTTCACAATCTTCAATCTGTTCGGCGAATACTGTCTCCGGTGTGAAGCTGAGTCTGTCGACAGTACGTGCAGCTTCTATCTGGTATTCTTCCTCTGCATATTTTCCTCTGATGCTGAGACTGACGATCTTGCTGTTGTCCTGCTTCATCTCGTTGCCGATTCCTTGAATCCACATAGTATTTTCAGGCCCGTCCGCCCCGATGACCTCGGCGATTGATGCGTCGAGTAGAGTGACGGTGCTCCCTTCATCTAATAGAGCATATGTTTCAATGCTGGAGTACGGCCCCTTTATGATTACGGGCGCAATCTTCAAGTATGCACGACGGTTGGTGCCTGGCTTCGCTGCTGACGTGGTTTCCACTGAAGATGCCGCGATTTCTTTCTTCTCTGGTTCACTAGTGCTGCTCTGTTCTTTGTCGTGATGCCGCAGCTTGTGGTGTCTCATGACGCACCCATGTCTTCCACACGGCGGAGCGTTACATTGAAGTCGTCGATGCTTGCTTCGAAGACAGCGGTAGCAGATGTGGTTCTTCTTTGCGATCTCCCATCTTGTATTGACGTCGAGGGAGGTATACTGCTTGCAGTCAGGTAGCTTGTGATCTTGTTTGCAGAGAGGACATTGATCTTCTGATGAGGATTTCTTCTCTGCGGCGAAGGTGTGCTCTGGTTTTCTGTTTCTTCGTTCTCTGCCCCCGACTTCATGGATGGTAGCCTCTGGTAAAGCGTAGGCTCCACACTTGTCTGCTTCTTCGTTCAAGAAGGTAGATATCTTCTTTAATTCAGGAGTATCTTCTCTCTTCGTTGATGCGTAGTCGTACCACTTGTCCTTCAATATAGGAGTAAGCTTTTCTGTAATATTTCGCGCCATTTCAGGGCTGTGTAGATATTGCGGTTTCTTCAATGCTTCAATGGTGCCCACTATGTTTGCGATTCGCCCAGCGAAGATACATAAGTCGCGAGGATTATCGCTGACCCGGTTGAGTGACTTGATCTTCTCTATTTCGACGTGAATCAGTGCTTCTGGTCTTCCGAATCTTCTTTCGAGAGTTTCTATGACGACCCTCGGATCTGGTTGGCTCACTAGGAGGCAGCCAACAGCTTCTTTTGCAGTTCCACGCAGGCTCCGACGTATACGTGCCATCTTCGTACGCCGTCTTGAAGCCGAGCCAGTCGGCGCTGCTTCCGTTGAAAGGCGGCAGCTCTTGAATATACTTCGGTGGTTCCCTCGTGCTTCGTACCGCTTGAGAGAGAGCGGCGGCTAGGGTAGCCACGTCGATCAATGGCTGGCTTGTTTTCGTACTATCTTCTTGTTTTTTCTTCGCTTCTACGTGATCTTATTGCGTCTTCTTGCCCTCTTCTTGAAGAGTTTCTTTGTTCCCTGATTGCTGTGGGTCCGGCCCGGTACCTTGTAACCAGGTGCTGATGCGGACTGAAGCCAGGTCATCTTCTATTTCTTCTTCTTCTTCTGAGGTATCTGCTTCTGCTTGAAGACGTTGAACACGTAGCTGTTGCTTCTCTGTTTCAGCTTTTATCTGTGCCTGCTTGAGTTTCAGCTCGGTTAGCCGCTCTTTCGCCTCCAACTCCGCGAGGAGTCTCTTGCGGGAGGTTCCGGAGCGACGTGACCGTGCGTCTGCAGTGTTCGCTGAGACGACTTCTCCTTCTGAGACGTGTCACTGGTTTCTTCTGTTCCAGTAGAGGTGCTTGCTTCTGTAGCGGTCGACGTGCAGGTTCCGCTGCTGGTACCTGATGACTCGGTAGCGGCGTTCGACGCGCTCTGCGCAGGCAGGTCTCCTGTCGTAGTCTCTTGTCTGGTCCCGGATACGCCGAGCTCTTCCTGACGACGTTTCGCTTGTTCTCCATCCTTGCTTCGAGTAAGGACCATCTTCTTTTCTTCCAGGCGCAGGTTTTCTTATCCGACGACGAAGGACCAGTAATGTTGGGGATAGCGACTGATGAAGATGGAAATAATACACGAAGTTTCGGATCTTGTTCTGGAGGCAAACGGCGGCAAGGAATTGTATCGGAGCTCGGGCAGAGTTTCTTCTTATGTGTGTTCTCGCTGAGTGTTGGGATCGAAGTGACGCTCCGCCAAATCGGCCCGTCTTTTATACTAAAACGCGTAAGCGCGCGCTACCCTCTGCCCGCTCTCCCCTTCTTCACCCCCGCTAGCTTTATTTATTTATTTCTATTAAAGTATTTACATTACAAAATCTTATTTACTATGTCCTTAAAGCTATTCTTATTTCCTAGCTATTAACATATAAATCTAGTCTCTGCGACGTCCCATTTGGCTGTGGCGTGAGGATACATTATCATTTCCCTGCCTCCCGCCTCACTACTATAGCGCTCTGTCGAGCGCGCGCGCTCGCTATTCTTATTGGGAACGTCGCAGAGGTAAGGGAATGAAACACACCGAATTCTAATTGTTTATTTACCTTATCCTATAGTTATTTACTATATTACTTAGCTAACACAGTTAAAACTTTATTAAAGATTCAACATATTAGCTTACGACTTTACATAACGATTTTATAAGTTAGATTCTCACTAGAATACTTTTATTTCTTATTAGAATAACAGTTTTACATATTTACTACCATTATATACTATCAGACTTATAAAAACATCAACATACACATGAGTTATACACAAAAACATGAAATCTTAACTAAAATATTCTACGTTTTCCGTGGCGATCGACACGCTAGTTGCGCCCACGAACGAGGTGACCTTAGGGCATCGTGCACAATAATCAACTAAGCTGCATCTGATTCATACTTTCTAGTAACCTCCAGTTACTCAACCGATCATTTGCGCATCCCCCTCGGACCGCCAAGTCACTCCCGGACTTTATGGTTCCAAAGTATTATCACACAAACTTAATCTCTACTCTCTGTTTCATCAACAAGACTTTCAGTCGACTCTACCTCAAATTCGTAGTAGTAATACTCTGATTCCCTGGCAACTGAAACTTTGACTAATCATAGCAAAAATCATCACCAGAGCCACGTACCATCGTTTTCCACATTAACAATCATCTTTATCACTAAAAGCCTTAGAGCCTTAGAAACCCACACACGAGTAAACCACTCTAACGCCACGGCTCTCCAGCCGACTAGCAATCGCATTGCTCTCACACATCCATCGCATGGATCAAAAACTATGGTCCTTCCAGACCCAATACGGCCGATAGAGAACCCCTACTCGCGTGGTTCCCATAACTTAGGCTTGCTCATTACCACTATGATCACCATCAACTTCGACTGGTACAGTGGGCAGCACATCAAGTTACACTCTATACATAACTATAGCTACCATACAGTATAGAGCGTTAGAAAGAAAGTATCCTTGTCGTGATTGGTGGAATTTTCATCGTTCTTATAAATGGCCAATGGTTACGCGCTCTTACAGTGAAAAGCCAATTGACACAAACGTCATTATGAATAAACCCCACTTCCTTGCCTTTGCGCCGGTTCCGGTATTCCCGAATATTACCGATTTTCACCGAAGCGAACAAAACGAACGAAAAGCCGCTCGGAAAGTGTCAGAAGGAAGTTAGTCACAAAAACAAAGCGTTGCCGTGAATACGTGCGTATTTTGTTTTTTAGTGCGGAATTGAGTGAATTTGTTAAAAATGGCGCCTCAGTTATCCCAAATCGAAAGGGAAAGGATTATTGCGCTGCGACAGAGTGGTTGCAGAGTAATAGACATTTGCAGACAAACTGGCATAACGGTAAGTAATTTTATTATGATATTATGAAGATAATATTGAACAAAGGGATCAGTAATGTATTCCTATAGAATTTTCTAAATTGTAAACCGAACTCATTCGAAAATTATCACGTACTGGATATAATAATTATTATTATATTTCTTGTTGTTCTTTCTTATAAGTATTGTGTTTCCAATATTAAATATTTCAACGCTTTGCTCTACTCCAAGTATTCCAAGTGCTACCTATATTATAAATAACTTTAAATTGAAAATTTAATAGTGCTCTACCTAACATAATTGAATTTGATGCAGTATTGGTTTCCTTAGATTCCATTAATTCATGAAACATTTTAACAAGATTTTGGTAAATATTTATTTACCTATTTAGAAAAGAATTAGTGTATCTTTATTACAAGAAGTATTTTCTTACAGAATTTTTAGTCGAATGTGTCTGTTAAAACATTTAAAACATAATTATGATATACGTTAGCGTTGAACTTTTTTTAATTTTGAGATCCATGGGCGAAGCCAGGGCTTGGGGCTTCAAACCCCCCCTGAAAAGTTGTGATGTTACCATTCATAAAATGATCCTATTTAGGTATACATACTGCCGAATGCAGTGCTATTCTCTAAAAAAAAACATAGTCGCTTAAAAAGCACAGCCTTGAGCACAGCGCTGCCACAGCGACGAATTACAGTTTTTCTTTAGTAGATTTTCAACTTAATAGTCTAGAACATAAAGTTGAAAATCTATTAAAGACAATCTGTTTCGCGTCTTTGATACAGTTTAACATTTTATATTTTTAATTTCGTTTCAGAAAAGGACTGTTTATTTTTGGTTGCGACGATGGGAAGAGAGTGGCACCCTGGAAGCTCACCATCGTCAGCTCTACACGAGAGCAACTACCACGGCGGAAGACGCGGCCATAGTAGCTGCTCATTCTGCTGATCCATTTTTCAGCACGAGAGCGACATCCTCTACCTATAGTGTGAGTCCATGCCTTGTTTATTATCATTCACTTTACTCATAAAAAAGCATCTAGGTATTCTCTGTATCCATTCGTAGATCCATATAAGTATTTTTTTAACCAGTACGCAATTTCTTTTTCTGTAGTTCTATACCTATCGCAATTTAAAGTGAGAGCCAAGTTCAATATTACTATTTCTTTTATGCTACAACATTGTTTGCTATTTAAAAGTTAAAACTTCTCAAACTTGATACACCATACCACTTATTTACCTCGTCTTATTTATCTTGTCATAAGTATTTAAATATACAGGGTATTTGGGAGATGGGTGCAAAGCTTGAAGGCTATTAGCTTATTATGTTCTATATGGGCTAAGGTATCACCCCCTTCAAGCTTTGCACCCATCTCCCAAACACCCTGTGTGTATATATATAGTATATATAGAGTGTATATAGTATATATATATGTGTATAGTATATGTATATATGTTACCGGAAATGTATGAAACCTAGGAATTGTACACAATTCCTAGGAAATATATGCAATTCCGAGCCTACTTAGGAAATGTGTAAAATAATGTTTCAAAGATTCTTTAATACACACATTTCCTGTGAAATGTATGTATTTCCTAGGAATTGTATGCAATTCCGAGATGATACTAGGAAATATATAAGTAAAGCTTTCTGTGACTAAAAGAAACAAAACACGTTTGTAAACTGAAATCTGAACTTTTATTATGGACTAGCTGCTGCCCGCGGCTTCGCCCGCGTGAGTGTCGGATATTACCCCATACATCCCCATGAGTTTTAAGTATAAATATTGAGTTTCGAGTTAATCGGACAGCGCGTTAAAATTCTTCCATACAAACACTGACACCCCCCAACCCGCCTTTAGGGGGTAATTTAGAAAAACAAAAAACTACAAACTTTATAATTTATTTAGATAACTATTCGTGCGAAGTTTCATGTTTATTACCTCAAGGAATAAGATTTTTCATACAAACTTTCATCCCTTATTTTACCCCCTTAGGGGTTGAATTTCGAAAAATCCTGATACACGTTATTCTTAATTTTTGGGTTTAAGTATAAATATTGAGTTTCGAGTTTACCGGACAGGGCGTTAAAATTCTTCCATACAAACTTTGACACCCCCCAACTCCCCTTTAGGGGGTAATTTAGAAAAACAACAAATTACAAACTTTTTCATTTATTTTGATAATTATTCGTGCGGAGTTTCATGTTTATTACCTCAAGGAATAAGATTTTTCATACAAACTTTCATCCCCTATTTGACCCCCTTAGGGGTTGAATTACGAAAAATGCTTCCTTATTCCTTGCCTACATTATAAAGGGAACGTCTGTGCAAAATTTCAGCTTTAGGTATAGATATAGATAGTAGGGTAGGATACTTTTCCGGGATAAAAAGTACCCAGTGTGGTGCGCAGGATATTAAAGAATATTTATACCAAGTTTTATCGTAATCGAACCGGTAGTTTTTGCGTGATGCCTGAACAAACAGACAGACAGACAGACAAAAAAAATTTTAATCACATTTTTGGGTTCGGTGTCGGTCTAGTAACACCCCCTGCCATTAATTTTTTTGATATTTTCAATGTACAGAATTTTCACTTCTACAGATTTATTATAAGTATAGATATAGATGTCGTTGACATAATCAGCTGTAACAATCACATCGTAAAACATAAAATACTTATTCATAGAGCTTATCTATACTTATAATAAATCTGTAGAAGTGAAAATTCTGTACATTGAAGATATCAAAAAAATAAATGGCAGGGGGTGTTACTAGACCGACACCGAACCCAAAAATTTGATTAAAATTTTTTTTGTCTGTCTCTCTGTTCAGGCATCACGCAAAAACTACCGGTTCGATTACGATGAAACTTGGTATAATTATTCTTTAATATCCTGGGCACCACACTGGGTACTTTTTATCCCGGAAAAGTACCTTATCCTACGTTTGGGGGGTGTCAAAGTTTGTATGGAAGAATTTTAACGCGCTGTCCGATTAACTCGAAACTCAATATTTATACTTAAACCCAAAAATTAAGAATAACGTGTATCAGGATTTTTCGAAATTCAACCCTTAAGGGGGTAAAATAAGGGATGAAAGTTTGTATGAAAAATCTTATTCCTTGAGGTAATAAACATGAAACTTCGCACGAATAGTTATCTAAATAAATTATAAAGTTTGTAAGTTTTTTGTTTTTCTAAATTACCCCCTAAAAGGTTGGGGGGTGTCAATGTTTGTATGGCAGAATTTTAACGCGCTGTCCGATTAACTCGAAACTCAATATTTATACTTAAACCCATGGGGATGTATGGGGTAATTTCCGACACTCACGCGGGCGAAGCCGCGGGCAGCAGCTAGTTACTAATAAATTTTCAAAAATCAACAAAAAAAAATCCTTTCTATTGCCCATCTTGCACACATAAAAATCTACGTATAATTTAATACGTAAATACGGATAAAAAATTTCATTTGGTAAATAATCAGTCTGACAATTAAGTAATTCTATGTCATCACAATGTAAGAATAGAACTGTATCTATTTTTTTTTTAATTATACACATATATATATATATATGTTAACGGAAAAGTGTGTAATCCGTCATTGTATACAAATCCTAGGAAATGTGTACAATTCCTAAAATTGAAAGGAAATCTATGATGTATTTTGTAATATGCACTTTTCCTAGGAAATCTATACATTTCCTAAATAGCAATCGGAAATGTATTACATTCTTGATTTTCGCCAGAAGTTACTTTGCTGTCATATGATAGATTGTATGTATCTAGTCTGGCCACATCCGCGGCCTTATAATTAAAAAAAAAAATAGATACAGTTCTATTCTTACATTGTGATGACATAGAATTACTTAATTATCAGACTGATTATTTACCAAATGAAATTTTTTATACGTATTTACGTATTAAATTATACGTAGATTTTTATGTGTGCAAGATGGGCAATAGAAAGGATTTTTTTTTTGTTGATTTTTGAAAATTTATTAGTAATAAGCTCTATGAATAAGTATTTTATGTTTTACGATGTGATTGTTACAGCTGATTATGTCAACGACATCCATAATAAAAATTCAGATTTCAGTTTACAAACGTGTTTTATTTCTTTTAGTCACAGAAAGCTTTACTTATATATTTCCTAGTATCATCTCGGAATTGCATACAATTCCTAGGAAATACATACATTTCACAGGAAATGTGTGTATTAAAGAATCTTTGAAACATTATTTTACACATTTCCTAAGTAGGCTCGGAATTGCATATATTTCCTAGGAATTGTGTACAATTCCTAGGTTTCATACATTTCCGGTAACATATACATATATGTATACTTATATATTATATGTATATTTTATTTAAAAAAATGGCATGAAAATATATAACCGACTTTTTTTTTGTTTTAGATTTCGACGGATACTGTGCGGAGACGGCTAAAAGAAGCGGGGAAAAAATGTTGCCGTCCTGCAAGAAAAATTTTAATGTGCCTGCACCACAAGGAGGCGAGAGTAAGTTTTTGCCTCGAATACTATAATTTTGACTGGGTGAACAATATTGTTATATTTGTAGACGAAAAAAGTTTCCGATCCGACAAAGACGGGAAAAAAATATTATGGCGCAACCGCAACGAAAGGTATGTTGAGGTAAATACTTTGCCCAATCGAGCCAGTGGGAGAATTTCCCTAAATTTTTGGGGATGGATGAGCTCCATGGGGCCAGGTGAACTGGTCGAGGTTAGCGGGCGCATGAATGGGGAACAATACGTCGATATATTACGAGACGTAATGATCCCTACCGTGCGCCTGCACTATCCAGAGGGCATTATTTATTTGTGCCAGGACAACTGCCGTATCCACACCTGCAACGTGGTGCAGGAGTGGCTCGCAACACGGGACGATGTTGTCTGTTTGCCATGGCCTGCAAAGAGCCCAGACTTAAACCCGATCGAGAACCTATGGGGTCTTATGGCTCTCGATTAGGATGCTTCAGAAATCCGCAACAATAAAAACTTGCGGCGAGAAGCTCATGCTACATGGGAGCATTTCAGAGGCAGGGACACATGCTGGAACATGGTGGTCGGCATGAAGGACCGACTAGATGCTGTTCTCGATGCGCAAGGTGGTCCGACCAAATATTAAAGTATATATGTATGTTTATTATTTTATATATAAAATACTTATTATATATATGAATCCTATTATTTTTAATTTTCAGTTACTCTTTTAAAACATAACTTTTGTTATTTTATAATATTATGGTGGATATTAATATATTTAACGTTTATTAAAAAGTGTAAGTAAGTTTTTAACATTTAATAATATAATATGTAAGTATAATTTTTGTAAATACGCAAACTCGCTCTGCTATGCTCCCATGTAGTCATTTTTTAACAACCAATAGGCCGATCTTGTTGCTGATTTCTGAGGTAGAGTTTGAGTTCTTTTAGGCCATGGCTGAAACTTATTACGCTAATAACACCTGAGCGAAGTCAACTGACAAAATATATGGTCGAGATGAATAAAAACAACTAAGCACTTACTCTGGCTTACTATTGTTCCTGTCACAGTCGCGCATCAGGCAACTCTAATGCTAGATAGAGATAGGACATGGCTAAGCCGAAGTAAGTGCTTAGTAACGTTTATTTATTTAGACCCAGTTCAATGGCACAAGTAAATAATGCACTCCAGACATCTGAGTTCCCATAGGCACCTTTCCTATTAAATCTGTTCATCCAGGGCATGTTTTACACGCCAAGTTTCACAAATATTAAGTATCAGCTGTTAGGAACAACAGGGTCGCGCGACCCGTCAAAATGTCACGTGTCACGTGACGCAGTCGCGCCGACACCGCGATTTCATTTGACGGTTCGCGGGACCCAAGTCGCGGTTGCGGTTGCGTCGATCCGAATGCCACCTTTACATACTTTTATATTTATATTTAATAGTAATAGCAGCCTTTATTTCAGGTATTTATAAAATTAAAGACTTTATCTTTCGGATAAATATGTATTTAACTGAAGATACAACTTAAATCAGTTTTGACAGATTTGAGTATATTTCTAACCACCAATTCTCCCATTGCTTGATTTGGAAAAGTTGCCCATTATACCTTTCGTTGACGTTGTATCATTGTAAAGAAATTTATGAAAAAAAATGCTTCAATCTGCGCGGTATCTCGATCAAAGTTCGCCTAAGAGCTCTTACACATGAGCGGCAGGTTGCCGACGACGCATGTCCACGGCTGCAGTTATCTGTGCCGTGGGCAACATGCCACTCGTGTGTAAGAGCTTTAAGTCATTTCCCAATTCTCATGCTTTTATTTCTCCATATGAAAATTAAGCCCAGCGGTTTGAAAGCGTAACATTCACAATATGGATAAAATTTGATATGAAGAGAGCTTAAAGCCTGGGAATGAACAAAGGTTACTTTGACCCGTGACATCGATGATGTCATAATATTTTAAACCTGTAAATTGAAATTTCAAACATGTTTTCATGAATTTAAGTTTGGGTCGGAAATCTTTTCTCTCCTCCGTGCTCAGAACCTTGAGTTACGTAGCACGCAGGGATTTTTGTAAGCACAAATAGTTTAAGATCATATTTCGTCATTTTTAGCGTTCACATTTCGGCGCTGATGCATTTGTGAGCCTGACGTATCAAGGCACGGCAAAACTGATAGGATATCGCGTGTCGCGATATGTCATAAGTTTGTGCGAACCTTCTACGAAATGCGTGTGTTTACTAATACAACATATATCGCTTACCCAGTCAAGTTATAGTAATCTAGGTAAAAGCTTACTTTGCAACTGTATAATTACCTTGCTAATGAAACGTTAACTGGTTTTTCATTGTATACAACTTTTTTATACAGTGTGCCCCTAGATAAAGTGCCCAAACGAAAATGGGTACAGCTGGACCATTAGTCATCGATAAAAAATTGGAAAAAAAAAAAAACAAATGTTGAATTATTTAATAAAACTTGTGATAAAGATAGAAAGTCTTTTTTTTTTTTGTTAAAGAGTAAATGAGATGGGGTTTTAGAAAATTTAATCAAAAAAAAAATTCGGAACTTTATTCTGTAAAAATCTAAATTAATCGAAAAAATCAGACAAAAATTTCAACATTTCTTCGATAAAACGTGTTTTTCACTCGATGACTGTTATTTAAGGGTTTTTTTTATTTATTTATTTTCCATTTTTTTTTATCTGTGAATAATGGTCTAGTTTTACCAATTTTCGTTTGTGCACTTTATCTAAGGACATCCTGTATAGTATATAGTTTAGTCTTATAAATTAAGCGTACTAGTTTAGTTTTTCACCGAATTCAAAAAAGGAGGAGGTTCTCAATTTATGTAACTGAGCTGATGATGGAAGCTTAACAGTACGGAGTTACTCGAATAGGCATCGAGTAATTTTGTAAATTCTTTTTATGTTTGAAAGGGCGTTTGGTCATGTGATGCTATGAATATCTACAACCAAAAATGTGATAAAATAAAAAATTGCAAAAAATAACTGACTTAAAAAAAAACCCAGAAAATAACTCAATTACAACAACAACAAAAACAACAACGGTGTCAGTGGCAACAACCTATCAAAAATTCCAAAATAAGTCACCGACTTCAGTAATTAGGTTATTTTATGGTTTTTTGTGGTTTGTTTTTGAAGTAGGTTATTTTTTGCAAAAAAAGTTTTTATATATTAAATAGGTTATTATAGGTAAGCATTGTTTATATTTTTAAATAGGTCATATTTTAGTGTTTAATTTTAAGTTTTCATTCGTATTGTTATTAATATTTAAAAAATAAAAGGATTATTATTTATTTCCGCATTTTTATAGCAAACTTAATCTGGCAATTTACTAAACGCCTGACGCAACCGCGTAAACTTGGTAAATCACACAACACACACACAGACAAGTAAAAACACCATTGCAAGCACACAATCTCTAGTTCTATGCATGGTCTCCTGACACATCACATTTTAAGCGCAGCTACACATCAATTTAGAAATCCAAAAAAAAACCCGTCGTAACTTTGAACCATTAACTTCCTTATGGGATTTCATCACAAAATTTTACTTTAACCATAACTTAACGAACGTTAACTTTTCGAGCAACCGGGCCTAAAGATGAATCAATCATCAGCATGTAATCTGAGACTGACTTAAATGCAAAAAACGTAAAAGAAATTAAATTTCGCGGGCATGGTTGGCGCTTCCATTTTGAGGAAGTTTACTTTCAACGACCACCGAGCCGACAATAGCGAGCTGAGATTGCAAAATTACGTAAGTACGGAAAATACCTATTTGTAATTTACGATCATTTGTAGAGATGGAATATCTACAATACAAAATTATTTCACTGATAAAAAAAACGAATTGAACCCTTAATACGTCAATAAAAAATCTATACTATATAATATAATATAATTATAATAATAATATAAAGCTGAAGAGTTTGTTTGTTTGAACGCGCTAATCTCTGGATCTACTGGTCCGAATTAAAAAAATCTTTTTGTGTTGGATAGTCCATTTATCTATAGGAAGCCTATAGGTATTTTCAAGAAGTGAGAAATTAGAAAAGAATTGTATAATACCTACCTACTTACTCATTCAAGTTTATTTTAACGCAGAATGCCCATTTATCGTTATCTGTTTCATCATTCATTTTATTTGACTACTAGCTGCTCCTGCGCGGTTTCACCCGCTGCTCGGCTCCTATTGGTCGTAGCGTGATTTTACATAGCCTATGCTACTCAGGAATCATGTAGCTTTCTACTGGTGAAAGAATTTTTAAATCGGTCTAATAGTTTCGGAGCCTATTCAATTCAAACAAATAAACAGAAAAATCTTACCTCCTTATAATATTAGTATAGATAATAGCGTCGCAATTTAGATTTTGAATTTGGCGCTCTGCATTGCGTTCGCATCCCAATATGCGCGACCATAGGGACGCAAACAATTTCTTTCACACTGATTACTTCTTTTTACTTATTCTACACTAAGACGCATAACGCACACACGCTCACGCACGCCGACCTTGAGCGATGCATCACGGAACGGTTTAAGTAGTATTAACAAAAAGCTTTTTATCTCTTTCGCACGATTCTCGCTGTTGTTACTCAAACGCGCTCAAGGTCAAAGTGGTGTAGCTTGATGTGCTGCCCACTGTACATGACCTACTGGCATCTTTCTTAAAACCTATTGTGACTGTCCCTAAATTACCCTAGGCTGATAAAATTTTCGTTTTTTCCTAATTGTGTTAATAATACTGTTAGGTCGGTTCCCCTTTTGGGGGAAGGGCCGCACCCCGCCCCGTACGGCCCTGTAGAGCTCGTCTCCAGACTGGACACTCTCCCACCGACTAATCTAAGGACTGAATTCCCATAACCTAAACTAACTTGTCCCGTCCTAGAAGGCTAGGGGACTGGGAGAGATGCAAGGTGAAGTTAATATTGGGAATTCAGAGTTAGTAAAAATAAGTATTATAATATTAATACAATATGAAGCTAAGAAGACAAGAGGATGCAAAAATATATGATATATTAAATAATAGTATTGTAGATGTTGGAGCACCAACGTCTCCCCTCTCGCAGTTGAACACCAATATCTGCAATAGACTCGTTAAAGTTAAGGGATAAAGGAATCGTTACGCTTGCGCTTCAAATCATTGTTTATAGCTACGTTAATTTCTCTATTTACAATGTACCCAATTCAGTGAGACCGGGAACCGTTTTACAACGTTTGCCTCATTGTACGTGTTCTGTTAGACCTAACGCATAGAACCTCTGAGGACACTAGTACGATTCTAACATAACACGTTCCCTAAGCATTAAATAAATGTCTTACTCAATCCTATGACAGAGTACTGCGAAGTCCAACTGTTATTGAGGAAGACAAGTATAATTGTGAAGCTCTAATCGCGTACTTATGTGCAAGAACCCTTACGGCGATCTAGACCCTTTTCACTAAGATAACACACAACTAGCACAAGCGTACCGTAGACTCAGTCTCTAGCAGGATTCAATGCGATCGTACTTGGTGAACGCCGAAAAGGAATTTCGTCTCTTCACATTTCTTTAATCTTCCCCAGTTAGAGGATGCGGTGCGGCTGTTAGCGGCTTTGCGTCCCAATAGCGTATCTCGATAAACAGTGACGATTTAGTAATAGTCCTACAGAACGGACGGGGTATTTTATCGAGATACGGTCCCTAGCGTTTTCAAACGACTACCAATTCAGTTTGTGACAATATGTGAAGCCTAACCCAACAAACCCAGAAATGTGCGTCAACAAGCCTCACGCAAGGTATCCTGTGGCGAGACCTTTTTGGATGCAGCAATTATCACGAACGTTTGGCTGAGTTACTATGCAATTACGTATCGGCTTTATAGCCTAGTTCAGTTTCAGATGAACTGCGAGTATTCATGGTTCAGCCTTCCAAATGTGGAGCGTCTGCTCAAGGTCAATAGTCGTCAAATGTCAAGAGCGTCAGTGCTCAGTGTCAAGTATGGTGGAAGGCCTTCACCAGTTCCCTATAGCCAAATGCAACTGACAATTATCTGCGAAGGTACGGATTAGGAGATGGACACTTAATACACAGAAAATAGCGTTAATTATAATACACTATACTAAATAAAGGTAATTGCGCCATTCTGGAATGAATTTTCATTAACTAGCTCATCTCCAATCTCATCTAACAGTTACCTAATTATAAATAAAATACAAATCTACATACAGGAACGATTATAATGGGGAAGCCCATATATACGGTATACACACTACTATTAAAGATAAAAGTTAATTAAAGTTGACACTCACCTAATAGTTCCCTTAAGAGAATCATATAATAACTCACTTACAAAATACTGCACACATTACCAGTCTTGCCTCGGACTCCGCTCTCCGATCACGACCGTCTCCTTCAGCGCCTCCAAACTAACTTATCTAGCTTAAACTACCTCGTTCGCTACCTAACGTGGTCTTAAACCCACTTTCAACTTAATAAGTAATGCTCGGTCTCTTACACGAGCCCACGGACATAAGTTCTTGATATTCATCAAGTCTCCTAATTTAACTACCCTGGACTCGACGTCCATAGCCTTTCGCGATCTCAAACCAACTGCCATGACTCCATCCATCCGTCCTCAATCCCTAAAAAATACCACGTTCAACGCCGCTTCCAATCGTTTCACAGAAAAGGTTTATGACCGTTATTGTACGATTTCTCGATTGTTTTAAGGGTTCGCTTGGAATTCCCATTTATGATTAGCAGATGTGGCTGCACTAACTTGTGTTCCTTTGAATTCAGGGATCGTCAACCTTTTGAGACGGAAGGGCCAACCGTTACTATAATTCTTATTTATATTTAGTTTAGCCTACTATAACATAGATATATTTTAAGTACAGAGCATATTAAAGTGTTTTACCTAGCTGATAGAATAATAAAATATAATTAATCCAATAATATAACTTCAATTATTGGATTATAGATAGTTACATCAATGGGAGCATTGGCTTTGCATATCTTTTGAAAGCTTGGAACCTTACTCATAACTTCTAGTTTTTAATACTTTGTAAGTTTAAGTATGAATAACGAGAGCCGCAAGTTTACATTAAAAGAAGCGGTTCTTAAAGCGCGGTTCTTCTAGCGGTCCGCAACATGTGGATGTTGGCGACGCCTGCCTTTTTTTATTTGGTTCTCAGAATATTTTTAGAAAGCGCCAATTCGCTTCTAATACAATACAAGTGGTTTTTAAAAGGTTCAATATTGTTTTAAGTACAAAGAAATAGGATCTTACGTTATTTATTACGGTAACGTGTCGAACTGTCGAACCATAAAATAGAGAGTTAATGTGTTTCTAAGTAGCCCGGGAACATGTGCTAGTTTTAATTTAAATATATTTCGGATGGAGCCGAAACTTGTTGAAGGATTGGTGAAGATGATCGAGGACCCGCAGGGTAACCATTGGTCCTTGACTGATCTTCAGACATAATATAATAATGTCTTTATAAAACGACGGTATTGATTTAAAAATAACTTTATTTAAATGAAAACGAATTATTATTATTATTACATTGATTATAATTATCGTAAACTAATTATTCAAAATAACAATTATTATGATTCAGGTGTGACCCTTATCACAACGAAGAGGTGTTAACGGAGCGAGCGCTTCGATCCGACTGCCCCCGGCCACAGAGTACGGCGCTTTATAAAGGCTTGCTCCCCACCTCGCCTGATTCATAGAGTGGTACGATGACGAACGTTGCACGTGCGCGCTTTCGTAAACAACTTCGTTATACCGCGCCGACACGGCCATTCTGCAGAACAGTCGCCCTCGACCTGTCAAGATAAAGTAAAATGCGCAGTATCTATGTTCTATGTTCTATGTTAGGGGGTTTTGGTTTCCGCACTTAGTCCTCAAGTGGACCATTGTGCGTGGGCCATGGCGGCCGGCGGTGGTTATTCCAACCAGCCCACCTCCCTCCAGAAGTTAATTAAAGCTCCTGGTCTGTTAAGAACGTCTGTGTAAGATAAGGATGATCCAAGGGTTTCTATTCTGATCTGGGTGACGCCCGTGCATTCGAAGAGCACGTGCGCAACGGTTTCCTCAGTCTCCATGCACGCCCTGCACAGAGGACTGTCCGTTATGCCCATTGTGTGGAAGTGTTTATTTAGTGAGCAGTGTCCTGTGATGGTCCCCGCCACCAGGCGCAGGCCGTCCCTGTCCAGGCGTAGAAGACGCCTGGTTAACTTGCTATCCGGGGTGGGCATAGCTTCTTTGGCTTGCCTGCAGCCCGGTGCCGAGGTCCACCAGTTCACTGCTTGTGTATGGGTGACCTCCTGTAGCCACCTGCGTATTTGGTTGAAGGGGATGGGTACAATGGGCTCGGGCCCACAGACTGGTGTGCCGGATGCTCTCCTAGCCAGTTCGTCCGCCGCATCGTTACCCATCGACCCGCTGTGTCCTTTTATCCATTGCAGTGTCACCTTGTTGCGACTAGACACTGATAGGCGTTCTAGTGCATTGTGACATTCTAGTATAAGTTTAGAGGTAATATATTTCTTTCCCAGGGATTGGAGGACTGAGGCACTATCGGAGAGTATGCGTATGTGAAAGTCCGTAACTCTCCGGGCTTCTATGGCATGGACCGCTTGTATGATGCCCACACACTCCGCCTGGTAGACGGTGTTGAGCATGCTTAGCGGTCTGGATATATTCATATTGAGGTCATGTGAGAAAATTCCGACTCCGGTGCCAGAGTCGGTCTTCGATCCATCGGTGTATACTCTCAGTTCTTTTGGTCCTGAGTAGTCACACTGTTCTTCTGTCAGTTTTATGCTGTAGTGTCTTTGGAAGTGGTGTGTCTTCGGGGCTTTGTCACAAGGTGCTGCCATCATTGGCTGTCGCTTGATAGCATCCTCCTTTATACGAGTATGCTTAACTCTGGAGTCCTTGCTTAGAGTCCCTGATAGGTCTAGTCTGAAGGCAGCCAGGGCTGCCTCCTCCCGCACAATGAGGTGCAGGGGTGGCAGTCCAAGCATTGCTTGTAGGGCGGCAGTGGGTGCGGTTCTCATACTGCTAGTGATTGCAACGCATGCAAATCGTTGCAGCTTCTCTAACTCTTTTTGGGCTGTGCTCAGGTCTGTCCTGGGCCACCAGACCAGTGAGCCGTATGTTATGATTGGTCGGATGACCGTGGTATATAGCCAGTAGGTGACCTTGGGGCTGATTCCCCAGTTCCTGCCAAGCAGTCGTTTACATTGCCACAGGGATATACTGGCTTTTGTAGTGATATAGTTGGTGTGCTTTGCCCAGTTCAGCTGTTTGTCCAGAAATACGCCCAGGTATTTGGCTTCAGTTGATAGGCTCAAAGTTGTTCCGAAGAAACGTGGTAGTTGTAAGGTTGCCAATTTCCGCTTTTTCGTGAAGAGAACCAGTTCGGTTTTTGTGGGGTTCACTGAGAGTTGGTGCTTGTTGCACCATTCCTCTACTATCTTCAGGGCTTGGCGCATGAGGTTACATAAGGTGTTTTCGTGGGTTCCATTTATTATTATGGTTATGTCGTCGGCGTAGCCTACAGTGAAATAACCTTTGTCGTTAAGTGCTTTGATGAGGGTGTCTACTACCAGGTTCCATAGAAGCGGCGAAAGAACGCCCCCTTGTGGGCATCCCTTTGCAACTATGGCTCTCGTGGTGTTATTTACGGTCACTTGTACAGCTCTCAGTTTGAGCATATTGGTGATCCAGCCGCTCAGGGTCGGATCTATGCTGTGTCTGCTGAGAGCTAAGTCTATGCTGTTGAACGTGGTTTTATCGAAGGCGCCTTCGATGTCGATGAAGGCGGCTAGTGCTGAGCATTTGTGATCCACTGCGCATTCAATTTTAGAGACCACGCTGTGCAGCGCGGATTCTGTTGACTTGCCTGTGGAGTACGCGTGCTGTTGTCTATGTAGAGGTCTTGCTCTGAGGGGCCCATCTCTGATGTGCCTATCGCAGAGTCTTTCGAGGGTCTTCAGTAGAAAAGATGTTAGGCTTATGGGCCTGTAGGCCTTGGGTTGCGTGTAGTCTGGTTTTCCGGGTTTGGGTATGAAAATGACTTTCACCTCACGCCACGCGGGAGGTATGTACCTGAGTGCTATACAGGCACGGTAGATCTCGACCAGCCGTGCCGTTAGGTGTTCTACCCCCCACTGCAGCAGGCCTGGAAAAATGCCATCCAGCCCGGCCGACTTGTATGGCTGAAAGGTGTTAATAGCCCACTTTACTCGGTCTTCCGTTACTATGTTGTGGGCTCTGGACCAGTCTTGATCCGTTGGGGTCCATTCTGGTTCCGCCTCCCACGCCCTGTCCTCCAGGATTTTACAGTCCGGGAAGTGGGTTTCAAGAAGGACTTTACTGGTTTCATAGTCAGTTTGTGTGTATGAATTGTCGGGTTTTTTCAGCGCGCCAAGAGTTCGGTCCTGATCGGCTGATAGGATCTTCCTTACCCTTGCGGCTTCGTTGTTTGTCTCGATAGATTCACAGAATTTCCGCCACGCCGACCTTCTGGCGGTTCTGATCTCCTTTTTGTATAAATATTGGGTCTGCTTATAAGTCTCCCAGTGCTCTGGGAGTCTAGTATTCTTGGCTCTGTTAAATTGCTTACGTAGCGCATTCCTGAGTTTATTAAGTTCGGCGTTCCACCACGGATTTCTCTCGTTACTGTTACGCGGCGCCCTTAGTTTACAGCATGCGTGGTAAGCTTCGGTTAGGTATTCTGATAGTTTTGTTACAGTGTAGTCAAGTTGCGCTTGGTCCCTTATAGTTACCTGTGCGAGGTGTCTGGCTAATAGGGCAGCCAGAAGGCGTTTGTACCCAGGGACGTCAGTGCGCCTCGGGTTGCGCCTCGGTACAGGTTTCTTAGTGTTGGTAATAAGCGTAAAACGTATCCTTCTGTGGTCCGAGCAGGAAGGCTCGTCCGATACATGCCAGTTGGTAATAAGTTTTGTCGCGTTTTCTGTAGCAAGTGTTAGGTCTATTATTGTCTGCCCTCGGACGGTGACCCAAGTGGGTTCCGAACCGCGGTTTACAATGTTAAGGTTAGTGGAAAATAAATAGGTGGATAGTACCTCTCCTCTGGAGTTCGGTGCGTCGCTGCCCCAGAGCGGGTGGTGGGCGTTTGAGTCAGTGCTGATGATCAGTTCCAGCTTGGCGCGCTCACAGTGTTGCACCAGGTCGGACATCTCTTTCGGCGGACAGTCCCCGTCCTCGCCTGGCATGTATACCGAGGCTAGTACAACATCTGGAACGCTACCTTCAGTATGGAGCCTGACGGCTGTCAGATCTCTGGAACAGAATTGTGTGAGTGGTGTGATGGGAATTTCTGTGGGTATGTAGACGCAGGTTCTTGGCTTATCTGCGTTGCGTGTGTCGAGGATAATCTTACCTCCGATGTTACTGAGTCCGCATATTCTATTGTTTCTGATCCACGGCTCTTGGATCAGTGCTATTGTTCGGGGTTTAACCTCCAGTGCCCTGCGTAAGCTAGCCGTGGCAGTCTGGCTGTGCTGGAGGTTGGTCTGGATGATGTTGAGGGGTGCTGACGTCGATGGAGAGGAGTTAATCGGAGAGGGATCCATCGGACAGTCCCTCCGTCGCCTCCTCCCTGTATCGTGCGTCATGGTGTTCGCCCGGCGACGAGGCGAGCAGGCGCTCACTCCAGCCGGGTGATTCAGGCGGTGGTATGTCGTCGTCAGCCATTGCCGCTCGGGCCATGACCTCCTCGAGCTGGTCTATGTCGGTGTCGGTCGTCGGTGCCAGCGTCGGTTGCGTGGTCTTTGTGTCGGTGTCGGTCTGGCTGTCGGCGGGTTGGGTCGTGGGCCAGAAGCGAACGTATATCGACCCGAGCATGTACGATATACGTCGCTCCCGTTCCCGGACCTTTACGGCTTCCTCCGGTGGCACACCCAGGGTCAAATAAGTCCCATGGTTGTCGCCACCGACGGTAGTCGCCCTGTAGAGTGACCACCTCGCGATGTCATACCAAGTATTCTGACGAATCAGAATACTTTGGAGCTTCGCTATGTCGCCTCTGTAGCGAGGGACAAATAGCGAGACTCGGACACGGGTGGGCACGTCGGACTGTTTCAGTACAGTCAGTGTCTGGTCAGTGTCGGGGAGTTTGATCTTCGGTACGTTCTGAGTCAGCCAGGTCAGGGCGTACTCGTCTTCGCACCACATCCGAACGGTGCCTTCCGCAACCCGTGGGTATCCGCGGAAGGCCGGGAGTGGCGCCGTCGAGTCCGTGTCCATGACCAGGGTCTCAAGTTCGGTCACAATCTGTTTTGTCTCCTCTTTGGTCAGATCTCGGGAGGGAGGGGGGAGACAGATTGCTACGGCCAGCCGCGCGGGGATGTCCTGCGCAGCTCGCGCGTAGGTCCTCTGTTCCCCTTGGGCGGAGTGGACCCTCACTCTTTTTGCGTCCCCCTGGAGCGTGCCCGGTGAAGCCGTGTCGTCAGGGCGCTCCCTCTTTGCCGGCCCTGTGCCACTCGGCCCAGGCTGCGGCTTGGAGGTGCCCGGCTGGGGTTTTGCCGGCGGCGCTCGGAGCGAGACTCCACCCCGCTTGCCCCTACGCTTAGGTCGAGGTCGGTCGTTGGGTCTGTCTGTGTTCTGGGGTCGGTTGTCGGTCCTGGCGGGCTCTTTCACGTGCGGGGGCCCTTCGCGCTGGGTTGCCCCTTCGCAGACTGGCCCCTGCACGTGCGGTTCTGCGTCCAGCCGCTTCGCACGCTGGGTTTCCCCCACGCACTGTTGCGGCCGGTCGCATGCTTCCGGCCCCTCCTCGCGCTGGGTTTCCCCTTCGCGAACTGGGGGCCGGTCGCGCACCTCTCTTTCGGCGTCCGTTCGCGCGTCGCGCTGACTAGTGCCCTCGCAGACATTGCGCTTACGGTCGCTTACTTTTCTCCTCCGGTCCTGGGCTTTTCCGCGCTTGGAAGGTAGGCGTACTTCACCATCGGCATCCGGAGGAGTTTTAGAGCTGTCAGGTTCGTCATCTTTCCCCGTCACAGTCTGTCTAAGCTGGTCTTGGTCTGTGTCAGGGTAAGTTACGCTATTCCGCACAATGCTCTGTTGCCAGAGGATCGCAGGAGGCGTAGTCAGGGTCATTTTTGGCGCGTGAGTCGCAGCCGGGGTCTTATCAGGAAGAGGCGCGTTAGTCGCAGCCGTAGTAGTCGGGTTTGATGGCGCGTTAGTCGCGGCCGTGGTTGAGGTCGTAGTGGTTGTGGGCGCTGTTGGAGCAGCCTGTGGCGCTAGGAAGCGCGGCATTAGGTTTGCCATTGAGCAGATTGATGCCCCCCCCATATTACGATGGGGGCTGACCGCCGTAGCGGTGTGGGATTCCCCGGCTTGGCCGGGACCCACCTGGGTAGGTAATTTGTCTCTCTGCATATTCATTGACGTGGGGGGTGGGCTTTTTTGGAACCGAGGTTACCCTTCCTCTGGGACAGATGGGATGATGGGATTGGGAGGGAAGGTATACGTTGGAAAAAGGGGGGGGGTATGGGGGGTCACCCTAGGTCTGGGAGTTGGCCTAGGGGTTTAGGGGAACGACGGGATATGAGAGGATGTGTAGGGGAGGCTTGGTTGGATTTTGGGGAACATAGGAAGGGGTGTAAGGGTTACCCTAGACCTGGGATTTGGTTTTCGGGAACTTCTCTTGTCCGGGATCTCTGAAGATGCTCCGGATGCAGGACCGCCCACCAACGACTTCGTTTAGCCGTTCCTGGTCGGTCCCGCAGCCGGAGTTGGGCTATCCGCAACCTGCCCACCCGCTCGGTTGCACGAGAAGAAGTGCCTGGCAGTCCGGGTCGCCCCACCGCGGATGTACGTATACATTCGCGTTGGAGCGGTCCAGCCTCCCCCGAGCCGATGCATGAAATGCGCAGTATATTATTGCCTCACTAGAGGCTTTAATCTATTTAAAGACTGACATCTGCCAATAACATATTTTGAAAAAGTAAGGAGGTCCCTGTGCTCAACTTACATTTACTTTATGTCAATAGTAAGGAGGCCCCTGTCCTCAACTTAAATTTACTTTTTATCAACAGTAAGGAGGCCCCTGTCCTCAACTTACATTTACTTTTTATCAACAGTAAGGAGGCCCCTGTCCTCAACTTACATTTACTTTTTATCAACAGTAAGGAGGCCCCTGTCCTCAACTTACGTTACTCTTTTATAACAGTAAGGAGACCCCTGTCCTCAACTTACGTTACTAATAATTGTAGCATGCATAAATCATAATAAAGTTGTAATTCATATTACCTTTACTACTGTGCAATATCCTCTTGAATTTGAACCAAATCATTTGTGGTGCTAAAGTGGGTTTCATTTGATTCTGATGTCGTCGTAGTTTCGCCTTGCGCCGACATGGAATCCTGATTAATGCCTACATTTGGTTTGGGTGCTAGTCGAAGTTGATCATGAGCTACTTTTTTAGGGCGTCCTCGTCCTGTTATCCTTTTTACTTGGTAACGATGATTTGGTAATATTTTCCAAATAACATAAGCATCCGGATATTTTAGGTCAAGTCCGATTTGCGACCTGGGGTTAGTCTTAAACAAGACAATGTCTCCCTTCTGGAACTGTTTTACTTTTGCTTTACCCTGGTCAAATCTTATTTTGTCTTCTTTTCCTCGTGTGGCAATTTTCTTTTGTATGTAACTGTCGAGTTGATTTCGATCTACTGTCGCCTCTTCCTTGTCAATCAAAGATACTAATTCTGGTGGAACTGCACATTGTCTTCCGGTAAGAGCCTTAATCGGACTAACATTTGTTGTTTTGTTCTTTGTGCAGTTTATTGCTAACTGAAGAGCCTCCAAACCTTTCTTCCAGTTTTGGGTTTCGTAATTACGAATGATAGTTAATCCATTTTTTACAACTGCTATCATCCGTTCCACCTGCCCATTAGCTCGACTTACTCCTGGAGCTATGAAGTGTTGGTGAATGTCATGGTTCTTGCAAAACTCTTCGAATTCCGCTTTAAAAGCAGTGTCTTGGTCACTTATGATTTGCCTTGGAGCTCCAAATAAGGACACAACATGTTTCAGGGCGCGCAGCATTGAGTTAGCAGTCTTATCAGTCGCATAGGTCAAAGTCACAAACTTAGTGTAGGCGTCTATAATAACGACAACATATTCGTGCTTGTTGTTCCTTTTAGTTAGGTGACCAGTCATGTCTATATGAATGGTATCGAAGGGTATGGGTTTCTTGTCTATGGGAAACATTACCACTTGTTTGGCTCCGGAAGGACTTTTACTAGTCTTGCAAATAACACAATTATCCACGAATCGTCTTATGGTCATGGACATCTCGGGAAACCAGTAACTTTCTCGAATCTTGCCTAGAGTTTTCTCCCAACCAAAGTGTTTTAACGCAGTATGGTAGGCGTTAATAATGCTCCATTGGTATGATTTAGGTACTACTTTCTTCCACCTTTTGCATCCAGGCTCTTCGTCATCATGACGGTGTTCCAAGACGAAATCATTAATGCGGTAGTCACTCATTTCCTCGTTGCGTTCCAATTTCTTTATGATTTGGGCCAACTCTCCATCACGCCTTTGCTCGATCTTTAACCACGTATCAACATTTTGCGCCAAGTTAACGCAGAATACAGGATTGCGACTAAAGAAGTCGGCATGTTTCATTCTGTTTCCTTGGCGATATTCTATTTTGAAATCGTAATGTTGGAGAAATGACCACCATCGATGGATTCTGGGTAGGAGTTCATGTTTGGTTGACGATGACTTGATGGCGTTGCAGTCAGTGACAATTTTAAATGATCTGCCGTACAGATATTGTCGAAAATGTTTTATTGCTCGCACTATAGCAAGCGTTTCCAGCTCATAGGAGTGGTAGTGGCTCTTTGGTTCTGTGGTCCTCATACTCATGTAAGCGATCACATGCTGTCGGCCATCCCGTATTTGTATAAGAACGGCGCCAAACCCGGTGCTACTAGCATCCGTATGTAGTTCAATAGGGAGTCCCTCTTGAAAGATGGTTAGAACTGGTGTTGAAGTTAATCGTCGAATGATATCTAGTCTGACGCCTTCACATTGTGCTGTCCATTGAAACTTGGCGTCTTTCTTTGTCAGGTTGTAGAGTGGAATCAAGCGTTCGGAGAAGGATGGTATAAAGCGTCTGAAATATCCAGCTAGACCACAGAATTGACGTACTTGCTTGACGTTTGCGGGTACTGCAGATTTTTCTAAAGCTTCTACCTTCTTTGGGCTAGGACGGACAGTTCCTCCTGATATCAGATTTCCAAGGTATTCAATGGAAGTCTTGAAAAATGAGCATTTCTTTGTATTCACGGTAAATCCAGCCTCGGTCAAGGCAGTCAAAACCTTATCCAAGATTTGCAATCCCTCAGAAAATGTTTCACATTTTATCAACACGTCATCCATATAAACCAAGATGTTATCCAGTAAAGGACGTAAAGCTGTCATTATGGCGCGTTGAAAAACAGCTGGTGCATTCATCAATCCAAACGGCATCCTCACGTATTCATATAAGGCATCTGGTGTAATGAATGCAGTCTTTGGTATAGATTCCTCCCTGATCGGAATTTGGTAGAAACCCTGGGCCATATCCAGGCTGATGAAATAGGTGGCATTTGATAATCGGTCAATTTGATCAGAAATAATCGGAAGTGGAAACTTGATGGAGACAGTATTTTTATTCAATTCTCGGTAATCAGTGCACATGCGGTCCTCACCATTTTTCTTCTTGACAAGTATTACAGGGGACGCAAATTCCGACGTACTTTCTCTGACAATACCGTTTAGCATTAATTCATTTATAATGTCCTTCAACTTTTGTCGTTCTGCTGGAGCCATTCGATAGGGTCTTCTAGATACAATTTTAGTTGGATCTTTTAACTGAATATCCAAACTCCCCGTTGTGACTCGGTTTTTCGGTATACTAGTAGCAAACGTCTCGTTATATTTTAATAGTAATCCTTTTAACTCGCATATTTCATCCGAATTGGTCAGATCAGTGTCCAAATTGCTGAAAAGGTTTTCGGCGGCATCTATATTTAAAATAGCTGGTTGTCTCATCAATGTAGCACCGGTTTCAGTAATAAATATGCTCAACCCAGTACCTTTGACTATTTCTGCGCCAATCAAAAGTCCACAAGGCGTTTCGTGGTCTTCTACAATGTGGAAGGCAACTTCTAGAAAAATGCCATTTATGTCACATGTTGCATTGATTCTTTGACAGGACAGAATTGGAATACTCTCACTTCCAATCCCTTTTAGCATTAGGGCACAATCTTCTCGTTTTCCAGGGATAGACATACTAACAGAACGTCTAATTAAGGAACGGGCTGCACCGCTGTCATAGAATGCTATAAATTTGCGATTATTGATGTTAACACTCATTGGTGTTAAAATTTCCTTTTCTTCACTGGCCAAATTAATTTTTTCGGCTTCATCTCCCATTTTCTTGAAACAAGCAGATTCAATATGGCCAATTTTGTCACAATAATTACACTTGGGCTTAGGGCGTTCTATTCGACTGTAAGATTCATTTGTTTTAGTTGTGCTTAACAATGGCTTAGGGTCGTTATTCTTTTCATTGGCCTTACTACAATGTGCTTGTACATGTCCAGTTTTTCCATATTTGAAACAAGTTAAAGTGTCTTCTCTATTGTTTCTTAGTCTTGGTTTTTTAGCGGGCGGTTCCCCTTGTCGAGGTTCACGCTGTTTAATTGTCGCCGCCACAGAAATCAATTCAGGTACAGAGGAACATTTACTGGACAATAGACGCAACCGGAGGAACTCATTGTCCACACAACCAATTACGGCTTCCACAGCATCCTTATCCTTGTCCCCATTAATAACTCGTTTCCAGATGTTCCAAGCTTTGGTAATGGATTCAGCTGGATTTGACATATCAAATTTAAAGCTTCGCAACTTCACAATGTCGTTTGAATATCGTGCTTCAGGCTCAAAGGTTTGGATCAGCGCTTCTCTCATGTCAGACCATATTGGTGATTTTACTAGCCATGTATCTCCAAGAGTTTTGGCGCGTCCTTGCAATAAGCCTGCTATTTTTGTACAAACTTCATAATCGGTCAGCTGCCAGTGGTTTCTTGCTCTGTCCACATGCTCGCACCAGTCGCGTATTGGCACCTCGCCATCAGGATCAAATGATGCGATATAGATATCACTAAGTCTTGGTCGCTTTACTGAAGCCATATTTTGGCTCAAGAGTCCTGCTAAAAACTCACGATTGGCTTGCAAACCTTCCTGTTGTTGTCGTGTTAAGTTCTCAATAATACTTGCCAACGCAGACAGTGCCTGGTTGTTGCCCGAGCTATTTCTGCCTTCTTCCGTTCGGGCAAATGGAGCTGAAGAGGCTCCATGGTCCATCCCACTTCTGATTTCGGATGGAGCCGAAACTTGTTGAAGGATTGGTGAAGATGATCGAGGACCCGCAGGGTAACCATTGGTCCTTGACTGATCTTCAGACATAATATAATAATGTCTTTATAAAACGACGGTATTGATTTAAAAATAACTTTATTTAAATGAAAACGAATTATTATTATTATTACATTGATTATAATTATCGTAAACTAATTATTCAAAATAACAATTATTATGATTCAGGTGTGACCCTTATCACAACGAAGAGGTGTTAACGGAGCGAGCGCTTCGATCCGACTGCCCCCGGCCACAGAGTACGGCGCTTTATAAAGGCTTGCTCCCCACCTCGCCTGATTCATAGAGTGGTACGATGACGAACGTTGCACGTGCGCGCTTTCGTAAACAACTTCGTTATACCGCGCCGACATATAATATTTTGTTATTAAATAGGAATAGGTGACAGACAGTCACACTATCGTAAGCGTATTTGTAAGTATCGTTAGAATTTAGAGCTTTTAACGTATAGCGATCACCATCCAAAACTACCGCTACCTTAAACGGACCTCTAAACTTTCGATCTAACAGTCTGATTTCTGTCTTCGTTTCTAATAACACGAAATCACCAACCAATTTTATTTCTTTGTTATAGCTACCTTTGTATAATATTCCCTGATGCAATCTCGCGGACTTCATCAATGTCTACTTCGGTTTTCATCACAATGACTTTCCTTTATTTCTTTACAAATAATTCTCTATGTCTAAAGTTCTAAATCAAACAAACTAACTAGATCAAACATACGATTAGGTCAATTAAAATGCTAGAGCAACCAAGTACCTCTAAATTCATCTAATCATTAGAAAAAACAGGAAACTCATCCGTGGCCTATGGGCAACACATGGCCCTCCAACAAACCCCTGTTTGTTTTACTACGTTCCTCAAGAACGCCGAGTCCCACATGAATCTATGGTCTCTACGACCCGACCTCCGCCAGAGCCACCCGAGCACAGCGCATCCACGGACTACTAAAAGTAGACACCGACTTCTACCGGACTACGGTTACGAAATGGCTACTGGTACGGTCCGACCATCCGAACCAAGTTTCCACACTATCTCTCAATTTCAAATTCTCAAATCAAATCAAATACTCTCTATACTTAAAACTGTACTTGGCACTCGGGCATTCTCCTTAACCCATCGTGTTCGTACTTGTAAGTACGCTTAGAACTTAATGCTCTCAATGCGTAGCGATCTCACTAATAATTTTACAACTTTGAATGGCTTATATTTGGGGTCTAATTTAGTCTGGTTGCGTTCTTCGTTTTGAAGCAACACAAAGTAAAAACAAACAAAACATAAAAACTCAAGTTGGTGTTCGCTAATCGACAAGCAACATTAGATTTGTTCTGTGCTGAATACACGTGTTTGACCAATACCAGTCAACGCAACAACGTTATTAACTCGTTTGCCACTTAATTTGGCTGCACAAATCTAATTTACTGACGAGCATTAGTAGGGTAATATTGGGCATTCTATGCCACTGTCGGCAAGTAGCTCGGCTAGTGCGCCTCGCTACGCGCCAGTGGCATAGAATGCCCAATATTGAATGATCGACTCGACTGTGTAGTATATTACTGTACTCACCTAGAGATCATGTGAGTTGTACCACTGGCCTTCAGTAGCTCCTCGCTGCGAACGATGGTATGGATCATTTTGACATGCGTTTCGTTGTTAGAAACGACTTGATGATTAGTGTTATGCGCTTCAAATGGTGGAAACGACTTGTTGGTTTTTGTAATGCGCTTCAGCAATGGAAACGACTTGATGAATTGGGCACGTTCAGTATTAGAAACGGCTGGTATTACTGTACTCATAAAAAGATCATGCGAGTTATACGACTGGCCGCCAGTAGCTAGGCGAGTTTGCTTCGCTTCGGACATTGGTGACAACTATCGACACGATCAATGATTAAGATTTAATTTAGTCATTATGAAATGCGTTTCCTGGTTAGAAACGACTTGATGATTTTTGATATGCGCTTCACCAATGGAAACGACTTGATGATTTGGTCATGCATTTCAGTATTAGAAACAACTAGGTTTTTGTAATGCGCTTCGTGGGTGGAAACGACTTGGGTGTTTTTGACATGCGTCTCAATATTAGAAACGACTTGTTGGTTTTTGTAATGCGCTTCAAAAATGGAAACGACTTGGTGTTTTTGACATGCGTCTCAATATTAGAAACGACTTGTTGGTTTTTGTAATGCGCTCCGTGGGTGGAAACGACTTGGTGTTTTTGACATGCGTCTCAATATTAGAAACGACTTGGTTTTTGTAATGCGCTTCAACAATGGAAACGACTTGGTGTTTTTGACATGCGTCTCAATATTAGAAACGACTTGGTTTTTGTAATGCGCTTCAACAAAGGAAACGACTTGGTGTTTTTGACATGCGTCTCAATATTAGAAACGACTTGGTTTTTGTAATGCGCTTCGTGGGTGGAAACGACTTGGTGTTTTTGACATGCGTCTCAATATTAGAAACGACTTGGTTTTTGTAATGCGCTTCAACAATGGAAACGACTTGGTGTTTTTGACATGCGTCTCAATATTAGAAACGACTTGGTTTTTGTAATGCGCTTCAACAATGGAAACGACTTGGTGTTTTTGACATGCGTCTCAATATTAGAAACGACTTGGTTTTTGTAATGCGCTTCAACAATGGAAACGACTTGGTGTTTTTGACATGCGTCTCAATATTAGAAACGACTTGGTTTTTGTAATGCGCTTCAACAATGGAAACGACTTGGTGTTTTTGACATGCGTCTCAATATTAGAAACGACTTGGTTTTTGTAATGCGCTTCGTGGGTGGAAACGACTTGGTGTTTTTGACATGCGTCTCAATATTAGAAACGACTCTCTGACTCACTGCTGGATCTGCATAATAAACAAGGTACAAATTATATTTGGTTTATTTTTCGTAAAACATTGCTTTTTCAAGGAATAAAGTATCTACCGAGCGCACGAACTCTTGTAGTTTTCGCCATTGACACGAATCCGCGTCGGTCTGGACCTTGAGTCGCACAAGCGCCTTCTTCCACACCTCCAGGGAGTCGGTGTGGCGCGCGTCGTCAGTCTTGTACACCTTGCAGTCGATGTAGTACTCTCCGTTGATGCTCGCCGCTCGCCGCTCGCAGCCGTTGGCGACTCGGTTAACGAAGAATGATGATAGACACGTACTCGATGAATCGTCTTTCGGCAAGGTGTCAGACCCATAGTTCTTACTGATACCGAATACGTCATTATCAGTATTGTTTTTTTTACTGAAACAACAACGAAAGCTTCTATTAGTTCATCATATACAGGTACAGGTTACATTTACCGTTTAGTTATGCACAGGAAAAAAAAATACACTCAGTCAAAATAGGTACCTGCAGAACATGAGAGAGAGACATACGAATAAAAATGACTGATGATTTCAAACTGGTATGGCGAACTAAATTATTGAATAGTTTGTTTACCTCGTACGAATTAAATTCGTTGATGGTGGGTGCGACTTGCGTTTCCTATTGTTGTCTGCAGACGGTTTGCGGCTGCGTTTGGTTTTCTGATCGGTGATCGAAGCTTCTTGAAAGTACTCGCTCTCAGACTCAGACCTGAAATAAAGATACAAAAAAAATAATAGTCAAACATAAGGATTACAATTAGTACATCGGGTCAGATCTCTGAACTATGTACCAAGTGGAAGGTTTATACTTACATTTTCCAATTATCTCCAATCGATATGGCAGGCTGGCAGGCGTAGTGACTGACGACAGCAGGCAGCGGTTAGCTATCAACACTGATATTGATAGGATAACGTAGCAGGATCGCAGTACACTACTTGAAGATTACTTCCACACTTGTAGACTTCAGTTAGTTTGTAGCGAGTACTTCGAAAACATGTAGCTTATAAATCGGAAAACGAACGATAATTCACTATGTTAAAAATGACTGCAACCGTTCATATAATGTTGTGTAATACAAACTTTTTTCCTTAGACGCATTATAGGTTGACCAAAAAGTGAAGACTAAGGATGTTTCAGGTAGCATCGAATGACGACACAGCGAAACGACTTAGGGTTGACAAAACGGTAACCAGTAGATAAGTTACCAATAACGTTAATAGGGAATGTTCTTGAGGGGTAATTTAATTATTTGGTAATCTAGAGACAATCGTAAGATTAGTATTTATCATGTTATACATCCAAGTTTTACTTGTAATACTTTTATGCTCGAGTGAAGTAGGTACAGGAAATAAGTTAACTGAACAATAAGTTAACTCAATTTTAAAGGAACTTAATTTTTAATTCTATTCTTAAGGTTAGAAACCTATATACTTACTACATTTTATTTATTTTGTGATAGTGTACCTAGTTTCAGATACTTATCCTTACCTTAATATGTATGCGTGACAACCTTAGGTAAAATAGCTTACTGTTGCGAATGCAACTTAGCTAACGAAAAAAAAGCGGCCAAGTGAGAGTCGGACTCGTTCATGAAGGGTTCCGTAGCAGCATAATATAAAAGTTCTTGTAGTTCGTTAAAGGTAAATTACGGTTTACGATTAATGACGTATTAAAAGACGAGATAAGAGAAACCTTAATCATTTTTGAAGACCTATCCATAGATACCCCACACGTATGGGTTTATTGAAAAAAAAAAATTGTTTCATCTACTTACCAAGTTTCAACAGTATAGTTCTTATAGTTTCGGAAAAAAGCGGCTGTGACATACGGACGGACAGACAGACAGATAGACATGACGAATCCATAAGGGTACCGTTTTTTGCCATTTGGCTACGGAACCCTAAAAGAAACAAGGTTACACGTGTAATGTTTTACGCAATAACAATTATTTCAATCAAATATTTTATTGATTTTTAGGAAATTGATCGTATGACTAAGTAGTCAATAACGAATACTTACTTCGTTAGTTAGTAACGTTTAAAAGTTAGAAACTAAAAATTAATGTGACATTATCTCAAAGCTACGCTGCGTGACGGAGTGTAAATCCATTAATCATTTAAAAATATATGGAGTCACAGCGAATGTCGAAATACCTACAGTCTTATAATCTCCCGAAGCAGACCTTTAGTATTGTGTGAACATTTATGTACAACATTAAGTAATTTGCAAGAAGGTAATTATTTAATATGTTTCGTATTTTCGTTTTAAATGTTATTGATTTTAAAATAGGTACTAACCGATATTACTTTTTTTTTTCAGAAACACATTGAAACCTAATCAGATGCACTGGTTGATCATCAATCATCAAACTTGAAGCAGATGCAGATCTGGTCCAGATTAAACAATTCGATAATTCTGTCGCACTTACTTCGATTGTTCATTAGTCGGTATACGTGAGTAAGATCGTTTCATTTCGCGTTTAGCGTCTACATTGGGACATAATTAATTCCAATTAGTAAAATAATGCCTCATTGTTCGGTTTGCAACTTATTTGTAGATAATCGTCGATGGTCTGGTCATTTACGTAGTAATGTTCATAAAAACAATAGTGCGACCACTGTTTTTGACAATGTCGAAATTATTAATTCTGCGTTTAAAAAAAGAATCGTTAGTTACAAGATCATCGCAACTGGCGCAGAAATAAATAATTTTCCTGAAATTTTTCTCATTAATATTAGGGAACAAGTTAAAACTCTAATAAACCGATCATTATTGAAACATAAAGCTGTGAAAATAAATTTCGAACTTTTTTCTTTTTTTCTTATGTTTAAAAATGATCAAAAGGAAATGAAATCGTTCGCCACAAAAAACATTATTATTAATTTTAATTACGATTTTGATTCAATATATAAAGCAACGGTTGATTTATTGTTAAAGAAAATTGAAGAGTTTCAGGAGAGAGATAGTGGTTGGACATTTTCGAGCAATTCCCATTTAGAAATAAATATTAACAAATATCAACCTCTCGGCGGATCTAAATTTATAACTTTACCAAAATGTATAAAAAATAAAAAAGCTTGTTTGAATATTCGTAACAATGATGAGTATTGCTTTTTATGGTGCGTAGTGGCGGCTCTGTACCCCACTAACCAACATCCCGACAGAGTTTCATCTTATCCCTACTTCCAGGATGTTTTGAATGTTGATGGTTTGACATTTCCGATAACATTTTCGGACATAGCTGTCTTTGAGAAGAATAATCCGTTTTTGAATATTTACGTGTATGGTTTAAAAAATGATAAGACTATCATTGGACCTTTGTATTCAACATCGAATCATAAATCTAAGAGCATCCATCTATTATTCTTAGAAAATAATTCTAGTACTCATTATTGTCTAATCATTGTTTTACCTCGTCTAGTCAGAAATCAGATAACCAAACATCATGGTAAACTGTACTTCTGCGAAACGTGCTTATTGTTTTTTCCAACGCGTAGCCGAATTGAATCACATCTGTGTGGAGGGATTGCCACAGTATTACCAGAAAAAGGAACATTTTTAAAATTCAAAAATTATGATAGAAAACAAAACATTCCTTTCGTCATATATGCCGATTTCGAAACGATACTCGAACCGATTTCCGGCGATGAATTCAACACCGCTAACACGTCATACTCACATCGTCACGTGGCGGCCGCGTTCGCCTATAATGTAGTGTCATCATTTAACGATAGGGTTGGCGACTATAGAAGTTATCGCGGAAAAGATTGTGTTTCAAAATTTATACATTTACTGACTGAAGATGCTAAAGCAATACACAGAATTCTAACTAAAAGCGAGCCTATGATATTCACAGAAATAGATGCTCTTGATTTCAAACGCGCTGTTAAGTGCTACCTTTGTGAAAATTTACTGTTGTCCGATAGAGTAAGGGATCACTGTCATATAACTGGCCGGTACCGAGGTGCAGCACATCGACACTGTAACCTACAACACAAAGTACCAAAATTCATCCCAATATTTTTTCATAACTTAACCGGATATGACTGTCATTTATTTATTAAAAAGTTAGGCGAAATTCCAGGACAAATTAAAATAATACCCAAGACTAAGGAAAAATATATAGCGTTTACAAAGTTTATTCCTATTGCTGATAACGAGTTTATACAAATAAGGTTTTTAGATTCCTTTAACTTTTTAGGAACTAGTTTAGACAAACTTGCTAAAACATTGCAAGTAGACGATTTTGTTAACCTTAAATCAATTTTTACTGATGAAACACAATTTAGTTTGCTGACTCGTAAAGGTGTGTACCCATATGACTATATGAAGGACTGGAAATGTTACGATCAAAAGTCATTACCATCTAAAGATTATTTCCATAATTCTTTGACTAACGAAGGTATTAGCGATGAAGATTATAATCATGCTCAGAATGTTTGGGCTGAATTCAATATTAATGACCTAGGCGAGTATACAGATCTATACTTAAAAACAGACGTGCTTTTGTTGACAGACATATTTCAAAAGTTTCGGAAAACATGTAAACAATATTACAAACTCGATCCTGCCTTTTACATAACTGCACCCAGTTTATCGTTCGATGCAATGTTGCTAAAAACTGGTGTTCAGTTAGAACTCATTTCGGATTTAGCTATCGTCAGAATGATTCAAAGCGGTATACGAGGGGGTTTGTGCATGTGTTCCCATCGGTATGCAAAAGCAAATCACAAATACATGCCGGAACATAATGCATCACAGCCTCAGAGTTTCATAGTATATCTAGACTGTAATAACCTATACGGCTTTAGCATGTGTCAGTATTTACCGTATTCTAGTTTTAGATTTCTTGATGAAAATGAATTAACTAATTTTCGTGTTGAAAATGTCGAGGATAACTCTGAGTGGGGCTTTATATTAGAGGTCGATCTTTTTTATCCTGAACATTTACACAAACACCACAATGATTTACCATTTTGTCCTGAGAAATGTATACCTCCAGGAGGTAAAACAAAAAAACTAGTTGCAAATTTGCATAATAAGTACAACTACGTAATACATTACGTTCATTTAAAAAAGTGTTTAGAACATGGTTTAATACTACGTAAAGTTCATAAAGCTATTACTTTCAGACAAAGTCCCTATTTAAAACAGTACATAGAATTAAACACTCGATTAAGACAAAAGGCAAAAAGTTCTTTCGAACAAGACTTTTTTAAGTTGTTAAACAACAGTGTTTTTGGTAAGACATTAGAAAATACTGAAAATAGAGTAACCGTACATTTAGTTAATCAATGGTGCGATCAATCTAATCGTACTAAGAAATTTATATCCTCCGAGAGACTTGTAGCCAACCCCTATTTCCATAGCGCTTCTATTCTAACTGAAAACTTAGTTGCAATACAAATGAAACCTGACCAAATTATTTTAGATAAACCTATTTATATTGGATTCACTGTATTAGAACTTTCTAAGACACATATGTATGACTTTCATTACAATATTGTAAAACCTTTTTATGAAGACCGAGTGCAGCTGTGTTATACAGATACAGATTCGTTTGTCTATAAAATATTCACGTTTGATTTTTATCATGACTTGAAGTATAATTTTTTGCAATATTTCGATACCAGTAACTATGATGATAAAAATGATTTTAACATACCAATTATGAACAAAAAAGTTCCAGGTTTATTCAAAGACGAAATGGGAGGAAAATATATCTCAGATTTTGTTGGTTTGAGATCAAAACTTTACTCAATAAAAACAGTCGATAAAGTCATTAAAAAGGCAAAAGGAGTAAAATCAAGTGTAGTAAGAGACTTAAATATATCAGATTATGAAAATATTTTATTAGATGGTGGAATTATTCGTAGAAAAAATATTATGTTTAAATCCATAAAGCACGAAATATTTACTAAGAGTGTCAACAAAATTGCCTTATCTCGAAATGATGATAAACGATCAATATCTGTAGATCGAATATCAACGCGAGCCTGGGGTCACTCACTTATTTTAAAGAGCGAAATATGAATTTTAAGATTAAGCTAATTAGTAATAGAGTTCGAATATAATTTATGTATTATAATCATAATTTAGATCTTAAAATATACCTAAGTAACTTTATAATGTATGTTATATAATATAATTCCTAGTTTTAAAAACCTAAGTTAATGTAAAAATATAAATAAAATGTGAATGATTATGACAACTTGTTTAATTTGTGTTTTAAAACATCATCCTCCTTTTTGTAGTTGGTTAAATAAAATGAAACCCGACCAAGATTCAATTTTCAACATGAAGTGCCTGTTGAAACTTGAATCGTTCATTTGTCAGAGGTAAAATGTATTTTATACGTAATACAATAAGACTGATTATACAAATTTCGAAGAGCCATGTTTGCGGCAATTGCATAACGCTGATCATACAAAATACCTACTACAAACACACAACAGTGCATTGCCCTCACAAATGCTTAGTTAACATTCTAATCTAAATTATGAATTATTGCGATGGTTATTTTTTGCCATTTACGAAATAATACTCATCTTGAATACTTGTAATACGCACACAGTGTTGTACTTTTTGCGAGCATGTCATCCGTAAGTGTCCCGATTTATTTTTATATTGTTTAGTAACTAGCGATTGAATTCGCAGCAATTTTGCTCACAGTTATTAGTGAATCGGCTATGAATATTTTAACCCGCTGACAATTCGTTTATGCAACACTATATCAACGTCTACGTTTAAGTTTAAAATTAATGAGTGTCTATTTCTTTCCAGATTACAGAATCAGAGATTATGTTTAGCCAGTACGCTCAAAATCCTTATGAAGGATTCTCCGAAACGCTTCACAACGAACCCGAGCACAGCAAACAAGTGATGAAAGAAAAGAAATCAAAACAACGATGCAGGGAAAAGTCGAAGAAGCAAAATCCAACTAAATCTTTTGTGATGAGCCGATTACAGCGACGAGGGATCAAATTAATTAAAATATCAGTCGTAGATCTATGCAATAGCAATCCGCAAACCAGTGACAGTGACAGTGACAGTGAGAACGTAATTATAAGTGCTCAATACATTGTTAAAGACGCTATCGACAATGTTATGGACGAAACTGAATCTTTAGTTAAAAAAATATCTAAATCTTTAATAGATAGTGATTTTTAGTACTTAACTGTTTGCGTAAGCAGTTGTTTATGTAAATACTTAGTACTTATTACGATGTTTTATTTAATTTTAATGTTTTATTTGATGATGTGTTGGGTGTTCAAAAAATAAAAGCAGTTTTACTATACAAATTATTTTTTATTCATGAAACCAATAACCTTATAAGTAGGCACACATTTATAACTCTAAATATTTTCTTATACATAACACATTTTTAAGAGCACAATGCTTTAAATGATTATTACAATTTAAATTAGTTCTTCCTTCACAGTATCTTTTATGTAAAATAGAGAAGTTAGGACACTTTTCGGTCACAAGGTCTGATACTTTACAGTTCTCACAAAGTTCCTTTATCCACTTTACTTTCTCCAAACCATTACAAACGATTTCCTTATTTTCTAGATAGAGAACGATTATACGACGAAATTCTCTATAGTCGATATACCCTTCGTTCCAATAAATACCTCTGTTTCTTTCCAGCCATTTAACTTGTCTCTTTTCGTCACTTGTTAAGTGTTTAAACAAGTATGGTGGCTTTATTAAAAATGTTTGGGTATAATCACGGGTAGCAAAAGCTAACTCTTTTATTATAAAATTATTGTACAGGTCTTTAAACCCTTGAACATCTACTATGACAGTATTCGGATTCATGATATTTTTCTCACAGTATTACTTAAAGGTTTATATTCAATAATACAGTCGTTCAATATAAGACAATACGCAGAAGTTTGATCTGGTATTTCCAAATCACTCTCAATTTCCACTCTTACGTCCACAATAGGGCCTGTCTTTACATTATCAGCTTGTCTAGAGCAATCGATGACAAATAGTGGCGCCAAATCTTTAAATTGTTTTTCACTTAATAAGGGCTCCGGTCGACGCCCGTAATAAGACTGTTGAAATCTGACGTATTGCTCGTATAATAAAGCGATTCTGTTATTCGCGAAACTCACATTTAGGTTTTCATACGGGAAGTAAGTAGAGTTGAGGTACACTCTGACATCACGAACATGACAATGATCGAATTGAGACATATCAGAACTGCCATTGTTTTTTCTATTTGTCTGTAGTCCCATAATAATATATCTTGGTTTCTCTATTTGCGAGGATGTTTTGATTGACCAAGTATGTTTTGTAGTTTTAGGTAAAGCCGGATATTCGTACAGATCCCAATTTCTGAATATCATCTGGAGTGGTCGATCTTTTTCCAATAGTTTTAGCAAATTTATTTTTTCTTTGTCAGACACTTTAACGTGCGGTACGCGCCAAATGATTTTATTTATCTGAACGTCTTCTACAATTTCACCGGTGTTAAGTTTTACAGCATTCAGGTTAGTGTTACTTCGTAGCAATATCAGTTCGTGCCTACTATTTATCACGACTTTCTTGAAATCCTCTGCGAAACCGATGATGTTACAGAGTGGTATAGAAGCAGAAAAATCACCTCCGTTAATGTTTTTTGTACCATCGATATTCCAGCACCACGAATTCGATGTCTTTGATTCATTCTCATTCATTGATATTAACGATTTCATGGTGGTAGTTACGCCAGCATTTTTTATTCTATCAATTTCCACTCCATTTAGCTCGTACCTTATGTCTTGAAATAAGTAGAGTAGAGCATTATTCGTGAAATGAACACTAGTTGCTTTATCTTTCATGTCCTTTTTGCTAACGATAACGGATCCTTCCAAATACAAGGTACTAGCTGATGGAAGGATGTACAAGTCCTGTTGGTTAATAGGTATGCGAATTTCATCGTTTCTATTGAAAATAGTTACATAGGGCTTGTAAGAATGAAATTCAATTCCTTCAACCGTATTATCATAAGTCGGAGCGGATAAAACGTCTAAGATATTCATTTTAGCAAACCGATCACTTTGAGAAATGCCTTGTTGTCTTTAGTTAATTTTATTTTCTTCTTACGGCGAGCTCTTATTTGGTTGGGTGCTTGAGCGGGACTGATATTTTGAATTTGTTGATGCACATATTTATTGTAATCAATCATTTTTTTCTTCTAAGATGCAAATACAGCTGCACTTCTTCACCTCGTAGATTTATTAAGCGGTTATTTATATCTATCAACCGGATATGTAT
Organism: Eupsilia transversa; assembly: GCA_914767815.1. Classification (NCBI taxonomy): domain Eukaryota; kingdom Metazoa; phylum Arthropoda; class Insecta; order Lepidoptera; family Noctuidae; genus Eupsilia; species Eupsilia transversa. The sequence continues at coordinate 6,164,193 of OU611873.1, read as the reverse complement.
GCAGCTTATGTTGTTTTGGTTAATTGGAAAGTATATTGCGTTTTTCGGAATTTCTATAATCCTATACCCAGGAGGTACGTTAAGTGCGAATTCGTGAATTATGTGACTCGGTTTTCCGTTTGTGTACGAGCCGCTTACGATATCACATTCGATCCTGATCACTGTCGTAGGTAAAATGTTGACTGGAAACTGTGACACATGCCATTTATTTGGTTCCAAGATCTGCTTATTAAAACCTAATAAATTTCTGATAGTATCTTCTTTACTAAAATTTATGCTTTTTGTACAGAATACTGTAGTTTTTAATGTATTGTTATTGCACTGCAGTTTGATTGATGCATCTTTAATTTTAGATTTTAAGTAATCATTAATATCTTGCAATTCGTAGGTGCCTTCTGGTATTTCAATAACTTCGTTAGAGCCATAATAGAACTTATTATTCGTTTTGTCAATATTTGGAATAGAATTAAATGTTGAGAGATGCAATAGGGCACACTCATACTGTTCATTTAGTTGCAATGTGTCAGGATAGTACGTAGATAAAGTTGACGAATTTCCAGTTATTGACAATGTGAGTGACATCTTGCAAATGGTTGAAATAAAAGAATTTTTATACGTTTTTATTCCAAAAAGTCCTTAGATATTCTAAACATAAGTGTCCACAATTTTCTGTGTTAAATTTCTGATATCTAGTATAGTTATAAAAAACATTACATTTCTTAAAATATCGCATTATTTCCAATGGAGGTTTCAAATCCCCAAAGCTATCAAAATATTCACAATAGTTGTTAACTTTAACATAAGCTACCCAATGTGTACCAACATTCTTATAATTATCCAAGTTAACAACACCACATTCAATCCGTTTTGGTATCCTTGGTAATTGATCCTTCATGTAGACTCCTCGAAAGTAGGGGATGTTACGTGCATCCTTTTGGATATCTACATTAGTTAGAGGACGATTAGGTAGCTTGTTTCTTAGTTTTTTGAAGATTTTATAAATAAACCTTTACCATTTTTATGTGACTTAATGTATAAACCCTTGCCTAACTTTAAAGACTCCATAGCCTTATTGTGTCGTACTGTTTCTTGCAAATTTTGCTGACCAGCTTTGTAATCGTTAACAGTTTTTGCAATACCCGCTGCACCACCAGCTAAAGTACCTAAAGCCGATAAACCAGCAAAAATTGGGATTAAAGGTAGAATTCCTCCAGTCTTTGGTAATGGTATCACTCGCGGTACTCGAATTTTGGAGATTTTTGGAAATAATTTCTTTGCCGCTGCGTAAGCAACGTTGATTAATGTTTTGCTATCCTTTGGGTTCAGTTTCTTGATCTTTGATCTTATTTTTGACACGAAACATTTAAACGTTTTAATGCCGGAACCAGATTTCAGTTTGGCTTTCATAACTTTGCTCACTATCCATGAACTCAGTTTTTCACCTTTTCCAGCATCTTTCGACTTAAGTCTTTGTTTAGCCATATTTAGTAGTTGTAAATCGGCTTTGTGGCGATTGGGTAAGTCTGTATGGTTTGCATACGCAATGTCGTGATGCATACAAGCTTCGTCTAGCTTATTCACACCGCGATCACCTCGTTGTAATCGTTTCTCGAGTTTTGTTCCTGGTCCGCAATAATTATAACCAGGCAAATGAAGTTCGAACGGTAGATTATTAATTAATGTATTAACCAGTTCACCACCTTGCATTGTCCGAATTATAATGATGAAAATAGTGGAAAAATAATGTTTATATTAATATTATTTTAACCTACGATTGCAGTTTTGTCAATCCAACTGTTTTCTTCATTGTTTAGACCCAACCATTTCACGAAAATTTTTGATCCTTTTCTTTTTAAAACTCTTTCTATCAAATAAACACCAGGATATTTAGATTTTTGAAGTTCTTGTCCGTAAAAGGTTCCCAATATAGCTTGCTTTCGCTGATCTTCTAAATGATATGTTACAGGTATGGTAAAATTAATCTTTTTTATGGTAAATATTTCACTTGACCAATTAGGTGTATAACCTTTCTCAAACTGGTGTTTGTATTTACTGATCCGAACAAAATCACCCACTTTGAACTTAGGTTTTTTACAAATAGGTGGTTTAAACGATTTTTTTATATTTTCTTCTATAACTAACATATTAGCTTTATTCACTTCGATTGGTTTAACTCCAATTGTTCGATGTTTTGTGTTGTTATATATCTTTAATGTAACTTGTAACGGTAAATCCAGCCATTTATAGTTTCCATTCAGACTAAAATATTTATATAATTTATTTTTAATGGTTTTAATCAACCGCTCTACAATCGAAGCTTTTTTGGTAGAAAATGATGAGTAATGGTTAATATTGTATGACTTCATAAGCATCTGAAATGAGTTGTTATAAAACTCTGTTCCCATATCCGTTTGTAAATTATCAGGTTTACGTTTGCTGTTAATCAATATTTGTTGAAATGCACGAGTAACATCAAGTTTATTTTTTGATTTTAATGGCTCTGTCCAAGCATACTTTGAGAAGCAGTCAATCACCACTAAAATGTAATTGTAACCTTTATTATATTTCTTTAAGTTTTGCATGTCCATCAGATCAGCTTGCCACAAGTCATCAATTCCCTTTAGAATGACAGGACGTCTAAGGAAATTTCTTCGTGCTGCTTTGTGTATTTCATTAACAATTTGCTGTTTTGCCATTACTTAGTTTTTTGAAGTAATTTATCAACCTCTGCTTTAGTATAAAACTTATCTTGCAAATGACTTACAATCGCAGGTATCTCGGCTTTTAAAGTAGTTTGAACAGTACCTTTTGCATCTTTCATGATTTGAGAACGCAATGTACCAATAAGTGTATTAAATTCTTTTATCATATTAGCACTCAACCGATCTACATAATCCTTGTTCACTGCATCGGCAGCTTCTACTGGATTTTTAATTCCTCTCAGTCTTGATGTTTTTAAATCAAAATCTCCGTTTTCTGATTTTGATAATGTATTTTCATTGATCTCAAATAACTCTGATAATCGCATTCTTTTATGAATATAATGTCCGAATTTATCTACGTTCATGTTTAAGGTGTATTGTGTTGTGAGGTTTAAAATAAAATGAACACACATTTTTAAATACATAGGTGTTTTATTTATTTATAATTTTACTTTCACGTAATTCTTCAATGATAGATATAATTTCATTATCTAATCCTGTGTTACCAGCGTCTCGAGATGCAATTAATAATTTTAACCTATCCACCAGTTCATTTGGATCGTTCCAATATACAAAATCGACCTTTTTCTTCCACATTTTTGTCAAGGGTAGCCCTTTTCCCTTCGATTGAGGGGTCTGAATTGTACTTTGTAGTTTGAAAATAGGCTTAATAACTTGCATATACTTTTGACCTTTATTACTTTTTATTGGTTTATCCGGCTCATAGTCTCGTCGATGTGCGTTTGTATCAAGTAGCATTGACTTATAATGCTGCATGTCACTCTCTGTAACCATGCTTAAATCTACATTCTTCTTCAGTAACAACTGTTTCAAACCAGACGTATTTCGGTATTTGCGTCCAGCTACAGTGATATACTCATCGCTGATCGTTATACGAGCAGAACCTAACATCAATTTCCCATTCTCTACTCTGACACCGAATGGAATATCTGATAGTGCTTCTGAGGATACTGACCAGGATGACGTGTCACGACCTGGGTTGTTTTCAACTAATGATTTATATGAAGAGTCACTTTCGATATCAGATTCATATTCGTCTGTATTGTCTTTGTTATCATTGGCTTTTTCGTTCTGCAAAGTTTTATCGATAAACGGAAGTTCTTCATTTTTTGTAGGACACAGGAAAGAAGTCTGCTTACTGGCATTAGCAATCTGGTTGAGTGGTTCTGTTACAGGCTTGAAAACGGATTCCAGTGTTTGCTGATTGTTAATTTCAACATCTCTCATTTTTCGTACTTTTTTCTTAACAGCGTCGACGGCAACTACTATTTGTCTTTTTAGCGATTTTTCCATGGCAAAAAACGAACTGATAGTGATTGATTAAGCGATGTCTGGAGAATAATAATATCACAAAGGTAACGGACTTAAATAACCATATTCTTAATCAAAGACTACAAAGGTGTCAAATTTGTTTCTATAACATCCTTTATTTTTTAAACAATCTTTATTAATTACTACGTAATTGAAGGGCTCATTCCATATTTTGGAACACATTTCACGAAATTCAGTCCATGTCATATCAGTGTTGACATGTTCTTCATAAATATGACGTAAATTAATGTCATCTTGTTTAAAAAGTATAATTAAGTTCGCGTTGTCTCTTACTAACTGCTTAGGGATTTTACTATAAGTTTGATTTAGATAAAAACAATCGATGAACTTGTGTCTTCCCATTGCGAAATAATCACGCATGCTATCTTGATTTTCGCAAGCAACATCATCAAATATTATCACAGAGTTAGGTTTTGCGTCTTGAACTCTTAGCACTTCCTCATTTCCATGATATTTCTGGAGTGAAATACCTGGCACTCGTTGTAAAACTTTTTCTAAAAAAATGTATTTGGGTTGGTACAGAGTTTTCGAATAAACATAAACATTTTCAAATCTTAATCCATTTTCGTGTATGAGAAGACCAATCAATAAATTGGTTTTTCCACAATTGGATGGTCCGCAAATGATACAACGAACTGAGTTAGGTAACAATTCTCCATGACGAAAACTAGTCTTACAAACATCCTCGCAGATTGTTTTAACATGCAGCGATTGTGGTTGCTTTACAAACTTCATGATTACACTTGGAAACAAACTGATTGGCAATGAGTAAATGTATTTGTTACATTAATATTTATAAACTGAAACAGTACCGCAATCTTTTTTCGCGATAGAGCGATCGTTATAGCGATGACAGACTCGCAAGATCATTGGTTGAGGAGAATAGGTATGGAGGCGATCATTCATTATTCGGTTTTCTACGCTACAGTCATGTAGCAATGCGAACTCGTCTAGCTACTGGCGGCCAGTGGTTTATCTCGCAAGATCTCTAGGTGAGTACAATAATTTACTCTACAGTCGAGTCGATCGTTCAATATTGGGCATACTATGCCACTGGCGCGTAGCGAGGCGCACTAGCCGAGCTACTTGCCGACAGTGGCATAGAATGCCCAATATTACCCTACTAGCATTCAGTACCAGAATCGTAAACAAAACAATACAGCTCACCTTTGTGTTCTAACGTGCCTGAGGGTAGTTGTACGATGCGCCTCTCGTTCCGCACACCGACCGACCGGCCCTCTGCCGCTGTCGTCGCTGCCGACGCAGCCGCCGCTGCCGACGCAGCGGACGCTGCCGACGCTGCCGACGCAGCCGCCAGTACCGACGCTCGTACACCGGACTGCTATGTGACCCGGCTTGCCACATTTAAAGCAGACCAAGGGCTTCGCTGCCGGCTGCTGCACAGCTTGACTCGACCATGATTCACCGGTGGTGTTTATTTTGCGGTTCGAATGTCAAAACGCGTTCAGTTCTTTCTGTAATTTGTCCCTCGATCGAATGTTTGTAGTAAACGCCATACGTTGAAGTCACTGGTCAAACTATGATGTGAGCGAGTACTGTTGCTACGGCGATTTCTTCTTTGTTTACATCTTTCCAACGATTATTCAGCGAAGTGATTAAATTACTTGCGAACGCGGGTAATGTTTCTTCACTTGGTTTTTTTGCCGTTCATTTTAATGAAGGTACCCCGCCAATGTGTCAGACGAAATAAATCGTGTTGTGAAAAGTACCTTTAATTCATTCCATATGATTCCTTCGTAGGCTATTTGGAATAGCCATGTTGATGCTTCACCTTTTAGCGTCTTGCTGACCGCCACAACAAGTTGACTTTGCAGTGAATTTTAAGCAAAGCATAAATCTGCAGTCACGCACCGGAATCGGGTTTATCCGAGTCGAATACCGGCAACACTAACTGTTTTTCACTGGCTTAATTTTTAGTTAGTATCAGCGCGTGCATTTTTAGGTTTTGCATTTCAAAAAGTAACCGCCACTGATTGTTATTGTCACTGTCACCGCGTGTGATCTCATTAGCACGATTTGATCCCACTTCTGATGTCGGAGCGACATCAGAATTTATTTCATTAGAATCAGGCATAATGTGGGCAGAAGATGGGTTTCGTGCAATGAAAACACACTCGGTGCGATACACGGCGTTTATTAAAATCACAAACTAACATTATCACAAATTACAATTTAATCACAATAACTGAGCACAACGAATCGAGTACAGTTTCACGACGTCTTAACTCCGATGCGATCAGACACTGACTGGCCTGCTCGCCGTGGACTTAAACATCACGACTCTGTATAAGCGCGCTTGTGGTGTGGATAGATCACGTGATGTCGCCAGTGGCGCGCTTGCGATTCGTTTAGCGACCGTACTAATGACCGTCTCCGACAGGTATATATCTACAGATTTTTATTTCTCGTGGAACTTGCATTTCAATCGCTTTAATGAATCAATCTGCCTAGCCTTCCTGTAATAACAGTCTAACCGGATGCAGCTGAATACCAGTATTTAAAATTATCGCTCTAATATTGTTATTATTTTCCTCAACTAGGAACTCCTTCAACAGCCTTCCGTCTCCATCGTCAGACCCTCGATGACAGTCATACCCCAGCCAGGTCTTAAGTTCTCATCAAAATGAATGACATAAACCCAAACTCCTGAGGAGCTCTCGCGACTGTCTTCCGTCTCCATCGTCAGATCAACTCCAGGTCTTTATTATATAGTTCATCAGAACTACATTATTTTTGTGCGTTTCAGCAGAATCGGTTCTCAGTTGAAAATTCAGTAGGTGCAAAATCAATCAACCCCCATTTTTCTATCCTTAGTTGTGGATTGTAGTTTTCAATTTTACATGGGATCAACTTCGAGGTATTGTCTTTGGTTTTAAATTTTCGTGTCTTCCGAAATTAAAGTTATTCAATTAAAGTTTTTTTGGAAGTCGGTTGTCTTTTTTGTAAAAAGTTTTTTAATTTTTAGTTGTGGTACCTACCCCACACAAATTCGAATATCACGATCTGCTTTGTAAATAACAGTGGCTGGAAAAAATATTAGAACATCATCCACATAGACTAAGTGGGAAAAATACGTATTATAGAAGCTAACTCAAAAAGCACCCAAGCCAAGTTAATACAATTTATATGGGACCAACTTCGAGGTATACCCTCCCCAATAAAAAAAGAATCGTTCAATTCGGACTACTCTGTAAAAAGATATGCGTGGTCATACATTTATGTGTAAGTAATGTCTTATTTTTATGTATTGTATAATCTGGTGTACAATAAAATATATCTAAACTAATATTATAAAGAGGAAAGATTTGATGATTTGTTTGTTTGTTACGATTTAACTCAAAAACTGCTCGACCGATTTAAAAAATTCTTTCACCATAAGAAAGCTACATCTTTACCGAGTAACATAGGCTATATTCTATTTTCAAAAAAATTGAGATCCCTACCTAAAATGCAACAATGTAACCCAAAGTATCGAAATGTTGCCTATAAAAGTCATTATTTTGCGTGCGCTGCGAAAACTATTGACGATATATAAAATAGTGTTCTATATGTATATAAATAGTACTCATGATTGTTCACAAAAAAGTCTGCGATGGTATATGCCTAACGATCATAGTTAAGCCACAATAAAAGCTTTTGTTTAAATTATTTAGTTCAAATACGGGTGGAATCGAATAGTGGTGATATTGTTATCATGATATTAATCCTTATCCATTTAACTGGTTTGATAATTAAGGTTGATTATGTACGTGTAAATTCCAATTTAAATTACTCGGATCGGACTTTTCGTTCAGAAGTAATGACGGGTATAAAATTATCACATTGACGTCACGCGAAGCATATGAATGACTTCCCTACATCTATACTTCGCCCGCGTGGTTGTAGGAAAATATCTCACGGGAACGTACTACCAGGAACTACCTAATTAAACCACGCAGTAAAATCCTCTCCTGTAAAATTGGTTACTCCTTTTCACCCCGTTAGGGGTAGATATTCGGAAAAAAATCGTTATTCTTTATTTTCGGTTTTAAATATAAATACTGAGTTTCGAGTTAATCGGACAGCGCGTTAAAATTCTTCCATACAAACTGTGACACCCCCAACCCCCCTTTAGGGGGTAATTTAGAAAAACAAAAAAATACAAAGTTTATATTTTATTTAGATAAATATTCGTGCGAAGTTTCATGTTTATTACCTCAAGGAATAAGATTTTTCATACAAACTTTCATCCCCTATTTGACCCCCTTAGGGGTTGAATTTCGAAAAATGCTTCCTTATTCCTTGCCTACATTATAAAGGGAACCTCTGTACAAAATTTCAGCTTCCTAGGTCCAAGGGTTTGGGCTGGGCGTTGATGAGTGAGTCAGTCAGTCAGTCAGTCAGTCAGTCAGGACTTGTCTTTTTATTAATATAGATGTATTTATCCAAAGCAGTTCTAATTACTTATTTCAAAAACAAACATAATTTGGTCAAACCATTTATGATTGTGTGTTGTGATGGTTATATTTTGGATTGTCTTGGGCCATACAAGGCGACCACTAATGATGCTTAAATTACAAGTTTAAACAGCTTACGTAATGAGGAATCTTGTTTAAGATCATTTTTCTGAGGAGGTGTCGTTTTCATCCTTGATAGAGGATTTAGGGATGTCATTAAAGAACTCCAGGGATATGGCTTTGTAACACATATGCCAGAATCTCTACTTGAGAATGAACATCAATTATCAACCCAGCACGCAAATCGGTCTCGTTTTGTTAGTTTAGTTAGTTTTTAGGAGTATGAGGAACAGGGTGTAAAGGTCACTCATCCTCTATAGAAAAGGCAGGATCCCCTGACTAGACGGGTGTTGTGTCTGGCGGGCAATTGCCCAAGGATTGATGTCGGATAGTCTTATATATGTTAATCGCCCGGTAAACTTAAATAGCGCGATGCAGTATTTGTGACGTCCGGTCTTTGATGCGTAGTTCGCATGTGACGATGTAGATTCCGCCACACTATGTGCCGCTGGGTTGTACAAGTGGTTAATGGGAGGGTGAAAAGGGATTATAGACTCTTTCGTCATGTTTTTAACAATAGAGCGGCTTTGCACCTAATGGATGATTTTAGAATCTCTTGTGCCTTAATTAATAAGTTTCATGTTGTTATAGAAAACCCACCAGAAGCCTTGGAATATGTAAGAATTGCTAAAGATAGGCTTTCATTTGAGAACCATTTGGCAACTTATGTTGAACAGACAAATCTCAATAGAAGCAGAGTGAATTTTCTGATGATCACAGCAATAATCCATATTTAGATGGATTTCCACAACTGACATTATCTTATTTAAAACGGTTAGCTCTTGGGACTTACCAACTCAACTTTACTCGACTTTTCGGCCAGTGAACAAAAAAACAAAAAAATTATTTATTAGTACATTGCAATCAATCCATTTCCTTCATAATTCCTACATTTTGAAAAGGAACTGTTCGTGATGAATGTAAATAATTAACAGATATAAATATCGTTTGATTTGTGCAGGAATCGAATCCAGGACACAAAATGCTTACAAAAATCGATGAGTGAGCCACTGTTCTGAACGTGTTGAAAGAAATCTATTTCAATAGATGAATAATATACCTACATACCATTTGATCTGTGTAGGAATCGAACCTGCAGCACAGAAAAAGCATCACTCAGTCTCTGAGCTAAGCGTGCTAACTATTGACAGTCAACATTTTAACACTTGTTCGGGTCAATCACCGAACAATAAAAGACATGTCAGCGTAATTGCGTACCGCGCTCGATACCTTGAATATTTTATGTATTACCTTAGTAAAACAGTCAGTACGTCTCGGACAGCATATCGGGCGCGACTCAATCTCATCCCGTTCACCTCATTAGTTTTAATCGTTATCATTTGAATTACTGAAATATAGTTATCTTTATAATCTTTAATCTTAGTTTATCTCAATCTCACCCCAACCCCGAACATTAGTCCTTCGAGCCGGATCGCGGGACCATCACGCGTGTATCTACTACTTGAACTGTGTGTGTGTCTCGCTTGGAACTTACAACCAGACCCTGGGAAACAGCCACCCTGCTGATCCTGATTGAACCTGGTTTTTACGAAAGCATCGCGTCACCTCATCGCGCTGTTACTCCAGGTTTGTTCTTGCAGCCATCGCAAGGACATTTGATCTCCAAAGAAGCCTTCAGTACAAGTAAGGTCTCTTTTTTACCTTTATAATGTCAAAAATGGATGACATTATAGCAACTCAACGACAACTAATTAAAGCTGTAGATAGGCTCTTCACCAATTTCAAGAAGGATGGTGCAGAGCGCAAGACCTCAGACTATTTACATCGTCGATAGCTACCTTGGAACAATATTTTACAGACTTCCATAATAATCATATGACGTTGATATCTTTTGGTGAACAATCTCATACATATTTCAGTACTAATCAATACGATCAAATGAAGGAGAAATATAACAACATTAAAACTACTATTCAAAGCTATAACCCTCTTGCAACCAGATCGCAAACCCCTGTATTGAAACCTCCTACGTTCCAACCTACTGCGGAATCTCAAACCTCGAACCTCGCATCTCACGCTGCTTCTAAAACCCCTGCACCTGAAGAGAGTAAATCCGAAGGACTCCTCAAAAAGCAAGCTACTAACTTTAAGGCTTTCTTGAGAACATCTTCGAATATCGATCTTGATCTCATCACGGACAAATGGGAGTTTGAAGACATCCTGAAGATTATATAATCTCGTTGGGCGGCTATCGACTCGCTTCATTGGGAGCTGGACAACGAGTTTGGCGGATCAAACCCCGAATACGAAGAGCAATTTACTCATTATGAGAAATATTATAACAAAATTAAAAAAGACATCAATAGGAAAACGTTGTCCGTTGCGCACATTGAAAAATCTACTCCTAAAATGGAAATAATCACCTTTGATGGAAACTACAATAAGTGGATTTCTTTCAAGGACCTTTTTACCGAAGCAGTGCACAACAAACCCTCTTTATCGAATGCACAAAAGATGCAATTTTTAAAGAGTAAGATCAAGGGTGAACCCGAAAAATTGATCCAACATCTCCAAATCAGCTCCGACAATTATCCTGTATGCTGGAATATTCTCAATCACCGTTATAATAATAAACGAATGATCTTCACTTCTTATCTTAATAATCTCATGAATATCCCTGCAAACCAGCAACTATCATCAACTCATATAAAACGCATTCACGACACTACGTACGAGAGCGTGAACGCTATCAAGAATCTTGGAGTCGATGTGTCCTCCTGAGACCCTTTCCTGGTATGTATACTGTCTCAAAAATTGGACTCAGATACATACGAGGATTACCTACAAGCCTTAAAATCCCCGCGGGAGTTACCCGTCTTGGAAGACTTCCTTAATTTTTTGGAAACCAAGTTTATGATGCTGGAAACTTCACGTAAGAAGTTTGAAAATTCCACTCAGAAATCATCCCCATCTCAGTCCAACACCAATAACAAACCATCATTTTCAAAGGGTTCTAATTATAAACGAAATTATAACAATCCTAAAACGAATTACTCAACGAACCAAGTTTCGCAATCGTCAAAGTCCAAACGCAAAATTAACCATCACAATTAATGTCCTATTTGCAACTCCAACGAACATCGAATTCATGCATGTCAAACATTACTGGAATTGCAACCTTATGAACGTAAAAATGCTATTGCTAATTTGAACCTTTGTGTCAACTGTTTACATTATCACGAAGGCAAAAAATGCCTTTCCGAAATAAGATGCAAAGAATCAAAGAAGCAATAAAGAGCACAATACCATTCTGCATGAATCTTTTACGACACATCGATCTGAGTCAAATGCAGCCACGATTATGAAATCGCCATCTCAGCAGCAACACAGTAACACAGTTGCATCGCTTCTTAAGGAGCCCTCAGAAATATTGCTTGCCACAGCAATAATTAACGTACAAGCAGCGGATGGATCTTATCACAAAATGAGAGTTCTTTTAGACCAAGGGTCTCAAACATCCATTATTATGGAAAGCGCAGCTCAGTTGTTAGGACTACCGCGAAGAAAATGTAACGGTTATATCTCTGGTATAGGAAACAAGGAAAACAACTGTAAGGGCATGATTACCATCAAATGTTCGTCGTTGCTTAGCGATTTCACCTTTGAAAGGGACGTGTATCGAATGAATAGACTCATAAATAACTTACCCAGCTGTACCTTACCTAAGCCAGACTGGCCTACTCTTAAACAAATAACTCTAGCCGATCCCGAATTTTACAAAAGTAGGCCTATTGATATCTTATTTGGGGCAGATATCTATTCCAACATCCTTATGGACGGTATCTGTAGGTCAGAAGGTATGTTGCCCATTGCCCAACAAACCCAGTTGGGATGGATCTTAAGTGGCAACTACAAAACGTACCATTGCAATGTGATCCTAAATAATATCGAAGAGATTCAGCAATTTTGGGAAGTGGGAGTGGGAGATTCATGTATATCCTCCGATATACATGAATCTCCAGCGATTTCAGAAGAAGATCAAAAATGCATCGAGTTTTATCAATCTTCGACCTCTAGACGGGAAGACGGCAGCTACGTCGTTAAAATACCATTCAAAGAAAATTTTGAGAAAAATATAGGCGAGTCGAAAACAAAATCGATTGCTCAATATTTCCAAATAGAGCGGAAATTAAATAAGCAACCAGCACTGGCACGTAACTACAAAACGTTTATTTCTGAATACCTAGAGCTTGGACATATGACACCCGTTGCAACACACGTACAGCCGGACTGCTACTTATCGCACCATTGCGTCCAACGATCTGAGTCATCAACTACCAAATTGCGAGTTGTCTTTAATGCCTCGGCAAAAACCTCGAGTGGATACAGCCTCAATGATCTTATGTGCCGAGGACCCAATTTACAACAAGACCTTCAGAGCCTTATCTTAAAATGGAGACAATTTAGATACGCTTTTACAACAGATATAGAAAAAATGTTTCGCAAAATCTGGCTACATCCCGATGATCAGAAATATCAGAAAATTATCTGGCGGAACCATCAATGTCAACCTTTAAAAGAATACCAGTTAGCGACAGTTACCTATGGCACCAAAGCCGCACCTTTTTTGGCAATGATGACACTGAAGCAACTGGCAATCGATGAAAGGCCAAACTATCAACAAAGTTGCGCTCCTGCTATCTTAGAACAGTCATTTTACATGGATGATCTCATGCATGGTGAACATTCAGCGAGAGCAGCTAAAAAGCTCAAAGAAGATATGATGAACCTCCTCAAAGCTGGCGGGTTTAATCTCAGAAAATGGCGATCAAACTTGCCGGGAATAAGAGATAGTGCTGATGCACTTCAAAAGGAAGACTTTGACTTTAAGCAACCGGAGTCGACCAAAACTTTAGGTCTTCGGTGGGAGCCAAAAAATGATGAATTTATCTTCCATCCTATAGAATTTATTTCTCAAGACATCCTTACAAAAAGACAATTCTTATCTCAAATATCGAAAAATTTTGACCCTTTGGGCTGGCTATCACCAGTCACAATAAAACTTAAGATCTTCTTCCAAGAATTATGGAAATCAGACCTGGGTTGGGACCACCCTGTCCCTCAAGAAATCGCGTTTGAGTGGAATACTACTAAAACAGATTTATCTCATATATCTAGAAAGAAAGAAAGAAAGAAAGAAAAATATTTTATTTGGGACACGCACAGGAAATAAAACAATAAACAATAAAAAAACAAAAAAGTAATAAAAATTAAAAAAAAAAAGGGCAAAGAGAACCTGTGCGAGGTCAAAAAGGCTCCTATCTCAGCATAATGCTACGATATTTGAGCAAAAGTAAACAAATACCGCAGCGCTGGTATTCTGATAGGGCCCACTGTGATGCCACGGACACACCTACGGACATGAAATAGATCCCAGCGAGGAATAAAAGTAATAGATATATAATAAACAATAAAATATAATAATAAATAATACAAAAGTAAACTGATAAATTTAAATAAACAGTAAAATATAATAATAAATACAAAAGTAAAATACGAAAACCGATAAACTAATTATAACGGCCAACTCATACCCGGCGTTCCAGCATCGCTCGTCTATGCTTTGAATTTAGTTAGTCTGTGGAGGGGACGCGAGCGCAGGAGATTTAATGGCTGTCAACGGTAATATTGATATTCAATGAACAAAAAGTACAGAAAAGTTCTACACAGTATGATATTTAGTCTAATATTATCACACGATGGGCATCAGAATAAATAAAACTTGAAGAGTCAAATGAATATTACAAGATGTGTGGTGCAAATGTGATTAATTACATAAATGTATTTTTGTTGAGTGTGAGTTGTGTTTGTTGTGCCATACGAGTCGAGGGAAACGACTCAATGTCAATCACCTTCTCCGAATAAACACTGGTCGAAGCAGAACTCTGCTATGGTCACCAGTACTAACTGCGTGCAGTCCCAGGGTAAGTTTATTAACTGGCTTCCTTTTGCAATTGAAGTAGGTGTTGTTTATATTTGCATCTAAAAGTATGAACTGTTCTTATAGCACGAAAAGGTGGTGGCAAGTCATTCCAGCAGCGGGAGGCAGCGAATTTGAAGCAGCCACGAAATGCAGCAGTTCTGTGCGATGAGGCTAACATGAGGTATGAAGATGCTCTGGTTTTAATTTTGTTAACATCGCGCGACCAAGACAGTTTCTTATAAAGATAGTCTGGTTTCTTTTAGAGAATAGTGCCAAAGAGTAGGGTAGCCAGGTGAAGCTTTCTGCGTGCTGACATTCTCATCAAATTACCCTTATTCAGAAATGGAGTGATGTGAGAGCGTGGTGGGACATTATAGCAGAATCTTGCACAAGCATTCTGCACCCGCTGGATCAGTTTTTCGCTCCTACCGAGAATACACGCCCCATACACAGTGTCAGCGTAATTCAGCTTGGATAGAACAAGTGACTCACATAGCATGACACGCATATCCACACTTATGTATGGACGGACACGATACAAGAGCTTGAGTCGGTAGAAGCAGTTGTGAGTTCCTCCAGTATGTGAGTTTCGAAGTGCAGCTGCCCGTCAAACACTACTCCAAGATTACGAGCTTCCAGAACCCTTTCCACACCACAGCCATCACTTTTGAGATCCAAGTTGCATGCAAGCATTTTGTTCAGTAAAACCCTAGATCCCATCACAATATACTTGGACTTACTTGGATTCAGGACTAAAGAATTTCTTCTGGACCAAGCTGAGATCCTCTCCAAATCTTCATTTATTCTGTTTACAGTTTCAGTGGTATCCTGGGAGCGGAAGGAGAGTTATAACTGTAGATCATCGGCGTAGAGGTGGAACTTTGTGTTCATCAGACACTTGATGATGTCAGCACTGTACAGAATAAAGAGAAGCGGCCCTAAGATCTATCCCTGCGGTACGCCCCTGTCCACGCGCTTCGGACCAGAAGACATGGTATCTCCGCTGTCACTTGTCACCTGGACAAACTGTGAACGATTATTGAGGTAACTCTCAAACCACTTAACCGCTTCGACGTCACAGCCGTAATAAGATAGCTTGGAAAGAAGAAGTGAAGTGTTAATAGAATCAAAAGCACGCGAAAAATCCAGTAAGACAAGCAGGGTTCCCATACCCTGATCTCTGGCTTCCAGAATGTTACCGAATACATCTAGGAGAGCTGTCGACGTCCGGATTGAGCCAGCGGCAAAATGCTATGATGCTCAAGATATGCCCTGAGTTGGTCAGAGACAACCCTTTCAAGAATCTTGGACAGACATGGCAGTAGACTTATCGGACGGAGGTCTTTCACACTAGTGGGGTTAGGTACTTTAGGGATTGGTCTAACTATTGCCATTTTCCACAGATCAGGGAAAGAAGAGGAGACTATGGATCTGTTGATTATAGTCGTAATAACTGCAAGGGTTCGAGGGAGTGTCAACATCAGCATCTCCAGAGAAATATGGTCAGAGCCCTGCGCATTGGACTTGAGACTGCGCAAGATCTTCAGCACAACATCTTGCCGGACTGGCTCAAGCCGGAAATGACTGTTACCATGTCGATGGTGCTCAAAATAACTTAAATCAGCAGTTGTGACTTGACCACTACCAGGCACATCCAAAAAGTGTTGATTGATGGATTCCGGGTTGTTACAGAAATGTGGCAGACTTTGCTCTGGTTTTTTTGAGGTGGCTATAGTTGATTTGATGTGACTCCATAACTTCTTAGGTTGTTTAATATTATTATTAATGTATGTTTTAAAATATGCGCACTTCTCACTATCAAAAGCAGCTCTAACAATGTATTTTAGCTCTTTGTAGGATTTAATATGATGTTCGGATTTGGTGGTTCTAGACTTCAAGTGAGACTTGTCGCGCAGCCTCATCATTTCCCTAACAGTGTCAGTTATCCAGGGATACGACGTCTCTTTAATTAAGACTATTTTAAGGGGTGCATGCAAATCAAATAGTGTCAAAATGTATTGATTAAACATTGCAACCAAGGAGTTCACATCTTCCAGACTTTCAATATGTTCCCAGTCCATTTTATTTAAGTCGTCATTAAAAAAGTTGGGGAGGATGTCTTTTAGAGGCCTATAAGTAATCCAACGAGGCTTCTCTACTTTAAAATTTAGTTCGACAGAGATAATTGCGTGGTGACCGAGCTCCGGTATGTGTGATACAGACACCCCACACACACGGGCATCAGTGCACACAACATCAATAAGTGTCTCGCTATGGTCTGTAAAATGGGTAGACTCAGTAACAATTTGCTTTAGCTTGAAGCATAGTAAAAAATTGTTAAGAAGCTTTGTTTTATTTCCCAGCTGGTCTGACATGTTAATGTTGAAGTCACCAAGCAAGACAACCTTATCCGCGCTAGAAAAAGAGGAAAGAGAGTCGGTGATCGCATCCAGGAAGACATTTACATCAAGCCACGGCGGCCTGTATGCAGTGCCCACGATAACTGAATGCGAGTTAACGTTCAGCCTGAGCCACATCTGTTCGACCTGCGGCGCCGGCGGCGGGTGCGGCACGGCGCGCACGCGCAGCCCGCGGCGCACGTAGAAGCCCACGCCGCCCCCGCGCCCGCCGCGCACGGTGCGCGCGCGCGGCACGTGCCGCAGCCGGTAGCCCGGCACTGTCGGCGCGCGACCCTCCTCTCCCTGCCTGAGCCAGGTCTCATTTATCGCCATGATGTCCACCGAGATGCTCTCCATAGCGACAAGGAACTCCTCATGACGCGTACCGAGCGACCCCGCATTCAATAATCCAACTTTTAGATTTCTAGTAATATTCCTTTTTGTAAATAATGGTGTATAGTATAATAGTTGTAAGTTCATTGTAGATAGTATCGGGGGTAGTATTTAATTTAGTGTTTTGTATGAAAATGTGAGATGTAAATGTTCTGAAATACATAGTGTTAGGTGTAATACGTAAAAATAAGAAGTTAAGTTTTTTAAATATAGTTAGCCAGAGTATTAAAATACATAAAGTCGGTAAAAATAAATATATCATAGTAAATGTTGCAGGCGTGAAAATAGTGAGCGGAAGTGTGATACATGTATAATGTACATAGATAGTCATCGGTCGAGCAGCTGGGCCACTATAAGAAACCAAAGTATACTGAGACAAGAAAATAGGTGGCCCCACACGAGACAAACTTAAAAACTTAAATACAAACAAAACAGATATAAAAAGGTAAGGGGTAAGAAGAACATTAACTAAATTATGGTGCTTGCCAGGAACAAAGTTGTTAGACTTCCTTTTCAGTGTGATGATCGCAACCAAAAACACGCAATAAGTCTGCCTCCGAGCGGATGCAGTGGGTAGGCTTGCCGTCACTCTGCTTAGCCAGAATGCGGCCGAATTTCGTCCACGTGTACCTCCATCCGAGACGGCTGCTAGCTTCACGCACCCGGTAAAACAAGTGTTTATTTGTTTTAGTGAGCCTCTCGTTCAAAAAGAATCGACGTGGTGGTGCTGGGAGTCCCAGGTCCGCGGTGGTGGCACCGCGCCGCACGCGTGCGCTCTGCAGAAGGTCGTCGCGCAGTGCGCGCCGCGTCAGGCGCACCACGATGCGCCGCCCGCGCGCCGCCGCCGCCGCCGCTCCCGCTGGGCTCGCTCCGCCGGCCGGACTCGCGGCGCCCGCAGAGCTAGTCCACACCTCTCGTTCAACTCGCAGGCCCACCCGTTGCGCGAACACAATGTCCCGTTCGTCGAGAGTCACCCCCAACTTTGTCGCCACCAACCCGACGGTGTGCATGAAATTCTCACCAGGAATCTCCGGGATGTTGGCGATCTCCAGGTCGGAGTCTAGCAAGTCCTGCTCGCAGTCGTTGAGCTCGAGCTGCTACTGAAGCACTGCCTGCTCGAGACGGCCCACTTTGCCGTCGGGCACTGTAGCACTCTGCCTACATTCAAGAGCCTCGATCCTGGCCTCCAGGCTGTCAACCCGCTCGGTACAAACTCCCATAGATGAGTGCAGGCCAGCCTTCTCGCGACGGAATTCCCGCATCTCATCCCGAACTTCCCGCAACTCAGATCGGAAGAGCCTTATTTCCTCCCTTAGAGTGAGTTGCGTATCAGGCGAGGGTTCTCCATCAGTACCCTGTTCGCTCCCCGCCCGAGACAGTAGGTCGCTACCTAACATCGTAATTCCGCACAATCATTACTTGCACCTGTATTAAACATATATTAGATTTAGTTTATTTTTAGGCACTTTAGTTGTTTCGGATAGTCCTAATGTTGACCAATTTGTACACTTTTGTAAACATTTTTATTCAATAAATTATTTTATTATATTATTATATAGTACCTTAGCCACCGCAACGGGGGGCCCGGTCAGGGCACCCCGATCCTGAGTCACCGCGACAGGCGACCTGATCATAGCGCCCTGGAGTGGTGCAGTAACCGGAACCGCCGACGTCGCCGCAGCAGGGGCTGCTGTCGTTGCTGACGCTGCTGATTGGGTAACAGGGGGACCACTACCCAGGTCCTTGACGGGTGTGGCGCTATTGTCACCCCTAGGCAGCTTCTTTTTGCACTCGGGGCACAGTCAGTCCCTACTTACCTGCCCTGGATCGGGCAACAACAAGCATGCGAGGTGGTACCGATTTTGCAGACCGCCTTGTCGGGCATCTGGTGCGGGTGGGGCCGGATTTGACGGAGAGCCAGTTTGGCTTCCGCAGAGGGCGCTCCACGGTGGACGCCATCATGCGCGTGCGGGCCCTCACGACGGGGGATGCTGTTGCCCGGGGTGGGGTCATCTTGGCGGTGTCTTTAGACATCGCCAATGCCTTCAACACCCTGCCCTGGAGTTGCATTAGATAGGCACTCCGGTATCACGGGGTGCCGATCTACCTCCGACGTGTGGTCGAGGCCTACCTGACGGACAGGGCCGTCATCTACCCCGGTCACCTGGGAGAATGGAACCGGCGAGAGATGTCGTGCGGTGTCCCACAGGGATCGGTCCTGGGGCCGTATCTGTGGGATATCGGATACGACTGGGTGCTGCGCGCCGACCTCCCCGACGGCGTCAGCGTGGTTTGCTACGCTGACGACACGTTGGTCCTGGCGCAGGGGAGGTCGCACCAGGCGGCGGCCGAAATTGCGACACGCGGGGTTGCGACAATAATCGACAGGATCCGGCAATTGGGACTCGAGGTGGCCCTACACAAGTCCGAGGCCATGTGTTTTCATGGTCCTCGGAACGCGCCACCTTTGGGTTCCCAAATAACGGTAGGAGGGGTTCACATCGGCGTCGAGTCGACGATGATGTAACTGGGACTTGTCCTCGACAGCCGGTGGAACTTCGTGGAGCATTTCCGACGTTTGGCTCCCAGACTGGAGAAGGCTGGGGCTGCTCTGAAGCGGCTCCTGCCTAATCTGGGGGGTCCAAACGCCTCCTGCCGGAGGCTCTACGCGGGGGTCGTGCGGTCCATGGCCCTTTACGGGGCTCCTGTGTGGGCGCGTTCTTTGAGGCTGCGGCCAGCCCGCCGGTTGAACGCGTCCCAAAGGGTCATGGCCATCCGGCTTGTCCGGGGATACCGCACGGTCTCGGGTGAGGCGGCGAGCCTCCTTGCCGGATTGCCGCCGTGGGATCTAGAGGCGAAGGTCCTCGCCCACATCTGGGAGTGGCGCGAGGAGATGAAGCGCCGGGGCGTAACTCCGCTGCCGCGAGAAATCACGGTACAGCGGACAGAGCTCCGGCAGGATCTCATGGCGGCTTGGAGTGTGCGATTGTCGCAACCCAGATATGGGCACGCCGCAATCGTGGCGATAAGTCCCCTCTTTGAGGAGTGGCTAGAGAGGCGCCACGGCGTCCTCACCTTCCGCCTGACGCAGGTCCTCACCGGACACGGTTGTTTCGGGAGGTACCTGTTTCGCATAAGGCGGGAGGAAACGCCCGGGTGTCACCATTGTGTGGATCGTCCGGAGGACACGGTGGAGCATACGGTGGAGGTTTGCCCGGCTTGGGTGGACCACCGCCGTGTCCTCGTGGAGGCGATCGGCGGCAGTGACCTCTCGCGTCCGGCCCTGGTCCAGGCCATGGTGCGGAGCGAGAGGGCATGGCAGGCCGTCACCTCCTTCTGCGAAGCAGTAATGCTCGCAAAGGAGGAGGCGGAGCGCGTGAGGGAGAGGCAAAGTTCGCGCCCTCACGCGCCTAGCCGCCGTAGGAGACGCCCTGGGCGTCGGGACTCCCCGGAGGATTCCCGGCCACCGTAGGCGCGGGCTTGCGGGCGGTGAGCAATGGGTAGCTCGCCCCCGATAAGGACCAGGCCCGGGTTGACGGCGCGTTGTGTTCCACGCGCGCCTCAAAGAGATGTCAGCACCAATGGCGGGGCCCACCAGGGCCGAGCCCTGCCGGGGTTGCGGGAAAGTCCGAAAGGGATACCGTGGCCCCATGGCAAAACAGGCAACTGAAGGAACACGGGTGGGTTTTAGTCGGTAAGAGTCTAACACGCCCTCTCGCTCCGCCCAGAGCGGGAGAAGTTATTTGATGATTTCCCACCCAAAAAAAAAAAAAAAAAAGGTGGTACCGATTATGGCAAGAAAAATTGCTACACGTGGCGCCCCCTTTTGCAGACAAAAAATTTCCACAAGCTGCACACTTGTCCATTTTGGTACGGCTAAGAACAGCTCTCTCTTATCTCGATTTAAAATACCACGTTGGATTCAAACCAAGGAAAAAGATATCATCGAACTCCATGGCTTTTGCGACGCTAGCACAAAAGCATACGCTTGCGCCGTGTATTGCAAAATACAAAGAGGAAAGGAAACTCACGTGACCCTTATTGCAGGGAAATCAAAAGTGATACCGCTGAAAAAACCACAATCAATCCCCCGTTTGGAACTTTGCGGCGCTCTCTTGTTGTCTAAGCTTATGCGAAAAATCATCTTATCCCTATCGAGCTACAAGGTCCATGTTTATGGTTGGATTGATTCAATGGCTGTTCTAGGTTGGTTAAGTGGCGCACCGGAGAAATGGAAACCCTTTGTTGCAAATTGAGTGAGGAACATTACAGAAATAATTCCGAAAGATAAATGGAGTTACGTAAAATCAAAAGAAAACCCCGCAGATTGCGCAAGCCGCAGTTTACCAGCTGCACAATTAGCCAATTTCTGTGGTGGCAAGGGCCTGACTGGTTACTACAATACAAGCCTCAAGAATCTCTTAAGATGCCGATTTACACAAGTACAACTACCGAAGAACTCAGAAAAAACAAGGAAGTAAATACGGTCATCGTAAATCCCGAAAAATTAATCAACTATTAGCAAAATATAGCACTTTAAGGAAAGTTACTCGAGTATTTAGCCTACATCAACAAATTCATCGACATTGCTGTTTACAAGAAAAAACGTACATGTTTTCTTACTCTGCAAAATATAAAGACAGCAAGAGAAATGTTAATTAAGCACGTCCAAAACGAATATTTTGACGAAGAAATTTCGCGGCTTAAGAATAATGAACCACTAAATAAGAAAAGCCAAATTCTTAATCTCAATCCCATACTAGACACGAATCAACTGCTCCGTGTCGGTGGCAGACTTAAACACTCAAATCTTGATCCCGAAATGAAGCATCCCATCATAATCCCGAATCAATCGAAATTGGCAGACCTTATCATAGACGAATCCCATGAAATTGTATTTCACGGTGGAGTAAAAATGACCACTGGATTTATAAGACAAAAATACTGGATTCTTGGAGGAAACAGAGCCATAAAGAAACGATTAAGAATGTGTGTCAAATGTAGAAGAAATAATCCTATATCACAACATCAAATCATGGGTGATCTACCTTCAGCACGATTGATTCCTAACCGACCTTTTTACCACACTGGAATAGATTACACCGGACACATCCTTATAAAGACAAACAAAGGTCGTGGCATTAAAACCTGTAAAGGATATGTCGCAGTTTTTGTTTGTATGGTCACTAAAGCCATACACTTAGAAATCGTCTCCGATCTCACAGCGTCAGCATTTATTGCGGCGCTTCGACGAATGTCGGCTAGAAGAGGAGTTCCTGGGCACATCTACAGTGATCAGGGAACTAACTTTATAGGAGCCAACAAAATTTTAAAACAAGAGTTTGCCGAAATCTCTTACGTCTTGTCTGAAAAAGAAGTAACCTCGACAATCTCTGAAATGAATATTGAGTGGCACTTTAACGCTCCATCATGGCCATCGGCAGGCGGACTCTGGGAATCGGCAGTAAAGAGCCTAAAACATCATCTGAAGCGTGTCGTGGGAGAGCAAAAATTAACCTACGAGGAATATACTACCTTACTATCCCAACTCGAGGCTTGTTTGAACTCCAGACCACTTTGCCCTCTGACAGAAGATCCTGAGGATCTGGACTTTTTGACCCCGGCTCACTTTTTAGCAAGCGGTCCCAACCTAACGATTTTCGAAACTGAGCATGATCTCAGAACGCGGTGGTAATTGACGCAAAAGATCTATCAAGATATATGGGATAAGTGGAAGACTACCTCTCGCAGCTTTCTACGAGGTCCAAATGGCGACAACAACAAAAAGATCTCAACCTTAACGACATCGTTATTATAAAGGACGACAACCTTCCACCAGGAAAATAGAGCCTAGGTCGCGTAGTAATGGTACATCCTGGAAGTGACGGACACGTAAGGGTCGTCACACTTTAAACAAAAAACGGGCTCTTAAAACGCCCAGTTGTAAAACTGTCCCTACTGCCAACAAATAAAAATGATCAAGATCCAAAGGCCCCAAAAACTGACAATAAATTGCCAGTAGCGAAGTAAAAACGTCCCATCTCATTCTCTGCTATGGTTTTATCTTTGACGTTATTTTTGCTGGCACTAATAAACACCGCTCAAGCATCCTACAACTCCACCCTGCTGACAAACAATAGTGTCTACTTCGACAAATTATCTAATATGCATTTAATTAGAGATGATTGGCATTTAATAGTCTATTATGACACAAATCCCTATCAAGAAGGAACGGCGGCATTATTAAAATATATCCAGTACCCTTACCCTTACCCTTACCCCGTAGAAACCTTATGCTCTACGATTAGAACACAAACACCTTGCGATGGCGTCATGTTACAACTCGAGCACGAGTTCGAAGAAATTAAGCATTACGATAATATTGTTATGATAAATGACTCGTTCATGACTAATAAGAAACGTCGGCGACACGGCTTGATAGACGGAGTAGGCTACGTTGCAAATAGTTTATTCGGAGTGCTAGACCAACGATTTGCAGAAAAATATGAGAAGGATATTGACCTTTTAAAGCACAATGAAAACCATTTATACAACCTCTGGAAACACCAAACGTCAGTCGTAGAAGCTGAATTTAATGTCATGAAAAGGATGGAGAATACTATAAACAAACATCACAAAATAATAAATCAAAAGCTTAATTATCTCCAAGACTCTTACAAAAATCTCTCTCTGCAAGTGCAAAACATAACTCTCATCACAGACTTCATAACCTCGGCTTTCACTGCCAACAACTTGATGTATACCCTTCGACGAGTTCAGGACTCAATTTTAGATACTGTAACTGATATTATAGTGGAAAATTAGATTTTCATTTGATATCTCCGAAGCAGCTCAGATCAGAGCTAAGCATAATATCAGCACAAATATCTGGAGATTTGGTAGTTCCTGTCGACAACTTTAATCTTAAAGATCTTTACGGCTTGCTCAAAGTAAGAGCCAAATACTCTGGCAAATACCTAATTATAGAAATAAA
The DNA here is from genome assembly GCA_914767815.1 of Eupsilia transversa. NCBI lineage: Eukaryota > Metazoa > Arthropoda > Insecta > Lepidoptera > Noctuidae > Eupsilia > Eupsilia transversa. The sequence goes on along the minus strand of OU611873.1, from coordinate 6,139,831 downwards.
AATACCCCTGATCGAAAGGGATCTTTACGAGGTATTCAATCTTATCCCGGTTCCACGCATTGTCAAAGATAACATGATGATGAAGGTCGAAACTATCTCTGAACTAGCAGCTATCAACATAAGAAAGGATTCGGTTTTAACTATTACAGACACGGATCTGCAATCATGCTGATTACAAAACCCTGTGACTATTCTGTGTCATATCAGAAGGCCTATTCACCACATGAAAGATGATCATAGCCTTTGTGAGACTATCCCAGGCACAAGAACTTGTAAAACTAAAACTACCACGTGCAAGAATGACTGGAGAGAGTTAACATAAGAAAACAAATATTATTATTTATGCTGCAATGAATGTAACGCAAAACTTCTGTGTGAATAATGTGTTTATTCAGGCAAAAGATTGTTTAGTAAAATTAGCACGACGACAAAGATTGTCTCGCCAGAAATATCACCAATCAATCATATAATAAATATCCCCATGCCAGAAATCTCATATGAGCCCAATAACTCAGAAAACCTCAGAAAATTGGAAGCTATTAAGAGAAGTCTCAAGGTCATGAAGCAGAGTGAACCTTTGAGCACTAATATCTCCTACCACGACATCCACCAGTATACTGCAATATATCTCATCATATTGGGAATCTTGCTATTGGTGGCAGCTTACTGTTTTAAATGTTGGTGGCAAAGGCAACGTAAAGGAAATCGTTCCACTTCTACTGCAGAGCAGTCGACGACAGCTTCGGCAGCGACAGCGTTGCCACCTCCACACACCGTTACAGGAAGTGTTGTTATTGAGTGTATTGAAATTAGGGAAAATGGGCAATCTAGTAGTAAATCAGTAAAAAGTGATCCTAAGCGACTAGCGCTATCTAGTGAGTGCTCACAAAAAAAGGAAGATAGAGGTTCTTCACCGATCTTTCGCGTGTTTTCTCTTCCTGATTTACACTGTAGCTTTAATTTGTAATGTTAGTTTTATCTCATCTTTTAACATAACTAACTCTACATTAAAACTTAGTATTAGTTGAACATTGTTTTCACCTTGTTAATATTAATTTCAATACCCACTTAACTACACCTTACTAACCTCATCTTTTTCTCCCTCGGGAGCATGTTCGGGTCAATCACCGAACAATAAAAGACATGTTAGCGTAATTGCGTACCGCGCTCGATACCTTGAATATTTTATGTATTACCTAAGTGTTGAAGCTCATTTCAATAGGTTTAAAGTAGGTACGAACAAACATACAGTCCACGTTTCATTATAGTAGTAAGTAGCTAGCCGCCGACCGTATTAAATATGATGTATGAATATTTTTTAAGTTAGTAGCCAATACACACCATCAAAGACAGACGCTTGTTTCCTTATATCAAGTACTCGCTAAACTAAATTGAACCCTAACCTACACAACATAATGGTCATAATCGAGCCGAATCATTAGTGAAATTAATATAGAAAAAACAACATTCCATCAGAGATAAGAAGCTGGCGAGTGAATCGTTCAACGTAAACAAAGTAATTAGGAGTGATTTTTAACAAAGAAACGTTGTTGACATCAAGATTTGCATCATATTCGTGTTTATTATTGAAGATTTACATAATTAATAGTGAAATATGTCTAAGACAGCCGAAGAAGCACTTGGAATATTAGAAGATACGGCAGAGTTACTAAAGAAAACACAAATAAACTTACGAAAGTGTCCTAAACAACGTTTAACCAAAGGATACATTCAATCTAGAATTCAGTGCCTCGAAGAATACTGGAAAACATTTAACGGTGCTCATCAAGACTTAGCAAGGATAACACCGAGAGATATACGTAATTTGTTGTCGTATTTCGTTAATGAAGAGTTTTTTATTTACGAAGATCTTTATTTGTGTTTGTTGGGTGAATTACGCGATATGTTAGAGAACGTAATATCGAAATCATTTAAATCGATGAACATCGATAACGCAGACGAAGATAACCAACAAACACAGGTGAGACTGCCAAGTATAACGATACCTACGTTTTCTGGAACCTATGAAGACTGGCCTGCGTTTAAAGATTTATATGTTTCGTTAGTGCATGACAACAAGTCACTAAGCAACGTTCAAAAATTGCATTATTTGAAGACTAGCATCAGCGGTGAAGCAGCAACACTACTTAAACATATACAAGTAACTGAAAGTAACTATTTACAAGCATGGGATACATTGAAGAATCGTTACGGCAATAGAAGATTGATAGTTAACTTAATGTTGAAGGGATTAGTTTATCAAAAAAAGGCGAACACTCAATCGGCCAGTCAACTGAAGTCAATTTTGGATACAACTTCCGAAATTTTAGACAATCTTAAAAACTCCAACGTGAACACCGACTCCTGGGATCCTATAATCATATTTCTGGTCGTACAGAAGCTGGACCCGGAGTCCCACAAGGACTGGGAAGAGTACGCCTACAAGGGAAATTCAGAGGATTTGCCAACATGGAGTGAGTTGAAGACATTCCTAGATGGCAAATTTCGTGCATTAGAATTAATCACACCCTCTTCGACGTCAGCTACGCGTGAAAAACCATCTAAAGAACGCGGTACATTCCATGTTTCAACGAATGAAAAGGAAAACACTTGTATAATGTGTAAAGAGAATCATACCCTGTCTCACTGCAAGTTGTTTGCGAAAATGCAACCTTCAGAACGATTAACTGTCTGGCATCAGGACATTCGGTCTTCAAATGTCGTGTTCCAATGTCCTGTCGCATGTGCAAAAGACGCCATCATACTCTCATACATCTAACAAAGAAAACGGATACATCGGCATCATCTGAAGCTGTACAACCGAAGCCGACAGTATCAACCCAAGCAGATGTAGAAGATACGGTGCAAGTTAATACAATGATTGCGTCATATTACAATGCCAGAAAAGATATAGGAATGTTAGCAACCGCAATGGTGATAGTAAAAAGTGAACAAGGACACACCATTGTGCTCAAGGCACTCATAGATCCAGGATCACAAGCCTGCTTTATAAGTGAGAAAGCGGTACAATTATTAAAACTAAAAAGACAGGTAACTAATTGCATAATAACTGGAATGGAATCCATGAAGATCGCTGTCAAGCATGAAGTAAAGATAGACGTGTTATCACGATGGGAATCAAATTTCGCACTTCCTATACAAGCCTACGTGATGACCAAGCACTTGACAATACAATTACCTGCAAATACATGGTCAACAAGCAAATGGCCACACTTGGCAGATCTAGACTTAGCAGATCCAAAATATGGAGTATCAGGAAACATTGATCTGCTACTAGACGTCAAAGGTTATGCGAAGATACTACAGGATGGTCTAATTAAAGGTCCACCGGGGTCACCCATAGCTCAGAGAACCAACCTCGGCTGGATAATATTTGGTGAAATAAACATAAAACAAACACAAAAGAAAAATGTTTAATGACGATAAATGAACAAGTCGATGTGAAAGAACTATTGAATACTATGTGGGAGTTAGAAACCGATACAAAAAGAAATTTTACTAAAGAGGAACAATTATGCGAAGAGATTTATGAAAAAACACATACAAGAAACAATGAAGGACGCTACATAGTTAAACTACCCTTTAAAAACGACAACTTAAAATCACCCGACGGAAAGACAAGATATATAGCATTAAACAGATTTCTGCAACTGGAGAAAAGACTGAACAAAAATCCTGATCTGAAAGAAGAATACAAAAAGGTTATTGAAGAATACATAAACTTAAAACACATAGAAGAGGTACCACAACATGAAATAAATACAAAAAGATCTGTCTACTTACCCCACCACGCAGTAGTCAGGAACGATAAAGAAAGCACGAAGACTCGCGTCGTTTTTGATGCTTCTTGCAAGGGTTACAATAGAGTTTTCCTAAACGATGAATTACTAGCAGGTCCTGGTCTTCAAGACGACTTGCGAAGCCTAATAGTAAGATGGCGAACTCATGCAATATGTTTTGTTTCTGACATACAAAAAATGTACCGAATGATATTGGTAGCCCAGGAAGACACCGATTACCAGAGAATACTGTGGCGAAACAATTCGTCTGAAACCATTCAAGATTTAAGACTCCTGACTGTTACCTTCGGTACAGCGTCAGCACCGTATTTAGCGGTAAAAACACTTATGCAACTTGCTAACGATGAAGGGGCCAACTATCCTGAAGCAGCTAGGGTGTTACAAGAAGATTTGTATGTTGATGACGTTATGTCAGGATGTGACGATTTAGAGCAAGCCATCAAAATAAGCAAAGACTTGAAGAATTTATTACAACTAGGTGGCTTTCAGCTTAAAAAGTGGTCCTCAAATAACGTAGAATTTTTAAAATCTATAGATCCAGAGGACAGATCTATCAATGCACATATGGACTTAAATATAGATGGTACCATAAAGGCTTTAGGTGTACAATGGAACTTAGGCAGCGATCAATTTGAATACCAACTCAACCTAGTTCCTCTTCCTGCGCTCGTTACGAAACGAAGTATACTGTCAGATGTCCAAAGGCTCTTTGACCCGCTCGGTTGGATAGCGCCATGCATCGTGCAAGCAAAAATTTTGATTCAGAAGCTCTGGCAAACTAAGGTAGATTGGGATCAAGAAATAACTCCAGCTGTGAGAGAAGAGTGGAAAACCATACGCGAAGATATTGCCAATGTCAATGAAATTCGAATAGATCGATGGATGGGCACTTACAATTTAAGAAAGAACAGCATTCAACTCCATGGTTTTAGTGATGCATCGATGAGAGCATACGCAACTGTTGTGTACTGTCGCGTACATTACTTGGATGGTGCAGTCATAACCTCATTGATTGCAGCAAGAACTCGTGTTGCTCCTTTGAAGACAGTTTCGTTACCACGATTTGAGTTGTGTGGAGCTGTTCTGGTGTCAAGACTATTAAAACAAATTTCAACAGCAATGAAGATCCCATCAGCTAATGTTTTTACATGGACTGATTCCTCAATAGTTATTGCTTGGCTACAAAAGGAGCCTAGCAAATGGAAAACTTTTGTTGCCAATAGGACGGTTGAAATAACTGGCAACGTCCCGAAAGAACAATGGTACCACGTACAATCGCAAGAGAATCCCGCTGATATAGCGTCTAGAGGTGCATTAGTATCAGAGTTGAAGACGTGTGACTTATAGTGGAAAGGGCCAACATGGCTTTCAAAAAGAGATATTTGTTTTACCAAACCAGAAACCATATCTACAGAGCTAGAAAAGAAGACAACTATACAAACTTTTACAATGACCAAAAATGAAGAAGGAGAGAGAAGATTGTCAGAACGATTTGAAAAATACAGCTCATTGATAGAATTAATTAGAAGTATTGCATTTTGTAGGAGATTTTTAAAACATAAAATGTTAAAAGAAGACATAGATACTGCTTTGACAACTGACGAATTAGATGGTGCATTAAGAGGGTTTATCCTGAAAGTTGGCAACGTCGCAAATAGATGTCAAATATTTCGCTGTTTTGATTAATTTGATAATATTTCTGTATGGAAATAAGAAATGTGGCTAACCAATTGACTAGAATATTGATTATGAAATGCAATAATTAATATCGTAACACCGAATAGTTAGTTTTAGATGTAAAAAAAGTATTTGGTAACTTTCCAAATGCCTTTTTTTCACCTAAAACGGGTACAACATCAAATTCAATGTTATAATTGCAATTCATTTATTTCATTTATTTTGTCTAATTATGTCTTTTAGTTATTTATTTAAACTATTACTGCCTCCCCAATTTAAACGATGTCTTAGGCGATGCTGCCATACAAAATGCAGCGAACAAGCTAGGCGCGTTGACCGGCACTGCGTAAAGGTATAAAATGTTTTTATAGACGTTTTTTTTTATACTTGTGCAATTAATTGGGTTGGATCTAGTATCGTTTGGCAGTTGTAAGGAGGTAAAAGTTGTCAAAGTTGGTAGAGGTTGGGTCCACAATTATAACGCTACCACTCTTATTAAAAGGTAATGCATATTTTACGAGTTATTAATAAAAATTGTTTCTAACTTCAAATCAGTTATAAAGCGAAAACCCATCGAGTTGGGAGTATAATTATATTTTATTACAGAAAGTATATTATATTTTATATTATATTTTATTACATCATGATATTAGAAGCCTCCAAGCCTACAGCTCCAAGCAATGTTTTAAGAGCCCACCCAACCTCAGGTGTTTATCTCGCTCGCACCATATTACTCGCGGACTGAGTGCCAGCGAGACGGTGGCGGCAATAAATCGGCAAAAGTTTAGGTAATTGCTTTTTACGGCGAAAATAATGGTAAATTCAAAAAAATAAGAAACATAGTCGCTGCTTTATAGTTAATTCAGTTAGTGTGCCAAGTTTCATGATCTAATTTGAAGTATTTTTTGAATAGCGGAGTTAATTGTTCGGTTTGGAGGTAACTTTAGATTTTTTTTCTATATAGAAAATTTTATGAAATCGGCTAACATAGTCGCTAACATTAATCCTCAACTGTAACATATATTTATTTCAAAATTAATGCTGCAGTAGTTTCGACATAACGGCGGATCTTGCTAAGCAATTTGACGACATATAGGCCCTTAAGTTGCGGAGATGAAATGGTTTACGTGAAAAAAATAAAACAAAATCGTAAAAAAATTGCAATTATTTGTCATTTTTGACATTTTGTCTTTTGAACGTTTCGTTTTACGTAATTTCAACATACTAAAATGTTTTGCTTCACATTAATTAGGAATAAAATACGTATATTGAATGATTTGGATACTTTATAGGCGCATTTCATTATATGACATAATTTCGATTCCGGATACGCCCCAGATTTTTATACTTTTTTAAGCCTTGAAATTCCTTCTGGGGTTGATCCGGAATTAAGGATGCAAGAGTGAGCGAGAGAATTATTGTAACCCCCGAGTACCTGTCCCGAGGACTTTTTTTTTTTTTTTTTTTTTGGGTGGGAAATCATCAAATAACTTCTCCCGCTCTGGGCGGAGCGGGAGGGCGTGTCAGACTCTTACTGACTAAAACCCACCCGTGTTCCTTCAGTTGCCTGTGTTGCCAGGGGCCACGGTATCCCTTTCGGACTTTCCCGCAACCCCAGCAGGCATCGGCCCTAGTGGGCCCCGCCATTGGTGCTGACATCTCTTTGAGGCGCGCGTGGAACACAACGCGCCGTCGACCCGGGCCTGGTCCTTATCGGGGGCGAGCTACCCATTGCTCACCGCCCGCAAGCCCGCGCCTACGGTGGCCGGGAATCCTCCAAGGAGTCCCGACGCCCAGGGCGTCTCCTACGGCGGCTAGGCGCGTGAGGGCGCGAACTTTGCCTCTCCCTCACGCGCTCCGCCTCCTCCTTTGCGAGCATTACTGCTTCGCAGAAGGAGGTGACGGCTCCCCATTCCCTCTCGCTCCGTACCATGGCCTGCACCAGGGTTGGACGCGAGAGGTCACTGCCGCCGATCGCCTCCACGAGGACACGGCGGTGCTCTGCCCAAGCCGGGCATACCTCCACCGTATGCTCCACCGTGTCCTCCGGGCGATCCACACAATGGTGACACCCGGGCGCTTCCTCCCGCCTTATCCGGAACAGGAACCTCCCGAAACAACCGTGTCCGGTGAGGACCTGTGTCAGGCGGAAGGTGAGGACGCCGTGGCGCCTCTCTAGCCACTCCTCAAAGAGGGGACTTATCGCCGCAATTGTGGCGTGCCCAGCACTGGGTTGCGACAATCGCACTCTCCATGTCGCCATGAGATCCCGCCGAAGCTCTGTCCGCTGTGCCGCGACTTCTCGCGGCAGCGGAGTTACGCCCCGGCGTTTCGCCTCCTCGCGCCACTCCCATATGTGCGCGAGGACTTTCGCCTCTAGATCCCACGGCGGCAATCCGGCAAGGAGGCTCGCCGCCTCACCCGAGACCGTGCGGTATCCCCGGACAAGCCGGATGGCCATGACCCTTTGGGACGCGTTCAACCGGCGGGCTGGCCGCAGCCTCAAAGAACGCGCCCACACAGGAGCCCCGTAAAGGGCCATGGACCGCACGACCCCCGCGTAGAGCCTCCGGCAGGAGGCGTTTGGACCCCCCAGATTAGGCAGGAGCCGCTTCAGAGCAGCCCCAGCCTTCTCCAGTCTGGGAGCCAAACGTCGGAAATGCTCCACGAAGTTCCACCGGCTGTCGAGGACAAGTCCCAGTTACATCATCGTCGACTCGACGCCGATGTGAACCCCTCCTACCGTTATTTGGGAACCCAAAGGTGGCGCGTTCCGAGGACCATGAAAACACATGGCCTCGGACTTGTGTAGGGCCACCTCGAGTCCCAATTGCCGGATCCTGTCGACTATTGTCGCAACCCCGCGTGTCGCAATTTCGGCCGCCGCCTGGTGCGACCTCCCCTGCGCCAGGACCAACGTGTCGTCAGCGTAGCAAACCACGCTGACGCCGTCGGGGAGGTCGGCGCGCAGCACCCAGTCGTATCCGATATCCCACAGATACGGCCCCAGGACCGATCCCTGTGGGACACCGCACGACATCTCTCGCCGGTTCCATTCTCCCAGGTGACCGGGGTAGATGACGGCCCTGTCCGTCAGGTAGGCCTCGACCACACGTCGGAGGTAGATCGGCACCCCGTGATACCGGAGTGCCTATCTAATGCAACTCCAGGGCAGGGTGTTGAAGGCATTGGCGATGTCTAAAGACACCGCCAAGATGACCCCACCCCGGGCAACAGCATCCCCCGTCGTGAGGGCCCGCACGCGCATGATGGCGTCCACCGTGGAGCGCCCTCTGCGGAAGCCAAACTGGCTCTCCGTCAAATCCGGCCCCACCCGCACCAGATGCCCGACAAGGCGGTCTGCAAAATCGGTACCACCTCGCATGCTTGTTGTTGCCCGATCCAGGGCTTTCCGAGGACTTGGGGCACCGACTCGGACAGGTTAGGTTAGAAGGTGAAGGTGGTTATTTTTTTTAAACCACGTCTTATTATCATAGCCGGCAGTGCCGGGCCGGAACATTTGCAGAAGCAACTTTAATGTGTTTTGAGGTTAGTTTACAATAATTTATTTTTCTCAAGAACGGTGCGTTACCGTTTCATGGGAGTGGTGACAAGGGATAGAGGGCACCCATCCCACCGCCCCCCAACCCCCTCTCCCCCCTCCTGCCGAACGATACTAAATTTTAACCCAAAGTTTTACTTGACAAGCAACGATTGGCAAAAACACGATTTGTCATTTCATCATTATTCAACAAAAAGTTTGCCAAATAATTCTTTTCAGAAATTAATTAATCGATATATTTTTTTTGATTAACGTATTGTTTGACTAACAATTCATTATTTTTTCATGTTATCTCATAAAACAATGTTTGCAATAAAAGTGTTTTACATCTTGCATTATTATGCAATTTCCTAAAAATGGAACTCATTAAATAGGCAAAAGGGTCATTTTAATTTGTAAATCAACAAATATTATACTTTAAAAATAATTAAATGCCACAAATCGAATTGTAATAATAGAAAAAAAAAATTGTAGGCTATCCGGAATCGAACTAGTTTGATTAGGTTAACTATTTTTTAAACAAATCGATTGCCAAAAACGACTAGAATATTATATAGAAAACAAATACTTTAGTAGCTTTAAAGATCTTCAATACTTGCCTGTAAATCGTTTTAGCCAAATGGAAATCGTAAATAGATACAATCAATTTAGTTTTTTTTTAAATAAAATGAGAGATACTTAGAGTTTATTTTAAAGTTTAGCTAAATAAATGTTTGTAAAGCGAGTGTTTATAAAATAAAAAAAATGCGGAATACGTTGTTGGTGAAATAAATATAAGTAAGTGTACGAAACGTTGGTTGTAAACAAAAAAATTGTCAACTGTGTTTTGGTAAAACATTAGTGAACCCTTTTTCTTATATTGCTCTGTCTTTATTGAAATAGCACAAATACAGTAGTATTTAAACCAATACTTGGCGCAGTTAATACAATGTTATCAGAGCTTTTTGTTTATTGGCAGCGCAACTCTTACAACCCTTCTATTAAGCCGTCCTATTGTTTAACCAGTGTTAAACAATAGGATGGCTTAATAGAAGGGTCATAAAATAGGTTTGTAAAAAAATTACAAAATATTTTAAGTTATATTATTTTATTACCTTAGATTATCTCGAATGTTTTATAGTTGTTCCTTGTATACGGTTTAATACTTTTAATAGTTGTAATATTCGTTTTATCCATTTATTTGTCACACCTAAGATTTGATCGTAAATGTAACGAGTTTTTACGAACAACGTATCTTTCCGAAAAAATGTTCGAGGCATGTCGTGCAGGATGTGCTTACCGTTAGGTGGTTCATAAACGGCTGGACAGAGGACAGATCCAAAATTTTCAGCACGTAAAGCTGGAGTTTAATAAAACCCACACTTTACTTTTCGTTAATTGATACTATAATCAACGCGTTGCCGGCATTGCAAAAGACAAGAGTTTGTTGACAAATACAATAATGCTTCAGTTCCTATGCCACTTTAAAATTCGGAAGCTTTTCAAGTAATAAAACCAATATATAATTTTCAAAAGGAAATACAGCTTAATATTTGAAATATTACAGAAATATTTTCAACAAGCCAGGCGCGATATCGAAGAAAAAAATGCGCGTTGGCACCAATGAGAGTGAAAGGATTAAAAAAAAATGAAGGCTACTCTACTATCGGCAATCAGTCCGATAGAAATAAGCAGGTCGTAAAATGAAATGGCGAGCGAGGAGCGGGAAGCGGCAGCCATTAGCGACATGCAAATTGGCACTGGCACTGGCTAATGTTTGTTGTCATTTTTTGTTACACGCGCTGTACTCACACAAATGCATATTGTCTCTAATTGGGTGAAACCAGGAAGGGGTGTGGTTTGACACTAGCTGCGCTTCCGCAGAAATATTTTCTTAAGTGAGCATGCGTAACTTTTGCCGATAGTACTTACCTAAATCAACAACACGGAATTTCATAGTTACTTGTTTGAAGGTTGTTGTTTTTGCTGCGGTTTACACGCTTGCATATAACTCCTAGACACGCGGAGGAGCGAAGATATGACGAGTCATAATCTAGCGTTTAAAACGCAACGGTTATAACGCTCGTCTAGATTAAAATGCATTTTTGTGCACGTGTCAATAATTCCTAGCCATATGGAGACGAGAGGAGCCGTCAGTTTCGGATTACTTTACATACATAAAAACGGATATAAATTGAACCTTAGTGACAAAAAAAATGGACCAGTACCTATATAAACCAATCCAAGATACCGAAAAAAATCATTCGTTTTTTCCTAACTGCTCTACGATGTCGGTAAGTAAAATCAAAAGTATTTTACATTACTTAATAATAATTTAAAAAAATTAAGTATTATAAATGAATTTTTAATATTTTCACAGGGATCTATTCTAGGATAGTTCATTTGTCTTCGTAAACTTGCAATTTAAGTAATATTTAATTAATATCTACTTCTTTGTTTGATGTCCAGCGATATTTTCCCCACTAATTCTTCATACTATTATCATTATATTTTTATACCTTGTATTTTTTTTAATAAAATATTATTATTATTATTATACGCACCAATTCCTGCTGAACAAACCCTACGTCAAAACGTGGTTAACTATTTGGAGATAGAAAGACCATTTAAACCATTTCAATTTGAGGACACACCACCTTGCGGCATCAGTAACAGCAGGAACAATATTTATGATCAAACGAACTTCTTAAGTGAAGTTCGATCGATATAATATGAGTGGTTTCATTTGAAGATATAAATAAACAGGTAGTCCTTTGACCTACAAGGCAACCCTCGCACGCTTTTAAAAGTTATTTATAATTAGAATAGTGAATCGATTTCTTTTTAAATAATAATCGATTATCGACTCGTCTACCCTACACTATACTATACAGGCTGATTTTGAAAACATGCTACAAAATTTAAGGGGGTGTTCTACCCATCAATATGACCAACTTTTACTATGAGGCCAAATAAGAATTCGCAAAAAAAAATCGACCTTCTTATACAAAATGGTCCAATCGGGTATACCTTTATTAAAGGAAGGACGATTTTTTATTTTCGAACTCGAATTGGTTATAATAGTAAAAGTTGTCCATATTGATGGGTAGAACACTCCCTTAAATTTTGTCGCATGTTTTCAAAGTCACCCTGTAGAAAGTGACCTCATTCTTTTAGAGTTGCGACTTGAGTTCAAGTCTTTTCGTGTAATAGTAAAAATAAACTGGGGATTTGGGGGGGTTGGGTATTTATATCTTCAAATGAAACCACTCATATTACATCGATCGAACTTCACTTAAGAAGTTCGTTTGATCATATATAATATTTCAAATCATATATGCAATTTAATAACAGAAAGAATGGTGGGAAAGCATAAAATAATTTTGGGTACCAACTAATCGTAAATGCGTCTACGGCTATCGCTTCTGGGTCCTGTTTCCAGGACACATAGTCGTGACACTTGGCATTGATACGAGAAGCAAATAAGTCAATCTCTGGTTGACCTAAACGTTTTACTATATATTTAAATGCAGGTTGTGATAGCTTCCATTCGACGTCGGGGTTCACCCTGCGTGACTCTTCGTCAGCCTCGACATTGTCTATTGTGTTTATGTACGAAGCGTATAACCACAGCTTTCGCATCTCGCACCACTGCCAAATATCACGAGAAAGTGCGCTTAAGTGTGGAAATTGAATACCGCCCATACGGTTTATACAGTGTGAGTCTTCATAATGTGCACATATCGAAATGAGGGATTCTATGCTTAATTTGACAAACAGAAAAAATATTTAAAAAAATCTATTTTTATTTTTTTATTTATTTTGTATTTTTTACCCCAATGTAAAAAAACGGTGTAACTTTTAAATGATCTATCGCGATGAAACAAACTCAACACCATAATGATTGGTAGTAATTAAGTGTTCTTATAAAATGAAAATTGTGGGAAAAACCCCTCCCAATTAAACCCAAAAAACCCTCAATTGAAAATAAACAGGTATTTCGTCCAAAAATCTGTTTTTTTAATCAATTTTTACAATAATCGTAAAAAAAAATCAATAAGACGATTTTTTTTAAATAAAAAAAAATTGAAAAAAAAATGTATTTATATTTTATTTTTTCCGTCGATAAAATTAAGCATAGATTCCCCCATTTCGATATGTGCACATTATGAAGACTCACACTGTATAACTTATCGCGGTAGTGTTATCCACGCGAAGCAGGATAGCACAGTCAGTTCGGTCCCGAGCAAAACATTTAAGGGCGAAAAATACGGCTAATAGTTCGAAATAGTTAATATGAAAGCTAATTTCACTTTCTTTCCAAACACTATTGACTCGTACCCCGTTACTAAATGCACCTGTGCGTGACGCGTCGGTGTAAATTTCCAGAGCATAGCTTTGGGGCTTTATTGGTTTATTTACTCTGTAAATGTTTTGAGCCCATCAGTTCAAATCACTTAAGATGATAGGAGGAAGTTTAACTTTTACATCAAATGTACCATGTTGTTTTAGCAACAAATATTTATTTCTTTCGAATATCTTTGTATACAACCAACCGTAACGCACCGCTGGGCACGCTGCTACGAGTACTCCTATCAATTAAGAGAAATTTCTGATTGAAACTATGGGTAGTTTGGAATACTTTTGTACTAAACAGGCTATCTAGTTGCGTTTGTCTAGAGGTAATGATAAAGTCATGACGGTGGTGTCATAAATAAATCCTAAAAATTTGCATGATGTTTGAGTTTGCAAATTGCTTTTTTTGGAATTTATTACGAACCCCAAACATTCTAGTAATGAAATTGTTTCCTTTACATTACGAAGACATTCTTCGTAACTGCTCCCTAAACAAAGCAGATCGTCTAAAAAGGATACAGATAGAAAACCACGATAACGTAAAAAACTTACAACCTCTCTGACAATCTTAGTAAAACACCTAGGAGCTATGGCGAGCCCATAGGGTAATGCGTTAAATTCGTAAGTTATTATTTCATTTGAGTTTTGCGCGATATAATGGAATCGAAGGTATTTACGAAATTGCTTAGCAACTGGTATAAGTAGGTATGCTTCCTTCGTATCTACGGTCGCCATGAACCAGTTTGATTGTACTAACTTGCAGGCAGTTCTACTATCCTCCATTTTAAAATGTGTTTTAGGTATAAATTGATTTAAACATTTTAAATTCAGAATAAACCTTTTACCACAAAAATGTGCTAGAAATAAACTCTTGTGAACTGGGCTCAGCCTGTGAAATAGCACCTAGTTCAGTTAGATTCTCGATAGCTAATGACATTTCACTCTGTTCACTCAATGACCACGTAATTCGAGGGATTATTAGTATTTAGTTAACACGTTCGAGGACAGAACGAGATTATACGTCATCGTTCGAAATTTTGATATGGCACAACGTACAATGACGTCCAAATAATTTTTTTACTTCACGACAGAACGTACATTTCCGATGAACGTTCAAGATAAAATCCTATTGAATGTATCTTGTGTCACAATATTTAAAATACCCGAAGCTTTACTGTCACGTAGAGTAAGTTTTAAACTATTTCAAATAAGTGCCGTTGACAGTGGGCGGGAACGGTACTCACACACGCACAACGTGTAAATGCGTCGCGCGCGCCTACCGCGCTCCTACATTCAGTGCGGCTGCGTCACTGCGGGGTGCGCTCGCGTTCGCTAAACATTTCGTGGCGTATCGTAATATTTGCCGCGACAAAACATCGTAAGTATTTAGTTTATTTGATTTATGTATTATTCCTTAGCCAGACAGTATACTATTTTACTATGAATCAATAATTTTACTCTGTGAAATTGATGTTTAATGGGTTATTTTATGTGTTTTAGATGTGTTGAACACTTCTATTTAGGTTTAAAGAACTTTATTTCTCATAAGAACTTACAGTTCGCTTATAATGAGATACATGTAGGTGTTTATATCTAGTATTATTTTAATTAGTTACCTCTAGAGTGTTGGAGACATTATACTAGCATAGTAGTAATATTCTGTTTTATGGTATTTCAAGTGTTGTAATGTATTGCCTTAATCTACGTTTGAATACAAATACAAATACAAATACAAAATTATTTATTTCACATAATTTTTTTTACAATAAACGTTTTACAAAAAGCTAGCTAGTTTTTAGTACAACTGAGTTAAGCATCTGTAGTCGAACTAGGCAAGAACCTGTATTTCGGCTATCAGCGCCAATCCCCTCGGATAGATTTTACATTTATCATAGCTATTTTCTTTTTATTTATTTACAGGAGTGTTATTGTACACATTTATATTATATTACATTTTAATATGTAGAGTATGAATGCGTGACCTCTCATTGAGTGGAATGAGTTGTGTGTGTCTGAATTGAGAGGGTGTGTGTGGGGGTGTGTGTGTTTATGTGTAGTCCATGAGAATTTAAAATTTGGAAGTTTATGCGTGTGATCTGTGCGAATTTTGTCAATCAATCCAACAAGTTAATGCTAACGTGATCATTGTGCTATATGCAGTAGAAGTTCAGTCTCTTCATAATTTAGTTTTTTTAGGTATTCAGACACCTTTTCTTTACATTGAATTTTTGTTAGTGGGTATATATTTATAGCCCTGTTTAATTTATTGTAAAGATGGGGTCCAATGAAGTTCGCGAAACGTCGGCTAAATTTACTTCTAAAGGGGGTCATTCTGCCACAAACCAAGTCTGCTCTTCGTTTTTGGAGGATTCGTGGGTCATATACCTGTTTGCTATGCTGTATCAGAGTGATACTTAAAATAAATAACTGTCTAACAGTCATTACTCCACAAAGTTGATACAGTGTGGCAGTTGGAAAATACAGTGGTTTAAAATGGATCACCTTTAGAATTGCACGTTGGGCGATCTCTAATGGCTTCAGCGCCGTCTTTAACGCACCTCCCCATGAAGATATACAGTACGCAAGAAGCGACTGACAGAGTGCGTAATAAATTTGCTTCAGCAGTACAGGATCTGCAACGTGCCTCAGATTTTTAAAAATATATATGAGCTTTCTTATCCTACCGCTCAGGAGTCGTATGTGCTCTTTGAAGCTGAGGCAGCTATCTATTATAACACCAAGATATCTAATATTTGGCACACGCTCCAGTGAACGGCACGCGCAGTCAACTCTAGAGTAACACTCATGTGCTATGATATCTTGGCTAAAATGACTGTTAGTTGTATCCAAATTTACACTCCTTATACCGAACAGATGTATTTGGTCTTCTCTACATTTAATGTCAGGATGTTACTCTGGAGCCACATTCCAACAACGTTAAAACCCAGTTGTGCAGCACCGTGTTGTGTGTGTAAGTTTATATTGTCACATTTTTTCATATCCTCTGGTAAACTATTGAACAGTCGTGCTCCTTCAACCAATATTGTTTTTTTGCCATAATTAGTGCGAGCGTGCGCTGGTTGTAACTGGATTTTGTTTTTATTCCTAACGTTGTATGTTATATTCTTCTTATGTAACTGTATGTTTGACCGAATAGATTTGGTGATGATTTTTTTAATAAGGACGCAGGTGTAGTATTTGTAAAGTTGAGTTATATTGAGTAGTTTGGTTTTTTTGTATAGTGTTATTGTCGGAGTTAAATAATGATAGTGAAATAATGTTTTTTATAATTTTGTTTTGTGTTCTTTGTAGTGGGTCTAGGTAAGTTTTCGCGGCTGACCCCCATACCTCAACTAAATATTCAAGATGAGATTTAACTAGTGAGTTATATATTATTTTACGTACTTTTTTTGGAATGCAGTTTGAAACCTTACGTAATGCTGCCAGTAATGACATTAACTTGGTTTTGATATGGTTGATGTGAAGTTTCCATGTGAGTTTGTCGTCTACATGTAATCCTAAATATTTTTCATAGGTTGATCGTCTGAGAACTTCTTTATCTATTGTGAGTGGTGTGAACTCCGGTAACGGTTTGTTTTTGGCACAGAAAATCATAAAAGATGTTTTTGCGGCGTTAATAGTTAGTAAATTACATTTTAGCCATTCGTTCAGCAGGTCAAGGTCTTTTTGTGCGTCCGTTATAATGTTATGAATAGATTTATTGAAATAAAATAGACATGTGTCATCTGCGTATAGAGTTAAATGCCCTTTAAGCCCTATTTTATTGATATTATTAACATAGATTAGAAAGAGCAATGAACTAATAACCGAGCCTTGGGGACAGCCATACGTAATGTTTTGAACCGAGCTAGTGAAATTGTCTAATTTAACAACTTGTCGCCTATTCTGTAAATATGATGTGAACATATCGAGGGCGATGCCTGTGATACCTATATTATTTAGTTTCTGGATGAGCTTTGGATGACTTACCGTATCATATGCTTTTTTTAAATCAATAAAGATCCCTAAAACAACCTTTTTTTCATCAATATTTGTTTTTATTTTTGTTATTAAGTCTACTGCAGCTGTTAGAGTACTTGACTTAGCTCGAAAGCCATACTGTTGGTCTATCAAGAAATTCTTGTCATTTAGGTATTTATTGAGACGATTATATAGAACTCGTTCGAATATCTTTGATATCACTGGTAAGACCGACACCGGTCTGTAGTTACTCGGGTCCGTTCTACTTCCAGACTTATAAATAGGAGTAACCCTAGCAATCTTAAGCGTATCGGGAAAAACACCTCGTGATAAGCACACGTTTATACAGTCAGTTAATCTCCTAATTATTATAAGTTTTAAACATTTGAGCGCCTTGGTGCTGATGCCATCTAGGCCTGTGCTTGTGTTGCTGTCAAGGTTGTCAATAATTCTAGATATTTCATCTGTGCTACATGGGGAAAGCTCGTTTAGTGTTATGCTATGTGTGTAATTATTATCGTACATAAAAATATTACCGGTGTTTATATGGTATGTGGTGGGTATTTTGTTAGCTAGGTCTGCGCCTATTGATGAAAAAAATGAGTTAAATAAGTCACATACTATATTACCTTCTGTAATCAGGCCTTTTTTTTTTTTTTTTTTTTTTTTTTTTTTTTTTTTTTTTTTTTTTTTTTTTTGGGTGGGAAATCATCAAATAACTTCTCCCGCTCTGGGCGGAGCGGGAGGGCGTGTCAGACTCTTACTGACTAAAACCCACCCGTGTTCCTTCAGTTGCCTGTGTTGCCAGGGGCCACGGTATCCCTTTCGGACTTTCCCGCAACCCCAGCAGGCATCGGCCCTAGTGGGCCCCGCCATTGGTGCTGACATCTCTTTGAGGCGCGCGTGGAACACAACGCGCCGTCGACCCGGGCCTGGTCCTTATCGGGGGCGAGCTACCCATTGCTCACCGCCCGCAAGCCCGCGCCTACGGTGGCCGGGAATCCTCCAAGGAGTCCCGACGCCCAGGGCGTCTCCTACGGCGGCTAGGCGCGTGAGGGCGCGAACTTTGCCTCTCCCTCACGCGCTCCGCCTCCTCCTTTGCGAGCATTACTGCTTCGCAGAAGGAGGTGACGGCTCCCCATTCCCTCTCGCTCCGTACCATGGCCTGCACCAGGGTTGGACGCGAGAGGTCACTGCCGCCGATCGCCTCCACGAGGACACGGCGGTGCTCTGCCCAAGCCGGGCATACCTCCACCGTATGCTCCACCGTGTCCTCCGGGCGATCCACACAATGGTGACACCCGGGCGCTTCCTCCCGCCTTATCCGGAACAGGAACCTCCCGAAACAACCGTGTCCGGTGAGGACCTGTGTCAGGCGGAAGGTGAGGACGCCGTGGCGCCTCTCTAGCCACTCCTCAAAGAGGGGACTTATCGCCGCAATTGTGGCGTGCCCAGCACTGGGTTGCGACAATCGCACTCTCCATGTCGCCATGAGATCCCGCCGAAGCTCTGTCCGCTGTGCCGCGACTTCTCGCGGCAGCGGAGTTACGCCCCGGCGTTTCGCCTCCTCGCGCCACTCCCATATGTGCGCGAGTCTGTAATCAGGCCTGAGTTCGACATTAGTTTAGGAGGGGCACGGCTGTTCTCCTTAATTTTATTCAACGCTAAATTATTGATAAGGTCCCACATTTTCTTCGGTTGATTGTGATTAATTTTAAATAAGTTAAGGTAGTAACTCTTCTTTTGTGTCTTGATTAGGTTTAATACTCTGTGTTGTTTTTTGGTGAAGTTTTTCTTTAGGTCATCGTCTTTTGGTTGTGATTTTGTTTGTTGCCATAATATGTTCCGTGAGTTTATTGAATCGATAATATCTCGGTTTATCCAGTCTTTTTGTGGTAGGAGGTCTTTTTGTCTATTTTGCTCTCACTGACTTGTTCCTACGACTCTATTTTTAACAATCAAACACTGTTCTTTGCATAAAATAACTTTATTATACACACGGAATCGTGATTACGTTCGTCGTCGTTTGAAATTGAAACATAAATTTGAAACAAGCTAACAATTCGTCCATCCTGATAAGGTTCGCGTCCCCGCGAAAAACCATTTAGCAAAAAGTTATTATAAGAATTACACAACATTAAATACACATTGCATTTCATAGATAATATTTACTTTTCTAGATTTACATACGAATGCTATTTCAGCTATTGTGCACATTGCACTTCAAAAGAGTTCTCTCTTCACTTACGCTCATAGCAGTGTATAGATTAATATGACTACGTGCACATAGCACTTCAAGTAGTTCTGTCTCTACACTTACGCACATAGCAGTGTATAAATTAACATGACTACGCGCACATAGCACTTCAAGTAGTTCTCGTCTCTACACCCACGCACATAGCAGTGTATAGATTACATAATTACGTGCACATAGCACTTCAAGTAGCTCGTCCTCTACACTCACGCACATAGCAGTGTAGGTGAACAATGTGCGTACTTCGCACTTTTATTTAGGTAAAGAACTGAATCATTTTTCTACACAAAAAACATATATTAAACTCTAATCATAGGTACATTGTTTCATTACATTTGTACTTAAAAAGTATTTTCTATGCTTCATAACAAGAAACTTCATTATTAAACTATTTATTACACAATAAATATTCACTTAAATATACTCACGCACATAGCAGAGTAAATGGTGCAACATACGTACTTCGCGCTTTTAATTTAGGAACGTATATAAATTCAATCATTATTCAAAATATATCTAATAAACTCAAATCATTTCTCATTCATTGTTTCATTACATTTTTACTCAAAAAGTAAGTTCTATCCATAATAAAAAAGAACTTCGTTATTATACTATTTACACACACAATACATATTCACATTTAAACAGGCTCACCTAAATACCAACATATATAATATTTCATTAACCATCTGTACTCTCGCTAGTAGATGATTCACTTCCATTATTGTTAAAACAAAGCCAAGGATGTATTTTATCGATAGCGAATATACCCTTATACTTTGACGCCCCTTTTTTTTTTGTAATAGGAGTGTCTTCTACTTCATACCTATCGTGATCTAAAACTTTTGTTATTTTGTATGGCCCTGAACATTTCGATAATAATTTTCTACTTTTACCTACTGTATGTGCTGCTCTTTCAACTCTAACCAAGTCCCCAACTTTAAACTCTAATGGATTTTTTCTTTTTTTATCAAATCTATTCTTCTGATTTTCTTGTGACTTTTTTGTATGTTCATCTACTTCATCCCTAATCTTACGTAATCTTTCACAACCGGTGCTAATTTCATTTTCGTTCGGTGTGTTTTCAACTATATCACCATCTATTTCCGAAACTAGACTACCTTCATTGATCCCAGTAAGCCTTAACCCAAACAAAACCTCAGCTGGTGTCTTACCCGTGCCTTTATTTACAGTATTGTTTAATCCCCATTGTACCTGCAACAGTCGGTCATCCCAAAATCTTTCGTCTTTACCATGATTTTGTGAAGCTAAAGAGTCTAAAATTGTTCTATTATATCGCTCCACCTGGCCATTTGCTCTAGGTGAAGCAACTGCATTCTTTATGTGATGGACTCCTACTTCAGTAAGAAAAGTTTTAAATTTCGAACTCGTAAATGACGTGCCTCTATCGCTTATTAGTCGTTTTGGCAAACCAAACGTCCCAAAATAGTCCCTAAGAACCGTGATGGTGGAAGTCGACTTCGTATTTTTAACCGCCTTTAAAACGATAAACTTTGTAAACGATTCTACAATCACCAAAATGTAACAATTTTTCCTTTTTGACTTTACAAATGGACCAACATGATCAATATGAATGGTGTGAAAGGGTGCAGTTTCCTTAGGTATAGGATGCAAGAAACCTTGCTTTTTTTCCTGCCGGCAATTTATTATGAGCACACTGTAAACAGGCATTCACATACTTTTTGATAAACTTACGCATACGAGGAAACCAATAATGTTGTTTTATTTTATCCAGTGTCTTATCAAACGCAAAGTGGCCTATTTCATCGTGGTTTTTCTGGAGTATTTGCCACCTACAGCCCTTCGGCACCACCCATCTTAATCCGCCCTCCGTTACTTTATAATTATACTCTCTCGCGCTTAAGGACAAAATTCTTACGTATTTCTACTAAGTCATCAAATTCTTTATCAGAAAGGATTTTCTTAATGCGTTGTATTTTAGAGTCCTCTAACTGTACTGTCGTTAACCAATCATCGGTTATCGTCATAATGTCGAAAGTGTCAATAGCCTGAATTATTCCTGCATTTTCCGTCGTGGGATTCCTACTTAATGCGTCAACGTGAATCATGCCTTTGCCTAATTTATATACTACGTTACAATCATACTCCTGAATCAAACTCCACCATCGCGCAACTCTTGGTATCATATCTCGTTTTAAAAACGTTGCCCTAAGCGAATTACAGTCTGTTACAATAGTGAAGCTTAACCCAAGAACGTACGTTCTGAACTTCACTAGCGCTGCAATGACTGCAAGAGTCTCTAACTCATACGATGAAAAATGAGACTCCTCAGGGGAAGTCTGTCTACTGTAATAAGCTACCGGTTTGAAAACTCCATCGACTTGTTTTTGTAGTAAAACGCTCCCTATACCGTGTTTGCTTGCATCCGTATGTATTTGGGTTTCAAGTTTGGGGTTATATAACGCTAATACGGGTCTTGAAACAAGTGCACTTTTCAATTTATCAAACGCCTCTTCTTGACCTTGTGACCAAACCCAAACAGTGTTTTTCTTTAGCAATTTCGTAAGGGGGCGAGCTATTTCCCCGAACCCTCTGATAAAACGTCGGAAAAAACTAGCTAGGCCAATAAACTGTCGGACATTGTGTACGTCTTTAGGCTTAGGAAAGTTTTTAACACAATCAATTTTCTTATTACCCGGTCTTACACCTTCGCTGGAAATTTCAAAACCTAGGTAGTCAACGTGATTTTGGAAGAAGTAATATTTTTGTGGTTTTAACGTAAACCCCGCCTCCCTAAACCTTTGAAATACGATTTCCAATCTTTTAATACCTTCTTCAAAAGAACTACTGGGTACCAAGACATCATCCATGTAAGCTAATGCAATATTATAGCGTAAATTACCTAAGACCAAATTGATAGTTCGCTGAAAAACAGCCGGTGCGTTAGCCAGCCCGAACGGCATTCTATTAAACTCAAATTGTCCGTCGGGTGTTACAAAAGAGCTTTTACTCCTACTATCTTCAGTCAATGGAATCTGATAATAGCCAGAGGCCAAGTCTAAAGCACAAAAATACTTATTCCCTGCTAAACGATCAATCTGGTCCTCAATACGAGGCAACGGGTAATGTTGCTTAATCGTTTTCCTATTCAGGGCGCGATAGTCCACACAGAGCCGTTTATCACCAGTTTTCTTTTTCACGAACAAAACAGGACTCGCGTATGGAGATTGGGACTCTCTTATGATGTCATATTTTAAGAGTTCTTCAACCATAATTCTAACTTCTTCCCGTTCTGAATGACTCAATTTGTATGGTCTATAAACGACTGGCTCTGTATCTCCTAACAGAATATCCATTTCCGCAACCGAGGTTTGACCTAGTTCAGACAAGTCTTTGGCAAAACAATCGCGGTACTGGTTCAAAGTATTGAATAATTGATGCTTCTGATTGTCGTCTAAATTTTCATCAATATTGACGTCATCCAATGTATCCTATTAATGCCTTTAATGCTATTATTAATTTGAATAGCGCGAGCTAATACTTGTCCCTCTTTAAATTTGATTAACCTATTGTCATAGTTTATAATAGTTAAATGACCACTACCGTTTTTGATATTATAAGTTCCAATTTCTACACGGTAGTTTAAACGATAACCATTTTCAACGAAAACAATTCCACTAAAATTTGTATCGGTCAACACCTTTACAGAAATACAACCTTCAGCCCTGACAGTTTTGACAGATTTTAAAGTAAGTCGTGTATCACTTTTATTTCGTTTATCAGTAATCATCAATTCTTTATCAGATTTAAATACCCATATGTGGGGTTGCTCCGTAGCAGTTTGTCCAATAAGTAGATCATAGTTTAAATAACTATCAGGAACGACAACTGCCTCAACATACATTTCAGCATTGTCAATCATTAATGAAATCTTAGTTTTGCCTAAAGCACACACGTATGTATTACCAAAATCTTTTAGAGATGGCAAATTATTCACTTGCCAGTGTTCACGTGGTACAATTACTTCCATGACGGATTCTTTTATCAAAGTACACTGACTACCAAAATCTACGTATCCTGTCAAATGTACATTATTAACGTTAACACCCTTAATAAATTTTTTGTCCAATTCTAAGTCAATACTATTATCTAGTCATAATGTCTTAACTTCGGCTCTATCTACCCAAACGCTCCTATTGCATTTAGGATCGTCATGACCAATGCGTTTACATTTTTGGCATTTAACAATAAGTTTTTTACATCCCGATACATAATGGCCCGTTTCATGACAGTTATAACATGTCAAGACTCTAGTCAAATTAGGTTTTACAGGTTTACGCGTTTCGTTTACAGAACGTACTGGTTTCTTATTGAACCTATCTATTCGCTCATGCTTGACACCCCTCAGATAGCCTAGTAGTTTATCAGCATCCCCAAAACCTACTGCCTCTGCTCCGAATCGAACCGATCTATCATCTATTCCGTAGACAATGCAGTCAACAGCATTCTTACCCACTATATTACACCGATTTAAGGCTATTAACTTTTCATAATAGTACCCTTCTAAATCATCTCCAAACTTTGCCCTTATAGCTAACATTTCCGTAAGCAAATTACCATAATTTTCCCGAGACGGAAAAGCAGATTTAAGTTTTTCCATCCATTCACCCCATGAAAGCAATACTGATGACTGTCCTTCGTACCACTTTTTTTGCAGTACCAACTAACTTTGGAAGAGCATAGTGAGCGGTCTGTTGACCATCCCAGCCATAGATCTCAGAGCATTCTTTGACTTTATTCAACCAAGTAACAATTGTTTGGTTTTTCGATTTAGGATCGAATTCCGGAACTACATTATTGTTAGCAAATCTTTCTTTGCTCTGTGGATTTACGGCTAATATGGATTGTAAGGACTCTTTGATACATTTTAGTAATTCATTATTAACATCAATAGCTGGAGGCTGCGGCGTGACAGATGTAAATCTCTCATTTATACCAGAGCGGACTGGACTTCGTGATCTATTAACGCTTCCTCTACGAGGAGTTTGCAATCTGTGACGCCTCTGCCTACTACGACTACGATCTATATATCTATTTATCGGTTCATATATCTGCGTGTTCGTTGATGGCGTACGCGATGCGCTACGTCGCAATGGAGGTATAACGACTGACCTGCTTCGACTTCTTGCCTGGTCAACCCTTGGAGATGATCTTCTGGATCTGCGCCGCTCGGAGTTACGATTATCGGTGCGGGGCGATGCTAGTGAGCGACGACCTCGCTTGAGCGCTGCTGAAGAGCGACGACTTTGCTTCAAGTCTCCAGCACGTGCCCGAGATCTGCTGCGTCTCGAGGGCCCTCCCAGCACAATGCTGTGATGACTCCCGGTCGACTTCTCTGACCGGTCACTGGACATCTTCAGTGAATTGTACAATGTTCCAATGATCTGAAAAAAATTTAAAACAACGAGTACCTATTTCATTGAATAAAAACATGTTAAAGAAATAAAAGTAGGTAAATAATGTGATAAATGACATTATAAATTGCCCCCTATGTTTAATCATATTAATTACGTCTCAGGGCAGAAAAATAAATATCTATCATACACATCCAATCATGTTTGTTTTATACCTTTAACTAGAATAAAGTTGATTATAAACGGAGAGGCCTCACACAAACAAAAAACCAGGGTTTAGGTAGGCCAGGGTATCCACTGATAGGTATCAGGACCTATCAGTGGATACACATCACGATATAAATCACATATAGCATATCTATAAAAGAAACTAGAATTTTTGCATATTCAAAGTTTAACCCAGTAACACTAGAAAAAAAAACTAATACCCAAAGTGGCAATCTTATCAGTTTCGAGGATTCACCAAATAACGTGCAAGTACGGGTAGCTTTTATTTAAATTGAACTTTATATCAGTAACAGAGTGGCTAACGTTACTATCAGGTATTCCCCTATAGTTGATTAAGTAAGACAATAGAACGATTATTTTTAAACACTAATAGAACCGTTTTTCCCCCGAAGGGTAAAAAACGGATATTTAGGTTTCAGCCGTAGCTTGAACCACATTTGAGATTAACGTTCCGATATTCGTCAACAACATCTCCTGTCCCGCTCTTTACTACGTAAATTCGTGACGTCACAACTATACCTGTCCTTGTCTCGCACTTGACGGGCAGCGCGCGGCGGCCATCTTGTTCAGTACTTTGCGCCGGCAAGGCGCTTAAGTGTGGTTCAAGCTACGGCTGAAACCTAATTATCCGTTTTTTACCCTTCGGGGGAAAAACGGTTCTATTTAGGTGTTCGAGCCTATGCTTGAACCACATTTGAGACGTGTTTATTATCTGCCGGCGCTGCCTGACTAGTCTTCGTGTCTGAGATCACAATACGAGATTAGTGCTAAGTGTACTGTGACTCTTTGTTTTTTTTTTTTAATAAAACAAGGCAGAAAGTTATAACAATAATTATATTGTTATTAAAGAAAAATACTTATAAATTTTCACGAAAAGGCATAATAATTAATCAAAGTTAGATCATAGAGAAAAATATGCAAAAATAATTCACAAACTCAAAATAAACTTTTCACAAAATCAACTTAATTGGATTATAATAAATCATATTTTCGATTCTTAAGCTACACCATTGGTGTAAAGTTTTTACTAATTATATTTGGGTTGCAACTAGGCTTTGGTTTTATTTCTTTAAAATAATGCCTAAAGAAAGTATTTTTGGACCGCCAATTTCCTCTTTTTAGAATTTCATCAATATTACACTGATTACCCATCCAGTTTTTAGTAGCAACTACTGCTCTAAAGCTACCTGCTGATCCGGATATGCCTGCTTCTTTAAATAATGTTTTTATCCATCCTGCGATCACAGCTCGTGAGGCGTTCTTGACTATTCCTCTTGTAGTAATGAACAGGCTTTCATGACATGCCGCGTTACGGCGTATGTTTGAAATGAAAATGGTTTTCTTAACCCAAAAGATTAGATCCAGTCGAACATCTGAATTTATTTCTCCTTTTTTCAACGACCAGCCTGATTGTCTATATGATGCCGAATCAGTTTTAGAGCCAAACTTTGGCCAGAATATTAATTCATTTCCCATATCCTCAAAATAACCATTTCCTATTGATAAAAGAGTTAAATCATGGACTCTTCTACCAGTAGCCAACAGAAGGAGCACACATGTGTGCCTTGATACTGCGAAAAGACTGTTAGAATCAAATTGATAAGACTGTAAAAAGGTCAGTAAATCTTCTACTGTCCACGAAATAGGCTTTTTAACTGGAGGGTTTTCTGCAAAGATTCCTTTTAACACATGCTTAACTATAGGATGAGAACTGAGCTCACAAGATCTTATAGGGTTTCCAAAGTTTGCCACAACCGACTTGTGAACTGCAATGGTCCTGGGGGCTAGCTTTATAACTGTATGAAGGTAGCACAGGTACTTAGCTAAATCTTGAGGGCTGGGGTTATCTATGGGGATGCCCCTTATTTTAGCCCAGCTACACCATCTTAACCAGATTGGTTTGTAAGTTTTTAGAGACGATCGCCTCCAAGATGACTCCAATAGCTTCACTTCATCCTCGGACCAATTTGCTATCTGCTTGGACCAGCCCGTACCAACCAAGCCGCCAATTCCAAGTGTTCTACTCCTTGAGGAGCATGGTTCGTGCGGAGATCTATTAGGTTCTCCCGGAAGTTCGGGATTAAAAGAGGTGGCTTTTCTTTCATTTGCTCCAGTTCTGGTTTCCAGAAGGCTCTGTTCCAATTGGGCGCTATTAGAATATACTGACCCTCCGACTTTTGTAAGTGACGTAGTATCCGTGGGATTAATGCTGGTGGTGGAAATATCCACCCCAGATTGTATTTCCAGTTCCTGCTGAAAGCATCGCAAAATTGGCTCTCTGTGTCGGTCGCATCTTCGCTGACATACTTTGGAAGAACTGCTGATTCCTTCGAGGCAAAGAGATCTATCTCTGGTTTTCCATACTTCTGAAATATCCAAGAGAGGACTTTTTGTTGAGGTGCCATTCTGGCAAAGCCTTCTCCCTCGACAGCCTGTCCGCTATTCCGTTGTATATCCCCGGAATGTATCGAGCTATCAAGTGACAATTCATCCGATCGCATAATTCCAGAATTTGTGTCGTGGCATTTAATAACCCTGTCGATCTGGTGCCTCCCTGTTTGTTTATATATGCCACGGTTGTTCGATTGTCCGACTGCACCATTGTTGTCTTCTGAGAAATTTCGGGCCCCAGTCTTTGAAGGACTTCGTACACAGCCCACAATTCCTTCAGGTTGCTGTGCCATTTTCTTTGAGAGGGTGTCCATTTGCCCCACAAGTGACGACTGTTTGCTATGGCACCCCAGCCTCTCTCTGCTGCATCGGTAGAAACGAAGATTGACGGATTTGGATAATGGATCGGCGACGTCTTGTATAGATTTTTTAGCCACCATTTCAGGTGATCTCGAACAGCGTCTGGAATGGGATATTTCTGATGGGGCCGAGTTTGTGGGAGAAGGCGAGATGATTTCTGAATTGGACGGCAATGAAGTCGGCCTAAAGGGACTGTGAATGATGCGAAGTTTAATCTTCCCAGTATTACTTTGGCATCGTGCCAACTCCATCGGGCTTTCCTCTGGAGGTCTTGAATGCACTTCTGCAACTGTTGGATTTTCGTTGTTGATAAACCCTTGGTGTTTCGACTTGTGTTCCAGGTAATGCCCAGATATTCTATGGTGGTCGCCGCTATGGCTGATGATTTCACTTGATTGATCTGCCATCCTAGGCTCTTTAAGTACTCTGTACCAAATGTCATTTGTTGCTCTAGAACTGTTGGGTTTTCGTGCATGAACAAAAAGTCGTCTAAGTACACAACTACTCGAAATCCTTTCTGACGAAGTTGCTGTGCCACCCAGTTCGTAATTTTTGCAAAAGCTGAAGGTGCGCTTGCCAACCCGAAAGGTAGACACGTCATCTCGTAAATTTGCCCCTGGTACGAAAGTGACAAGTACCGACGATGGTTCTGATTGATGGGCACGTGAAAATATGCCTGCGAAAGGTCGATTTTCATCATATAGTCCCATTCCCTCAGATGTGATGGGATCTGTTGGTGGTTTATCAAGCGAAACTTTGGGGTAAGGACGTAATCGTTGAGTCTTTTTAAATTGAATATCGGACGATTCCCTCCGTCTGTCTTTTTCCTCAAAAACATTGATGATAGGAAACCTGATTGGTGTGTGCTGGTTTGTAGAGCTTGAGATTCTATCATTTTCCTTATTTCTGTTGACATTTCTGCAGATGCGCGTGTTCGATATCTTTGGATGTTTATTTGGGAAAATTTTGTGATTGGAGGAATGCTCTTGAATGGAATTCTGTAGCCATTCAATATTTTTAAAAGATTTACAGGTGCTTCTTCCCATTGATTTACAAAATTGGCTAGGCACCCTGCAGTGAAGAAGTCATTTTCGACCCCCTCCGTCCTTTTTCCCCTGCTGCGTTTTGGGGGGAAACGGTTTTTGATTATACCCTTTTCCTTCTCCCCGTCTATTATACGGTGGATTTCTTTTTGTTGCGAATCGCGTGGAGTCGCGAAAGCGGTGGTTATTAGTTTGAGCATTTTTGGGTTTCGCAACTTGAGGCATCGTTTTCCGATCACGAATATTCGTGTATGGCTTTCTTCTATTAGGAAACAATTTGTGCACGCCTCCTAGCTCTTTTACCACCTCTGTAAGGGATTTGTCTTCAAATAGGTGCGTCCCTGATGGCGGAATATCATGCAGAATATCCCGGAAAGCTTTATTAGGAGGTTTGTAGACCTCCCTCCCTCCTTTGTTTTATTACTTCTGCACGCCGACCACACACGTATTGTAGTAGGGCATCAGAATTTGTTCTAAACTCGGAATTTGCAGCTACAAAATCCCGACCCACAATATTTTTTATGTCAGCTGGTAGACTCTCTAAAAGGTTTTGAAATATCATCCTCTGTTGGATAAGCCCATTTGTTATGGCTCCTAAGGTCAAATCGGATTTCTCTAAAACCTCTGCTGATTTCTAATTTGGAGTTATTTCTGCCAGAAGATTGTTTGCCTTGAGAGAAGTAAACACCGGCGTTGCTTGAAACTGTTTCTGAATATCAGCGTATCTCACATTACACCAACTACTCTCGCCCAACCTCTGGCAGCTCAAACCATGCTTCACGGCTAGGGGTTCTGCCCGTGCAATCTTAGGTTCTTGTTCGGTGGTGGTTGCTGTAAAATCAAAAGCGGTGATATTTTTATGTTTTTCTTCTTCTGTCAAACTTGCTAGTTCTCTTTGTGCGTCGGAAATCTTTTTCCGTAGATCAGCTTCTTTGGTTTCTCGGGTGTCGGACCATTGGAGAGAGTGTCCACTTTCTTGGAGTAGGTCCTCCTTCTCGTCCTCAGATTGTGTACTGTCCGGAAGGGAGTCGTATGATTTATTGAGGTCTTCCTCACACGACTGGTGTATGTTCGGCGCCGCACTCCGTTGCTGGTTTTGCATAACTGTCTTTATGTTTTCATTTTGCTCTGATTGCATGCTAAGCATTTTGTTAAATAATAACATTTGCTGATTCAGCACAGAAGCGAGTAAATGTTCAAATCAAAATCAAATCAAAACGTTTATTGCAATCCATAATGTATACTTACAGGTGGTAAAAATAAAAAATATAGAAACAATTATGGACCCTGTTGGGCACAGCAAATTACATTAGTAGTGAGAGGAAGAGCGCTTATATATCTATCAGTATTTTATTTTTCCATTCATTTATTTATTCTATTAATATCGTATAAGCAAGTCTATTTATTATTTATTTAGTTTTATTTAATATTGTTTATTTGTTTACTCGCATAAAATTTGTTCATTATTATTAGTGTCATATATTATTATTATTAAGTATTGTATTATAATTTGTTTTTGTTATATTACTTATTAAAAATCTGTTATTTATAATTATGTAGTATTATTTAATTTATCCGTTAGGTATTCGTGTACTGTGTAATAGCTTTTTTTAATTAAATATTGCTTTAATTTATTTAAAAATATACTGGTTTTGTTTTGTTGTTTTATGTCTTCTGGTAATTTATTATATATTTTTATTGACATTGAATATGGACTAGATGAGTGTAGTTTAAGGCGGGAGGGGGGCAAATTTAGTCTGTTTTTATGTCGCAGCGAATAATTTGTTTGTATGTCTTCCCTTGTGTTGTAAGACTCTGGATATTTGCGGACTAGTTTACATAATTCTAATATATAAATACTAACTAAGGTGAGAATCTTGTGTTTCTGGAAGTAAGGCTTGCAACTATCTGTTGGTTCTATATTTGTTCGTACGAGTTTCTTTTGGAGGGTAAATAGGGAGGTTGCCTCTGTGCTATTTCCCCATAGAATGATTCCGTAGTTAAACCAAGCGTGGGCATACGCGTAATACGTGACTAGTGCGGTTTTTAGGTTTGTAGTCTTTTTTATTTCGCGGAGAGCGTATGAAAATTTTGAAATTTTTGATTTTACTGTCTGTATATGTGTTTTCCAGTTTATATGTGTGTCTATTGTTAAACCTAGGAGAGTGAAATTGTTAACTGTTTCTAATTTTTGCTGATTGAATGTAAAATCTAAATTTAATTGGTTTTTCTGCCGGGGGTGAAACGCTATTAATTTGGTCTTGGTAAAATTTATTTCAAGATTGTGGTCGCTCATCCAGTTTATAGTTTTTCCAAGAATTGTCGTAAGTTTTTCATTTAAATTATCAATTGTTTGGCATGAGGTCAGGATCGAGATATCATCAGCAAAAAGTACACATGGCCCGTCTATGGTTTTGGGGAGGTCGTTTATATATATGAGGAAAAGGAGGCAACCTATAACACTTCCCTGGGGAATTGAAGCATGTATTGATTTAACATCAGATCTTATGTGCTGTGCTTCTTTTGTTTTTTTATTGTAATATTCAATCTCAACTAATTGCTTTCTATCTTTTAAATATGATATGAACCAGTCATGAGCTTTCCCACGTATGCCTATTCCGTATAGCTTGTTTAATAGTATTGTAAATTGCACTTTGTCGTAGGCCTTTGTCATATCGAGTAATATCCCTATTGCATACTGTTTCTTATTTAAAATATTTACTACCTTGTGACGGTGCTTGTGCGGCTCGAGTTTCCGAACGAATGGGTGAATTTGGGGCATTTGTATAAGATGAACGTTTTGCTTCACTATGCACTTCAGCAGAGCACTCGATCGTTCGTTTCGTACCCGTAGAAGGCACCTCTGATGTCGGACTGAAGCGCTCTAATTCCCGTGAAGCCTCTCGTCTTTTTGCAAGTTTCGGTTTAAGCTCCCTTACGGTGTTCATAAAGACATCGTAGGATGGGGAATGTATCTTCTCCATTAAGTTGTGTGGAGCGTAGAGAAGAGCTCTTCCCAGTGGCCATTTTAGAATAGATGCTCTTATTGCCCTGTATGCTCGGTCCGACAAGGATGTTGAATATGGTTTGAAAGCTCGAGCTAGATCTACTGTGGGGATAGCAAATCTAAGTTTTGCCTCTATTCCTGATGGAACTTGGCTGCTCCCAAATAAATCCTCAAAGGTATAATTGTAGATCTTCCAATCCCTCCAATTACTTGGGAAGTTTTCGTCTAACGATACAATAACTGCCGATAAACTTTCTTCATTTTCTCCGCAAGGTATTGCAGCAAGGGCTCCCATTGAGGTTAGTTCCGCCATGGTTCTGTAAGTAAATGTGTCTTTTGATAAGACAATCTAAGGATAGTGCTGCTATCTTGTAGAACAATAGTTGCCACACTAAAAGAAATTACGCGTCAGTTGGCACGACAATCGTCGTTTCAGTCGGGGCGACGCCTTCCCACTTGATGCATCGGTCGTCTTAAATGAGGCGACGGCTCTTGTTGAGACAACACGTTGCCCCGAGCTGAAACGACCGTCGTCTCGACCGAGGCGACGCTCGTCCCAGCTCTAACGACGCTTGTCGTCTCAAGTTGAGACGACATTTCGTACCACCCGCAACTCGAATATGAATCATACTTTGTGAAGTATGTTCACGAGTGTTTTTAGGACTCGTTCGTCGCTGGGCCTCATGGCGCCGAGCGGTAAGATATCGTCGCTGGGCTCGAAAGCGCCGAACGGATAATGCGTTTAAAATACTTACTTAGAGACGTGTTGACTTCACGAATATCGAAAGCGTACTGAACAAGATGGCCGCCGCGCGCTGCCCGTCAAGTGCGAGACAAGGACAGGTATAGTTGTGACGTCACGAATTTACGTAGTAAAGAGCGGGACAGGAGATGTTGTTGACGAATATCGGAACGTTAATCTCAAATGTGGTTCAAGCATAGGCTCGAACACCTAAATATACTGTTTTTTTTTTTTTTGCACCCCTTTATCGAATTTACATCAAATCTATTATATAAAATAAGTATCGGAATTTTACGAACTGTGTAAGGTTCGTAAAAACACTACTCAGTAATTATTAACTGCTATTTGGCATTAAATATCACGACAACCATTATTCTTGCCATAGGATATTCTAGGTAACGTCTCAATGATGAATAAACCTTCCTGCAGTACAATTAATACGGATAGATTTCTACTATGGTACCATACTTTCAATAAAAATACACAAACAAAAATCATTTTGAGTAATCAATTAACTATTAACATACCTTACTGTGGACGTATGATCACACCAGGGTGGTAGCAATAGCTACACCAGAATTCCCAGGTGTTATCCCTGCTTCTGAATTGTTGAACACTTCTATTTTTAACAATCAAACACTGTTCTTTGCATAAAATAACTTTATTATACACACGGAATCGTGATTACAATGTCAACCGACTTGCTTCGTAGTTTGACGATCACTGACTTAGCACAGTCTTTTACAGACTAAAATTGACTTTTGCCCCACCCAGAAATAACGAGAACATCATAACCGTCATTTCTAAGTGTTGCCAAAGTAAAAATAATACATTCAGCTGCCATAATGAAAATACAGTAATAAGTTTGTTAAACTAACAATAATTTGTTTTTTGATAATGTTGCCACAGCTGATATTATACTTTAGTATTATAATAATACATTTAACAAATTAAATCCAAACTTCCGTAATAATCGATAACTTTTAGTAGAATTCACAACTTATTTTCAATGAATGAAGCAAATGTATCTAGAAAATGCGCAATAGTCGTTTGAAATTGAAACATAAATTTGAAACAAGCTAACAGATGGATAAGCGCAAAACAAGACTGATGAGCATTTTCGATGATTCTGACAACTCTACCGAGGCGGATCCTTACCAAGACGATGATGGAGAATATGGTTCGGATAAAGATTTTGACCCACAAGGCAATACATCAGGTAGTGAAAGTTCTTTTTCTATAAATTACCGATGGAAATCGTCGAAAACTACTACTAAGGGTCAATCAAATTTGGTCGGTACTTCAACTCAGAAACCTGTTACTTCTGAACCTAGTAGCGACAAAGACGATATAAAATCTGTTGGGAGTGATCATACACTGTGCACTGTTAACACACCGTCGCCTCTAACTCCTACCTCATCACGTTTTCAAGAGAAGGGTTATGATTCGAATTCCTCAGAAGAAATGTTTCCCCTAGCCAAACGGTTAAAGTTGATTAAATCTCCAACTACGACCGTGCCTACTGTAAATCCAAGTTCAAATGAGGTAACTGAACTGGAACCTGAAACTATTGTCCCTCAATATGTGGCTTCATTTACAAATCTGGATAACCAAGCTTCACACAACACCTCTCAAAATGAGATATTGGGTTCGTCGACTTTATCACTAATTTCTAATGTATTGGCTGAAAACTGTGATAATACAGGTGAGTTTAGACTTGACAAAACCTTTATTCCACGAATCTCAAAATGAGTTGGCTTTAGAAAATTTGACATCTGTCGTTTCTGAAAACAGCCAAAACGAGATAGTCCAGGAACAGCAGATGTGTTCCGGCCAACCATCTAATGATCCGCAAGATATAACTACAACTATAGAAGATTGGACAGAAACTACAGCGCCTATACCAAAGTTCAATTTTGATACTGATACTGTGGGAGTAAAATTCACTATAGATAATAACACAACCGTGTTTGATGTATTTAACCGTTTGTTTCCACCTCTTATTTTAGATTATCTCATCGAATGCACTAATGCATACGGGACAAATATGTGTCAAACTAATCGACCGAAAACTAGGCACAGTCGATCTTACACATTTAAATGTCAAGGTTTTTTGTTTTGCAACAAAAATACACGGAACAAACTTTGTGTGTAACACCAGGGTGGTTCATTGATCTCATTCCCGATATAAGAATGGCGGTAAAGTGCGGTGGATGTGGGAAATTTGTGTCACTAGTTGACACTGCTCGGTGCTCAAAATGCAGCTTATGTTATCACCGTGTGTGCGTCGGCCTCCCTGTGAAAGGCCCCTTAGTCTCTGCTTGGCATTGCCCTGAGTGCAGGAAAAATGTCCGTAGGGACAATAAGGCCGAAACGCCGGTAAGAGGTTGTGCGGCAGACGTACAGACTGAGGAGCTGGCGCCCACAACGCCTACGATGACGCAATTGTCAACTTCCGCATCGCCTACGAATATTACGTCAACTGCTCCTTCGTTGACGCCCCAGTCAGTCGCTGCACCACTATCGCCTGTGATCTCTGAGTTCCCGCCGGATGTAGGCTCCGCTTTAAAACTAGTAGTGGAAGAGCTACGCACTTTGCGGTTTGAAGTGATAGAGCTTCGTAAAGACGTGGCGGAGCTGAAAGCATCTAACGACTCGTGCCACATCCGCATGGATGCTATCGAGTCCAGGTTGGAGGCGCTGGAAACTCGTCACGATGCCGGTAGCGATCCAACAGCAAATTTAAGTGCGGTGGAGAGTGTGGTCCATCAGCTCAAGAGGGACCTCAATGACAGAGATCAGGAGCTGATGGCAAACGATCTGGTGATAGCGAACGTACCTGAGTCGCAAGCGGAAAGCCTAACACACCTGTTTCAGCTAATCGCCACAAAGCTAGGAGTCGCTTTGGAGGACCGCGACATCGTGAGTGCAGAGCGAGTCGGTGGCAGACACATTAAAGCAACAAGCCCCATAGCTTCGACAGTGCCCCGCCCTCGCGCTATCATGGTGCGCCTCGCACGACGTGACCAGCGTGACGCCGTGTTGAACGGCGCCCGTGTGCGACGCGACGCTACCACAGAGAATCTCGGACTCTCTGGAAAACCCGTACGCTTCTTTGTGAATGAGAGGCTGACCAGGGTGAACCAGCAGTTGTTTCATCAAACAAGGGCCGCTGCAGGGATTCATGGTTGGCGCTTCGTATGGACGAAGCGTGGTCGCATCTTGGTCCGGCAAAAGCCTGGAGAATCCACTCACAGGATTGCATCTGAGGAGGATATTAATCACATCATTGGACCACACAATAATAAATAAACATTTGTTAGTTGCTGAACATTATTTTTTTCCAGTTCATAGTTTTTATCCTAGTTATAATCATATTGTAAACATGGTGTCTGTGTGTCGTATCTGTCGGGATCTGGGGAGCTGGGAATATCAAAGTGAGTACTGCATTAATGAAAGGAACATAGTTATATTATTTACACATATTATTATATACACACAAACAACAACATTATTTACAAAAAATATATATTTTATAGTATTATTAATTTATCATGATTGGGAGCGTTTTTTAAAAGATATTAAGGTTATTTATTTACTACAACTCTGGCAACTAACCAGGATGAGTTTCTGATTGCCATGTCACAACACTCAGTGGATATTATGGCAATCAACGAGACGTGGCTGAGACAGGGGGAGGAGGGACGCGCGCCTAAGGTTCCAGGATACAGGCTGAAGCACGTGCCGCGCCCTGTGACTATACGCGGGGGACGAGGCGGAGGTGTAGCGTTTTACATCAAAACGGGAGTTAGGGCACGAGTACGGCCACACTCAGAGCAGTCTGATGTGGAGCAGATGTGGTTAAACCTAACTGTCAATGGTAGAAAGTTATTGATTGGTACTGCATACAGACCACCCTGGTTTGATTTGTCAAAGTTTCTGGATGGAATAGCTGACAGTATTAGGGCATTGGCACCTTACGATAATTTGGTATTACTGGGGGATTTCAATGTAAATTTACTGGATATAAACAATACAAAAACTAAAGATATGATGGAATTCCTAAATTATACTAATCTAAATCAAGTAGTACAGTCGCCAACTCATTTTGTAGCGGACAGCAGTACTCTCATAGATGTGATCTGTACCGATGTGGGGGTTCGTAATGTACTAGTCAGTCATGTCAGTGAACTTGGACACCATTCGTTTATAGTGTGTGATACCGTCATGAAGAAGGTAAAAAGC
The DNA here is from genome assembly GCA_914767815.1 of Eupsilia transversa. Classification (NCBI taxonomy): domain Eukaryota; kingdom Metazoa; phylum Arthropoda; class Insecta; order Lepidoptera; family Noctuidae; genus Eupsilia; species Eupsilia transversa. The sequence goes on along the minus strand of OU611873.1, from coordinate 6,102,789 downwards.
AAACCTAGGCTGGTTGTATATCGGCCTCTAAGGGATATATTAGTGGATTATTTCGAGGTGGATCTGAAATTAATGCCATGGTTTGAAATTGATTCACTGCCCAATGTTAATAGCATGATTGAACATTTTAATACCCTTGTCACCCAATTATACGACTTACATGCCCCCACAAAGAGTAAGATATTTAGGGAACGACCTACGCCGTGGATAACGGATAATATTAAACTGATGTTTAAGCTGCGGGACGAGGCAAAAAATAACTATCATAAAGACAAGTTAGACACTACAAAGAAATATTATTTGGACTTAAAAAAGCAATCTATTACAGCATTAATGCAGGAAAGGAAGGTATACTTTGACAGGCACATTAATAGTCAGATAAAAAATCCCAAAAACCTGTGGAAAAATCTTAAGTCAGATGTTTTTTCAGAACACAGGGAAGGTGCGCTTCCTGGACAATTTAATGACCCAGATGAGATAAACAAGGCATTCCTAAATGTACCAGGACAGTCCATACTTCCCACATCACAGTTATCATATTTTGATATGAATAGATTTGGTGTAACACAATTTAAGCTACGAATTGTTAACGAGGAAGAAATTTCGAAAATTATTAACAGCTTGGGTTCAAATGCTAAAGGGATTGATGGAGTGAGTCTGGATATGATAAAGCTAACGTTACCAACCACCCTTCAGGCTATTACCAAAATAATAAATAAGTCAATAGATACCCATACTTTCCCTGATTTGTGGAAGTGCGCTATTGTGCTTCCTTTGCCCAAAGTCAGCAATCCAACTACTTATAAGGACCTACGTCCTGTCAGCATTTTGCCTTGTTTATCGAAAGTCTTAGAGAGGGTGGTATACAACCAAATGATAGAATATTTAGAAGCAAACAATATGCTACCCGACCTTCAGTCTGGTTTTAGGAAGGGCCGAGGGACAGCCACAGCCCTTTCTGACGTAGTGGGGAACATCCTAGAGGCACGGGATAGGGGGGAGGGAACAATCCTTGCTCTTCTGGATTTTTCACGGGCATTTGATGCAATAAACACCACTCTATTACTTTCCAAGTTGGCCTATTATGGCTTTTCAACGGAAACAATACAGTGGTTCGCTAGTTACTTACAAAATAGATCACAGATTGTTGAAATCCAGAAGGAGGATGGATCAAAGATGTCATCCCCCCCTCGTCAGGTGTCACGTGGTGTGCCTCAGGGATCAATTTTGGGGCCCCTTTTATATATTCTTTACAGCGCAGACATTATTAAGTCCTTTCAGCATTGCAAGTATCACATGTACGCGGATGATATCCAATTATATATAGCTTTTAAGCCAGCTGATACATTAAAGGCAGTGGAAAAAATTAATGACGATCTTGAAAGAGTAATAGCATGGTCAGATAATAACTCACTGGTATTAAACCCACTGAAATCGAAATTTATGGTCCTAGGAAGTAGGAAAATGATCAGCGCAATACTGTCAGCCAAGCCAGAAGTTGTTATTAGGGGGGAAAAAATAGATAAAGTAGAGATAGCATGCAATCTGGGGTTAACCATGGATCCGGAACTACGATTTGAGAAACACATCAGTAACTCCATGAGGAATTGTTTTTACAGATTGAAACTCCTATATACAATTAGAGACTACCTGAGTGTTGATCTACGCAAACAATTAGTGGATAGCCTAATTTTATCACGACTTAACTACTGTGACACCGTGTATGGCCCATGCCTGTTAGCCAGAACAGAGAAGCTGATACAACGCATCCAAAATGCATGTACACGGTTCTGTGTAAAGATTCCTCGCAGAAGTCATGTCACTCCTTTTATAAACGAAAATAATATTTTGAAAATGGCTGCTAGGAGAAAGTTACATATGGCTAGTCTACTTTTTGGAGTAGTGACAACAAAAAAACCATACTATCTGTTTGAGAAGTTAAGTTGGAGACAGAGCAAATACGAACCACGTTTTAACACCGAACCTCTTTGTACATCAACGCATAGGACCGCAGCTTTCAGGGGAAGCTTCAGATATGCTGCCACGCACTGTTGGAATAACCTTCCTCCGCCAGTTAGAGTCCTGAGAACAAAAAGGCATTTCTTGAGTACTCTCAAGAAATATTTCATGGACATACAGCAATCAGCATAATTTCTACAACTAGGAACATTAGCTGCTCCTACTGGTCTTACCTTGAGGGTTACGGCCTACGGGCAATGGATATGGCTTTCCAACAGTGTGAGTGGCTTGTTTGATTCCTCCCAGTTTAAGTCCGGTCCGTGTCAAATGGTTTGCTGTCTCTCTTCTCTCTCTTCTCAAGCTGCATTATCTAGGTGGGACGACAGGTAGGTTTTAAGTAAATTGTGTCGGAAGGATTACCAATTATATTTTAATGTTTAATGTTTGGCTTGAGACGCCCCACTGACCATCTACGGTTTAAAGATTAGTAATGCAATGCAAATACCTACTATAATACTTTCCATTACGATCAGGAGGCTTGGAAGGCGGTCTGGTTTTGCATTGTATAAGTTGTGGATGTAGGTGGATGGACATCGAGTCGATTTAATTTGTTGCATCGCGCTTCTTCGTGCATTGAGGTATCCACGACCCATTAGGCCCACTAAAACAATAAAAATAAGTAAATTATCACTACCAAATACCAATTTAATAATAAATTTACCGCTTTGACTGAAAAAGCATGGCTGTCGTTTTCGTTTGCCATCGCCATAATGCACAGTTTGCAAATGGCCGACACGCCATCGCAATTCCCATGGCGCATGAGAATTATTTTTTTTTTAAATTTTTTACATACCTATTGTGGCGGCATCTACACCGCCACATACGAACTAAGCATCAAAGACTTGACGTCACAGATCCTGCATCGCGCTATTTAAGTTTACCGCGCGATTCATATATATAAGACTATCCGACATCAGTCCTTGGGCAATTGCCCGCCAGACATAACACCCGTCTGGTAGGAGGATCCTCCCTTTTCTATGGGGGATGAGAGAACTTTACACCCTGTTCCTCATACCCCTAAATAGGTGACCCCGAATATGAACGCAGCCTTCGTGGAACTACTTCAGCGTGACGTCATCAACATCACTCCCGCAAGCTTTCGTGAGGCGAGTCACACAGCCAGCCAGCACCCACGGCTTCAACGGGTATCCTGACCACCAGCATGCAGCGAACGCGCATTCCTGGCCACTACCCTCAGCCTCATCAGCAACCAGGCGCTGTACCACATCCGACGCACTGGATCACAACGCAGCGCCACCCCGACTCACTGGGGAATCAAACTCAAAACCTCAAACTCAAAAGCACCCTCAATCTAAAAGTTCAAAAAAAAGTAACAACTACCTAAAATGCAAAATGTGTGCAAAGAATAAACGCCGCAAGGAAACTGGATTGAGATGTAAGGGGTGCAAAGATATGGTGGAGAGTGATGCGGGGTCGGATTCCGACCATGCATCGGGCGCGGAGAGCTCTTGTCAGAGCTCGGAGCGCGAGAAGGGGGGGAACACACATAGGAGGCAGGAGTTTGTGCGGAAGCGCTCCAAATCGGATGGCCAGGGGTCGTCCGCCGATGAGAGGCAGAGGCGCAAAATTCACTCCAGCCAGCGGGGTGGGGCCCGAAAAAAAGGCGCGGGTAGGGGGCTCACCACGGAGGCCGGTGAGCTGAGCCAGACCAGCTCGGCCGAGCTGACGAGGCTCGCCACAGAGGGGCACCCTGAAGGGACCAGCACCTGGGCGGTCCTGTCGGGGTCTTCCAGTGGTGAGCCGGACGCCGCCGCAGCGGCTAAGTTCAAGGAGGTCGTGGGAGCCGCTGTCAAGGCTGTGGCCTTGAAGAGGCTCCAATCCTCTAAGGACAGGGCCATATCCGAGGCCACGGCCTCTATCTTGGCGGCAGGGAAGGCCCTCCTTGGGCCTCCGCCAGCGTCGGATGGGATGTCCGAAACGCGGGCGGAACTCGCCAGGCTGACAGCCGCCATGGAGCTTCTCCGGAAGGAGAATGAGGAGCTCCGAGCTGAACTGGCTAAGCTCCGCGGAGCCGCCCCTCGAGAGACTCCGCAGGGGGGAGAGCAGCATGGGCAGGGGCGGCCCCTGCCTGCTGAGGACCGGGTCCTGTCTTTGGTGCGGCGGGAGCTGGATGCCTTTCGGGCGCGGTTTTCCGCCCTAGAGGCCATTGTACTGCGCCCCCCATTAGCGGCGAGCCAGCCGGCCTCGGGCCAGCGGAAGGTGGCATCATATGCCACCACTGCAGCTGCCCCGACCAAACCAGGGTCGTCGGGGCAGACCAAGGGCAGGGTGGCTACAGAGGCGGCGAGGGCATCGGCCCAGGCTGCGAGTGCACCGGCCCAGGCGGCGAGGGCACCGGCCCAGGCTGCTAGGGCACCGGCACAGGCGGCGAGGGCCCTAGCCCAACAGCCGCCCCCGCCTCCTAATTCTTCTCCGGCCGACGCCGAATGGCAAGTAGCCGGAGAAAAGAAGAAGGCGGGTAAGGCCGCAAGGGCGGCCAAAAGGAAGGCGAGGCGGCAGCGGCGCAAGGAGCGAAGTGTCGCGGCTAGGCTCCGCGCCCCGAAGTCAGCGGCTGTAGTGATTACACTACAGCCGGGAGCGGAGAAGAAGGGCGCGTCCTACCAAAGCGTGCTCGCCAAGGTGGGGCAGGCTGTGGACCTGGAGGCACTCGGCGCCAAGAATGGCCTCAGGCTGAAGGTAACCGCGACCGGGGCCCGGATGCTGGAAGTCCCTGGTGCGGACAGCGGCCCGGCCGCTGACGCTCTGGCCGAAAGGCTCAGAGCATCCATAGACGCGGACGAGGCCCGGGTGTCCAGGCCCACCAGGTGCGCTGACATGCGCATCTCGGGCCTGGACGACTCGGTGACGGAGGCACTGGTCGTGGCCGCTGTCGCTAGGACGGGGGGGTGCTCTGCCGAGCAGGTTAAGGTGGGCACCATCCGTCCTGACTTCGCGGGGATGCAAGCCGTGACGGTGAGCTGCCCCGTGTCGGCGGCCAAAAAGGTTGCCGAGGAGGGCCGAAGGCTTTTGGTGGGCTGGGTTTCCGCGCAGGTCAAACTGCTGGAACCCAGACCTCTGAGGTGCTACCGCTGCCATGTGGGTCACCACGTGGGAGTAAAATGCACCTCGGAGGTGGACCGCAGCGGTAACTGCTACCGCTGTGGTCAGCCCGGTCACAAGGCTGGCTCGTGCACTGCCGCGCCGCACTGCGTCGTATGTGCGGCTGCTGGCAAGCCAGCTGACCACCGGATTGGGGGCAAGGCCTGCGCCAAACCCGTCAAAGCCGGAGGCAGGGGCAAGCCCTCCGCCACCGCCGTCACCGCCGCAGCCGCCGCCACTACTAGCGCCGCCGCTGCCGCTTCCACCGTCGGCGTCGCTGCCGTTGCCGCCGCGGCAGGGTCCTCACAGGGGGCTCGGGAGGGGGCTGAAATGGACTGCCAATAACGGCTCCATTACGCCTCCTCCAGGCGAACATCAACCACTGCGCTGCAGCTCAGGACCTATTGCTCCAGAGCATGGCGCAGTGGTCGATTAACATCGCCGTGGTCGCTGAGCCGTACTTTGTCCCGCCCAGGGATGACTGGGTGGAGGACCTGAGCGGCTCAGTGACCCTAATTTCGTCGGCCGCCGCCGGTACTCCGTCCCTCGAGGCTGTCAAGAGAGGACGGGGTTGCGTGGCAGCACGGTTCGGGGAGATTGTCGTGGTAGGGGTGTACTTCTCCCCGAACCGAACTCTCGCCGAGTTCCACAACTCCCTTGCGGAGTTGAGAGTCGTCGTCGTCGGGTTCGGTTCCCTCCCGGTGCTCGTTCTCGGGGACTTCAATGCCAAGAATGTGGCTTGGGGTTCCCGGTATACAGACACACGGGGCAGGATGGTGGAGGACTGGGCACTGGAGACAGGCCTGGTCGTCCTTAATCGGGGTTCTGTCCCCACGTGTGTGCGGATGCGGGGTGAATCAGTGGTGGACCTTTCGTTCGCCAGCCCCGCTCTGTCGCCGCGTGTTGCCGACTGGCGCGTCATGGAGGGGGTGGAGACCTATTCCGACCATCGGTACATCCGGTTGGACGTCTCCGCCCAGCCCTCGAGCGCGCCGGTCCGACAGGCCCCGAGTGGTCCGCGATGGGCGCTGAAGCAGCTGGACCGGGAGCTAATCCTGGAAGCCTCGATCGTGCAGGCCTGGGTGTCATCACCGGACAGGCCTGCTGACATCAACGACGAGGCGGAGTGGTTCCGGGAGGCCATGTCCGACATATGTGACGTGGCAATGCCCCGGGTCCAGCCCGGCCGTGCTTCGCGCCAGGTGTACTGGTGGTCGCAAGAGCTGACGACTCTGCGCGCCGCGTGCGTTGCTGCGCGACGCCGGTACGCCAGGCACCGCAGGCTCCGTATCCGCCCTCCGGATACGGAAGCCATTCAGGCGGGGTTGTACGAGGGGTACAGAGCGGCGAAGACCGCCCTCCAAGCGGAGATCCTGCGGGCCAGGGGACTGGCCCGCGAGGAGTCGCTGGCGACTCTGGACAGGGACCCGTGGGGACGCCCATACAAGTTGGTGCGGGAGAAAATCCGCCCATGGGCTCCCCCGCTGACTCAGAGTCTCCGGCCTCAGCTTGTGGAGGACGTGGTGAGCGCTCTGTTCCCCTCGAGAGGGGAACACACCGCTCCGCCCATGGCCCCGCCTACTGCGGTGCCCGCTGCGGACCACATCGCCGACGACGACGACGATACTCCGGAGGTGACCGAGGTAGAGATGAGAGTGGCGGTACGTAGGCTGAATGCCAAGAATACCGCCCCAGGACCCGACGGCTTACCTGGGAAAGCATGGGTCCTGGCCTTGGAGGCTCTCGGGCCTCGACTAAGAGGGCTACTAAGCGCATGCTTGGAGAGGGGCCAGTTCCCACTTCGATGGAAGACGGGGAAACTGGTCCTCATTAAGAAGCCGGGGCGCCCTGCGGACTCTCCGTCTGCCTACCGGCCCATCGTGCTGCTCGACGAGGTGGGCAAGCTCTTTGAAAGAGTAATTGCAGACCGCCTTGTCGGGCATCTGGTGCGGGTGGGGCCGGATTTGACGGAGAGCCAGTTTGGCTTCCGCAGAGGGCGCTCCACGGTGGACGCCATCATGCGCGTGCGGGCCCTCACGACGGGGGATGCTGTTGCCCGGGGTGGGGTCGTCTTGGCGGTGTCTTTAGACATCGCCAATGCCTTCAATACCCTGCCCTGGAGTTGCATTGGAGAGGCACTCCGGTATCACGGGGTGCCGATCTACCTCCGACGTGTGGTCGAGGCCTACCTGACGGACAGGGCCGTCATCTACCCCGGTCACCTGGGAGAATGGAACCGGCGAGGGATGTCGTGCGGTGTCCCACAGGGATCGGTCCTGGGGCCGTATCTGTGGGATATCGGATACGACTGGGTGCTGCGCGCCGACCTCCCCGACGGCGTCAGCGTGGTTTGCTACGCTGACGACACGTTGGTCCTGGCGCAGGGGAGGTCGCACCAGGCGGCGGCCGAAATTGCGACACGCGGGGTTGCGACAATCGTCGACAGGATCCGGCGATTGGGACTCGAGGTGGCCCTACACAAGTCCGAGGCCATGTGTTTTCATGGTCCTCGGAACGCGCCACCTTTGGATTCCCAAATAACGGTAGGAGGGGTTCACATCGGCGTCGAGTCGACGATGAAGTACCTGGGACTTGTCCTCGACAGCCGGTGGAACTTCGTGGAGCATTTCCGACGTTTGGCTCCCAGACTGGAGAAGGCTGGGGCTGCTTTGAAGCGGCTCCTGCCTAATCTGGGGGGTCCAAACGCCTCCTGCCGGAGGCTCTACGCGGGGGTCGTGCGGTCCATGGCCCTTTACGGGGCACCGGTGTGGGCGCGAACCTTAAGGTTGCGGCCAGCCCGCCGGTTGCATGCAGCCCAAAGGGTCATGGCTATCCGGATGGTCCGGGGATACCGTACGGTCTCCGGCGAGGCGGCGAGCCTCCTTGCCGGAACGCCGCCATGGGATCTGGAGGCGAAGGTCCTCGCCCACATCTGGGAGTGGCGCGAGGAGATGAAGCGCCGGGGTGTAACTCCGCTGCCGCGAGAAATCACGGTTCAGCGGACAGAGCTCCGGCAGGATCTCATGGCGGCTTGGAGTGTGCGATTGTCGCAACCCAGATATGGGCACGCCACAATCGCGGCGATAAGTCCCCTCTTTGAGGAGTGGCTAGAGAGGCGCCACGGCGTCCTCACCTTCCGCCTGACGCAGGTCCTCACCGGACACGGTTGTTTCGGGAGGTACCTGTTTCGCATAAGGCGGGAGGAAACGCCCGGGTGTCACCATTGTGTGGATCGTCCGGAGGACACGGTGGAGCATACGGTGGAGGTCTGCCCGGCTTGGGCAGAGCACCGCCGTGTCCTCGTGGAGGCGATCGGCGGCAGTGACCTCTCGCGTCCGGCCCTGGTACAGGCCATGGTGCGGAGCGAGAGGGCATGGCAGGCCGTCACCTCCTTCTGCGAAGCAGTAATGCTCGCGAAGGAGGAGGCGGAGCGCGTGAGGGAGAGGCAAAGTTCGCGCCCTCACGCGCCTAGCCGCCGTAGGAGACGCCCTGGGCGTCGGGACTCCTTGGAGGATTCCCGGCCACCGTAGGCGCGGGCTTGCGGGCGGTGAGCAATGGGTAGCTCGCCCCCGATAAGGACCAGGCCCGGGTCGACGGCGCGTCGTGTTCCACGCGCGCCTCAAAGAGATGTCAGCAAAACGGACGGGGTCCGCTAGGACCGTTGCCCGCCGGGGTTGCGGGTAGTCCTAAGGGGAAACCGTGGCCCCTGGCATGGCAAGGGAAGGAACACGGGTGGGTTTTAGTCAGTAAAAGTCTGACACGCCCTCCCGCTCCGCCCAGAGCGGGAGAAGTCATTGGATGATTTCCCACCCAAAAAAAAAAAAAAAAAAAAAAAAAAAAAAGGGTGCAAAGATAAACCCGCACTTTGTGCATTGTGCTTTGAGGAATGGCACAAGACTGAAAATGAGACTGAAAACTAGTTCCTAATTTTTTATTACTTGTTTTAGATTTTTATTGTTCTGTTAATAACATTTTATTTTTATGCAGAGGTTGCTTTTTTGGTATAAATATAGGTAATTATGCAAGTTAATGGTTGTGATTAAGTAAAAAAGTTTCTACCTAATAATGTTACGAGTTCCTATACGAAAGATTTAATTTTTATATTACTTATTTTAGATTTTGATTATTCTATTGATTACATTTTATTTTTATGTAGAGGTTGCTTTTTTGTGATGAATAGATGTAAGTAATTATGCAAGTACGAATGGTTGTGATTAAATGTTAGAGAAGAAAGAGAAAAAGAAGAAACGTTTCTACCTATGATTGAAAAATGTTTCTTACATAAATAAACAGTCGATTTTCGTATTTTGATTTTGATTTATTTATTTACACATGCATTATCATAAAACATTTAGATACCTTGAACGTACACTGACGTTGTGACACAGGCATAATTTGCCATCTCAGTATGATACGACAAAACGTATTGAAACGATGGTCGGCATAGTACGTTGTGACCTAATGATGTGGTTGTCTTAAGATTAAAAGTGACAGAACGTTATTTCACGTTCGACATATATATACGTTGTGATGGCACTGCTTGTTACCGACGTACCTATGATGTACCAGAACGTATATATACGTTAGACGTTATTACACGTTGTGTCCGTTCACGTCTAGTTAATTTTACTTTTAATGACATAACGTATTTATACGATAACGTGATAAAACGGTTGTGTCATGATGTCTTTAAAACAATATATTTTCATGGGAGGCTACGTACTCATACGTCGTATAATTTGTATGGACATTTACTGTGTCATTTTGGTACACAGTCTCAAGTGGTAGCGTCCTCGAACGTGTTAATTCTTATCAAAATGAATAACTTCATCGGTTTCGGTATTTAATGTAGATAAACTTTGTCTTTTACACTAAGACATTTGAAAGAATAGTTTAAAAGTTATAACGATAAGAATGACGCGGGGGTGAGCGGCGGGCCAGATAATGACTCACCGTGGTATAATAACAATTGTTTGGTAGTATTTTAAGTAGAAATATTTTATAGTAGTTTTTATTTTAATTATATATTAGAAGTCTTTCTTTTTTTGTTAGTTTAAGAATAACGGTTAGTTTTAAAATTCAAATTTATGCTTTAATTAACGTCGTGAATGTCGGAAATTATCCCACAGGAACGTGTTACATGTCGTAAATCAACGCGGTAATTGCGTAATACACTTACAATGGCAATGGGTTTCATTTTGACAGTTCAACAAAATTAATTGCGTTATTTACGTTGTTGACAGATTTCTCGAACATAATAATTAATGAAGCAATGGATTAGCAATATCCATAAAATAATTCAGATTGTGATTGATAGTGTGTTACGCAATTGGATTTTATTTTAATTACTTATATTATCCTATCCTACTAATATTATAAATGCGAAAGTTTGTGAAGATGAATGGAAGTTTGTTACTCTTTCAAGCAAAAACTACTGAACGGATTTTGATGAAACTTCATTTTTACTTTTTTGTTTTTATACTAGCTTCCCGCCCCGGTTTCGCACGGGTAGCACTAAGTGCTTACCTACGGCACTCCTGCCTATCCACCTACCGTACCCTACCTATCCACCTACCCTACCCTACCTATCTACTTACCTACCTACCCTAGCTGCATACCTACCTCTTTACGACCTATTGTCGAACCTACCAAATAAACATAAACCGTAAAAATCGGTCGAGCCGTTTCGGAGGAGTGCGACCACAAGCACCGTGACACGACATTTTTATATTTATAGATTAGCCTACACTGTCCCATTGCTCAGCAAAGGCCTCCCCAAATACTTCCAAGCATCCTTCTCCAGGGCCCCCTCGATCCAACCCTTGCGGTACGCGTCTAGTTCGTCTCGCCTCCTCTTCCTTTTTTTTTTTTTTTTTTGTTCCGGGGTGGAAAATCCTCATGGATGTCCCCTGCCCTGGGGCGGGCGGAGGGGTCTGTCAGACTCTTACTGACTAAAAACCACCCCGGTGTCCCATCTCACACCGACGCCGGGGGTCGCGGGAACGACAGTTTGGTTTCACGAAAGGAAGGTCGACGACTGACGCTGGAGTAAAACTCATCAGTCACATTTTGGAATCCTGGGAGAAGTCCCAGGATGCAATTGGCATATTCTGTGACCTCTCAAAAGCGTTTGACTGCGTTGACCACAACACACTGATCTGTAAATTACACCACTACGGAATTCGTGGACAGGCTGCTGATCTTGTTCTTTCTTATTTATCAAACAGGCAGCAAAAAGTAAGCGTAAACGGGGTGACTTCCTCGGGGTCTCTAGTAAAGATGGGCGTGCCCCAAGGTTCGATTCTTGGCCCTTTCCTATTTCTAGTTTATATTAATGACCTTCCCTACATGATGGCTAACTTATCGGATATAATTCTATTCGCTGATGACACGTCTCTTATTTTTAAAATAGATAGAAAAGATACGGATGTCTTACATGTCAACGATAGTTTGGCAGTTCTTTCTAAATGGTTCGCAGCTAATAATCTTTTACTTAATGCGAACAAAACTAAATGTCTTAAGTTCTCTTTACCAAATGTACCCCGAGTAGGTCTAAACTTAAAACTTGATGGCAAAAAACTAGATGCAATTGCAGAAACTGTGTTTCTAGGAATTACTCTAGATTCTAAATTGCAATGGGGTGCCCACATTAGAGCTCTTTCAGGTAGATTAAGTTCAGCTGCATTTGCAGTAAGAAAAATAAGGCAGTTGACTGATGTAGCCACAGCTAGGTTAGTATACTTTGCTTATTTCCACAGTATTATGTCTTATGGCGTTCTGCTGTGGGGATCGGCAGCTGATGTAGACTCAATTTTTATATTACAAAAGAGAGCAATCCGCGCGATCTATAGAATGGGTCCTCGTGAGTCCCTTAGAAACAAATTCAAAGAAGTTGATGTACTAACTCTGCCTTCTCTTTATATCTTAGAAAGTATTTTGTATGTTCGCAAAAACTTAGGACTTTTCAAAATTAGAAGTGATTTCCATAATATAAATACACGTAGTAAACATGAAATTGTGATACCTAAATTTAGATTAACTAAAACTAGCAAGTCATTCCTTATAAACAGTATTCGCTTTTATAACAAGTTGCCAAAGTCGGTTACAGAACTTAACGATGGAAAGTTCAAAACCCACATAAAACGTGTCCTTATCAAAAAAGCATATTACAAGATTAAAGACTACGTTGATGACAAGGAAGTTTGGCAATAATTCCTTCTGCACGTGTGGCCTCCCTGGTACCTCATTAACGGCATAATTATGTAAATGTCTATTAACTGCTCCCAAATTACGATATGTATTTTATTTTACTTTTTTATTTAGGTACTACTTGACATGTAGTTTCATTATTTGACATTATATGCCTACAATTCAAATTTCATTTTAAAGTAGGGTTCTCATTCGGATTGGTTAAAGTTGTAGTGACAACCATTTGGGTTAAATTGGTTTTTATTATTTTATTCGACCTTTATATAGATTCCTTTATATTTTGTGAATGTGAGAACGTTGTAGGCACAACAGACTGTCGATTTGCAGACTATTTTCTATTTTTTTAAGTATCTTGTTGACAGGCCTACGCTGTCCTCGCATACCTATTCAAACTGTACATTTTTTAAAGCATTGTAAAACCCATTTATTTTTAAAAGAGTAACCGTGGAGTTTCTTGCCGGCTCTTCTCCATAGGAAACGACCAATTGGAACCGTGCACCTAGATTCTGACGTTTCATAAGTGCCCATGTAGGTTTATGTGAAATAAAATATTTTGATTTTGATTTTTTGATTTTTGATTTTGAACGTAAAAATCTTGCGCAACCCCCGATTGGTGCCGGCCCGCGTACGCGGGCCTCTTCCTCGGGTCAGGGGGGAGTGAAGTGTTTAACTCCCCCCGCGCCGTCTAAGAGGGGCGCGCGTGGAACGTGTTCCACGCGCCGCCACCTCGGGTCCTGATGTGTGGGGGGCGATGGACGTCCCCGAGTCCGTCGCCCCTGGACCCATTTAGGGGGGTTGGAAGAGGGCGTTATCCGCCCTCCTTCGACGCCCGGTGCGCCTGCTGCGGGCCGGGTGAGTGGATGAAATCTCCCTCCCCCTTTCCGCAGCCTCCTTCTGCGAGACGACTGTCTCGCAGTAGGAAACCACCGCGTCCGAGGACTCCTCGCTGCCAACCATCGCATTCACTACGGCCGGCAGCGACAAGTCACTGCCTACTTCTGAGATGAGGGCACGGCGCGGCTCCTCCCAAGCGGCACACTCTGGCAGCGTATGCCGCGCCGTGTCCTCCCGACAGTCGACGCAGTGGTGACACCGGGCGTCCGGCTCCCTGTTTATGCGACACAGATACTTCCCGAAGCAACCATGCCCCGGGAGCACCTGCGTCACCCGAAACGACAGGGAGCCGAGCCTGCTCCCGAGCCAGAGGTCGAGCACCGGCCGGACCGCCTCGATGATGTCGAGGCCGGCGGTAGGGCGTGAAAGCCTGTCCCGCCATTCCGCCACCAGGACCTCGCGGAGCTGAGACCGATGCAGCTCAATGTGTCGCTGCATCGGTTGCTCGCGCCACCGATACGATGACGCGAGTAGTTTCGCCTCGAGGTCCCATGACGGGGATCCGGCCAGTGCACAAGCCGCCTCGTAGGAGATTGTGCGATACCCCCTGATGACTCTGACGGCCATCGCTCTCTGTGGTTTGCGCAGGACTGCGATACTACCGGTCGTCAGGTCAGCCGCCCAGATCGGGGCCCCGTAAAGGGACATCGACCGCATGATCCCCACGTAGAGCCGCCTACAAGCGGCGCTCGGGCCCCCCAGATTGGGAAGCAGCGTTGACAGCGCCCCAGCAGCACCCAGCAACTTGGGCGCCAGCCGCCGGAAGTGGAGCTCGAAGTTCCACCGGCTGTCGAGCACTAATCCTAGGTACTTCATGGTAGACTCGACAGCGATCCGAGCCCCCCCGACCACGATGTGTGAACCGGGTGGCGGCGCCCGCCGGGGGCCATGAAACACCATGGCCTCCGACTTGCTGAGGGCCACCTCCAGGCCCAGGCGACGTATGCGGCCCACCTCCAGTGAGACCGCAGCCGTCGCCAGCAACGCTGCCTCCCTGTGCGAGCTCCCCCGGGCAGTGAACAGCGTGTCGTCCGCGTAGCACGTTAGGTCTACGCCCGGTTGAAGTTCGCCCCTCAGCACCCAGTCGTACCCGATGTTCCACAGGAGCGGGCCAACAACCGAGCCCTGTGGAACACCGCACGACATGCGGCGCTGGTTTCCGCCATCACGTCCCATATAGGTGACACACCTCTCTGACAGATAGGCCCCAACGATGTGGCAGAGGTAGGGAGGCACGCCATGATACCGCAGTGCCTCCCGAATACAATTCCAGGGCAGGGTGTTGAAGGCATTGGAGATGTCCAAGGACACCGCCAACATCACCCCGCCCCGGGACACCGCTTCCTTTTTTTTTTTTTTTTGTTCCGGGGTGGAAAATCCTCATGGATGTCCCCCGCCCTGGGGCGGGCGGAGGGGTCTGTCAGACTCTTACTGACTAAAAACCACCCCGGTGTCCCATCTCACACCGACGCCGGGGGTCGCGGGAACGAAAAAATCTTCCGCAACCCCCGATTGGTGCCGGCCCGCGAACGTGGGCCTCTTCCTCGGGTCAGGGGGGAGTGAGGTGTTAAACTCCCCCCGCGCCAACTAAGAGGGGCGCGCGTGGAACGTGTTCCACGCGCCGCCACCTCGGGTCCTGATGTGTGGGGGGTGACAGACGTCCCCGAGTCCGTCACCCCTGGACCCATTTAGGGGGGCTGGAAGAGGGCGTTATCCGCCCTCCTTCGACGCCCGGTGCGCCTGCTGCGGGCCGGGTGAGTGGACGTAATCTCCCTCTCCCTTTCCGCAGCTTCCTTCTGCGAAACGACTGTCTCGCAGTAGGAAACCACCGCGTCCCAGGACTCCTCGCCGCCGACCATCGCATTCACAACGGCCGGCAGCGACAAGTCATTGCCTACTTCTGAGATGAGGGCACGGCGCGGCTCCTCCCAAGCGGCACACTCTGCCAGCGTATGCCACGCCGTGTCCTCCCGGCAGTCGACGCAGTGGTGACACCGGGCGTCCGGCTCCCTGTTTATGCGACACAGGTACTTCCCGAAGCAACCATGCCCCGACAGCACCTGTGTCACCCGAAACGTCAGGGAGCCGTGCCTCCTCCCGAGCCAGCGCTCGAGCACCGGCCGGACCGCCTCGATGATGTCGAGGCCGGCGGTAGGGCGGGAAAGCCTGTCCCGCCATTCCGCCACCAGGACCTCGCGAAGCTGAGACCGATGCAGCTCGACTTGTCGCTGCACCGGTCCATCGCCCCGCGCCCTCGCTTCCTCGCGCCACCGATACGATGACGCGAGTACTTTCGCCTCGAGGTCCCAGGGCGGGGATCCGGCCAGTGCACAAGCCGAATCGTAGGAGATCGTGCGATACCCCCTGATGACACTGACGGCCATCGCTCTCTGCGGCTTGCGCAGTACTGCGATGCTTCCGGCCGTCAGGTCAGCCGCCCAGATCGGGGCCCCGTAAAGGGCCATCGACCGCACGATCCTCACGTAGAGCCGCCTACAAGCGGCGCTCGGGCCCCCCAGATTGGGAAGCAGCGTTGACAGCGCCCCAGCAGCGCCCAGCAACTTGGGCGCCAGCCGCCGGAAGTGAGGCTCGAAGTTCCACCGGCTGTCGAGCACCAATCCTAGGTACTTCATGGTAGACTCGACAGCAATCCGAGCCCCCCCGACCACGATGTGTGAACCGGGCGGCGGCGCCCGCCGGGGGCCATGAAACACCATGGCCTCCGACTTGCTGAGGGCCACCTCCAGGCCCAGGCGACGTATGCGGCCCACCTCCAGTGAGACCGCAGCCGTCGCCAGCAACGCTGCCTCCCTGTGCGAGCTCCCCCGGGCAGTGACCAGCGTGTCGTCCGCGTAGCACAGGTCGACGCCCGGTTGGAGTTCACCCCTCAGCACCCAGTCGTACCCGATGTTCCACAGGAGCGGGCCAAGAACACAGCCCTGTGGAACACCGCACGACATGCGGCGCTGGTTTCCGCCATCAGGGACACCGCTTCCTACGCCAGGACTAACGCGCGACACAGCGTGGATCGTGGAGCGCCCATGCCGAAACCCGAACTGGCTGTCGTCCAGGTCCGGCCCCTCTCTGCACAAGTGGCCGACGAGGCAGGCTGCGATTACCCGCTCAAACAGCTTGCCCACCTCGTCTAGCTTGCCCACCACGCGGACGGCGAGTCCGCAGGGCGCCCCGCCTTAGTGGGAAACTGGCCCTGCTCGAGGCACGCCGTGTAGAGTCCTCTCAGTTGGGGCTCAAGCTCCTTCAGAGCGAGGGCTAACACGCAGCCGTGGATCCCGTCGGGCCCCGGAGCCACGTTCTTGGCCCGGAGCCGCATCACGGCTGCCCTCATCTCTGCCTGTGTCACCTCTGGGACGTTGATGGCGTTCTCCTCCGGAGACTCTGCGGCTGTGGCCAAAGCCATCGGAGGCGGAGTATGCTCCGCTCTCGCTGGGAAGAGCGCTGTGACCACCTCCTCCAGCAGCTCGGGTTGGAGACTCTCCGTAAGTGGGGGCGCAGCGGGTCGAAGTTTCCCTCGGACCGCGCGATAAGGGCGCCCCCACGGATCCCCGTCTAGAGTCTCCAACATCTCCTCCCTGGCTCGCGTCCTCGACTCGCCGATGGCCAGCCACAGAGCCTCCTTAGCCGCGCGGTACACCTCATACAGCGCGGCTTCTTCGTCAGGGACCCGACGACGTCTCCTCCGGTATCGGGTGTACTGGCGTCTAACCGCCACGCACGCGACGCGCAATTGCGCAATCTCGGCGGTCCGCCAGTACACCTGGCGCCTTGCGGACTGTGCGTGGACCCGGGGCATGGACGCGTCGCAAATTTGCGTCATCGTCCCGCGGAACCACAGCGCCTCTCGCTCGACGTCGACGGGTCCGTTCGTTGCCGACTCCCGGCTCCAGGCCTGGACAATAGCCTCCTCGAGAAGCTCCCTGTCGATGCGCTTACGCGCCCAGCGCAGACCGTCCGTTCGCGGGGCCGGTGGACCGCGGCCGCCAGTGGTCTGGGCGGAGACGTCGAAACGGATGTACCGGTGATCCGATAACGTCTCCACCTCCGCGGCGACACGCCAGTCACGGACACAGCTTGCAACAGCGGGGCTGGCGAACGAGACGTCCACTATAGACCCGCCCCGCTGCCGCACGCACGTGTGGACCGAGCCCCGATTAAGGACGGTCAAGCCTGTCGTGACCGCCCACTCCTCCAGCACCTCGCCCCTAGCATCGGTGACAGGGGATCCCCACGCCGCAGACTTGGCGTTGAGATCCCCCAGCAACAGCACCGGGCGAGGGTGAAGTCGGCCTCGGCGGCGCCGTCCATTCTCAGGCACCAACCGTGTGGAGAGTGTTGCCCAGCGGTCGCTAAGCATGCGAGTGACATGACCCGCCCAATCCCATTTTGGCTTGGCAGCCTTTTTGCCTACATCAAGAATCCCCGTTTTAGAGCGCAGCGTAGTGTTTCGATAATTGTCAGTTCGTTTTACGCCTAGAATGCTGCGCTCCATTGCTCTTTGGCAAACCCCAAGAAGAAACTTTTGCGACTCGGTAAGTGACCAGGTCTGCGTACCGTAGTTTAGGACGGGCCCATCTACCTCGAAACTACACTTAGTGCTGTTGGTTATGGTTTTTGTTTTAGACCGATTCATCGCGAGTTCAACCCTGAGGGTTGCCGTGCTTAGGTCTTGAAGCATAGTCTGTAGTTCCAGAGCTATGGGAGCAAAAAGTACTATGTCGTCGGCAAATCGGAGGTTTGTCAACCTCCTACTACCGACTTCAATGCCCTTGGTCATCCATGAGGCTCCAGTGTCCTAAATATCTCATTGGGAGTGCTCCTACATACTAATATTATAAATGCGAAAATTTGTGAGGATGGATGGATGGACGTGTTATTCTTTTACGCAAAAACTACTGACCGTTCAGTAGTTTTTTTGGTGAAACTTTACAGTAATATACCCACTTAAAACTTAATAATGACTTAATCTTACTGATATTATAAAGGTGACAGTTTGTATGTTTGTGTGTTTGGATGTTTGTTACTCATTTATACAAAAACGGCTGAACGGATTTGGATGAAATTTGACACATTGATGATTTATAACCTGGATAAGGTACTTTTTTCCCCGGAAGTACTTTCCTGTAGGACAATTTCCGACCTCCACGCGGGCGAAGCCGCGGGTGAAAGCTAGTAGTTATAATAATAAACACTAGATTTACATTATTTGAGATACAGCTCCTATTGTGTAGCTATTAACATGTAAATTGATGTAAATAATATATTTTTTGACCATTTCTGTGTTTCTAGTTAGGTAATAATTAGGTATTTACTTTATTTTTATTATAAAGATGTATATATTTAAGTTTATTGGCTATTAAGTTACAATAATTTTTCTATTGTATTTTAGTATGTATTTCGTCAAGTATAATAAATGCATTATTTATTGTAATAAAATAAGTTTTTTAACATTAATTCAGTTTTTTTATTTTATCTTAATACCTATATAAAAGGCTAGGGTGACTGAGATATCAACGCAAAGCCTAAACCGCTAGTCCTAGAGACATGAAATTTGGAGAGTGTGTTCTTTGTGAAGAGTAAGTTTCCACTAAGAAACGATTTTTCGAAATTCCACCCCTAAGAGGCTGAAATGGGGGGATTTCGTTTGTATGAATAATCTTATTCCTTGAGTTAATAGACTTGAAACTTGGCACGAATACTTATCTAAGTAAATTATAAAGCTTGTCATTTATAGTTTTTATAAACTACCCCTTAAACGGGGATTGGCGGCTATCAAAATTTGTATAGAAGAATTTTAACGCGCTGTCCGATTAAGTAGAAACTCAGTATTTATACTTAAAACCAAAACCAAAAATAAAGAATTATGTGTATAAGGGTTTTTCAAAAATCTTCCCCTAACGGGGTTAAAAAGGGTAGTCTACGTCACAGCTCAAACCACTTAACGGATTGGGCTGAAATTTGGCACACAGATAGTTATTAGGACCTAAGCGTCCACTAAGAAAGGGTTTTTGGAAATTCGACCTTTATAAGAGTGAAAAGGGGGGGATTTCTTTTTTATGAAAAATCTTATTCCTTGAGTTAATGGACTTGAAACTACTAAACGACGGCACTAATACTTATATAAGTAAATGATAAAGTTTGCCATTTTTAGTTTTCATAAACTACCCCCTAAACGGGGATTGGAGGGTGTCAAAGTTTGTATCTAAGATTTTCAACGCGCTGTCCGATTAACTCGAAACTCAGTATTTATACTTAAAACAAAAAATAAAGAATAATGTGTATCAGGGTTTAACAAAAACCTACCCCTAAGGGGGTGCAAAGGGGTAGTTCTATATCACAGCTCAAACCACTTAACGGATTGGGCTGAAATTTGGCACACAGATAGTTATTAGGACGTAAGCATCCACTGAGAAAGGTTTTTTGGAAATTCGACCTTAAAGAGGGTGACAAGGGGGGATTTCGATTGTATGAAAAATCGTATTCCTCGAGTTGAAAACTTTATTTATCTAAGTAAATTATAAAGTTTTTCATTTTTAGTTTTACTAAACTACCCCCTGAACGGGGATTGGGGGGTGTCAAAGTTTGTATATAAGAATTTTAACGCGCGGTTCGATTAACCCGAAACTCAATATTTTTACTTAAAACCAAAAATAAAGAACAACGTGTACCAGGGAAATGTGTAAAAAATCTACCCCTAACGGGGTGAAAAGGGGTGGTCAATTTTGCAGGGGAGGATTTTACTACGTGGTTTGATTGCCTTGAAATTTTATTTAAATAATCTTTGAATAACGTTATGGAAACATACCAAACGATTTTTGAATATTCCGCCCCTGTGAGCGTAAAAAGTTTATAAGAAAAATCTTATTCATTTGGTTTGTGACTGTGTTTATCCCGTATTTTTTCCATCTTCTTCATATAATAATCAATTCGTTCTTCAAAGGACCTTTTAGGCATCGTGAATGTTAAGAATTACCGTTTTAAAAATTCAAACAAAGAACAAAACAATCTAAAGTAGAAGCGCGTGCAGTCGTTGCCTCGCACGGAAAAAGAATGAGGTCACCGTCTATAGTATAGTGTAGGGTAGACGAGTCGATACTTTAATCATAAGTTGCGGGTACACCGCAAATAAACAGTTGGTTCGGTGACTTGGTGTTTCATTGAGTGCGCTCCCGAAAATATTCTTTAAATACTACTGGCGACGAGTAAAACTAAGTTAAATTACGACTAATAGTTAGTATAAAGTGTAATTGTGAAGTGTCAATAAAATGCCGATCGGGAAAATAGAACAATTCGATCTATCGAGTAAAAAATGGTTGGCATAAATATTCGACGCGTGGAACAGTTCATGGCGCTCAACGAGATTAAAACAGCATAGCGAGTGGCTTCGTTAGTCACGTTAGTGGGTGAAGCTACTTATGATCTGATGTGTGATCTTTGTGCGCCAGACAATCCGGAGACCAAAAGTTTTCAGGAGCTAGTGGACAGAGACCTGGATTTTATTAGCGAGTGGTCGCGGTCCTTTGGATTGCAAATCAACCCTAAGAAATCCCAGGCCATAATTATTGGCAGCAGGTATATGCGGACTAGGCTCGACGTTGCGTCGCTGTCTCCACTCTGTTTGAATGGTGTTCAGATTGAATACGCAAATACGGTTAAAAACCTGGGGGTGACTATGGACTCTCACTTATCGTGGACTGCCCATGTTGCTCAAGTCAGTCGCAAAGTCCACTACACGTTCCATTCGTTGAAATGCCTCCAGACCTTCTTGCCCTTGAACACCAAAATCTCCCTTGTTCAAACTCTCATACAGCCCATCATAGACTACGCTGATGCCTGTTATTTGGATGCCACCGAGGAGCTTTTGAATAAACTTGAGCGTTTGCAAAATATCTGTATTCGTTTTGTTTTTAATCTTAAAAAGTATGATCACGTTTCTAACTTTCGCAAGATACTCAAGTGGCTCCCTATTCGACTTCGCAGGAACTCTCGGATATTGTGTTTGCTATTTAACATCCTTCACAACCCTAAAACCCCATTGTATCTGCGGGAACGCTTTTCCTACGCCCGTCCTTTTGATGCACCTTGCAGGTCGCATCTTAGAAACCTCCTTAAATCCCCTCCGCACTCAACCGACTTCTATTCCTACTCCTTCACAGTGCACGCGGTTCGGTTGTGGAATTCACTTCCGCCTGACATTAGGGACTGCCAAACTGTTGCAGTATTTAAAAGAAGAGTGAAAGAACACTATCTTTCCATTTCGTCATAGTTGCATAGTTATTTTAAATTACATTATATTTAAGTATATATTTATGTATTTATTATAGTATATGTATTTTAGAAGTATTTATGTAAGTATATTCTCATAATGTAGGTATGTTTTAAATTAGTTTTAAATTAGTGAATTGTTTTTTTTTTTTTTCTATTCTACTGTTACACTCGTTGTCTACATCTCTTTTATGTACTTTCCTATCGCAGGTATGCTGGAAGAGATTTCTTTAGAAATAAGCATTGCCTTTGTACGTATTTTTCTGTTCCTTTCTTCTTGTCTGTTTGTATGTGTGTGCATAAATGGTTAAATAAAATAGTTGGCGACCATCTCGAACCGAAGCGCTCAAAGATTGCTGAGCGACATATTTAAAATCGAGACATCAGAGAGCTTTAGGTGTCATCTGTGAAGCTGACGTCACCGATCACAAGTTGGTAATGATGGGATACAATACGGTCACTCCAACTGGCACTAAATGCCAACAACGAACTATCACCAAAATCAACTTTCCCGCGCTAATAGAAGACCTCCGTGTCATCGACTGGAATGAAGTGCTAACAGATTTAGACGCTAATGCAGCAACCAACAAATTTCACAAACTTCTAGCAGATGCAATAAACAAACACACAACTGAAAAGACAATTAGCCGCTCTAAGTACATTTGGAAGCCTTGGATCACACCTGGCCTTATAAAATGTATGAATCACAGGGATAAACTCCACAAAGAAGCTAACAAACACCCAAAAGACGAAACAAGGAAACTCGTTTACACCCGCTACAGAAACTTTTTCACCAATCTAGTTCACATGCTTAAACACGAACACGAAAGTAAAAAGTTAGAAGAAAACAAATCAGATACTAAAGAATTATGGAAAACTATAAAAACAATCACCAAGCAACACAGTAATAGAAGCAGTTCTAGCGACCTACTTAAATGTAAATCTACGGCTCAAGATTCAGTTGACTACTGCAACTGCAACTGCAGCCCTAGTGGTTCTCCTCTGTTGGCACAAATTTGGCAAGCCAAATTCTAAATGACATAAATGAAACCCAGGAGTCAGTGGTTTCAAAACAAAAATTAGGAGAACCACTAGGGCTTACTTTTTTTATGCAACCTACTGATGTCTATGAGATTGACAAACTGATTGTTAAACTTTAGGGTGACAGTGCTGCCGGAGTTGATGGTCTTACACCCAAAATTATCAAAGAAATTAGAAGTGAAATTTTAACTCCACTAACCTACATCATCAACCTTAGTCTAAGTTCAGGTATATTCCCCGATAAATGGAAAGAAGCTAGAGTCGTCCCTATATTGAATGGATCAAAAGATAACCCTGCGAACTATAGGCCTATATCACTATTAGGAATCTTCTCCAAAATTCTAGAAAAGGTAGCGAATAAGCGCTTAGTTTCCTTCTTAGAGTCGAACAAGCTGATCTCCAATAAACAATTTGGTTTTAGGAGTGGAAAATCTACTGAAGATGCAGTGACCCGCCTGACCAAACTAGTAACGTCTTATCTAGAAAATAATAAAAAGTGCTTGGGAGTGTTTTTAGATCTTGCCAAGGCGTTTGACACCGTTGCAATACCTATACTCCTAAAGAAACTTGAGGTCATTGGTATCAGAGGACTGTCATTAGACTGGTTTAAAACCTATCTAACTAATAGACGCCAGTGTGTGAAAGTGGGTGGGAACACCAGCTGTCAGAAAAATATGATCTTTGGAGACCCACAGGGTAGTGTTCTCGGCCCGACCTTTTTCATCATCTAAATAAATGATATACATCGCACATTAATACAAAATGCAGATATCATAAGCTATGCTGATGACACGGTTATTCTCCTTCATGGCAAATCATGGGAATCAGTGCATAAAGAGGCTCAAAATTGTTTGGCTAGTATCAAATGTTGGCTCGATTACAATCTTCTTTCGTTAAATATCGACAAAACGAACTATTTGTGTTTCCATAACACCCAGGCCTCAGCGCCTAAACTACCACTTGACATCATTATCCACTCTGTAACTCTCTCCAGTGCAACTGCCAGAAAATGAAAAGGGTAGAATGGATCAAATATTTGGGGGTTATAATAGACCAGCGGCTCTCTTTCAAGCCCCATATTGACCTGGTGGCCAAACGCACTAGAAAATTGATTCACATAATGAAACTCTTGCGTAACTCTGCCAATAAAAACACTCTTAACATGGTATATGTGGCACTATGTGAGTCAATTCTGTGTTACTGTATAACCGTATGGGGTGGAGCTGGAATCACTACCATGATCCAAAGCGAACGAGCACAACGATCGGTTTTGAAAATCATGCTCAGGAAGCCTTTTAGATACCCTTTTTTTTTTTTTTTGGGTGGGAAATCATCCAATGACTTCTCCCGCTCTGGGCGGAGCGGGAGGGCGTGTCAGACTTTTACTGACTAAAACCCACCCGTGTTCCTTCCCTTGCCATGCCAGGGGCCACGGTTTCCCCTTAGGACTACCCGCAACCCCGGCGGGCAACGGTCCTAGCGGACCCCGTCCGTTTTGCTGACATCTCTTTGAGGCGCGCGTGGAACACGACGCGCCGTCGACCCGGGCCTGGTCCTTATCGGGGGCGAGCTACCCATTGCTCACCGCCCGCAAGCCCGCGTCTACGGTGGCCGGGAATCCTCCAAGGAGTCACGACGCCCATGGCGTCTCGTCTCCTACGGCGGCTAGGCGCGTGAGGGCGCGAACTTTGCCTCTCCCTCACGCGCTCCGCCTCCTCCTTCGCGAGCATTACTGCTTCGCAGAAGGAGGTGACGGCCTGCCATGCCCTCTCGCTCCGCACCATGGCCTGGACCAGGGCCGGACGCGAGAGGTCACTGCCGCCGATCGCCTCCACGAGGACACGGCGGTGCTCTGCCCCACCGTATGCTCCACCGTGTCCTCCGGACGATCCACACAATGGTGACACCCGGGCGTTTCCTCCCGCCTTATGCGAAACAGGTACCTCCCGAAACAACCGTGTCCGGTGAGGACCTGCGTCAGGCGGAAGCCTTTTAGATACCCTACAGCCCTTTTGTACAAAGAAGCTGAATTACTCAATGTCCGACAATTATATATATTAACAATAGTACTGAAACAGCATAAAATCATAACACAGACCCCGGAATACTCGCAGCTTCTCAAACGTCGAGTTTACA
Source organism: Eupsilia transversa (assembly GCA_914767815.1). NCBI lineage: Eukaryota > Metazoa > Arthropoda > Insecta > Lepidoptera > Noctuidae > Eupsilia > Eupsilia transversa. Next base: position 6,078,111 of record OU611873.1, on the reverse strand, counting down.
AGTGTCCTTCAATAAGAACGCGTACAAATTTTGCACAACACATGCAAGAATTCTTGCTCAGCCACATATAAGGTGCTAGAAAAATATCTGCCACGGCTGCAATGGGAGATAGTATTGTGTTTATAGATTACAATAGTAAAGATAAATTATTGATCATGTGTCATATTTTTTTTCATACAAAAAATTCGCCGCCCCCGCAGAATAAACGCGTAAGTGCTATTGCGGCGGTTTTGATGTTAATCGATATTCGTAATGTATAGGTCAAAATACATCACCTCAATTTTTTCCAGATTTTTATATAAAGTATTTACGAAGTTACGAAAAGTTATTACTTTATTCTTTATTTAAAACCAAAATAAATAAATCTGCGATATATATATGCGTACCATAATTTAAGCCTTACTTTGTGTAAAGTATATTACCATACTTATCAGGTGCAACTGAGAAATCACTTTAACGGCATTGTCCATTGCGCGTTTGTTCTGGTCCAGATTTTAATACTATAATTCCGTAACGTGTTGTTGCAGAACACTTCAAGAAATTAATAGTACGATAATATCCCTTACATTTTGTTTCCGTCTTAATTGTTATTGTAAACGTAGTTGCCAACCGAATAATCGTATTTTAGACTACGCAAGTGATATCGTTCTCTCTCTCTATTGTGGTACAAACTCTTTGGCTATTCGCAAATGACCTTAAACTTCATTCGCTCGCAGCTGGTAGGCGGGGTCTGTTGTGCTTTGGAGTTTGTGGTCAACGATAACAGCTATTGAATCCATTTCGTAGAAAGTTACCTAATTATGTATTGTAATAATTATCATTTTTAACCGACTTCCAAAAAGGAGGAGGTTATATGTTCGTAGCGTATGTATGTTTTTTTTTTTTTTTTTTGTGTATGTCCGTCGATATTTTCGTCAATTGTGAACGGATTTTAAAAATTCTTTTTTTGTTTGAAAGGGTATGCTCTCAAGGTGGTCCCATATAAATTTTATTAACTTAGCTTGAGTACTTTTTGAGTTAGCTTCTTTAATACGTATTTTTCCCACTTAGCCTATATGGACGATCTCTTAACATTTTCCTGTCACTGTTATTTACATAGCAGGTCGTGATATTCGAACTAGTAGGGGGTAGGTACCACAACTAAAAAGTGAAAAATAAAAACTTTTTACAAAAAAAACCAACCGACCTCCAAAAAAAACACTAGAAAGTGAGAGTGTTTTCACTTTCTAGTGTTTTTTTTGGAGGTCGGTTGGTTTTTTTTGTAAAAAGTTTTTAATTATGTTTTTCATTTTTAAGGTTCAAGGATGTTACAATTGTAGTAGCAAATTATGTAGCGCTGCTATATGAAGGTCACTGACGTCGCATCCGCGCCGACCTTGCTAACATAGCGCTTCCTTATGAAGATCGCTGAAGTTTCAGACGTGCCAGGTCCGTACCAGGTCAATTCATGTAATCAATGATGCACCTATGAAATATATAAACCAATAGATTGTAAGAATGATTATTCTACTGTCCCACTTCGGCTAGAATCATCCTATCCTACTAATAATAATCCTACTAATATAATATTATAAATGCGAATGTTTGTGAGGATGGATGGATGGATGGATGTTTGTTACTCTTTCACGCAAAAACGACTGAACGGATTTCAATCAAATTTGGCACACATATAGCTTATAACCTAGATTAACATATAGGATATTTTTTATCCCGATAGTCCCACGGGATCGAGACTTATGCGGGTGAAACCGCGGGGCACTGCTAGTCGTTCATAAGTTTAGTTTGTAATTTTAATTTAGTAATTAAACTTAATTTAAATCATCTCGGGTTTCTTTCAATCCTCCGATCGCAGCTAACGTAATTGGCGCAGTCGGTAGGATATTCGCGGGCCGGTTCGCGAGCTTAGGGATCTCTAATATCGATATCCGCGTACGCGAATCGCCTGGGTGGCTATCGAGCCCCGGCACCGAATATCCGAATCTAGGGTCCAGCTGCAGTTCCGGAAGGAGAATCCAAACTTCGATTCACGAGGGAACCAGAGATGAAAAATTTGTGAGTACACCTGAATAGTTCTTGTGTTGCATCCTTTTTAGTCCTAGTACAATCCAACTTCCAAGATTTTTCACCCGAAAACCCCCAATTCCCGGGAACCCGCATCTCGTACGGCCCGGTGGAGTACTATAGATAATAGTCGAGATTTAAATAGTGTTAGTGAAGTTAGAAGCATAAATATGGCCCCCGACTCGGATGCAATTTTCAAGACCCTTCGTATAGTCCCGGAGTTCGATGGAAATCCAAATGTTCTGACTAGGTTTATTAGAATACTAGCTGCTGCCCGCGGCTTCGCCCGCGTGAGTGTCGGAAATTACCCCATACATCCCCATGGGTTTTAAGTATAAATATTGAGTTTCGAGTTAATCGGACAGCGCGTTAAAATTCTTCCATACAAACATTGACACCCCCCAACCTTTTAGGGGGTAATTTAGAAAAAACAAAAAACTACAAACTTTATAATTTATTTAGATAACTATTCGTGCGAAGTTTCATGTTTATTACCTCAAGGAATAAGATTTTTCATACAAACTTTCATCCCTTATTTTACCCCCTTAGGGGTTGAATTTCGAAAAATCCTGATACACGTTATTCTTAATTTTTGGGTTTAAGTATAAATATTGAGTTTCGAGTTAATCGGACAGCGCGTTAAAATTCTTCCATACAAACTTTGACACCCCCCAACCGTAGGATAGGGTACTTTTCCGGGATAAAAAGTACCCAGTGTGGTGCCCAGGATATGAAAGAATAATTATACTAAGTTTCATCGTAATCGAACCGGTAGTTTTTGCGTGATGCCTGAACAAACAGACAGACAGACAGACAGACAGACAGACAGACAGACAGACAGACAAAAAAATTTTTAATCAAATTTTTGGGTTCGGTGTCGGTCTAGTAACACCCCCTGCCATTTATTTTTTTGATATCTTCAATGTACAGAATTTTCACTTCTACAGATTTATTATAAGTATAGATGCGATCAAATAGTAAGTCAGTATGTTAGTAATGCCCCGGGTAGTGAGTTAAACAACTTATACTTATTAAATGGCATTTTAAATTGAATAAGTGGCTCTGCCGCTCGTACCATCAATTCCAACGTCATACCTGATAGTTGGTTAGGCATCAGGACGGCATTAATTAATAACTTTTCGGATCAACGGGATGAAACGGCTTTGTATAGGGATCTTTCTTTAGCTGCGCAGGGGAATACACCTCAAGAATTCTATGAGGAATGTCAAACTTTGTTCAGTACGATAATGACGTATGTAACATTACACGAGCCAATTCCTACAACAGTGGAAGCGAAACGTACACTGTACAAAAAAGTTACTATGCAGGTTTTTGTAAAAGGGTTAAAAGAACCATTAGGGTCCCGTATAATGTGCATGCATCCAGACACCATTGAAAAGGCCCTTGAATATGTACAGGAAGAACTTAATGTTATATATTTACAGGAACGTAGTGAGTTTTCAAAATCCACTACCCAGAAGAACTCTAACCCTGTTATCCCCACGCAAACACTAACCCAGTTCCCCCACGTAATTTTGTAGTTCCAATTTCTAACTGGCCCAATCCCATAGGGAATAAACCTAACCAACCGCCACCACCCCAACCATTTAAGTTCAACCCCAACTTTATAAATCAGCAGCCCCATCGCATGCCTACCCCGCACACAGCACATGTTCCTTGCGGTACCTCAGACCTATAACGCTCAAAGTAACATGTTCCGGTTGCCACCTAGAAACATTCCGCCGCAAAATCAAAATCAAGGTCTTAGACCTATGAGCGGTGTACAGCATTTTACACCTAACCGTAACATAATGTTATAATTTCGACCTTGATGATATATTATCCAGTACAAAAACTTAATCACCTATTACATTATCAGAAACTTTTTGACTGCACCAGAATAAACGCGTAATAGCCCATTAACTGTATCACTGTACTGAGAAAAACGCAAAGAAAATTCAAGTTATATTACATTGCAAAACAAAAAAAAACAATAGTTGACAAGAAAAAAAACTCAAAGCAACATTAACAATTAAAAAAAACTAAAATATTTCTGTAAAATGTTTTTTTAACAATAACTCAAAAACGGTACCTGTTTAACACTTAATATTAATTAGACTATCTACAAAAAAAATAATCTTGTAAACGACATAAAAATCAAACTTCTATTATGTGTAGTCATAAAGTTATAGATCAATTTAGGTGTTTTATTTTTCCTGTAAAATTTACTTTTTGCACTTGCGCGTTTATTCTGCGGGGGCGGCGAATTGTACGTATAAATTTGCAAGTGACGAACTAGTCAGCTGATTTCAGTTTTCATTCTCAGAACAGATGGAAAGAGATAGCAGTTGTTTTCATTGACGAAGTGCACTTCGCGCGTAATTTGTGAACCACGTTATGCAGAGTAGAGTCAATGTTTATTTAACTACTTTATTTTCTCAAATTGATTTAACTGTGCCGGGGTACGAAATTTCTTCACTATTGTTATCTTCAAACACAATACTACCTCTCATTAAAGCCGTGGCAGATATTTTTATAGCACCTTATATACAAGAAAGCGGTAAGAATGTGTGGTATCAGTAACTCTAGAACAAGCCAAGTAAAAAAGATTGATCGCAAATGGCTGCTAGCCCAATCATATGGTGAATCTGAATTTCTTTTAAAGGCAATTTCATAATACACTAACACATGCCTACACACACTCACACTCTCTCTCACTCACAAACACTCACTCACATTCTTACACATAGTGCACATTGCCATAATAGTCTGTTAACTTACTTTTTGTTTTAATCTTTCTTTTTTTTTTTTACTTTTTTAATTGCATTTTTAAACGTAAACAATGTTTTAATTCCCTAAAAATTAACGTTTTTCATATGTTTCAATGTAATGCGCATTTTCACTATATGGTAATACCACCCATTGACTCCACGAGACAGGCTCGACCTAGTGTGGAGTTCATAAGAAAAATGCTTCCTTTGCGTCTTATTTTGTTTTTGTAAACCTAGTTATTAATGTAGACTATAAGGAAATGTAATCACTGTTTTTGGCAAATAAACATTATTATTATTATATTATTATTATTATACTAGCTGGTGCCCGTGGCTTCGCCCGCGTGAGTGTCGGAAATTACCCCATACATCCCCATGGGTTTTAAGTATAAATATTGAGTATCGAGTTAATCGGACAGCGCGTTAAAATTCTTCCATACAAACTTTGACACCCCCCAACCCCCCTTTAGGGGGTAATTTAGAAAAACAACAAATTACAAACTTTTTCATTTATTTTGATAATTATTCGTGCGGAGTTTCATGTTTATTACCTCAAGGAATAAGACTTTTCATACAAACTTTCATCCCCTATTTGACCCCCTTAGGGGTTGAATTTCGAAAAATGCTTCCTTATTCCTTGTCTACATTATAAAGGGAACCTCTGTGCAAAATTTCAGCTTTCTAGGTCCAAGGGTTTGGGCTGGGCGTTGATGAGTCAGTCAGTCAAGACTTGTCTTTTTATTAATAGGTATAGATATATCGCTGCCCGGCAAAAAAAGTGTCATAACATAAAAATGACTAATTCGAGATAACGACACTTTTAAGATTTTTTAAAGTAAAGTAAAGTAAAGTAAGTATTTATTTGCATAAAACATGGTATACATGGTGTTACAATAATTTACATAAAGATCTTACATGTTTTGCCAGAATTGTACTTAGCATGCATATGTTCACTTAATACTAACATGAGAATTTGTTATCCATAAATTCTACTACTACTATACTATTCTATTCTATTTACTATTTACTAGATTGATAATGTAAAAATTATAGGAGTTACATTACTGAAAATTTATTTACAAATAGTATGTATAAATACACTTCACATAGCATAACATTTTCAGAAGATTTAATTTTTTTTTTTAAGTAACTTTCAAGAAATATTTAATGCCGGATATGTTATGACTCTTTTTTTGTGGAAAGTGAACATACTTTGGGAAATTATACTCTTTTTATAGTATGAAGAAATAAGCTTTATAAAAAAAAAATATACTTTTAATATTACAAAGTAACAAAATAATAAACTTCTTATCAAAATGATTTTATGACTAAACTCACATGCAGCAAATTGCAGGTAACAATACTTAGTAATAATCAGCTAAAAGGAACTAAAATAGGAACTTCTTTATTGAAAATTTAAATATTTTAATTTTAAGTCATAGACATTCCGCAGTTTTACGAATCTTTTTATACCTACCTACATCAATTAAAACATGTAACAACCTAAACATTACTTAAGGGAATTATAAAAAGATTCGTAAAATTGCGGAATGTGATTGTTTCTTAATAATTCCTGCAGATCTTTCATTTTATTCTCTTTGAGTTTAGGCTTTGATCTGTAGGCCAATTTCAGGGTTATTTGGTATAAATTTCTTTTTCTTGTTAAAACTGTTTCGGAAAATTGATCATCCTTATAAGAAGTTTTGTACAATAACTTGGAAGGATCATCTTGCATTAATTTAAAAACTTTTATTTCGGAAATTTTAAATGATTTTGTCATTCCAATGTCCTTAGATAGACGCTTCAGAGAGTAAAAATCACGACATGCCATTTCTGTTACGGCGTAGGGTCTGCCCTTTTTCTTAGCGCATTTTATCGCTTCCACGTACTGACTGGGTACATAAATTGGACCCGACTTCAGTGGCCTGTTATTAGGTACTTGTGAGTTATACATCTTATCTTAGGGAATTTCAATAGTGCGAACAAGTAAACAGAAACAAGAAACTGATTCTTATTCTGACCGCAGCAGTTGTCGGAGTAGAATATCAGATCTAGCCCAGGTCCATCGTAATTTAGCAGTGTATTTTCGATAAACTTGTATACACAAGATCCTATTTCATCAGCCCCGCGGTTCGCTTCTCCCTCATGCCAAAAGAAACAATCTGTTTTATTGTTTTTACCTATGTGTTAAATAGTAAAGTTCAAAGTATTAAGCTTGGATTTGTAGTAAAAAATAGACGTATTTCCTCGTGGAAGTTGTAGCACAGCCTGTAAGTCGTAAATTGCGACAATATTATCTGGTCCAATGTTTGTTTTATCTGCGGTTTTCTCTTTTCTGGACAGTTCCTTCTCTTCAATGTGTTTTAAATATTCAACTTCTAAGTTTTCCTTCGCGCTTCCTTGAGCATTTTCATATCGTACGCATAATTCGCACCTATCTTTTTTTGGCTTAAAAAAACTGATATTGAATTCTCCGTTAAATATCCTTGAATATAAAGTTTCGTTTGCATATGGCACGTCATTCGATTCGCAAAGGGATTTATAATCTCTGTAAAGATCACTAAGTGATTTTCCTCCATCAATATATTCCCTTGATGAATCTTTTCGTATGTAATGGGATTCCATACGTGGTATTGATTCGATATGACCTCTTATACCCTGTCGAATAGACTCCGCAACTTTTTTATGGTTACTGTGCTTACCTCTCATATCTTGTTTCAAGAAACTATCTTCAGACTTGGCAATCACAGTTCTGATAACACGATCATTAATGTCTAATGTTGCTCTGAAAAAAGTTTTGCATACTCGAATAGTTTGTCCATCAACTTCAAAATAAAAACTGTGGTTAACTTTTCTGGGCTGAGCTTTACCGGATAATCTGAATGCAGGGATGATCGGTTTAATATGCTTATGAATAAAATTGCGCTGTAGAGACAAGTCTCCTAATTGCCAGTAACAATCAAATATTTTAGTTCTCATGGCATCCGTTATTTTTTTAGTACACTCTAATTTGCATTTTTCACCACACGGAGGTTTCAAATACCTTGCAGGAATATTTTTTCTTGACTGAGAACGAGAAGTGTAAGGCTTTCCGGTATTTCTCATTGTTTTTGCCTTATTTGACAACCATTCGTCAACGCAGGATTTACGTTTTTTAGTAGATTTACTCACGGGACTCTTAGCCAGCTCAGGAACTTCATTTTCGACGTTTTCTTGTTCACATGGAAAAGAGGCAAATACCTCATTGGAATTGGATAAACTTGACTGAGAACTAGATCTGCTACTGCTGCTACTGCTACCATCGGAAGTCGATGAAGATGAATCGGAGGATGAAGACATCCTACGCTGCAGTATACCTTTAGACGTAGATGGAGTCTGATCATGGATTTCTATCATGCATCCGGATTGCCCAGGAGTTTCAATATTTGCAAAAGGTTGTGTTTGTTGCTCCTGTTGCATAGCCGAGATATGGGAATCTCGTCTAACACGCTTTCTTGCTGTTAGACGACTAGAGCTACTACCAGAATCGGAGCTTGAAGTTTTTTTATTACAATTGATTTCGAAATTTGGGTCTTTGACGCTATCATCGCTATCTTCAAAATAAACATTTTCTTTATATTCTGATTCCTGATATACATCTTGAAGTGTTACGGGGTAGCGTTAAATAAAAACGACTTCGGAAAAATCTAACTGCTGTATTACTGCCTACCTCGGCACTTCCTTTTAACATATAAGGTTTCACAAAACAATACTAAGGACGAAGACAAGTTCTATACACGATATAGACAAACAGATAAGACACAAAGCTACTGAGAAGGATGCAGCAGGACTTAGAGGAAGTCTAGAATTTTGGGAGAGCGTGGAGCGTGCGTTCGACTTGGGGCAAGATCGTGCACTGAGGTCGTTGAATCGTTTTCTGCAGGTCACGAGTGTTCCATTTCACTTCCCGAACGCACGCTCCATTTCTCGTTACACTAATATTGATGTGGAGTGTAAATAATTGTTAGAATAGCTAAATATATTTATAAATATTGTGTGTGTTGTAAATATAGTAAATGTGTAATCTATACTTATAATAAATCTGTAGAAGTGAAAATTCTGTACATTGAAAATATCAAAAAAATAAATGGCAGGGGGTGTTACTAGACCGTCACCGAACCCAAATATGTGATTAAATATTTTTTTGTCTGTCTGTCTGTCTGTCTGTCTGTCTGTCTGTTTGTTCAGGTATCACGCAAAAACTACCGGTTCGATTACGATGCAACTTGGTATAATTATTCTTTAATATCCTGGGCACCACACTGGGTACTTTTTATCCCGGAAAAGTATCCTATCCTACGATTGGGGGGTGTCAAAGTTTGAAGAATTTTAACGCGCTGTCCGATTAACTCGAAACTCAATATTTATACTTAAACCCAAAAATTAAGAATAACGTGTATCAGGATTTTTCAAAATTCAACCCCTAAGGGGGTAAAATAAGGGATGAAAGTTTGTATGAAAAATCTTATTCCTTGAGGTAATAAACATGAAACTTCGCACGAATAGTTATCTAAATAAATTATAAAGTTTGTAGTTTTTTGTTTTTCTAAATTACTGTATTTAAAGGGGGATTGGGGGGTGTCAGTGTTTGTATGGAAGAGTTTTAACGCGCTGTCCGATTAACTCGAATCTCAATATTTATACTTAAAACCCATGGGGATGTATGGGGTAATTTCCGACACTCACGCGGGCGAAGCCGCGGGCAGCAGCTAGTACTTAATATATTTGTTAGTCATGTGCCATAGATAATGATATGCTATTTCTCGTTTGACGTCTATGGTGAACGGAATGTGAGTGCAACAGATTGACATGTCAAACGAGAGGTTATGAAATGTGGTGTTTGTATAGTGTTTACAATTGGTATTTAATATTGCAACTGCTGATCAGTTAACGTTGACCGCTATATTACTCCCCCCCTGAGACCGTGGTTGGTAAATTACGGGCGATAGTAGTCCGGGAAATGTACAGTTCGTCCGGATCTGGTTTTTCTGTCGACGGTGACGCTTGGCGGTGGAAGTGCGGGTGTTGCCGTCGGTGTTGCCGTCGAGGTAGAAGGGCTGCCGCGTTCATTGTTGAGGTAAGCTGGTTTTAATCTATCTATCGTTACGGTAGTTTCTTTCCCTTTTACCTCGATTTTGAACGTCTTTTCGCCCCTTTGCAGCACCTGGAACGGCCCGGTGTATGGTGGGTCGAGTGGTCGGTGCACGGCGTCATGACGTAGGAAGACATGAGTTGCTGATACTAAACTGGCAGGCACATAGAAGGGCTTCTCGCAGTGTCTACTCGCCGGCTCTGGTGACAGCTTCGCCATCTGATGTCGGAGTCTTGCTGCAAAGTCAGTGTAGTCTACGGTGCCGGTGAGTGTTGGACTAATGAACTCCCCCGGGAGTTTTAGGGGCTCCCCGTAGACTAGCTCGGCTGCTGACCCCTTTATATCCTCTTTCCAGGCGCTGCGGATGCCCAGCAGCACCAGAGGGAGGGCCTCGGCCCAATTGGTGTCAGTGTGGCATCGGATGGCCGCCTTCAGCTGGCGGTGTAGGCGTTCGACCATGCCATTGCAGGCTGGGTGGTACGCCGTGGTTGGCCGATGCTGGCTACCGAGGAGTGCTGGAATGGAGTGGAAGAGCTTGCTCTCGAACTGTTTGCCCCTGTCGGTTGTGATGCGGTGGGGGCAACCGAAGCGAGACACCCAGCCAGTGATGAAGGTGCGGGCACATGTCTCTGCGGTGATGTCGGCGATGGGATATGCCTCAGGCCAGCGAGTGAAACGGTCGATGACGGTGAGGCAATATCTGAAATTTGAGGACATGTTTGGTGGCCCTACTATGTCCATGTGGACATGGGAGAAGCGTTGGGAAGGAACGGGAAACGGAACGGGGAGAGGTGGGAGAGGATGTGTGCCCCGAGACTTTGTTTCTCTGGCACTCTATGCACTCTCTGGTCCAGGCCCTGCAGTCTTTCTTCAGGCCAGGCCAAACGAAACGTGTCGAAATCAATTTGACCGTGGCCTGCCTGCCAGGGTGGCTCAGCTGATGCAGCTTCTGGAACACTTGCCTTCTGAAGGGTTCTGTAACATAAGGGCGGGTGTTACCAGTGGAGACATCGCAAAGCAGTTCCACATCTGAGTCCGGGAAGCGTACTCTTTGGAGCTTGAGTGATGTGCTGTTGCTCGTCAGGAGGCCTTGCAGCTCAGGATCGCTCTCCTGGGAATGTGCAAGAGCCGTGTAGTCCAGCGTTGGCAATGATATTGCCTCCAGACGCGACAGTGCGTCCGCCACAACGTTGTCCTTGCCTGCGACAAACTGGATGTCCGTGGTGAACTGCGCTACGTAGTCCAGGTAGCGGAACTGTCTCGGTGAACAGTTTTCCCTGCTGCGCGCGTATGCGTATGACAGGGGTTTGTGATCCGTGTGGATGGCGAAGTGCCTACCTTCAACCATATGCCGGAAGTATCGGACTGCGTCGTAGATGGCTAAGAGCTCCCTGACATACGGGCTGTACTTCCTCTGCGACGTGGACAAGCGCCTGGAGAAAAATGCAAGTGGCTGCCACGTGTCCCCGGCCTTCTGTTGCAACACTGCGCCTATTGAGGTGTCTGACGCGTCTGTGAATAAGGCAAGCTTAGCATTGGGGTTTGGGTGTGCTAGCAAGGCAGCCTGGGACAAACCATGTTTGCAAGCGGTAAAAGCAAGTAGCATTTCCTCTGTCAATGTAATTGGCTGATTTCCCATTGTTTTAGGTCCTGCGAGTACGACATTAAGCGGTGACTGTAAGCGGGCGGCTTCTGGGACAAAGCGGCGGTAGAAATTGAACATACCCAGGAAGCGACGCATCTCCTTGACCGTCTTGGGGGCTAGGTAGTCCTGAATCGCCTGCACCTTCTCCGGCAGGGGGCGAACACCTTCTGCGGATAGCTCGTGTCCTAGAAAGGTAATGGTGGACTGGCCGAACTCACATTTTGCGGAGTTGATTAAAATGCCATAGTCAGACAGCCGCTTGAGAAGCTGGTGTAGGTGTTCGGTGTGCTGGGCTGCCGTCTCTGAGAACAGAAGAATGTCATCCAAGTAGCAGTAGCAGAATGACAGCCCACGGAGCACCTCGTCCATGAATCGCTGGAATGTCTGCGCTGCATTCCTGAGACCGAACGTCATGAACGGGAATTCGTATAAACCGAACGGAGTGGTGATCGCAGTCTTGTGAATATCAGCTGACTGGACTGGTATTTGGTTGTACGCTTTAATTAAGTCGATTTTGGTGTAAATTCTGCTGCCAGCCAGCTGATGAGAGAAGTCCTGAATGTGCGGGATGGGATATCTGTCTGGAACAGTGCGGGCATTCAGTGCCCTGTAGTCACCACATGGCCGCCAGCTGTTGTCCTTCTTGGGAGCGAGGTGAAGCGGAGACGACCATGAGCTTTCTGACGGTCGTGCTGTGCCATTCGCTAGCATCGCCTCAAACTCCTTCTGAGCGACTTTGAGCTTGTCAGGTGCGAGCCGGCGCGGTCGACTGAAAATTGGCGGGCCTGGGGTGGTACGGATATGATGTACGGTTGTGTGACTGACCTGTCTTTGTTTTCCCGCAGGGCGCGTGATCTCCGGGTACTGCCGAAGGAGCTCATGGTACTCCGTGCTACCACCAATGGACTTGACGGAGGCAATGTCAGCTGCTGAACCGGCCGCTGATGACGCCGTGGAAGATAGCTGGGTTAGCCCGTCGATGAGGCGGTAATGCTTTAGATCAATCAGAAAGTTGTAATGCGCTAGGAAGTCCGCGCCTATGATAGGTTTTGTGACGCCGCGACCACAAACTTCCATGAATATACACGGCGGAGCCCTAAGTTCAAGTGGAGCTCGACCCAACCGTATGTGCCGATGGCGGTACCGTTGGCCGCGTAAAGCTGGTACGTCGTTTTGCTGCGCCGCTGCTGTAGTGCTGTACGTGGGTATACGCAAAGGTCGGATCCTGTGTCAACTAAACACGTGGCTTTAGTGGCCCGATCTGTGACGAATAGGCGACGTGGTTTGTTGGGGCAGCCATTTGCCGCTACTTCCGGCTGCCGGAGGCGTTTCCCGCGTATATACACGGCTGGTCGCACCGCCTGGCTCTGTCACCGAAGTTGTTGTGATACCAGCAGTGCTCCTCCTTCCACGAGCCTCTAGAGCGCGAGCGGCTGCGCCGGCCTGGGGTCGTATCCCTGCTACCGCGCCTGTACCTGTCGGATGATCGCGAGCGGTGGTGTACCTGACCACGTGTTGACAGCGCCGCCACCTGTTTTGCTAATTCCGCTATGCACTGTTTCAGCTCGCTGATCTCGCTACACGTACTCGTGCTTGCCACGGCGGGAGGTGATGTGAGTGCCGGAGCGGGCGCCGGCGCGATCTCGTGCACGCGGTCGGCTAAATCTGCGATAGACTGGAGAGGGAGATTAGGCTGTGATGCAATTACCGTCTGGATGTTGGTTGGCAGCCTGCTCGCCCACAACGTGGACAGAAACGCCTCTGGCATATTTGGTCCGGCCAGGGTTTGAAGGTGCCGCAAAAATTGAGAGGGTTTACGGTCGCCTAGCTCCTCATGGGTGAGGATTTGTTGCACCCTTTTCTCACGTGAATCAGAGAGTCTACGTATAAGCTCTGCCTTCAGCTTTGCGTACTTGTCCTGGGCCGGCGGGTTTTCTATGATGTCCCTGGCCTCCACCATGTAACGGTGATCAAGCTGGCCCACGACGGTATAAAATTTGGTACTGTCAGCGGTAATACCGGCGATCGTACACTGACCTTCAACCTGGGCGAACCAAAGTGCTGGCTCCTCCGGCCAAAATGGCGGCAGCTTCACGCTGACTCTGCAGACGTCCTGCTTCTCTGCCGCTGCTCCTCCAGTCGTCGCTCCTGCTCCAGTCGACATGATGATTCTGCTAGGCTTCTGTGTTCTTTCTCGGGGTCACCAATGAAGTGTTACGGGGTAGCGTTAAATAAAAACGACTTCGGAAAAATCTAACCGCTGTATTACTGCCTACCTCGGCACTTCCTTTTAACATATAAGGTTTCACAAAACAATACTAAGGACGAAGACAAGTTCTATACACGATATAGACAAACAGATAAGACACAAAGCTACTGAGAAGGATCTAGGACTTAGAGGAAGTCTAGAATTTTGGGAGAGCGTGGAGCGTGCGTTCGACTTGGGGCAAGATCGTGCACTGAGGTCGTTGAACTCTGCGAATCGTTTTCTGCAGGTCACGAGTGTTCTATTTCACTTCCCGAACGCACGCTCCATTTCTCGTTGCACTGTACATTCTATATATTGATGTGGAGTGTAAATAATTGTTAGAATAGCTAAATATATTTGTCGGAGACGGTCATTAGTACGGTCGCTAAACGAATCGCAAGCGAACCACTGGCGACATCACGTGATCTACCCACACCACAAGCGCGCTTATACAGAGTCGTGATGTTTAAGTCCACAGCGAGCAGGCCATTCAGTGTCTGATCGCATCGGAGTTAAGACGTCGCGAAACTGTACTCGATTCGTTGTGCTCAGTTATTGTGATTAAATTGTAATTCGTGATAATGTTAGTTTGTGATTTTAATAAACGTCCTGTATCGCACCGAGTGTGTTTTCATTGCACGAAACCCATCTTCTGCCCACATGATGTCGATTCTAATGAAATAAAATCCTGATGTCGCTCCGACATCAGAAGTGGGATCAAATCGTGCTAATGAGATCACACGCGGGGACAGTGACAATAACAATCAGTGGTGGTTACTTTTTAAATTCAAAACCTACAAATGCACGCGCTGATACTAACTCTTAAAAACTAAGCTAGTGAAAAACAAGTTAGTGTTGCCGGTATTCGACTCGGATAAACCCGATTCCGATGCGTGATCACGGTGCGTGACAGCAGATTTATGCTTTGCTTAAAATTCATTGCAAGATGGTCAACTTGTTGTGGCGGTCAGCAAGACGCTAAAAGGTGAAGCATCAACATGGTTATTCTAAATAGCCTACGAAGATATGATATGGAATGAATTGAAGGTACTTTTCACAACACGATTTATTTCGTGCGAGACATTGGTGGGTACCGTCATTAAAATGAACGGCGAAAAACCAAGTTGAGAAACATTACCCGCGTTCGCAAGTAATTTAATCACTTCGCTGAATAATCGTTGGAAAGGTGTAAACAAAGAAGAAATCGCCGTAGCAACAGTACTCGCTCACATCATAGTTTGACCAGTAACTTCAACGTATGGCGTTTATTACAAACATTAGATCGAGGGACAAATTACAGCAAGAACTGAACGCGTTTTGACATTTGAACCGCAAAATAAACACCACCGGTGAATCATCGTCGAGTCAAGCGGCGCAGCAGCCGGCAGCGAAGCATTTGGTCTGCTTCAAATGTGGCAAGCCGGGTCACATAGCAGTCCGGTGTACGAGCGGCGGTAGCGGCGGCTGCATCGGCAGCGGCGGCTGCGTCGTCGGCAGCGGCGGCTGCGTCGGCAGCGGCGGCAGCGGCGGCTGCGTCGGCAGCGGCAGCTGCGTCGGCAGCGACGACAGCGGCAGAGGGCCGGTCGGGCGGTGTGTGGAACGAGCGGCGCATCGTACAACTACTCTCAGGCACGTTAGAACACAAAGGTGAGCTGTAATGTTTTGTTTACGATTCTGGTGCTGAATGCTCGGTATTAAATTAGAGTTGTGCAGCCAAATTAAGTGGCAAACGAGTTAATAACATTGTTGCGTTGACTAGTATTGGTCAAACACGTGTATTCAGCACAGAACAAATCTTATGTTGCTTAACGATTAGCGAACACCAACTTGACTTTTTGTGTTTTGTTTGTTTTGACTTTGTGTTGCTTCAAAACGAAGAACGCAACCGGACTAAATTAGACCCCAAATATAATAAGGGACCATTTAGACTTGTAGAATTCATAGAGGGAGATTCATAGATTGAGAGCATTAGATTCTAAGCGTACTAACATGTACGCATACGATGGGTTAAGGAGAATGCCCGAGTGCCAAGTACAGTTTTAAGTAGAGAGTTTTTGATTTGATTTGAGAATTTGAAATTGAGAGATAGTGTGGAAACTTGGTTCGGATGGTCGACCGTACCAGTAGCCATTTCGTAGCCGTAGTCCGGTAGAAGTCGGTGTCTACTTTTAGTAGTCCGTGGATGCGCGGTGCGCGGGTGGCTCTGGCGGAGGTCGGGTCGTAGAGACCATAGAGTCATGTGGGACTCGGCGTTCTTGAGGAACGTAGTAAAACAAACAGAGGTTTGTTGGAGGGCCATGTGTCGCCCATAGGCCACGGATGAGTTTCCTGCTTTGTGTAATGATTAGATGGATTTAGAGGTACTTGGTTGCTCTAGCATTTTAATTGACCTTATCGTGTTTGATCTGGTTGTTAGTTTGTTTGATTTAGAACTTTAGACATAGAGAATTATTTGGAAAGAAATAAAGGAAAGTTATTGTGATGAAAACCGAAGTAGACATTGATGAAGTCCGCGACATTGCGTCAGGCGATATTATACAATGCGGTAGTTTTGGATGGTGATCGCTATACGTTAAAAGCTCTAAATTCTAACGATACTTACAAATACGCTTACGATAGGTTTTAAGAAAGATGCCAGTAGGTCATGTACCAGTCGAAGTTGATGGTGATCATAGTGGTAATGAGCAAGCCTAGGTTATGGGAACCACGCGACTAGGGGTTCTCTATCGGCCGTATTGGGTCTGGAAGGACCATAGTTTTTGATCCATGCGATGGATGTGTGAGAGCAATGCGATTGCTAGTCGGCTGGAGAGCCGTGGCGTTAGAGTGGTTTACTCGTGTGTGGGTTTCTAAGGCTCTAAGGCTCTTAGTGATAAAGATGATTGTTAATGTGGAAAATGATGGTACGTGGCTCTGGTTGATGATTTTTGCTATGATTACTCAAAGTTTCAGTTGCCAGGGAATCAGAGTATTCCTTGCGAATTTGAGGTAGAGTCGAGTGAAAGTCTTGTTGATGAAACGAAGAGTAGAGATTAAGTTTGTGTGATAATACTTTGGAACCATAAAGTCCGGGAGTGACTTGGCGATCCGAAGGGGATGCGCAAATGAATGGTTGAGTAACTGGAGGTTACTAGAAAGTATGAATCACATGAAGCTTAGTTGATTATTTTGTTTGTGATCTTGAGATTTGATAGGTAATCGAATATGTAGTGAGTAATGCTCTGAACTCTGCAATTTTAGTTTGTTTCAATTTGAGATTTAAGAAATAAGATTTGAGATTCCAACAGATTTCTTTCATAGTGTTTTTAGCTTTAGCAAATGTGGTCAGGAGTGACCGAGCTATGTGATACTTTGCGAGTATTTTTCTTTACAGATTAACACACGAGGACGTGTGCATCGCAGGATGGCCGTGTCGGAGACGGTCATTAGTACGGTCGCTAAACGAATCGCAAGCGCGCCACTGGCGACATCACGTGATCTACCCACACCACAAGCGCGCTTATACAGAGTCGTGATGTTTAAGTCCACAGCGAGCAGGCCATTCAGTGTCTGATCGCATCGGAGTTAAGACGTCGCGAAACTGTACTCGATTCGTTGTGCTCAGTTATTGTGATTAAATTGTAATTCGTGATAATGTTAGTTTGTGATTTTAATAAACGTCCTGTATCGCACCGAGTGTGTTTTCATTGCACGAAACTCATCTTCTGCCCACATGATGTCGATTCTAATGAAATAAAATCCTGATGTCGCTCCGACATATTTATAAATATTGTGTTTGTTGTAAATATAGTAAATGTGTAATAGTTAAATATATTTGTTAGTCATGTGCCATAGATAATGATATGCTATTTCTCGTTTGACGTCTATGGTGAACGGAATGTGAGTGTGACAGATTGACATGTCAAACGAGAGGTTATGTAAGAGGTTATATGAAATGTGGTGTTTGTATAGTGTTTACAATTGGTATTTAATATTGCAATTGCTGATCAGTTAACGTTGACCGCTACAATCTAAAACAAAAAACCAACAAAAATTAAATCTCAAACCTAAAAACAAAATCGTTAGCTTAGTATCAATTTGCGTACCTTTACAGGAAATTTGTGTATCATCCACAATGCTTTGACCTTCACATTGGGTATCGACGGGGTTTTGTTCTAAAGTTGCATTTTTTTTTTAAATATTCATGAGTTTCTGAAGTAGGCTTACTGTTTGTACCTAGAAATGAAAAAGACTATGAGAGAAAGAAGAGGTACATATCAAAGTAATAATACCTACACACAATATTAATTATTACGTTGCACAACTTGCACATACGAATATTGCTGGTAAAATACTAACCTTGCTCCGGATTATCCTTTACTATAGATATAGTTTGAATATTACTCAGATCAGAAATGTTTTCTTGGTCTTCCCTACGCGCCATTTTTACCAACAATGTGGCACGACTGGTCTTTATGATTTCCTTGAAAAAAAATTCGAAATAAGTAGGTATAGTCAGGAAAGATAAAAAGCGTAAAGAACTATTCGCCTAAAGTCATAATGTTTTTCATGAAAAAAGACAGATAACAAAATATGTCACTTGCATAAAAACACTAGTTAACATTTTTTGCAGAAAGAACGAATTAATACAACATATAACTCTAGTTATTGTTACGTTTTGCAATAACAAAGACATTAAATGTGTTATGACAATAATACCTTACCTTCAACTAAAACATACACCTCAAACTGTCTACTAAAGAGTACCTACACAGGATAAGACTATTTTCTTTAAAATATTAATCATTCTACAGTATTTTTTCGTCGAGAAAACTGTCATAACACAATTTGATGCACTTTTCATGTTAGTAATTCTATTATAAACTTATAAAACTTACCGATAGAAAGTCACAACACACGTTAATACACTTTTTTGGCAACATAATACACAACTGCTCTGTATCAATACAAATGTGACACTGTTCATGCCGGTCAACTGTGCAATACGACTTAGTGAAAAAGAGAACTAGGTGCCATCTCTCGGTAACTAAGTACAACATAATAATGACGGTTTTACAGCAGGTAAATGACATATTTGCTATTTCAAATGGTACAAAGATGTCAAAACGTAGTTTTTCTGTATTATGACGTTTTTTTTGCCGGGCAGCGATATGTAGATAGTAGTATAGGATACTTTTCCGGGATAAAAAGTACCCAGTGTGGTGCCCAGGATATTAAAGAATAATTATACCAAGTTTCATCGTAATCGAACCGGTAGTTTTTGCGTGATGCCTGAACAAACAGACAGACAGACAGACAGACAAAAAAAAAATTAATCAAATTTTTGGGTTCGGTGTCGGTTAAGTAACACTTATTTTTTTGATATTTTCAATGTACAGAATTTTCACTTCTACAGATTTATTATAAGTATAGATATTTAGAATGAGGCGTCAAAATGGCGGCGAAAGTCTGAGCGATTATTTGCAAGTCCTCAAACAAGTAGCCAGCACGTGCAACTTTAAAAGTGGTCTCGAAGAAAACCTTCGAGACCAATTCGTGTCTGGTCTTGTGAGCGATGATATGAGATCGCGGCTCTTCGCCGAGCCGACACTGACGTACAAGACGGCTGTGGAGTTGGCCTTCGCACTCGAAGCGGCTGTCCGGCACGCTCAAGCGAGCGGCATGTGCAACGGAGCAGCGTCTGCGACGTCGACGAGTTCCGGGGCGCCCGAGCCGATGCACCGGCTCGGGACGGGACGAGGTACGGCGCGCGCTGCGACCGGCAGCAGCGGCAGCAGCATCGAAGGAACGCGCGGCTCGACCGCGCTCACAAACGAGGCACAGCGCGCGCCGCAACAGCCTTGTTGGCGGTGCGGGAAGGGCCATCGAGCAGTTGTATGTCGTTTTAAAAATTATTCATGTGACGTGTGCGGGCAAAAAGGCCATCTTAAAGTTATGTGCAAACGAAATTCCCGTCAGGATGCGGTGCGGTCGTCGGCGGGAGGTCAAAATTATATGGATAGTAGTGATAGTGATTTGGACTCAGATATATATAATCTAAATGTGTGTAATAATAGTGATCGGCCATACAATGTGTGTGTAAAAGTTAACGGTAAGGCGATGACGTTTGAACTGGACACTGGCAGTAAGTTGTCTGCAATTAGTACTCATTCATTCGACGAACACTTCAAGGCGTTGCCGCTTATCGCAAACAATGTTTGTTTAAAATCAAAATCAAAAGTCATTTATTCAAATTAGGCTGAGAATCAGCACTTTTTGAACGTCAAAATTACATAAGACAGTCCCCCAAAACGCCCACCCGTCACCACTTACTAGTGCTTTAGCTGGGAAGAGGAAGTGGCGCAACAAACTCCCCAGCAGCACAGCTGTCTGTTCAGTTAGAAAAATTGATTCTATACAATAGTGCGCAAAATCATTTACCTTTCGCAAAACATACATTTAATGAACAGCCATATGTCAGCTAGCACACGCCAATATACCAACCAAAACATCGAGAGCTGATACTGAAGCAGAAATAAAAAAAACTAAAGGTAAACCGAACTTAATATCTAGATAAAAGCCTCCAGGCATAAAGGGCGTGCCCGCCCACATATCGCAGTAAACTGAAGTCATAAATGATAAACTAGGACCATCGAAGTAAAATAAATAAAAAGCTAATTACAATATGATCAATTATTGTCGAGGTCGCTAGCTAACTACATATTGCAATACAACTCATGAAAAAACATTACAATGAGTAGATCATGACAACAATAAATAAATAATAAAAATAAATTGACATACACAGTCAAATAAAATAAACAATTATATGTACTCATATAACTGTCAGTAGGTAAACTAATTCTGGAGAAAGAACATAAACATTGTCTTGAGTTAATCACAGCGACCAACTATTCTTATCATTTAAGTAGTCGTTGATAGAATAGTATGCCTTTGAACAAAGGTTTTATTTTACTTTAGCTTTAAACGCATTAAAAGGCAAATCTAACAAAGAAGAGGGTAGCTTGTTATAAAAGGTTATACCAAGCCCAGCAAATGAGTTATGAAGCCGGTGAAATGGAGCTCTTAATTTGTCTTTATTTCTGGTGTTAACATTATGAATATCACTGTTTTTAGTGTATAAGTGTATATTTTGCCTAATATATATGATGTTTGCGAAGATGAATTGTAATGCCACCGTTAGAATACCAATATCTTTAAAAAAATCTCTCAAAGAAACTCTGGCACCTAGCTGGTAAATTGCTCGAACCGCTCGTTTTTGTAGGACAAATATATTTTGAATATCAGCAGCTTTGCCCCACAGCAGAATACCGTAGGACATAACGCTATGAAAATAACTAAAATAGACTAACCGAGCTGCATCAACGTCAGTGTATTGTCTTACTTTCCTGACGGCGTAGGCTGCCAAACTGAGCCTCCCCGCTAGGCTCGATATATGTGGGCCCCACTGAAGTTTGGCATCTACTGTTATGCCCAGAAAAACTGCCGAGTTTACGTACGTTTACATTCGTATAACGGCACTCGGATTGAAGTGATCGGTTATATTGTGGTTAATGTGGAGATCGGGACACACTCGGCGAGAGATTTAAAACTATTTGTCATTAGGAAAGGTGTACCACCTTTAATGGGTAGATCCTGGTTGAGTAAATTAAATATTGATCGCATTCAAATTAACGAATTGATGTTAAATTTATCTGACGACAAGTTAGTAGATACTTTACAAAAAGAATTTCCCACTGTGTTTGCCCCGGGTCTTGGCACATGTACCAAGCAACTTTCATTAAGATTAGGCGACATGACTTCCGTTTTTATCAAAGCGAGGTCATTACCACTAGCTTTACGTAAACCAGTAGAACTCGAGTTACAACGACTCGAGGCAGAGGGTACTATTCGTAAGGTGGATTACTCTGATTATGGTACACCCATTTTACCAGTTATAAAGAAATCTGGTGAAATACGCATCTGCGAAGATTATAAAGTCACCATTAATCCAAAGTTGATTCGCGACCCGTACCCCATGCCACGAATCGAGGAGTTATTTGCGGCACTAAGTGGCGGCGAAATGTATTTAAAAATCGACCTAACCAACGCGTACAAACAATTATTTTTGGATGAGAATTCGCGAACTTGCAGTGCGATAACAACACATATAGGCACTTTTATTTACCTTCGTACTCCTTTCGGTTTGACATGTATTCCCGAGAAATTCCAAAAGTTTATGGAAGCAACATTAAGGGGCTTGGAGGGAACTGCAGTGTTTCTGGATGACGTGGCCATCACAGGGGCCTCCAGGTCAAAACCTATTGCTAATTAAAGGGCGGTGTTGTCTCGATTGCGTAAGGTCGGTTTGCGGATTAAACTAAAGAAGTGTAGTTTTATGAAAGAAAGCATTACTTATTTAGGTTTTATTATCGATAAGCAGGGTTTACATCCAGACCCAAACAAAATTAAAGCGATAATGGATGCACCACCACCAGAAGATCTGACTCAGCTCAGATCATTCCTCGGTATGATAAATTATTATGCCAAGTTCATACCGCATCTAAGTACTATTTTACATCTTTTACATAGTTTACTGCGTAAACAAAGTGTGTGGGTCTGGTCAGCTGATTGTGCAAAGGCTTTCCCGGATATAAAAGCGGCTATTCTTAGTAGCAAGGTGTTGGTACACTATAATCCAAAACTACCATTAATCCTAGTCGTGGATAGCAGTTCATATGGTATGTGTGGTACGCAGTGTACTGTCACATCGTTTTCCTAACGGCTACGAGCGCCCGATTTGTTTCGCGTCACGGACGTTAAATGCAGCTGAACAAAAAAATCGTATAGTCAGCTGGACAAAGAGGCCCTCGCGATTATCGCTGGCGTGATCAAGCATCACCAATATATAATATGGTCGTCATTTTGTTATTAAAACTGATCATAAACCCTTAACTTTTATTTTTGGATCGAAATTTGGGTTGCCGCAAACGGCAGCTAGTAGGCTGCAAAGATATGCCACTAGGCTGGCGTCTTATGATTTCGAGATTGAGTTCGTCAAATCGAGTGATAATTGCAATGTCGATGCACTGTCACGACTGCTATTGCCAAGTGAACGGCAATATTGTGATGATTTGGGTTCGGTATCGTATGTAAATTATGTCGAGGAATCAATCCCAATCAGTGCAAAAGAAGTGGCTTCATGGACACAGAAAGACAGCGTTTTAAATAAAATAAAAGAATATCTTATCACTGGCTGGCCAACAAAAATAACAGCCGAGTTAGAAAAGCCTTATTATAACCGGAAAGATAATTTAGTGTTGTGATCGTGGTTGTATTTTATACAATCACCGGGTAATCGTGCCTGAGCCGTTGAGAAAAGCAGTTCTATCTGAATTACATGAAGGGCATTTAGGGGTAGTTAAAATGAAAAATATAGCAAGGAGTTATGTTTATTGGTCAACATTAGATGTCGAAATTGAGACTCTCGCGAAAGAATGTAGTGCTTGTCGCCAGCAGCGTGACGCGCCTCCACGTTCCCTGTTACATCCGTGGGAGTTCCCTGCACGACCCCGGCAAAGACTACATATCGATTTCGGCGAATTTCAGGGTAAACATTATCTCGCACCCGTACCCGCTACCCGTACCGCTATCCATATTGCTCGTATCGCTACCCGTAGGGACGTCTCGCACCACTAAACGGCATTCCGTGTTTACGCCCGATGATTCAGAGCACGTTAATAAAGAGGATACGTTAGAGGACGCGATCGGGGACGATACCAATGGTCAGGATAGTAGTTCAACGGAACTTACAAGATCCCTAAAAGACATTTCTAATGCCCCTCGAGCCTCTAATCAAAGGCATACTATTCTATCAACGACTACTTAAATGATAAGAATAGTTGGTCGCTGTGATTAACTCAAGACAATGTTTATGTTCTTTCTCCAGAATTAGTTTACCTACTGACAGGTATATGAGTACATATAATTGTTTATTTTATTTGACTGTGTATGTCAATTTATTTTTATTATTTATTTATTGTTGACATGATCTACTCATTATAATGTTTTTTCATGAGTTGTATTGCAATGTGTAGTTAGCTAGCGACCTCGACAATAATTGATCATATTGTAATTAACTTTTTATTTATTTTACTTCGATGGTCCTAGTCTATCATTTATGACTTCCATTTACTGCGATATGTGGGCGGGCACGCCCTTTATGCCTGGAGGCTTTTATCTAGATATTAAGTTCGGTTTACCTTTAGTTTTTTTTATTTCTGCTTGAGTATTAGTTCTCGATGTTTTGGTTGGTATATTGGCGTGTGCTAGCTGACATATGGCTGTTCATTGAATGTATGTTTTGCGAAACTATTGTATAGAATCAATTTTTCTAACTGAACAGACAGCTGTGCTGCTGGGGAGTTTGTTGCGCCACTTCTTCTTCCCAGCTAAAGCACTAGGAAGTGGTGACGGGTGGGCGTTTTGGGGGACTGTCTTATGTAATTTTGACGTTCAAAAAGTACTGATTCTCAGCCTAATTTGAATAAATGACTTTTGATTTTTGATTTTGAGTACAAATACCGAAACCAGGTCAGATAAGTAGCAATGAGACCCCTGAGAAGTCAAGTATGCGCCAACAGCGCGCTTGTAAATTAATTAAAAAGAAGTACAAATATTCATATCTAATAAATAATTATTTAAGTATTTGCTAAGTATTTGTTAAACCGTTATGGTATTACTGGATTTTGCTGATTTTCTAAGCCATTTGTATTATTAAGAGTGTTTTTTTTATTGTGTTCTTTTTATTTTTAAGAGGGGACGTGTGGTATTCTGTGTAATAATTATAAGTTGCGGGTAGGCCGCAAATAAACAGTTGGTTCGGTGACTTGGTGTTTCATTGAGTGCGCTCCCGAAAATATTCTTTAAATACTACTGAAGTGATGTTGTATACTCATTTTTCCTGTGGCAACACTACAGCTAACAGCTGATTTGAATTTGTCCCTTTAATTTTAATTATTAGATTTCTTTCGTAATAAGGCCTATTTCCAATTTATTCACTAGTTTATAGCGTAATTAAGTGTTTTCTGTGTAATATTTAGCCTTTTGTTATGTATTGATGGCAACATTAGTCCCGCCAAAATGTTGCATGTTTGATAACTGTCATAAGGAAAAGCGCCATTGTGTTGATGTGAATTGTAGAGAATAAACGGAGATTTAAGATAGCAAATAAAGTGGTATTATTAAAATATATTATTGGCGACGAGGATTAACATGGCGTTAATAGGTAACATTGAACATTTCAATGCAGAAAAACAGGATTTCAAAGATTATAGTGAGCGGATGGAACAGTTCTTCATTGTAAATAAAGTAGAGGAAACCATGAAGGTGCCAATGCTTATTACCCTTATTGGGCCAGAAACATACAACGTATTGAAAAATTTAGTGTCTCCAGACCCACCAGCGACCAAAACTTATGCGGAACTGATCGAGACCCTGACTCGCCATTATGTGGTAAAGAAATCCGCTGTAGCCGGCCGGTATGGTACGGTATGTTTTATAAGTGTAAGCAAAAAGAAGAGCAAAGCGTAAACGATTTTGTGGTAGAAGTTAAAAGAAAAGCTGCTACATGTAATTTCGGTACTTTTCTCAACGAAGCTTTAAGAGATCGTTTGGTGTGTGGGTTATCCCGAGAGCAACTCATCAAGAAGCTATTGACAGTGGGTGACAGTCTTTCTTTTGAAGAAGCTGTGAAGATTGCAATTGCTTATGAAAGTGCAGAAAATGAAACAAGGAACATTCAGCCCAATGTGAGTGTACAGATCATCAAAAAGCAGGTTCCTGGACAGAAACGCTCTCCTTTTCAAATGCAGGGACGTAGCCAAATGAAAAACGAGGATGAAAAAGGAAATGTTTCTAATGCCCGAAGTAGCATTAGAAACATTTCCTTTTTCATCCTCGTTGTTGGGCCAGCCCAATAGTATTGGCTCAGAGAAATGATAAGAAACTGCGTATTTGTGTGGATTACAAAGTCACACTAAATCCATTGTTGGACACTGAGCACTATCCTTTGCCAATACCCGAGGACATTTTTGCAACTCTTAGTGGGGGTAGTATTTTCTGTGTTTTAGATTTAACTGGAGCCTACCAACAATTGTTATTAGAAGAGGGTTCCCGTGAATACATGACGATAAATACACATTTAGGATTGTTTAGACCAACTAGGTTGCAATTTGGTGTATCTAGTGGGCCTTCTGTATTTCAATGTGCTATGGATCAAATTTTACAAGGGTTGGATAATGTGAGATGTTTTATAGATGATGTTGTTATAAAGGGAAATAGTCTATTGGACTGTTATAACCATTTATCTCAGGTTTTAGAACGTTTAGAATCATATAATGTCAAAGTTAATTTGGAAAAATGTCAATTTTTCTGTAAGGAGATTAAGTTTTTAGGACATCACATTGATAAAACAGGAATTAAACCCTTGTCAGATAAAGTAGAAGCCATCATAAGAGCTCCAGCTCCTAAAACAGTAACTCAATTACAAGCTTATCTTGGACTTTTGAATTATTATTGTAAATTTTTGCCAAGGTTGTCAGAAACATTATCACCTTTGCATAAATTATTAAAAAACAACACTCTTTTTAAGTGGTCTGAGGAATGTGAAAAGGCATTTAAATACAGTAAGCAATTATTGATTGAAAATCAGCTGTTAGTCCATTATGATGTGAATAAAGAACTGTATTTAACAACAGATGCCAGTGAGTATGGAGTTGGGGCAGTACTTAGTCACAAAATAGATGGAGAGCCCATAAGTTTTGCATCTGGTACTTTAAATAGTGCACAAAAAAATTACTCACCATTAAAATTTGTTTTTGATCCTCTTAAAAGAATTCCTGTGACTGCCAATGCCAGACTTCAAAGATGGGCTCTACTTTTATCTGGATATACTTATGAGATTAGTTATAGGAAAGGAACTTTATTGGGAAATGCAGATGCTTTATCACGTCTGCCGTTGCTGGAAATTGCAGAAGTATGTGATACTGTAAATTTTTTGAGTTTCTCTGAAAACCCTCCAGTGGATTTTAAAGATATTGCTTTTTATACTCGAACAGATCCGGTTTTATGTAAAGTTTATGAATATGTCATTTCTGGTTGGCCAAATTCTGTATGTGACGACAACTTAAAACCCTATTTTTCAAAGCGAGCTGAATTGTGTGTTGAACAGAAGTGTTTAGTATGGGGTAGTAGAGTTATTATACCTCTTAAATTAAGATCAAAAGTTCTAAGTATGTTTCACGAAGCTCATCAAGGTGTTGTTCAATCAAAAATGCTAATGAGGGAATATTGCTGGTGGCCAAATTTGGGTCAGGACATTGAAAAACTGGTACAAGCTTGTGAGATTTGTCAGGCAACTAGATGTTTTACAAATGCATGCCCACTAATTCCTTGGGTTAAAACTGAAAGAAATTTTGAGAGAGTACATGTTGATTTTTGTTATATAAATTCTCTGACATATTTTCTGCTTGTTGATTCACGCTCAAAATGGTTAGATGTGCACATTATGCAGAGTACTACTGCTCCTCAGGTAGTGGAAAAATTGTGTAAAACTTTTGCTATTATTGGTGTACCTGCTACATTAGCGAGTGATAATGGTCCTCCATTTAATTCTGTTGAATTCGTGAATTTTTTAAAAGTAAATGGATGTGAAGCAGTGAAAACTCCACCCTACCACCCACAGTCTAATGGGATGGCTGAGAGAACAGTGCAAACTATAAAAAAATGTTTAAGTAGACTGGGAAGTGAAAATTCTAAATTAAGTCCAGAAGTACTATTACAAAATTTCCTATTCACTTATAGAAACACTCCAAATGTAACAGGTATGTCTCCAAATGAGATTTTGTTCAAACAAAAACCCCGGACTAGATTTGATTTAATGAAACCGCATAATGTTATTTCAAGAAAAACTTGTAAAGGGAATGAAATGAAAAGCAGGGTATTTCAAGAAGGGGATAAGGTTTGGTGTAAAGAACTCAGTAAAGGGAAAGGATGGGTAAAGGGAGTAATTTTAAAGAGACTAAGTGTAGTTAGATATTTAGTTAATGTTGAGGGAGTTCATAAACATTATCATGCATCTTCTCTTAGACCATGTGCAGGTAGCATAGATATTAAAGATGAGTTAGATGTGGTGCCGGAGCAGGTGCAGGAAACATTAGGACAGGAATCTCTACCTCAGTTTGAAACGAGCGAAAGGGTGGACAGAACTTTAGGCCTTGATAACACCAATAGCACTAATACTAGAGGAGCGGATTTAGGAAATAATAGGGAAGAGGAAGGATTTCATGACAGTAGTGTGGCTAAGGATAGTGATACTCCTGGGAAGTCAAATATTGAGTCACCTTCGCCTGCTATCCGTAGATCTAAGAAAAGCTCCTGACAGGTTAGATTTATAACAAAAGATTTAGACTTAGAAAGATAGAACATAGACTTTACTTAGTTTTAAAAAGGGGACGAGTGTTATGTATTGATGGCAACATTAGTCCCGCCAAAATGTTGCATGTTTGATAACTGTCATAAGGAAAAGCGCCATTGTGTTGATGTGAATTGTAGAGAATAAACGGAGATTTAAGATAGCAAATAAAGTGGTATTATTAAAATATATTACCTTTAACTGCAAATTGTGTGTTAAAATTTCATTGTGATTCGTTGACAGTTAACGGCTCAAGTGAATGTTGCATTTTCATCTCGATATCAGGTACAATACTATATAATAATATTTTACTTGGTAGTTGTTTGTGTACGTTCTATTATTTTGTTTATAATTCATTAGATCATTTTTATTACGGCTACAAGTTGATGCCAATGACCGTAAGAACGTAAACATAACCTTAAATAGTTTGGTGACAGAACTTCTTTTTTTATGATCTATTTAACTTTCATTTTCCATTCAACTAATCATACTCAATCCACTACTCTTTTCCAACCTCTTCTCTTTTTCTCTTTGATCATGATTATGACTCGTAGCGCGCGGGCTCGCCTAGAAGAGACCAAACGCACTCAGGCTTTGAGCGAATTAAAGGCGTCTCAGGAGCTCTGTGACCAACTGATTAGGGAAAAAGATGAAAATGAAATAGAGTTCCTTGGTGTCCTTGAAAGGAATAGCAAGTTAAAAACAGAAATGGCTCAGTTATATATTCAACACACTGATGCCATAGCAGCTCGGGATAGGCTCCAAGTTGTTGTGGACGGGTTCAGCCAATGTAGCAATGAGTATGAACAAGCTCTTAGTAACAAATGTTTATTACAACAGCAGCTACATGAGGCTCAAAGTCAGATTGAACATCTCGAGACTACAAATCTTAACATCACTGCCTCGTTGGATCAAAGTCTATTCAATGAATGGGTGCCTATAGCCCCATCTATGGTTTCTGCAATAAACCCCTCTTACACAATAGATTTAACAGGTGAAGACGACTCACAATCAAGTAAGAGGGTAGTTGCTAGTAAAAATAAACTTAAAAAATACATAAAAATTAACAAATACATAGTTAAAACTAAGAAAATGGTCAAAAAACAAAAGTTCTTCATTAAAAATGTAAAACTTAATAGAGAAAGGTTACATCTACTGAAACAATTAGATATGTATTCATTAAACTTAGAAAAAAGTACTAGGAAATACCAAACTGACACGGATGACTTGCAGTATGAACTTGATCAACTACAGGAGAAATTTACTTCTATGACCATCAAATATAAGGTGCTATAAAAATATCTGCCACGGCTGCAATGGGAGATAGTATTGTGTTTATAGATTACAATAGTAAAGATAAATTATTGATCATGTGTCATATTTTTTTTCATACAAAAAATTGTACGTATAAATTTGCAAGTGACGAACTAGTCAGCTGATTTCAGTTTTCATTCACAGAACAGATGGAAAGAGATAGCAGTTGTTTGCATTGACGAAGTGCACTTCGCGCGTAATTTGTGAACCACGTTATGCAGAGTAGAGTCAATGTTTATTTAACTACTTTGTTTTCTCAAATTGATTTAACTGTGCCGGGGTACAAAATTTCTTCACTATTGTTATCTTTAATACCTCTATTAATACCTCTCATTAAAGCCGTGGCAGATATTTTTATAGCACCTTATATACAGCCTCTGAAAACCAAATGAGGGAATATGTATTGGCGATGAATGATCTGGTACTCGTAAGTTCACAAACTAACAACAAATGTGAACATTGTCAACCACCACCATTTGAACCCACACCGGACCATTCATTGACAATATGTGATACCACCATACTGCAGTCTAATGCCAGTTTGCCTTCATTGATTTCTAATTGCTTGCCTAAAAAGAGTGTAAATAAAGAAATTGTATTATTTTGTGATGAAATTGGAAAGGATCTAGGCCACTTGTTGACAAATAATTATCCAAGACACTCAATAATTAACTACTGTATGCCAGGTTGTTCCTTATTTGACATAATGAAAAAAGTTATAAATTGCAAGTTTAACCAGGATACTATAATATTAATATTTGTTGGTAATAGGGGTAGTGTGAACAAAGGAGAATTAATCCAATATTATAGAACATTGTGTATCCTTAGTTTAAGAAAAATTGTGATGTTCACATTCCCATACTGCCAAAGTTTGCCACAGGAAGAAAACAATTATAGATGTGAAATTAATGGGTCATTGTCAAGCTTAGGATTTTTTTTTGCGAAAAAATGAGACACGTGATTTATAAAAATCAAAGGTATATTATGACTCTTACTTTACGTTACAACAAAAACTTTTTTACAAAAAATTAAACCGACGAAAAAAATAACTGAAAAGCAAAAAATAAAAAATATACCTTTTAGTGTAAGTAAGTTCCTAAACTAATTTACGTAACAAACTTTGAGTCGGCGCCATCACACATTCAACGAAGATTCATCAAGCTGCCATTATGCGCTATAATTATTTGTAATTAATCAATTTGTTTGTTGGTTTGTTTGGCGCCGACTCAAAGTTTGTTACGTAAATTAGTTTAGGAACTTACTTACACTAAAAGGTATATTTTTTATTTTTTGCTTTTCAGTTATTTTTTTCGTCGGTTTAATTTTTTGTAAAAAAGTTTTTTATTTTTCGCTTTTGAGTTACCATTTATTGATGTAGCTAAAATCTACTACCTACCAATTTTTTTGATTATTCTTTAAAATACATATTTGCCTCGGTCATATATCGTGGTACCTATGATATTAGGTTTATTTATAAACGTTGTTTAAAGTTATGTAATGATTAGCGACTGTTTAACTATACACTTTTGACGTTAAACCAACGTTTATGAATAATTGGGAATAATACAATGTTAGATAAATACTTAATAACTACTTATACTTGTGTGTGTGTATATGTTATTAATTTATATGACGGACTTTGTCTGAAAAATAAACGAATTATTATTATTATTATAATGTTTAAGTTTTAATCAAATTAAACAGCATTTTTTTTTTTTTTTTTTTAATACTGTCGTTATCCAGAGCGGAGAGTTTGAGTAATTCATTTGCGGCTACAGGAGTTTAAAAACAACGATAAGTTATTTTGAGGTATAAATATTATTCTCTTTGACGACATCATGCAACTGCCCCCTGTAAAATTGGTGCTTTGCACAACCACTTTGGGATGCTGCAGAAGTTAATTTATGGCACTCATTTTCATTCTGGTAATTAACCATTATCATAGAGACAACGAAATGACGTCGAATTCGTTGACCTGTTAAACAATCTACGCGTAGGCGAATTGACAACCGTTCAATGGAACTGCTCTGTCAAAGGCGAAGGGTAGCTTTAGGTGAAGAGTTAAAGGATGGTGTTGTTGTTTGAATATTCCCTACCGTCAAGCAGATTGACGAGTACAATAGTAAGATGACAGCTATGAATTCAAAACACTATTGCATTTATACAATTCGTTCCATAGATGAGTCTCGTGAAGTTGCTACCTATGGAAAGAAACCTCCAGATAATGTAGTTCCAAAAGATGTGAACAGTTGTGGTAGCCTTTTATCTGAGGTAAAATTAGCTACCGAATCCCGTGTTATGCTGAGACGTAACATATCAGTATCTGAGGGCCTCGTCAATGGTGCAATGGGTATTGTGAAAAAAACTAAATGGCCATCACTGCGCAGGGATCAACTAGAGGAAGGAGAATTAGCGGATTGTATTTTAGTAAAATTTGGCGATGAAAGCATAGGAAGCAGACTGAAAGATAGCGATGGTTGTGTTGCTATACCTCCAGTAGTTGCAACTTTTCAGGGCACGAAGGTTTATGGTGATATTGAGCGTAGGATGTTGCCGTTAATTTTGTGCTGGGCCGTTACGGTACACAAATTACAAGGAACGACCCTTGATAAAGCCGTAATCGACCTCGGTAAAAAAGTCTTCGCCAAAGGGCAGGCATATTTGGCACTGACTAGACTAAAAACACCCGAGGATATATCTGCCTTAGAACCCGATAAGAAGGTATTAAACAAACCTCACGATGAACGAGCTTTGGCCGAAATGCAGAGATGGAGAGGTCTACTTACAAAACAATCAGCAATAGGCTCGAAGACTGATGTTTGTAGCAACCCTGAATAATAAATTATTTATAATAATTTTTACATGATTTAATCCGGTATATATCGACCGATTTTTATTTCTCGTGAAACTTGCATTTCAATCGCTTTAATCAATCAATCTGCCTAGCCTTCCTATAATTCCAGTCTAACCGGATGCAGCTGAATACCAGTATTTATAAATATCGCTTTAATATTGTTATTATTTTCCTCAACTAGGAACTCCCTCAACAGCCTTCCGTCTCCATCGTCAGACCCTCGATGACAGTCATACCCCAGCCAGGTCTAAAGTTCTCATCAAAATGAATGACATAAACCCAAACTCCTGAGGAGCTCTCGCGACTGTCTTCCGTCTCCATCGTCAGATCAACTCCAGGTCTTTATTATATAGTTCATCAGAACAACATTATTTGTGTGCGTTTCAGCAGAATCGGTTCACAGTTGAAAATTCAGTCGGTGCAAAATCAATGAACCCCAATTTTTCTACCCTTAGTTGTGGATTGTAGTTTTCAATTTTACATGGGATCAACTTCGAGGTATACCCTGTCTTTGGTTTTGAATTTTCGTGTCTTCCGAAATTAAAGTTATTCACTTAAAGTTTTTTTTGGAAGTCGGTTGTCTTTTTTGTAAAAAGTTTTTTATTTTTCAGTTTTT
This sequence comes from Eupsilia transversa, assembly GCA_914767815.1. NCBI lineage: Eukaryota > Metazoa > Arthropoda > Insecta > Lepidoptera > Noctuidae > Eupsilia > Eupsilia transversa. Next base: position 6,045,019 of record OU611873.1, on the reverse strand, counting down.
AGTTGTGGTACCTACCCCACACAAATTCGAATATCACGATCTGCTTTGTAAAAAATAACAGTGGCTGAAAAAAATATTAGAATATCATCCACATAGACTAAGTGGGAAAATACGTATTATTGAAGCTAACTCAAAAAGTACCCAAGCAAAGTTAATACAATTTATATGGGACCAACTTCGAGGTATACCCTCCCCAATAAAAAAAGAATCGTTCAATTCGGACTATTCTGTAAAAAGATATGCGTGGTCATACATAAAAAAAAAAAAAAAAAAAAAAAAAAAAACGTGTCGACTTGAGAACCTCCTCCTTTTTGTTTCGTCGGTTAAAAAGTGAGTATCAGTCTGAGATCAATAATTCGAAAAAGGCGATTTATAAGGAAATAACAATATTTCGGTTCCACCGTAAAGACTAATATGTCCACCGAGTAGACTAAAATGTTAATTATTGAAAAAAAACAAAACAAAAAGTGATTAACATCTTGAACAAAAATAACGTTAATGCTATCTTCACATAATCACAAGCAAATCAGTCACATATAAGCATTCAAAAAGTAAGTAAAAAAATGTTTTGTGTCTGGCTACCGAAAAGACAATTCATTTCGGTGGTCAAAATAATGTCTTCGTCGTCAGAAGACCAGAAGCGTTCAATCCGTTCAGCCAGAGAAAGGGGGATTAGTGGCTTCTCTGGGTTTGACGTTGACGTATCTGAGCTGTCAAAATATACGTCCGAAAATTGTATGCGCTTATGGACATTAACTCCAATCAGCAGTGATGGGCTGCGATCGCCAATTTTCAATGGTTGCTGCATCGAGCCACTCGCAATTGGACTGAACCATCGGCTTGCCACTGGACTGTGCATGGGAGTCAAGGTTGGACTCGGTGAATTCATCCTTTCTTTCATCAACATCATCACTTTTTTGTTTATTGCGTGTTATTGTCTCTTTTTTTCCAGATGTGATGACGACTTGATTCATCGTTAAGCAAATAATTATTGCTTAACGAATATAAACAAATCTCTCAATTCCTTGTCCTTCTTAGAACCTTCATTGCTTTTCTTTTTTTGTGCTTCATTTCCATCCTTTCGTTTCTTGCTCCTCAACTTCATTTTCAGTAAAACATTCTCTACTTACTACTTTCAACCTTCTTCTGTTTCTCACTGCAATACGTGCACCCATTTCTGCTCTTGATGATACTGAAGTTACCGGACTCAAGGGCGGCGTTTCGCGTGCAATGTACTTTTCAGCTTCTTTTTGTATTTTGACTTTTTCTCTGCGTCTTCTTGCATCGTCTCAAAAAAAACGACGCCTTGAGCAAACAACACTGAGTATGAGACTCAGTGTTGTTTGCTCAAGGCGTCGTTTTTTTTCTGCTAATCGGTAAGTTTACTTCTTGTTTGCGCCATCGCCTGAAAAATCACAACAAGCCATACACGCAAACGAAAAGAAAGTAAAGCTGTGCAAAGGAAGAACAGGAGATTTTGTTAGTAAAAAAATTTGCATAGTCAAACGACTGTGCTATGAAAAAATATTATTTCCAATCATTGTTAACTTAGAGTATGTAGATAAGGATAACTACATTAACTACGAGTCGACATGGTGTAGAAAGTGTGTCAGGGAAGTGGTGGTTTACAACATATTTACTCATAAAAATAAAGCAAAAATGAAACAAAAATAGGTCATTAGTCCTTAACTGATAAAAACACCAGTAATCAGAAACAGTTTTGTGTAAGTTATAATAACTAAATAAACCACATTCAAGAAAACAATCCACTCGGTGGACATCTGTCGTTTCGGTGGACAAAAGTTCCACCAAAAAGATGTCCACCGAATGGACTTTTTTCGCAAAATCATTCACATCTTGCGCCGTTTATAGGATAAGTCAAAAACCAAGGTATATTCTTAAAGGTTCATTTTTTAACTAGCTATTAAGAATGTTTGATGAATTTATAGTGATTTACTTACCAAAATACAGCAGTAACCGGAAAGACAAGTCAACTTTGACATCACTAAATATTTTTCTTAATACAACAACAACGTTTTCTGCGTCCGAGTCACAGCAAAATGGCCTCTGACAGGGATAGTACGATATTGGCTGCGTTCAATTTTACGTTCCGTGCCATCATTTGACATTTATTTCATTTTAGTCAGTATCGAAAGTAATGTCCACCGGAAAGACAAAAAATGTTGTGACAAGATTGAAATATGCAAAAAGTGTGTTTTATTTCTATCAATTTTTTAAATATTTTTAACGTTAAATGGAAAACATACGTAGATTAGGAAAATATGTAATTTTTGTAAAATAATAAAAACACGTATTTATTATAAGCTACATTCTATTGAAAGGTAGAATCCGAACAGTCCACCGAAGTGGACAATTCGGTTACATGGTGGTGGTATAAAGTAAAAAATAAATGAATTTATAGTAAATCTGTTACTTAGGGTCTAGTACGTTTCGTTTACTTTATTATTATGATGTAAAATTAAGACGCAATTATTAAAAGTGTCTTAAATTATTCGTATGAACAGTTTTTTTTAGGGTTATGACAATGACCCTAATAGGACATTACATAATTTGACATACAATAATAATTTATTTCATTTAATTGACACTAACAATTATGTTGGCAATCACTTTTATTTGACAAAAGATAGATTTTTTATGGATAGGTACTATCTTTCAAAGTATTGTAAAAGACAGATAGCTGTGTTGCTATCATATTACTTATTTATTTATTTAGGATCTCCAACAAAAGATGTACACAATACATAACACATAACTAAGGGACAACATCAGGTATTCAGTAGGTGTACTCATTCACTTATAGGAGACCACAGCATGCACACATATAGTTAAAAACTAAGCTAACAAAGTAAAAATATTAATAAATTTGGTAAAAGTTAAAACATTTTTAAAGGACAAAAAAATGAAATGAAGAATATACGACATTTAGAGAAACTTAAATTAAATCTTTTAAACATTTCTTATATTTAGACAGAGACTCGCAGATGTCTAAGTTCGTAGTTTTAGCTAACATGTTATATTGCCTACAAAGTCTTGGCACAGCGGCGTAATGACCGAGATTAGTTTTTGAGCCAGGGACGTGGAATAAATTGTATGTGTTGTGCCTGGGAATCCGAGTTGGAATTTTAATCTCTAATGAACTCAAGAGTTCACTGCAATCTATCGTTCCACTCAATATTTTGTGAAGGATGATGCAGTCCAGTTTCTTCCTACGACTGGTTAATGTATCCATGTCATAGTGTTTCAACCTGTCAGTGTAGCCAGTTAGTTGCTTAGCCAGGTGATCTCCGTAGCACAGATGGTAAAGGAAGCGCTTTTGGACACTCCAATCGTTTGGAGTAAACCTCGTAATGCGGATTCCATACCATAGAACTATATTCTAGGATTGGACGGACTAATGTGTTAAAAAGCTTTATTTTAGTAGCGGGTCTTTTAAATTCCTTACTATTTCGCAAAACAAATCCCAGTACCTTGAAAGACCTTGAGACAATATTCAGGATGTGCACATCGAACTTTAGCGCTTGATCGAGTTGAACACCTAAGTCGCGGATTTTGCTCAGTTTCTTTACTTCAACTCCCTCTATGTAGTATTTGTTCTCAAGCACTTTCTTATTACGAGTGAACTGGATGTAGTGGCATTTACTAATATTTAAAAGCATTTTGTTAAGTTTACACCATTCTACAAGTCTGTAGATGTCGTCTTGTAACATTTTGGAGTCTACGTTATTCTGAACTGGCTTTATTATCTTTAAATCGTCCGCGAACAAATAAATACGGGAATGTTTGAAGCATTCAGTTATGTCGTTAATGAAAACATTAAAAAGAATGGGCCCCAAATGCGATCCTTGCGGGATTCCAGAGGTTGCTAGATAGCTCTCAGAGAAATGACCGTTCACTACCACTTTTGACTCTCTCTTTTCTAGGTAAGATTTAAACCACCCTATCAACGTTCCACCTACGCCCAGTTGAGCCAGTTTATTAATAAGTAGGCAGTGATCTACTTTATCGAATGCTTTGCTAAAATCAGTATAGATTGCGTCCACTGGAATACGATTGTCAAGGCACTTAGATAAAGCCGACGTGAAACATAGCAGGTTAGTACTGGTCGATCTAGATTTAACGAAACCATGCTGATATTCAGTAATGTTCTCTTTAACCTTCGGCAGCTGAGGTGGGTTTCTCATCAACATTCGACTGAGGTGTAGTCTGTCAGACGTCACTATATACAGCATGATTAGTTTATAACTTTTAGAAATAATAGAGCTCTAGTTTAATTTTACGATTAATGGGTTTATGTATAATGAAATAAAAATGAAACAGCATTCTCAAAACAAAAAACGAGTTTATTATGGAATCATTTATTGAGATCGGTATTTTCATTATTTTGTCGCTTAAACTTACAAAACTATTTAAAAAAAACGAAATAGTAAAAACTTCTATAAAACTGTTACCATTAATCTTTTAAGCGTTATCTTATAGATTTAAAACAAAAAACATAACGTGATATCACGGTTCAATTAGGCACAAATCAGTCTCAAAGTTACCCCAAAAAAAACGCGTTTTCATAGTGTAGAAGAACATTGTAGACAAATTCGCTTCTTGCATGCGCAACAGTGGTACTTTGTTTGCCTCTTCAATTTACTGGGGCATATGCTGCATAGCTTCCTTCCAGCAGGACCTGGAAGCTGAGCCACGGGTGGAAAGGGGAGGCGAATCATTGCCTAAAACTCGCGTTATAGTAAGACGGACTTCTCTGGGCAGTCTGTCATTAAAAACGCGTTCTTTTAAGCTAGAAAGAACCAATTCTCTTGCCAAAGATAGTTAAAAGCCCCTGCTTCGCAACTTGGCACCTGGACAAGATTGGTATAAGACAAATGAATTAGTACCAGCTAAACCCAGAATTCTGTAAAAATCATCTTGGGCCAGCGGCGTGTTCTACAACTGCTTATAAAATTGAACATCAGAACTATCACTCGATTGGGCATTCTGTTTCTCGAGGTTTTCGTTTTTCTTGCACATAATTAGGATCTTCTACCGAATCATCAAAATCGCTAAACTCGTTATCATCTTCTAATTCTTTAAGCCATTCCTAAATCTGATCATCACCATTTGTATATCTTCCACTGCTGTCTCGTTTTGGTGGCTTACTATCTGTACTTTTAGTCACCATCTAAAAACTTATGAATATTATAAGTTTAGCAAATTAAATGTGAGGTTATGTCTGAGAGACACTATGGTAGTATTACTATGTTACTGATGAAACGACTAACAGACACTATGAATCTGAAAAGATATTGGTGAGGTGACGTCTATCAGAATCAACGTTGATTGCTGTGCTTACGTCTGTGGGACACCGTCAGTCGAAAACTCCAAAAGTACACACCGCTGGGCCGCTCGCGCCTCACTGACCGTTAGCGCGAGCCGTTACAGGAAGGTACTTAGCGAGACAGAGCTAAATCACGCCATGTTACGATCTGGCAACGTTTTATGTGTTTGGTGGTGTCCGATAGACTACCACCTCAGTCGCAGAAGGTTAAGGTACCACATCAGATGTTTGCTAACAAGTTTTTCGAATATTTTTTCCAAATGTAATTAGTAATGAGATTGGTCTATAATTAGCCACTAAATTCTTATCTCCAGATTTAAATATGGGTATGACGAGAGCTTCTTTCCAGGTGTCTGGAAAGATACCATCGTGTAAAGATCTATTGAAGATTACTTGTAGAGGCAAAACTAAGGCCTTTGCACATCTTTTAATAAATATAGGAGGAATACCATCGCTGCCCGCGCCTTTACTTTCATCCAATCTAATTAATTCACGGTATAATTCTGTGCTATCAAATTCCAATTTACACAGTGCTGTAGACGTGAGAGAGCAACCGGTGTTAGCGAGATTAGGACTATCTGAAGGGGCGTTAAAGGTACTTGCGAAATTTTCACCAAACATGTTACAAACATCGCTTCCACCTGATGCGATTTTGTTGTTATGAGACATTTGTGCCGGATATGTACTGCTACCTTTTCTTTTCTTTTTTATGAAAGACCAGAATGTTTTCGGGTTTTTTGCAATGTTGTTTTCAATATTAATTATATATTTCTTGTAGCATTTAGAACTTAGTACATTGCATTCATCCCATAAACACTCAAAGTGCTCCCGGTCTAATGGATTTTTATACTTTTTAAAACAAACGTGGTATTTATACTTTTCTCTGAGAAGTCGTATAAGATCCCGTGAGTACCAAGGTGGATATTTATCGCTAGTGGTTTTTTTCACAGGGATACATTCAGTAATAGTATGTCTTAATAAGTTATAGAAAACGTCTACCATATCGTTAATAGAAGTACAGTTTTTGAACTCACTTTCCCATTCTATTGCTAACAAGTGACGTTGAACGTTTTCATAATCTGCCCTAAAAAAGTTTGGTTTTTACATATTCTTAACTTCTAAAAAACACTCTGCTAGCACTGGTAGAATAAACTCAAGTAGGGGGGATGTAACGGGGCCTCTTTCGATAAACAGTAGTTACCACGGGTGAGGTTCACAATGGAAGTGCTACAGAATATGAAATCTAATATTTTAGACTTGTTGTTTAAGATATTATTGTATTGATTTAGGCCATTTAACGTCAAAAACTCGGAGAGTAACGCATTCAAATCAGAGTTACTGGGTTCTGGGTTCTGGGTACAGGTACATGGGGTCGGTATTGGTAAGCCATCTAATATTAGCGAGATTAAAGTCCCCTAAAATCAATATTTGTTCATTGTTATTAAATAACTTATGAACATTTGTGGTAAACATCTCCAGTGTATCGCGATGAATTGGTGGCGGTGGGTATACTCCACCGATATAGATTTTATTGTTTAAATTTTTAGAGGAACTGATATCAACACTGATCCATAAGTCTTCAACGTCGCTTTCAAAGTGGGATAGTCTACAAGATTTCAAAGTTTTCAAAACAGCAATCAGAACCCCTCCGCCGTCTTTACGAGTTTTATATCTGCTTGACTCACGATCGCGCCTATAAACTAGATATCTGTCATCAAACAACTCAGAATCATTGACACCGCTATTCAACCAAGTCTCTGTAAGCACTACAATGTCATAATTATGTATAGATATGTTATGGTAAAAGTTAATAGTTTTGGTTTTTAAGCCTCGTACATTTTGATAGTACACTTGAAGTGGACAATTGAATGTGACTAGATAATAATATTAGGAACTTGCAACTTAAAACATTAGTTAATAAAATTAAAATTATGCTAAGGATTTAATCTTATCTAGGCTATTGATAACAATACTTTGAGAAGACTCGTCTTTTTTCATGAAGACCTTGCCGTGTCAAACCCAAATAAATTTGAAACCTAGTTCTTTGCCGCGAATCCGAGCAGCGGCATGGATAGCTTTATTAGCCGTAGATAGATGTTCCGTGACGTAAATGGGCTGAGGTTTCTCCGCTGCGATACCGAAGTGACTAGTGTTCAGTTTCTGTTGGTTGTTGTTTCTGTTATATTTCATTGAAGTGGCAAGGAAATTGTCACGCAGACGAGGACTACTTTTCTATTACAGCCAAGAATTTGGCTAAACAAATTGCTTCTATTGAGCAATGCTCTGACATGTTATATTATTCAGCCAATAATTTGGTATCAAATATTGACATTAATCATAATTTAAATTAGAAGTTAAGACAACAGAGGCAACCTCTAGCAATAATGTACAGATTTGCAAAATAAAATCAAATATAAGTTTAAAATCAGTAAATAATATTAACCTGGTGCATCAAAATATTCAAGGATTTATGAACAAAGATTTAGAAGTAGAATTATTTATGAATTTTAATAGTATTGATATTCTTTGTATAACAGAACATTGGCTTAAAAGCCACCAGTTCTTATTCAATTTTAATAATCACCAGGTTGGTAGTTCGTTCAGCAGAGTAAATGCTTTACATGGTGGCTCATTAATTTTAGTCAGTAACCAGCTTAAATTTAAAGACCTTATTAAGAAGGATATTGTGAGCCTATCTGTTGAGCAGACAGTTGAAATAGCCTGTATAGAATTGGAGCAGTTTATTGTATTGAGTGTGTACAGACCTTCAGGATTGTATGACTGCTTTGAAAAGGTAATGGATGTAGTTTTACACAGGATTTCTAACTCGAATAAGCCTATTATCACTTGCGGTGACTTTAATGTTAATTTATTAGAAAATTCAGGTTCTTGTAGTAAAATAATAAGTTTGTTTCATTCTTACAAACTTGTAAACCTATTCTTGGAGCCCACAAGAAAAACCACTACAAGTGTCACATGCCTAGATAATATTTATACAGATGTTATACCGAGCCACAAAGAAATTATAAATTTACTGGTTTCAGACCATTGCGGGCAAAGGATTACTATTCCTTACCAAAACAACAAAGTGGCTAAAAAAGATATCACTGTTAACCCCAAAACTGCAAGTCGCTTGGAAGCTTTTAAAGTTAAACTCATTAACAAATTACCAGCTTTGTCTATTCATGGTGATCATAATCAACTATATGATGACGCTGCGTCTCCGCTACCGCGCGTGTTGATCGCACTAAATAAGCTCGTGGAAGCCAACCCGGACTGCGATCTGTTCGACAATAAGTTCGCCAATTTAATGGTCATGTGCTTGCATTTTTGTGAAAACAATGTTATTTAATTGTTGTTATTCATCTATGTGTTATGTTTGTACTTGTTATGATATGTATATACTGCGATTTATGTAATTGGCTGCTCAAGCCGTGTAAATCAAATAAACAAATAAAAATAAATATAAAATAAAATGACTTTTTTAATACATACTGTAAACAATTTAATTCTTCATTTATCATTTATCCCAAGACTATCTCGATTAATAGTAACGCATCTTTCAGTGATTGGGCTACCATTGGTATTTATAAAAGTAGAACACGGCTTTATGAGCTGTACAATGAAAGGGCTTATGTAAAGACTCCTGAATTTAATTTATATGTTAGAAATTATTCAAAATTATTTAAAAAAGTTTATAGTTGTAAGGGGGTGTGTAGTAGGCAGAGTTATAAATAAAAGTCCGTCTGCTGAGAAGTACTCACGATTATATTGAGTAACACCCACACACACAACACAGAAAACAGTCAGAAGGAGTACAGTACAGTCACAATACGGTAGGCACACACAATAGTCACGGCACAATAACAACACGACTTCGAAACACTAGAAGTAACGATAGGCGAACAAGGCACCACGAAATATCGAGTGCAGCCGGGCGTTGCATAGGCAAGTTTTGACTAAAGGTCGCGGCAAGGTGAACGGACGATCGCTGCGCGGCACTCGGTGCTTGCCGGCTACGTCAAGGTGACGTAGCTCGGCGTGCGCGAGTCCAGTAGCTTACGTTATCTTGCCGGTGGTCCGTCATCGACCGGCGTATTGTCAATGTGATATTATAAATAAATGTAAATAAATATTATGATTATTTGTGTTTGTATATAAATGTGTTGTGTTGTGTAGGTTTATAATATTGATAAATAAATGGTATGGTATGTACCCCTCACCATCCAGAGACCGTCATGGGCGATAAAAGTCTGGGAATTTTACCCGACGTCCGGAACGAGTTGTATGCTGTTTTATGTCTGGAGTTGGAGTATCTTCTTCCTGGCCAGCTTTGTCGGCCAATATGTAGGCTGGCTTTAGGCGGTCTATTGAAACCGTGACCTCTTTTCCCTTATTTAAATTTTAAAAACTTTATCACCCCTGAGCAGAGCTTTGTGAGGACCTGTGTATGCTGAATGCAGCGAGCCACGTAATGCGTCTTCACGAAGGAACACGTGATCAGTGGTCTGCAGATCCTTAAAAATAAAAATACTCGTCTTGTGGTGATGACAATACTCGTCTTGCTGGAGTTGGTTGCAACTTTTTTGCGAAGTTATGGATGCGCGCGTTAAATTCCGTGATGTCGGTCGTTCCGTCATCACTGGGAGTAAAAAATTCTCCTGGGAGTCTTAGCTGCTCGCCATATACTAGCTCGGCGGAACACGCTTGGGCATCCTTTTTGAATGCGCTCCTTATGCCAAGCAATACCCACGGCAAAGACTCTGTCCACTTGTCATTGGCATGGCACATGATGGACGCCTTGAGTTGCCTGTGAAATCGCCCCACCATGCCGTTGCACGCTGGATGGTATGCCGTTGTCCGTTTGTGCTGGAAACCGAAACATTTAGACAGTTGTTCGAACAGAGCCGACTCAAACTGATGGTCTCTGTCCGTAACAATGGCAGTAGGGCAGCCAAACCGGGCAACCCATCCGGACAACAATGCTTTAGCCACTGTCTCAGCAGTAATGTCTACAATAGGTATGACCTCTGGCCACCTGGTAAATCGGTCTACTGCCGTGAGACAATATCTAAAGCCTTGTGAAATTGGAAGCGGGCCCACAAGGTCGATATGGATTGTGGTAAACCTGGCGCGTGGGAGGTGAAACGCACCTAAAGGCGCGGAAACGTGACGCTCACCTTAGGTCGCTGGTATGCGAGACAGGCTCGTGCCCACTCCCTGCAGTCCTTCCTGACGCCTGGCCAAACAAAGCGCTCTGCGATTAATTTTGCAGTCACTGAGACGCCTGGGTGGCTGAGGGAATGCAAGCTGTCAAAAATTTGTTTCCGCAGCATTTTAGGTACAAATGGCCTGGGGGCCGCTGTACTGACGTCGCAGTACACAGTTGCACGCTCCCCTGGGACTTGTACCTTCTTCAGCACTAGTGAAGATCCCTTTTGAAGCAGTGTCTTAAGTTCTGGATCTGTAGCTTGTGATTCAGCGAGGATATCGTGACTGACTGGAGTTTGTAGCTCCTCGAGGCGGGATAAGGGGTCGGCCACGACATTGTATTTGCCGGAGATGTGTCGTATGTCGGTGGTAAATTGGGCGATGTAGTCTAGGTAGCGGAATTGCCTAGGCGAACAGTTCTTCTTCCGCTCGTGGAATTTGAAACTGATCGGCTTATGGTCTGTATACACGACGAAGTGTCTAGCCTCCAGCATGTGGCGAAAGTACTTGATGGCCTCGTAAATGGCCAGCAGTTCCCTGTCATAGGGAGAATACTTTGCTTGCGAAGGGCTGAGCTTCCGAGAGAAGAATGCTAATGGCTGCCATCCGTCGTCGCTGAGCTGCTGTAACACGGCGCCGATTGCAGTATCCGACGCATCGGTGACCAATGCGAGTTTGGCATTGCAATCGGGGTGTGCTAATAAAGCAGCATTAGCCAGGCTTTCCTTGCAGTCCTCAAATGCCTGCAAAGTATCCTCCGCAAGACATATAGGATGCGAGCCCTTTACGTTGCCATTCAAGAGGTTGTGAAGTGGCGCCTGTATTTGAGCTGCGTGGGGCAAGAATCGCCTGTAAAAATTGATCATGCCCAAAAATCGGCGCAACTGACGGACGTCCTTAGGCTGAGGGAACTTCTTGATGGCGTCCACCTTGATGTCAAGTGGTTTGGTGCCCTTTTCGGAGATATGGTAACCTAAGAATGTTACTTCCGAGACACCGAAAACACACTTGGACGAGTTTATCAACATGCCGAAGTCCTTCATCCTGGTGAAAATGGTGCGAAGGTGTTCCTCGTGCTCTGCTTCTGTCCTGGAGAAGATCAAAAAATCGTCCAAATAGCAGTAGCAAAAGTCCAGTCCTCTCGTCATCTCGTCGACAAAACGTTGAAATGTCCGGCCTGCGTTGCGCAAACCAAACGTCATGTACGGGAATTCGTACAGGCCGAACGGTGTGGTGATCGCCGTCTTCGGGATGTCGTCCTGGCTGACAGGTATCTGATTATAGGCTTTCACGAGGTCAATTGTGCTGAAAACTCGACAGCCTGAAATGCTGTGTGCAAAATCGTTGATGTGCCTAATCGGGTACCTGTCAGAAACGGTTCGCGCGTTGAGCATGCGGTAATCTCCGCAAGGTCACCAACCATTGTCCTTTTTCGGAGCGAGATGAAGTGGTGATGACTAAAGACTCTCCGAGGGTCTGGCAGTACCATTGGCCAACATCAGCTGGAACTCCTGCTGAGCAATCTTTAATTTGTCCGGCGCTAATCGCCGAAATGAAGAAGATACTGGGGGGCCTGGGGTCGTGTGAATATGGTGTACGGTGTTATGCGGGTGATGTAGGGAAAGCTATGTAATATTTTGTGATACCTTGAATCGCCAGAAGTCACCTTTACAGAAAATAAAGACGAATCTGGCGAGGCTAAAGCTAAAGAAAAAAGATTGGTGCTACTATCTATTAGCCGTTGATTTCTACAGTCAACGATTAATGAGTAAAAACACAGAAAGTCCACTCCGATGATCGGTTTAGTAACTTCAGCTACTACAAAACGCCACTTAAAGTATCTACGAAGTCCAAGATTAAGGTTCAGCTCGAGGAAACCATACGTTGGAATGGGCGTCCCATTCGCAGCCACGAGTTGGTAGTTCGTAGGTGCACGACGGTCGCTGAGCAGACGACGAGGTTAGGCGCAGAGGTCGCTTCCAGTATCGACCAGGAACTGCGTCTTCGTGCTTCGGTCTGCGACGAATAGGCGACCAGTGGAAGCGGGGCGGTCGTCTGTCACCATTGCCAACTGCCCGCGGCGTTTCCCTTCTTGTAGTCGCAGGGTTTGATGCAACGCTTGGCCTTCTCACCGTGCGTGGAATGATACCAGCATTCTGGGTGGTTCCGGTAACTGAAATTTGAGCGGGTTGATGATCGGTGGCGTGAGTTGCATTTCGTATCGCGATCACGGCTGCGCGATCGATTTCGGGATCGGCTGTCACGCAGCTGTACCGTCAGGTCTTTCATGGCACGTTTGAGTTCCGCGATTTCGGCTGCCATCTCACTCACCGTGGGTCCTGCTGCCGAAGTTGAAGCCACGTGGCTTAACGCGATATCCTGAACGCGGTCTGCCAGCTCTGCCAATGCCTCCAAGGTGCTGTGAGGTTGCGATGCCAGGAGGGGCTGGATGCTACTGGGGAGTCGGCTGCTCCAAATAGTGCGCACAAAATTGTCGGGCACAGTTGGTCCGGCTAGCCCCTGTAGATGGCGCAAAAACTGCGACGGCTTCCTATCTCCCAGCTCCTCATGCATCAGCAGCTGCTTCACCTTCTTCTCCTGGGAGGCTGAGAGTCGCTTCACCAATTCGTTCTTCAACTTGTCGTACCGGTTGGTGGCAGGAGGGGACATGATGACATCCTTCACCTCTTTTGAGAACTGGGGGTCGAGGTGGCCGACCACATAATTGAATTTGGTGACGTCATTCGTCACCCCTGCGTTCTCAAATTGTGCCTCTATTTGAGCGAACCATATGTCCGGCTCTTCTGGCCAAAACGGTGGTAACTTTAATGCCACACGGTAAATTTCGGGTGCATTGGAAACGCGCTTTGCTTGGCGTGATCGTTGCGTGATATGTTTCGTCGGCTGTGATGACGCGGTGTGCTCGAACTCACTATCACTCATTTTATTAGTGTTCTATTCGGGGTCACCAGTATAGTTGTAAGGGGGTGTGTAGTAGGCAGAGTTATAAATAAAAGTCCGTCTGCTGAGAAGTACTCGCGATTATATTGAGTAACACCCACAAGTTTGTTGTTTGGCCAAGTCGCGTTATTTGAGTTGGAAGATTAAAAACAGTAGTAATATAATTAGGACGACTTGGAATATTATTAATTGTGAAACGGGAAGGTCTAGTAAGCGAGATACTGACTACAGCCTGTCTATTAACGACAATATAATAAAATCAGACTCAAGTCGCTGCGGCCTTTGAAAATTTCTTTTCAGATATTCCCATTTCAACTACCAAATCCTTAAACTCATCACCTTCTCTTCCGGAGTCTTTGCTTAAGAAAAATGTTAAAGTTTGCGATTCGGAATTTAATTTTGAACATATTACCTGTAGAGACATAATTAAAACCTTTCACACTTTAAATGTAAAAAAGACTGCAGATCTGTGAGGTAATTCTGTAGAAGTTGCTAAGTCATTGTAGCATTGACATTGTAGCACCTACTTTAGCTGTTATCTTTAATAATTGTATCGACTGTGGGGAGTTTCCTGACCTAATGAAAAATAGTAAAATAATACCTTTGTTTAAATCAGGTAGTACATCAGACCCAACAAATTATAGACCTATTTCAGTACTACCTACATTTAGTAAAATTTTTGAGAAATTAATTTTAGAGCAATTACAAAGATTTTTTAATAGACATAAATTATAACATAGCAAACAGTTCGGTTTTACAAGGGGTCGTTCAACTACTGATGCCGGTGTTGAACTCTTAGGACATATTTATGATGCATGGGAAGATAAATGCGATGCCTTGGGCATTTTTTGTGATTTATCCAAGGCATTCGATTGCGTTCTTCATGAAACGTTAATCAGGAAACTCCGCCACTACGGGATCCGGAACACCGCTCTGGAACTTCTTATTTCATACTTGAGTAATAGGATTCAAAGCGTTGACGTTAATGGTAAAAGATCTCCCGGATCTATAGTAACAATGGGAGTTCCACAGGTTTCAATTCTTGGTCCGTTCTTGATTCCTATTTATTTGTTAATGACTTGCCTTACCTCATAAAGGATCATGATATAGTGTTGTTTGCGGATGACACTTCACTTTTGTTTAAACTTAAACGTCAGCAGCTGGTTACTGACGATGTAAATAGCGCGATCTCAAAAGTAGTTCACTGGTTTAATGTTAACAATTTACTTCTCAATGAGAAAAAAACCAAATGCATTAAGTTTACGTTACCTCACGTTAGGCAGGTGAAAACTAATGTGTTGATGATGGGCGAAGAATTGAATCCTGAAGATAGCACAGTATTCTTGGGCTTGACTTTGGATGCTAAGCTTCAGTGGGGCCCACATATAGATAAACTGTCAAAAAAGCTAAGCTCCGCAGCTTATGTTGTTAGAAAAATTCGTAATTTAACTGACATAGAGACAGCCCCTTTAGTGTACTTTAGCTATTTTCACAGTGTAATGTCGTACGGTATTCTGTTGTGGGGAAATGCCGCCGACATTCAAACTGTCTTTGTTTTGCAGAAAGGAGCTGTGCGATCAATTTATAAATGAAGTCCCAAACACTCTCTTAGAGAGAAAGGACAATGCTCACAATGTATAGGAAAAAAACCCAAGCCCGGCGCTAAAGAAATGTAACTCAGATTTTTCGTATTTATATGTGACAACATATTAAGTATGTGGCGTTGTCAAAATCCATTTCCTAGTTGTTTTTTTAAGGAGCTATACTTAATAAAAAATGGCGAATTCATATGAGACCTAAGTATGACATTTAGTCATCTATTTTAACAACGCCACCTACATAATGTAACCTGCTATGTACTGTCGTGTCGGTGCCAAAAAAACAAAGGTATTTAAATGAAATTATTTTATTATTACATATTACGATTACTGGTTTTCTAAGTCTAAGATTACATTTTCTAAAGTGTGTCCGGGATGATTGAAATCATCTTGGTGTCTGGCCCAACCCAAGTAATACAGCACACTCATAACATGGGCGCAGCTGCCCAAGGTCCTTTTGCCGTGGATACAGGAACAATAATGCTCTGAAATTGCGTTTGTAGCAGTTTCTCTTCTATACAAAATATAAGTGTAATACGTGTTGTGTCTTACATGTCGCGATTGTATACGGCATCTTATTAAAACACTGTCTTCGCCATTTATTGCAATGAGCATCGGATGTCTGTACACTTCAATTTCATAGACACCTGTTTGTTTTATGTGCTCACTGCAATACGAGCGTGCTATTTTACAGTGGTAAGTACCCACGGCAAACAATATCAAGTCCTCTTGTGAGAGTCTGGGGAAATCTTCGAACGCTTGGTCATTCGCTTCCAAGCGAACAAACCCGGCTCTTTGCCTGTTTAAGTTGTGCTCAAAAACGTAGTCGGACAAAAGATTTGGCTTGTGCGCGTTTCTATTTATAATTTCAATAAATTGCTCAGTGTATTGGCTGTCTTCATAGGGCTCTTGGAACGCATTGATCAGTGCAGCAGCTATTTTATAGTCCGTAATTGTTGAGGGTAATGCTCGATTAAATACCCTGTATCTGAACATTTTAAAATCGCGTTTAAATCTTCCATTAATTGTCTCTACAACCCATCGGCATAAGATGACTAGCCTAGATTTATTGGCTTCTTCACATGTCAACTGGCTTTCACCACGCCTTTTAGATGGGGGTATATGAACTACATAGCCATATGACTCGAGCAGAGGAACTGCATCACGGAATCCCTATCAAGAATTAACGTATCGTCTTGTTGAAGGTAATGGTAAAGTGGTGCCTCTTCATATGGCCCTTCATGATTTTGTAAAATCTGCTGCATGATTGAAGCGTCTGAGGTTGTGGCTGCGTATGGACCTGTGACATCTAAAATATGTCCATCACCGCAAACCAACATAAAAGGTTTTATCAGATTTGTATACTTGTGGAGACTGTAGCTTTTCCTTTGGAAAAGGAAATTGGAGCTTTTTTGAATGAAAATGTAACTACCATCACATATTATCAACGCTTTCGGCGGTAGGTCATTCCCAAAGATGTAGTTGGGGAGAATTCGGTTTCTTCGGATTACTTCTTCTCTGCTGATATGGTTCAGGCCCAAATGAATAGGAACAAAGTCATTGTAAAGACATTGTCGCGCCAACTTAACTTTTCGGTCTATACTTTGCCGAGATTTATTAAAAATCGTTGCCAATCTAGTACTGGGTTCGCCCGTTCTTATTTTAGAGAGGTATATGCCCAGATCTTCTCGTGCAGAACTTGATCTGTGAGACAAGGTTGGTACTTGAACGAATAAACTATTGAATTGTTCGTGACTCAAGCCAGTCCAAAAATGTAAATCAGCTTGTGCTATTTCGTTTACATTATCGAAATTCATTTGACATCTCCGTTCCAATGCTAGGGTATACATATTCACAATGTCTTCAAAAGTATCACTGTTAAAGTCTGTTTGATGATGTAGCACATTGTTAGGCATGTCTTCCAAGGATGTATTTCGCAGATGATTTTCACAAATCCTTGCATGCTGGGGTATGTATAGTCGGTAAAAATAAAAATACCTTGATTGAATTAGGCATTTGCCGGAGTTGCATGTTACCACAGTTCTCCATCATACAGTGACGGGAAGTGTTGGCCGCCCTAGTGAAACCTGGAACTGTGATTGCGGCACCAGCGCGGCGGATAAGAGGAGCTGGCGGTTCAAGACGTAACGAATGGTCGATCCTATGCCAACAAGGATGGCATATCGACCTCGTTCCATCGAAAGCTAACTGTAACAAACAATTAAATTGTAACTACCATTTTGACAGCGATGATGTGATTAGGTGGGTGATAGTGATGAATAATTTGGTCCTCATGGTTGACAGGGTTCCACGAACGAGGTATTCCGCGGTCGTTTTTCTGTGTTATCTTTTTATTCGTAGCTCTATTTCATGTCTTATTACAGTTATTACTACTGCAACGACTTATACCGTAACTACGGTTACGGTGTGATTCGCTTTATGCGATTTTAACAATTAATCGATTTGGGTGCTAGGATGGGACAAAATGGCTTTTATATTATCGCCTTGTTTTTATTCCACTAAAGAACTTTTCGATTGTAAAAAGTATATTGTTTATTTATTTATTATTAATAACAATTTTTCAATTCCATGACGATACATTATAAAAAATAAGATTTGCACACCTGCTTACAGGTGGAATATTGTAGGTACATAGCATTTAAAGACTGTAATTAATAAAAAAAAATAAGTAAATGCCTGTTCTATTCTATAGGTTCTGCGTAGGTACACGCATAGACAAATAAAAATATATAAATAATGATGTTGTCTTACCTCTCGTAGCGGTTGCAACTCAAGTTCTGGAAAATACGCTCAACGAAGTCTCTCCGGGAATCGAAAAGACGTTGTGTCAGAACGTGTATCCGAATACCTCGGTATAATGACCGATTACACACAACACACGTATTCATTTAAAAAAATAACCAATTCTGAAGCTTATCCAAGTCCAAAGTAATGCCAAAGTCGTATGCAGCGGGCGGGATAATATATCAAAAGTCGGTTAAATAACAAATAAGCGCACATATCTCAACGAAGTATAACGAAGGACTGTGCATCGGGACTCGGGAGACAATACAATGACTGACTCATACGGCGGCTACCTGATAAGGTACGAGAATACGGGGAACCTATAAGTGCGAGTGAAATAGCAGGGTCCGTCTTTGTAGCGATGGAAAGGCTTTGTGTATAACCGGTTTGGTTTGGTGCCTCTGCGCTTTGCAACGGCTACTGAAACTGGATTATACTGGTTAGCGTAATATGTAAGATGGCTAAATAACACTTTTAAAAAGGAAATATCTATAAAATGAAAAGAAGAAAGAATAATTAGAAAAAAATAAGAATTATGCCTAATATGTAAGAATTATGCCTGTTATAAAAGAATTAGTAAAATCTTACGTTTAGAAACGAATTTTGATTATGTTTCTTATTTAGTATTAAATTACTATTTGTTTATAAAAATATGAGATATGTTCCGTTCGCGCCGGGCCTGGGTTTTTTTTGAGCATTGTCTTTTAAGGAGATCAATGTAATGACTGTGCCTTCTCAATATATTTTTGAAAATCTTTTATATGCCCATAAAAACATTAAATTGTTTAAGAAATACAGTGATATTCATAATATAAATACTAGGAACAAACACAAATTTGTTGTACCTTCAACAAGGCTCAAGAAAATAGGTGGCTCGTTCAGATGTCAATAAACGCACGCGGTGTATGCTTTTATAATAAACTTCCAAGCCAAGTACAAAGCCTCAGCCTTAATAAATTCAAATCATTCATTAAACGTAAGTTGTGCCAGAAAGCGTTTTATACCGTAAAAGATTATATTGATGACAAAAAGGCTTGGGAGTGAGCTGCTCCAATTTATTTATTTTAACGTTCTTTTACTGATTTTTTTTATTAGAAACACAATGACAGCCATATTTACTTTATTAAGTATAATATTATTATTATTTTAATTATTGTGAATGTGAGGACTATGTGGGTCAAATATATTATCTCTCTTTCTTAGTTACTTTTAATGATAATCTGGCGGTTTGGGTACTTTATGCGGCCTACCCAAATGTCCTTTCTTTGGTATTGTTCGTCTATTCGTTGAGCTCCTTAAGTGCTGAGTTGAGCTACACGATTACTGACAAATGCGGGCACTGACTGGACAGGTCCACTCAAATCTGTATGGTTGTTTCTTCAAAAGGCCATTTCAGACACAAATCTACATGGTCCTCCAATGATCTGACCAAGATCATCTCTGGATTTTATATATGTCGGAGAAGGGTAGGTGTGTGTTCGTTATTATCAGCCATATTTTGACTACTGTGGGCTTACTATGGGTAGTGTTGGTTATTGCGCAATAGAAAAACGGTTTCCAGTTCAAATCAAATTATAATTTCAGATCAAATTAATCACACTAGCAATTCACACACTGTAGGTACACAAAACAACTACGGAGCGCGAGACAGTTTCTAGGCACTTATTGTCCGTACGATGTCCGATAGTAAAAAAAGGCTGCTCCACGCTGCTGTAGCCCTCTCGTCGACTCGCATTGACGTCAGGCTAGACTCTGTCGAACGCCGCTAGGCGGCGCTGGCGCCCCGATTTGTCAAATCACCGACGTATTTCCGACACGGCCATCCTGCTTGCACACGTCCTCGTGTGTTAACCTGTAAAGAAAAATACTCGAAAGAAATCTGTTGAAATCTCAAATTTTATTTCTAGTCTTAAGTTCGAACAAACAAAAATTGCAGAGTTCAGAGCATTACTCACTATTTTATTCTCAAATCTCAAGATTACAAACAAAATAATCAACTAAGCTGCATGTGATTCATACTTTCTAGCTAGTAACTCAAATCACCGACGTATTTCCGACATATACATATTGACATTAATGAACTTTTTAATATACAATGACATGAATATTTACTATGTAAAGTATTTTTTTTATTTTGTTTATTATTGTGAATGTGAAGACTATGTGGGTCATTGATTTTTCTTTTTTTTTCTTTTCTTAGTTAGTTTTAACCATGGTCTGGCAGTTTGAGTACTATATGCGCCTACCCAAATGTCCTCATCTAGTTTTAAAACATGTGATTGACGTGTAAAAGTGTTTGTATAAACCTACTTACAGAAAATAAATCATTTATCATATATACAGAAACCATCAACGGGTCATCGTAGTAAAATAATACGAATACAAGTTTTTGACGTGGAAGAATTCACAAATTCGCCATGTGATTGTAGAGCCAATATTATGTGTCCAACATGTTGTGGGAAATGTGTTTAATGATGATATTTATAAATGTTAAGGATATTTTAAGCAAATTGCATTCAAAAAATGTGAATACAATAGACGTAGATATATTTAGTAAACTATTCCGCTTTACTATTCTTAAAGAGTCTTAAAATGGAATGGATTTCAGCCAAGTCACGCCTGAATCAATTAACTAATTATATTTCTGTTGTTTTATTTCTATCATTCTTGTTAATATAATGTACGTCACGAACCTATCTACACACCAGACAAATAGTTAAATTTAGCAAATATAAAATAAAAATGTTGTATGTACTATGCATGTGTTCCTATTACACATCAAGAGTCAAATTATATTAAACTTAGTTAATTAAAATTACTTAAAACTTCTTTATGGTACACTTACATTTTATACACATACGTACACTTTTTTATTGTTCATGTCTGTACTCATTATGTAAACCTATTGATTTGTCATAGTACATTAGGAATGTGCTGATTTCTGATGTAAATTAAAATTATTAATTTAACTTTATAGCTATGAGGCTCACGATGGGTAGAAAAGAATACGATCTGCTTCCTATAAGGGAATGGAAATGTGTTTGTTATGTAAACAATCTGTTCAATGTTACCTTTGGACATTGACTCAGCACTCGGCCCGGATTACGCGCGGCCCAGTTAGAATATTGATTTGATTGCATCTTACACGCATAGGATACAAAGATTTTCTACATTAGTGTGTGTTAAGAAAAAGTTGTATACAGTGTGAGTCTTCATAATGTGCACATATCGAAATGAGGGATTCTATGCTTAATTTGACAAACGGAAAAAATATTTAAAAAAATCTATTTTTATTTTTTTATTTATTTTGTATTTTTTACCCCAATGTAAAAAAACGGTGTAACTTTTAAATGATCTATCGCGATGAAACAAACTCAACTCCATAATGATTGGTAGTAATTAAGTGTTCTTATAAAATGAAAATTGTGGGAAAAACCCCTCCCAATTAAACCCAAAAAACCCTCAATTGAAAATAAACAGGTATTTCGTCCAAAAATCTGTTTTTTTAATCAATTTTTACAATAATCGTAAAAAAAAATCAATAAGACGAATTTTTTTAAATAAAAAAAAATGGAAAAAAAAATGTATTTAGATTTTATTTTTTATTTTTTCCGTCGATAAAATTAAGCATAGATTCCCCCATTTCGATATGTGCACATTATGAAGACACACTGTATAAGCTGTAACATTAGAAATAAATCAGATTTGAATTTTATATTCTTGTCTCATTACCCCTCACTGTGGCGCGTATATGGAATCTATACCTTCACACAACGCTCATGACGTCAGAGACCGTGTTGCCGTCGGGTATGTTTTCAAATCCAAAAATCGAGAATTAATTCATTAAAGCGTACCTTTACCCAACATTTGTGACGCCACTGGCCGAGTTGACATTGGGTATACTTTCGAATTTAGGATTTCCCGCGTAGATATTTTAAAATATACCCGACCGCAACGGTATTCTTTTGACTATTTCATTCTTTCTTTCCTTTTCGTTCCTTTCTTTTACATTTTGCCATGTGTGAGTCAGTACGGTTTAAATTATGTGCTTTCAACAGGAAGTACCTAAAGTGCATAGTAGGGTCCATAGAAATATAAATAACAACTTCTTTCTTATATCTATAAAACTTATATTATACACAAATTATATACTTATCACTATTACTTATCACTGTTCCTATTAGTGTAAAAAGTGATGATTAATTATTTAATAAAATGATAGTTCAAGCCAGTTTAGAGGGTTTTATAACTGACTATTGTGTACGAGCCTTTATTGAGAATTTGGATTTTGAATCGGGGAAAAGTACTCCATGCAATTTAGATTGAAAGCTGATCAAAATAAAAAACAAGAACGATACTTACGATAATTTTATCGACGAGTTTGTTACAAAAAATCTTTAAACGACGCCTTTGTCTGTCTCTGTATTCGTTTGCATAATTAAAAGTGGAGAGACAGTGAAACGGGTATACATTACAGTATATTACAGTATACATTAGGGTATACATTATAGTATATTATAAAATGCAGTGTCCTACATGAAAGTATACCCCAGAAAAATGTTGCGGTCGGGTATATTTTCAAATCCCTAAACACGGGCGTATATATTTTTATTGTATACCTGAACTCAACACTATAGAGCGTTGTGTGAAGGTATAGATTCCATATACGCCACTGTGGCCAAGACACCTTTAGCCATCTCTGATCAGTGTCGTGAGTCTGCGAGACTGGCAGTGAGTGTACCCTTCCCGAACCTGGAATCCTGCCTACTATCCGTCTATAACCTTAGGTCGCTCAAAAAAAAAAAAAAAAAAACTCAAAGCATTTCTTTTAAATAAACCAATTACAGGTACTTTTAAATTGTCAAGGCGTCGTCGGTCAGTCAGAAAAAAATGAAGCTAGTTGCCCATTCCAAAGCGTAGTAGGTTCCTATGGAGAAGAACGGGCAAGAAACTCCACGGACACTCTTTTAAATCAAAATATATGTTACAAAATATTTGTTACATCATTCATGTTGAAATTATACATGTGAGAACAATGTAAAAAGACGTACACGTTAAAAGCGTCCGTAATAAAAATATAGAAACAATTCAAAAATTAAAATAAGCCGTGGCAGCTAAGAGATGACCAGTCCCTACTGACGGCGCCTGTTCACGAACATGACGCATGGATCAGCACCATTTAGCTCAACCATTTTGAAGGGAACTTAACGATCCAACACACACGCCACCACCAGCGAGACATTTGAGTGAGCATGACATACTCTCAGCCGCCAGGGCACATTCAAGTCAATGAAAGACGTACCCAGTAAATGGTAGCTTTATAAAAAGTATGTGGTCACAGTGCTCACACATGTGCTTTGCAATTATACAATATTAACAGATTGAATTTATACAATGCAAAGATAGTTTTTTCCCAATCTTCAGCAGCTCCAACAATATTTTCGAATGCTAATCAACTACATAGTTTATGCGCGCTTATGGAGCTAGACCAGCATTGAGCCAAGCATTTTTGTCAGCGATGTAATCACCCAACGTATAATATGCTTGGCAAGATAGTGTGCGTTTTATACAAGATTTAAATTTCGTTTCATTTAGTTGGAGTATGTGGGGAGGTATTTTATTGTAACATTTTAAACAGTACCCCATGAAGGATGAGTCTACTTTAGCCAGTCTGAAACCAGGTTGAACTAATTGGTCCCTATTTCTCGTACTATAATTGTGTCTTTCACCTCTTTTACTGAAAAGATTAAGATTTTTCCTTACGTACATGATGTTTTCATATATATATTGACAAGGTACCGTCATGATGTTAATACTTTTAAAAAGTTTCCTTAGAGAATCGCGCCTGCGGAGGCCATATATTGCTCTGATGGCTCTTTTCTGCAGAATAAAAATAGACTCGACATCTGCAGCCCGTCCCCATAGTAAAATACCGTAAGACATAATACTATGAAAGTAACTGAAATAGACTAGCCTCGCAGTATCTACATCAGTAAATTGACGGATTTTTCTTACAGCATATGCTGCTGAACTTAGCCGTCCTGCAAGAGATGTTAAATGAGGACCCCATTGCAGCCTTGAGTCGAGCGTGATCCCCAGGAAAACTGTTTTATCCACGAATTCTAGTTTCTCCCTATTCAATACTATATCACAATCCTTACTTTTAACATTCGGTAAAGCAAATCTTATGCATTTAGTTTTTTTCCCATTTAATACTAAATTATTAGCAGTGAACCAATTTTGAACCTGCAGTAGGGCGTTATTTACGTCGTCAAGATTTGATGCACGTCTATTTATCTTAAAAATTAAAGAAGTATTGTCAGCAAATAACACCATTTGTGGTTGGTTTTTTAATAAATGGTCAGGAGGGAGATCATTAATATATACTAAAAAGAGGAAAGGACCCAATATCGAGCCTTGTGGAACACCCATTTTTACTTTTAGACCCAATGAATTTATACCATTTATTTGAACTTGCTGTTGTCTATCATTTAAATAAGATTTTACTAAACTGAGCGCAAGTTCACCTAATCCGTAATGCTGAAGTTTCAAGAGTAAGGTTTCATGATTTACGCAATCAAATGCCTTGGAGAGGTCACAAAAGATTCCTATGGCATCTTGAGCTTCCTCCCACGCTGCAAATATGTGTTTTAATAAGGTGACACCGGCGTCAGTCGTAC
Source organism: Eupsilia transversa (assembly GCA_914767815.1). Taxonomy (NCBI): domain Eukaryota; kingdom Metazoa; phylum Arthropoda; class Insecta; order Lepidoptera; family Noctuidae; genus Eupsilia; species Eupsilia transversa. Next base: position 6,020,417 of record OU611873.1, on the reverse strand, counting down.
AACGTCCTTTGGTGAAACCATATTGCTGATCGTGTAAGATTTGGTTGATGTTAAAATGATTAAGCATTTGATTGAGCATTACCTTTTCGAATACCTTGCTGAATACCGGCAGCACGGATACTGGTCTATAATTGTTTGTGTCTTTACTGTCTCCAGATTTAAAAAGTGGTATAACTTTACTGTATTTCATTAAATCCGGGAAGACCCCTTGATCCACACATAAATTAAATATTAAAGCTAAGTATGGTGCTATAGTCTCGATTATGGATGTACAAACTTTGATAGATAATCCCCATAGATCTTCGGTCAATTTTATTTTGATTTGCCGGAAAGCTTTCATAACTATCATAGGGTTTATATGCTTAAATTGAAATTCAACCGGGCAGCCTGGAACGTTCGTTTTCAATAAACCAATTGAGACATCGGGTGAAGAATTTAAAGCTTCCGTCGTTTTAGATGGTATATTAGTAAAGAAATGTACAAATTCTTGAGCTACTTCTAAGTTAGAGCTGATGGCACCACGTGAAGTCTCCAATGCGTAATCACTGTTTCGTATTTTTTTCCTATTAGTTTCACTATTAATAACTTTCCAAACTGTTTTTATTTTATTTTCTGCTGATTTAATCTTGTTGCTAATGTACAGGGCTTTAGCTATCTTGCAGGTATTTCTAAAAAAATTGGAATATGTAGTAACATACTTGTTGAAACTTTCTGTGTTAATGTAAGGCTTAAGGCCATACAGCTCGAACAGTCTTTCCCTACTTATCCTAATACCTCTAGTTGCCCAATCACTAAATATAAAATTAGGGCAAATATTTTTTGTTTTCTTTTCAAAAGTTTTATTGAATTCAGTGTGCACTACTGAAAAGAAATCCTCATACAAATTATTTGCATCGTGCATATTATGGTCCACAACATTTAACTTATTATTTAGGGTTCTATTGAATCTATTTAATTTGCCAGTTGTTATTGGTCTAAATTTTATTTGCACTTTTTGCAAAGGTATTTTATACTTAAAAGTTACAGTTTGTCCGCTATGATCAGACGGCAAATAATTTACTATAGCTTTAGAAAAAGAATCACAATCGCAGAAGACATTATCGATACAAGTAGCAGAAGTTGGAGTTACTCTAGTCGGTTCTGTAAAAATATTAGATAAATTGAACGATTTAAAAAGGCTTAATAATCTACTGGTATTTAAATTATCTTCCAGAATATTAGTATTAAAATCACCACAAATAATTGCGGATTTGTTACCGGAGGCAAGTTTCGCTAGGACATCTTCCATTATTGACTCAAATAAAGAAAAGTTCTGATAATTAGGGGGTCTGTACACGCACACTACCACATGCTTATCCAGCTCAACACAGGACAGTTCGATGCAATGTTCAACTGATAAACCAACTATGTCGTTACGTTGCTTAGTTTTTAAACAATTTTTTATCAAGATTAGAGAACGTCCACGTAGCATAGATTTACGGTTAAAACAACTGCCCATACTATAGTTCTCAAAGTTAATTAGCATTTGGTAATCCTTTAACCAATGTTCAGTAAAACAATGTCAAACTTTGTTTTTTCTAAAAACATTTCAATTTCTAATAATTTGGAAGAAATACCTTGAATATTTTGATGAAATAATTTCAAGGCATTCTGCTGATCTCCTTTTTGGTAATTACTTATTTTAGAGCCAGAAGAAACCTTGTTGAAGTTAGGTATAAGAATATTCTTACTGGTAACTTCTGTTGTCTTACAAACTAGTTTAAATGACTATCCGGAGTTGACCCCAAGACCTCAATGTCATCACCAGGCAGTGAGCTCATAGTGAGTGAGGGTAATGGAACCTCCTTCGTACAATCTGTATACATACTTATAGCATTTGAGCTACATTTATTCTGGTTCACCACCTTATTATTAGTAATATTACTAACCATTGTGGTGTTGATAACACAAGACTTCGACATACTACTTATGTCTGAGTTTATATAAAATGATAATAGCCTTGCTATTATGTGTCTAAAACTAACAGGCAGATACACAGTATCCCTAGTCGATTTTAAAATGATTTAGAATGTTCAACAAAAATGTTGGTGTCAAGAAATATAAACTTGTCACTATAATGACTAACTAAGAAATGCATATGCTTATTAAGCATATGAATATAATTGTTTTGTCTATTTGTCAATCTTTCAAAATATGGGAAAGCACACAATATTATTTTACTACAATTTAACTTCAACAACTCCGCTACACAGCCAGTGATTTCATCTTTTTTTACTTTAGAACTATTACCTATGAATACAGTAATGTTAGTTTTAGGATTATATACATTTCCTGTGACTGATGCCATTATTTGTTTGTAGGTTGACCCTGGCACACAATAATTTTGAGTAGAATAACACAGGTTGTTACTAATTAATTTACCTAAACCTCTTCCTATACTATCTGAGAACATAACTGAATGATAACAGTCATGACTACTGAAATATGGAGAACTACCAATCTCAGGCTTCAACGAATCTTGGCTGAGGATACAGTCTTGAGACAAACTCTCAGTCTGGGACAGGTCCTCCGTTACCTCAGGCTGGACAGCATCAGGGTTTGGAACCTTCTGACAAATACACTGACACATAACTAGCTCATTTGCAGCAAGAATATGTTCTTTAATTTGGTTCTGTGAACCCACATATTTAATGTAAAGGGAACTAAGTCTGTCCTCCAGTACCTGTATGTCATGCTGCAAGCGCTGTGTATCAATTTCATAAATTTTTCTGCTGTCTTCTAATTTGATTTCATAATTTTTTAATTTATTGATTAAAGCAACACGTTCTTTCCACTGTGGAATATTTTTGGAAAAGTGTTTTTGTTGTTTCCTAATTCTATTACATTTTTTAATAATTCTATTTAGTCTTGCATATTTTTTAATTTTCTTATGACTAACTTTATAACTGTAATTCTGTTTCAGCAAGGAATCTTCAGTAAGGTCAATAGTTACTATGGAATGAGGGTTACAATTAGTATTTAATAATTCATTATACAAGTGGTTAGTTTCTTGAACCTGAGTACATTCTATTTCTTTCTCTAAGATGATAATACGACTATTAGCATGAGTCAATTCGTCTTCAAGGTCCCTAATTTTGCTTAAAGCCTCCTCAAACAAGTTACTACAGTTACTGAAACCATCCGTGAGCACCTTCAGTTGATCGCGTTCATCAACAACATTCAGATATTGCTGATATAGGTCTACTAGCTCCCGTTTAAGGCTTGAGTTTTTGTTGACTATCTTCTTAACTTCCTCCTCACTTTCATCATTCTCTTGTAATAATTGATGACATTGGAGTTGCGATGCTTCAAGTTTTTGGAGGGCCGTTCTCAATTTAAGCTCCATATCCTGAGCAGTAGCCTTACGGGTCATCACAGGCATGGTTTCAGGATTTGTTACTGAAATTAGAATAAAGAAACGGTGAGAAGAAGTAGGACAGACAAATAAAATAAAGGTGGAAATGAAAGGGAAAATGGGAGAAGTTAGCGTTGTTCAGTGGTGAAATAAGGTAGGCTACTGAATTGGCTTGAAGAGCTATTATCAAAGCTATATTATCAAATTGAATGTAAAATTTTGATGCCTTTGGATTTTACTTTTCCTTATGTGGGTAGGTTGCTTAGTTTTCTATTTATTTGATTAAAGTTATTAAGTACTTATAACGATATTGCAATAAAAAAAATAACGATCTTGAACGTTTTTAGAGTTATAATATTATAATAAAGATTAGAATAAGACTAACGGAATCTTCGCTAAGTATCGTTTCCTACTATGTAAATAATGCGATTTAGACCCAATACAGAGTGCTAAATCACCGAACTATTTATGTTAAGACTTAACGAGGACGTGTAACAGAGTTAAAGTGACTATCGTGTGTTATTATAAAGTAAAAGTAAAGCAATACTCCCCGTTAAAAATCCGTAGTTCGAACGTCAGCTGTTGCTTTTAGGTTACCGGTGTGTAACCAAACACTATTTTATCTTGATAGATTTACAGGAAAACAATAATCCTCAGTATTTATGTAGTTATATTACGTTTACACATAAAATTAGAACTTAATTTAACTTAATTACTAATTAAAATTAATTTTAAAATACGGAACAAAAATTTGACATGTCACTTGGGCAGTGTTGCCACTTTTCCACTTTTCCTCGCATGGTGCAGACATCCTGAACTTATTTATATATTCATTTATCACATACTAGGTATATGATTCCCTTCCTCCTGGACCTCGAACACGAGCAGACGTGCAATAGACCCCATACAGTTTAATTTTAATTAACAATAAAAAATCAAAGTTTATTCTGCGCAAAAAATAGGAGTGCATAACTCAAAGAAGTAATACTCTGCGGACAGTTGTTAGCACTGTACGCACGCACACCAACGCTGCACACGGACGCCCTCTTGTGTGTGAGTAGCCCCCGTGGTATTGCTGTTTCTGTTGTGCACTCCTCACGTGTTGCGCGCCGCGTCTACGTGTGCGCCGGCCGCCGCTTACTACCTCTGCGCTCCTGGTACCTACTCGCTGCCACAGATTACTGCGCCTGCTTACGTCAAGCCAGCACGGCGCGCATGTGTGCATGTGCGCGTGCCGTCATCTATAATACCACTTGCCCAGCAGTGTCCCATTATATACAGAGGGGTCAAGTTAGGCTGGCGGATAGGAAAAAAGTGCTAAATTCTCGATCGGCGACCAGTGAAGTGACCCCTACGCGGCTCGCTCTGATAAAACCTCTTCACAAGTATTGAACGCCTGGTACTTCTACAATAACTGAACTATCCAACATGCCTCTTCAACGGTCCCCCCCGCCTACCTCACCCGCCCCCGCGCCCGCCACTAAGCCTCGCTCCACGCTCTCTGAGGTATGTGTGCCTGTGACAAGTGAGTCGGATACTGCACCTGAGAGAAGCGGTAACGTAAATGTCAGTGTTAGAAATAAACAACGCAAACAGGGCAATGAAGACATCAAGGAACTCAAAGGGCTGATCTCGTCCTTATCATCTAAAGGTAGACCAAAGCTTCCTTGACCTCAAGCAGAAAAATGAAGAGCTTAAAGAAAGTTTGCAATTTATGTCAGATAAATATGACTTAATTTTTAAAACACTTCAAAACCTGCAAGACGATAGAGCAGAAGATAAGAAGACCATTCAGAAATTGGAAGAAAAGATTGAAGGTCTTGAACGTAAAAGTAGGTCGGCTAGCCTAGAGATACAAAATGTACCCATCTGCTTGCGAGATGACAGGAAATTTGAGTCGAAAGAAGACGCTAGTTTGATACTGAAAACCTTGTCGAGAGCTGTCCACGTGGATATCCAAGACTGTGATATAAAAGACATATACAGAATCCAAACCAACAAAGAAGGAAGTAAACCCACCCCAACCAAAATGCAGCTTATGTTATCACCGTGTGTGCGTCGGCCTCCCTGTGAAAGGCCCCTTAGTCTCTGCTTGGCATTGCCCTGAGTGCAGGAAAAATGTCCGTAGGGACAATAAGGCCGAAACGCCGGTACGAGGTTGTGCGGCAGACGTACAGACTGAGGAGCTGGCGCCCACAACGCCTACGATGACGCAATTGTCAACTTCCGCATCGCCTACGAATATTACGTCAACCGCTCCTTCGTTGACGCCCCAGTCAGTCGCTGCACCACTATCGCCTGTGATCTCTGAGTTCCCGCCGGATGTAGGCTCCGCTTTAAAACTAGTAGTGGAAGAGCTACGCACTTTGCGGTTTGAAGTGATAGAGCTTCGTAAAGACGTGGCGGAGTTGAAGGCATGTAACGACTCCTGCCACATCTGCATGGATGCTATCGAGACCAGGTTGGAGGCGCTGGAAACTCGTCATGATGCCGGTAGCGATCCAACAGCAAATTTAAGTGCGGTGGAGAGTGTGGTCCATCAGCTCAAGAGGGACCTCAATGACAGAGATCAGGAGCTGATGGCAAACGATCTGGTGATAGCGAACGTACCTGAGTCGCAAGCGGAAAGCCCAACACACCTGATTCAGCTAATCGCCACAAAGCTAGGAGTCGCTTTGGAGGACCGCGACATCGTGAGTGCGGAGCGAGTCGGCGGCAGACACATAAAAGCAACAAGCCCCATAGCTTCGACAGTGCCCCGCCCTCGCGCTATCATGGTGCGCCTCGCACGACGTGACCAGCGTGACGCCGTGTTGAACGGCGCCCGTGTGCGACGCGACGCTACCACAGAGAATCTCGGACTCTCTGGAAAACCCGTACGCTTCTTTTGAGAATGAGAGGCTGACCAGGGTGAACCAGCAGTTGTTTCATCAAGCAAGGGCCGCTGCAAGGATTCATGGGTGGCGCTTCGTATGGACGAAGCGTGGTCGCATCTTGGTCCGGCAAAAGCCTGGAGAATCCACTCACAGGATTGCATCTGAGGAGGATATCAATCACATCATTGGACCACACAATAATAAATAAACATTTGTTAGATGCTGAACATTATTTTTTTCCAGTTCATAGTTTTTATCCTAGTTATAATCGTATTGTAAACATGGTGTCTGTGTGTCGTATCTGTCGGGATCTGGGGAGCTGGGAATATCAAAGTGAGTACTGCATTAATGAAAAGAACATAGTTATATTATTTACACATATTATTATATACACACAAACAACAACATTATTTACAAGAAATATTTATTTTATAGTATTTTTAATTCATCATTATTGGGAGCATTATTTTAAAGGTAATATAGTTATTTATTTACTACCAGAATTAAAACATAAGTACAAAAATTATTTACAGAAAGGAAAGAAACTAAATTACTATAATAAATATATCAATAATAAATTATACCTACTATATACATACACTTTTATATACACTTGTACTATTTACATACCATGACTAGGTCAAAATTATTAAAGTTTGGTTTATTCAATGCGGGTTCCCTGGCAACTAATCAGGACGAGTTTCTAATTGCCATGTCACAACACTCAGTAGATATAATGGCAATCAATGAAACATGGCTGAGGCAGGGGGAGGAGGGACGCGCGCCTAAGGTTCCGGGATACAGGTTGAAGCACGTGCCGCGCCCTGTGACTATACGCGGGGGTCGAGGCGGAGGTGTAGCGTTTTACATTAAAACGGGGGTTAGGGCACGAGTACGGCCCCACTCAGAGCAGTCTGATTTGGAGCAGATGTGGTTAAACCTAACTGTGAATGGTAGGAAGTTGTTGATTGGCACTGCATACAGGCCACCCTGGTTTGAATTAACAAAATTTTTGGATGGAATAACTGACAGTATTAGCATATTGGCACGTTACGATCATTTGGTATTACTGGGGGATTTCAATGTAAATTTATTGGATACAAATAATACAAAAACGAAAGATTTGATGGAATTCTTAAATTATACCAATCTAAATCAGGTAGTACAGTCACCAACACATTTTATAGGGGATAGCAGTACTCTCATAGACGTGATCTGTACCGATGTGGGGGTTCGTAATGTACTGGTCAGTCATGTCAGTGAACTTGGTCACCATTCGTTTATTGTGTGTGATACCGTCATAAAGAAGGTAAAAAGCAAACCTAGGCTGGTTGTATATCGGCCTATAAGGGATATATTGGTGGATTATTTTGCAGTAGATCTGAAATTGATGCCATGGTTTGAAATTGGTTCACTGCCCGATGTTAATAGCATGATTGAACATTTTAATGTCCTTATCACCCAATTATTTGACTTACATGCACCCATAAAGAGTAAGATATTTAGGGACCGACCTACGCCGTGGATAACGGATAACATTAAATTGATGTTTAAGATGCGAGACGAGGCAAAAAATAATTATCATAAGGACAAGTTGGAAACAGCAAAGAAATATTATTTGGATTTAAAAAAACTATCTGTTACAGCATTAATGCAGGAAAGGAAGGTATACTTTGATAGGCACATTAATAGTCAGATAAAAAACCCGAAACAGCTTTGGAAAAATCTTAAATATCTGATGTTTTCTCAGAACACAGGGAAGGTACGCTTCCCATACAATTTAATGACCCAGACGAGATAAACAAGGCATTTCTAAATGTACCAGGACAGTGCATACTTCCCACGTCGCAGCTATCATATTTTGAGACGAATAGATTCGGTGTAACTCATTTTGAGCTACGAAATGTGAATGAGGCAGAAATCTCGAAAATAATTAATAGCTTGGGGTCAAATGCTAAAGGGGTCGATGGAGTGAGTCTGGATATGATAATGCTAACGTTACCAACCACCCTTCAGGCGATTACCACAATGATCAATAAGTCGATAGATACCCATACTTTCCCTGACTTGTGGAAGTGTGCTATTGTGCGTCCTTTACCCAAAATCGGCAACCCAACTACTTTTAAAGACCTACGTCCTGTTAGCATTTTGCCTTGTTTATCGAAAGTCTTAGAGAGGGTGGTTTATAATCAAATGATGGAATATTTGGAAGCAAACAATATGCTACCCGACCTTCAGTCTGGTTTTAGGAAAGGCCGTGGGACAGCCACAGCCCTTTCAGACGTAGTGGGGAATATCCTAGAGGCACGGGACAGGGGGGAGGGAACAATCCTTGCACTTCTGGATTTTTCACGGGCATTTGATGCAATAAACACCACTCTGTTACTTTCCAAGTTGGCCTATTATGGATTTTCAACAGAAACAATTCAGTGGTTCACTAGCTACTTACAAAATAGGTCACAGATTGTTGAAATTCAGAAGGAGGATGGATCACATATATCATCCCCCCCTCGTCAGGTGTCACGTGGTGTGCCTCAGGGATCAATTTTGGGGCCCCTTTTATATATCTGTTATGTTGAGAATTGTCTTTGTAGCTACAGAAGTCACATATCCACATACCTAGCTATATGTTTACCACATGCCGCCTTTAAAATCATTACCTATAATAATATTTAGTTAGTCGCAAATATACTTGCATTCAGACACCACGTATTTCATTTATTCAAAATCAGAACAAGCAATAGTGAACCTTAATACAAACACCATATGGTCGCAATCGAGCCGGATACATCCAGTACGGACGCTTGACGAGAGAACAAAAGGTCCACATTCCACAGCAGCGATAAGCCGACCTTTTTTTTGTGCCCATCTGATTCCGAGAATTAGCAAGTTGTTTACTACGAAGACTATTGTAGTTATCTTCTAGTACAGAAGATGGACCCAGAGACGCATAAAAACTGGGAAGAACATGCATATAAAGATGAAACCGAAAACTTACCTACTTGGAGTGATTTGAAGAAGTTCTTAGAATCGAAGTTCCGCACCCTAGAATTAACGAATCAGAATAGTACATCAAAGGACAATAAAACAATAAGGGAGCGTTCATGTCATGTTGCCGCACCAGTTACGGAGAAAGTTTGTGTGATGTGTAAAGAATGTCACAGTTTAAGTCATTGCAAGGAATTTAGCAAGAAGGAACCTACTGAAAGAAGAGAATTTGTGAAAAACAAACAATTATGTTTTAACTGCTTAGTACCAGGACACTCGGCATTTAAATGTAAAGTGCCAGTATCTTGTCGTATTTGTAAGAGGCGCCATCATTCCCTTTTGCATGAAAACAAGACCAAGCAGCTTGGAGAATCATCGGTCACCTCACCTCCAGCTGTAACACATGTAGAAGAAGAGCAAGCACTACAAGTCAATACAATGATAGCGTCACATTTCAGTACTAAGAAGAGAGTAGCAGCGCTTTTAGCAACGGCAGTAGTGGAAGCAACAAGCGAGCAAGGCAACACCATTTTACTGCGGGCGCTGATAGATCAAGGTTCCGAGGCAGCTTTTATTAGCGAAAAGGCGACTCAATTGTTGAAGCTCGAACGACAACCTGTAAAAGCAAGCATTATAGGGGTGGGATCCCAGAAGACCGATATAAAACACGTGGTACAGCTACAAATACGATCAAGATTGGACCGAAACTATTGTTTACCGATCAAGGCGTATGTAATGTCCAAGCAACTGACCACCAAGATACCCACCAAAACAATCAATAAACAAGAATGGGCACACATTCAAGATCTCAACCTGGCTGATCCAACTTACTTCAAACCAGGGTCTATAGATTTGCTCTTGGGTGTAAAAGAATATGCCGAAATTCTGCAAAACAACCTAATCAAAGGTCCACCAGGCACACCAAGCGCTCAGGAAACCAGCCTGGGTTGGATTCTTTTTGGAGAAGTAAATACAACACAACAAAACCAGTATGTTGTTATGCATCATTCAGTTGACGTAGAAGACATGTTGAAATCAATTTGGGAAATTGACGTAGACACTAAAAGACACTTAACAAAGGAAGAACAACTGTGTGAAGAAGTGTACGAAAAGACAACTACTAGAAATGAAAGGGGAAGGTACATTGTTAAATTACCATTTAATACATACAGTCCACAATCACCAGATGGTAACACAAAATCGATAGCATCACATAGATTTACACAATTAGAAAGAAAGTTCAGGAAATCGCCAGACCTGCAAAAAGAATATAGTAAAGTTATTAATGAGTTTATAGAACAAGGATACCTTGAGAAGGTATCTGATAAGGAAAAGGATAAAAGAGCTGTCTACTTACCTCACCACGCTGTTGTCCGATCTGACAAAGAGTCCACGCGAACACGCGTTGTATTTGATGCGTCGTGTAGAGGATCAAATAACGTTTCGTTGAACGATGAGTTACGTGTGGGCCCTCAGCTACAAGAAGACTTGAGACACATTTTGATGAGATGGCGCATGAAACAAGTTTGTTTTATGGCAGATATAAAACAGATGTTCCTCCAAGTATTAGTGACCAAAGAAGACGCAGAATTTCAGCGAATCCTGTGGAGGCAGCAGGAATTTGATACCTTGGAAGAATACCGATTGCTCAGAGTCACTTTTGGTACAGCGTCAGCACCATATTTGGCCGTTAGAACGCTCCAACAGGTAGCCAAAGACGAAGCAAAGAATAATATTCTTGTTGCACAAACTATAAACGAGGATTTTTACATGGATGATCTTTTATCTGGAACAGACTCAGTAGCTGAAGCTATGACACTTTCTAAAGAATTATCAGACACACTAGAAAGAGGCGGTTTTCAACTTACGAAATGGGCATCCAATAGTATCGATTTAATGAAGTATATAGAAGAGGATAAAAGATCTGCAAAGGCACATATTGATTTAAACCTCGATGGTACTCTCAAAGCATTAGGAATTGAATGGAATTTAAAAACAGACCAGTTTCAATACAATCTTAGATTTACACCCAGAACCGAGTCCATAACAAAGCGAAACATATTGTCTGATATACAAAGAGTGTTTGATCCCCTTGGTTGGATAGCACCGAGTACTGTTATGGCTAAAATATTAATACAAAAGCTCTGGCTTGAAAAGGTTAACTGGGATGAACAAGTAAGTAACACATTAGAACAAGAATGGAGAGAAATAAGATCAGACCTCGTTAACATAACTGAAATACAAATAGAGAGATGGCTTGGTACGTTGACTGTTAACAACGACAAAATACAAATTCACGGATTCAGCGATGCTTCAATGCGTGCATATGCAGCTGCCGTCTATATTAGAATAGAAACTTCAGACAACAAGATTGAAACAAGACTGATAGCTGCCAGAACCAGAGTAGCACCACTGAAGACCATTTCGTTACCTCGTCTAGAACTTTGTGGTGCCCTACTTCTTTCAAAGTTAATGAAACAAGTTGGACAATCAATGAGGATACCGACAACACGAATGTACGCATGGAGTGACTCTTCAATTGTTATCGCATGGCTTAGTGGTGAACCTAACAGGTGGAAACCATTCGTTGCAAACCGTGTGGTCGAAATTGTTGAAAACATAAATAACAAGCACTGGTTCCATGTTCAGTCACACGAAAATCCCGCTGATGTGGCATCTAGAGGAATGTTGTTATCCGACTTGAAGAAATGTAACTTATGGTGGCACGGACCGGGCTGGCTATCTGAAACAAAAATAAATATTAAACATGAAATAACAGAAACAGACTTGGAAATGAAGAAAACTAAAATCAATACTTACCTGAACGCAGAACAGATTATAGAACCTGAAACATTAATATCACAATTTGAAAATTTTGAAAAATTAACAGATTTAATAAAAGCGATTACTTACTGTAGAAGATTTCTGAACTATAAAAAGAATATAACCAATAAAAATCAGAGTTTAACAACGCAAGAATTAGAAGAATCTCTACGGATCTGTATTAAAAAGGCTCAAGAGGAAGAATTTAAAGAAGAGATAGACAGAATAAAAATAGGGAAACAAGTTAAGAAAAAAAGTCAGCTACGATGCCTAAATCCATACTTAGACGAGAAAAATATACTCAGGGTGGGCGGTCGCTTAAGACACGCTAACTTACCTGATGATAAGAAGAATCCTGTGATCTTGGGAAATAGAAACGCACTGATACAGTTAATCATTGCTGATACACATGAGAAAAACACTTCATGGCGGAGTACAGTTAATGTTATGTCACTTACGTTTTAAATACTGGGTAATAAGAGCTAAATCACTGGTGAAGAAATATATTCACAAATGCATGAAGTGTGCTCGAATGAATGCCACAACGAAAGGACAAATAATGGGAGACTTACCGGTGGAAAGAGTAACACCGACGAGACCGTTTCTGCATAGCGGTGTAGATTTCGCAGGACCGTTTCAAACACTGATATCCAAAGGAAGAGGCAACAAAACTAAAAAAAACATATGTGGCTATTTTCATATGCATGTCCACCAAAGCAATCCACATAGAGTTAGTTGGAGACCTCACTTCAGAGGCATTTATAGCAGCCTTTCGACGTTTTGTTGCCAGAAGGGGTAAATGTAGCCACTTGTGGTGTGATAACGGTAAAAACTTCGTGGGTGCAAGCAGAGAACTTCATGAATTGTGGCGTGAAGCACAAATGACAGGCGAAATTACATCCACGCTAGCAACAGATGGCACACAATTCCACTTTATCCCAGCATATAGTCCAAATTTTGGAGGATTGTGGGAAGCAGGCGTGAAGTCGATTAAGTACCACCTAAAACGTATTATTACAACTCACCTGACGTTCGAGGAAATGACCACAATATTATGCCAGATAGAAGCCTGTCTGAATTCACGCCCGTTGTGCCCAATAGATAACACTGACATAGAAAACTTAGATCCATTAACTCCTGGTCATTTTCTAATTGGAGAACCACCGATTGTGGTACCCTCGCCTGATCTGCAAGCTGTGAAGGTTCATAATTTGACACGCTGGCAACATACACAAAAGATTCTGCAAGACTTTTGGCGTCGATGGCAAGAGGAATATTTGACCAGGCTTCAGCAGCGTCCTAAATGGATGAAGAAACAGAAGGAATTTGCAATAGGGGATATTGTGTTGATTAAGATTGAAAATCTACCACCCAGCAAATGGTCCTTAGGACGAATTACAGATAAACATCCAGGCATGGATGGTAACACGAGGGTGTATAGTGTCAAAACTGGAGGTTCTATAACAAAGAGAACTATTACTAAGTTATGTGCATTGCCAGTTGATTCCACTTAGCTTCTCTTGTTATGATTGAGATATTATTATTGTGAATTATTTTAGTAAACATATTATGAATTGTTAATTTGGAATTGTTTAGATGATAACTTCTTAGAACCTTATTGAGATTATAAAAGTACTTAAGTCCTTTTGGTGGGCGGTATGTTATGTTGAGAATTGTCTTTGTAGCTACAGAAGTCACATATCCACATACCTAGCTATATGTTTACCACATGCCGCCTTTAAAATCATTACCTATAATAATATTTAGTTAGTCGCAAATATACTTGCATTCAGACACCACGTATTTCATTTATTCAAAATCAGAACAAGCAATAGTGAACCTTAATACAAACACCATATGGTCCTTCGAGCCGGATAACATTAAATTGATGTTTAAGATGCGAGACGAGGCAAAAAATAATTATCATAAGGACAAGTTGGAAACAGCAAAGAAATATTATTTGGATTTAAAAAAACTATCTGTTACAGCATTAATGCAGGAAAGGAAGGTATACTTTGATAGGCACATTAATAGTCAGATAAAAAACCCGAAACAGCTTTGGAAAAATCTTAAATCTGATGTTTTCTCAGAACACAGGGAAGGTACGCTTCCCATACAATTTAATGACCCAGACGAGATAAACAAGGCATTTCTAAATGTACCAGGACAGTGCATACTTCCCACGTCGCAGCTATCATATTTTGAGACGAATAGATTCGGTGTAACTCATTTTGAGCTACGAAATGTGAATGAGGCAGAAATCTCGAAAATAATTAATAGCTTGGGGTCAAATGCTAAAGGGGTCGATGGAGTGAGTCTGGATATGATAATGCTAACGTTACCAACCACCCTTCAGGCGATTACCACAATGATCAATAAGTCGATAGATACCCATACTTTCCCTGACTTGTGGAAGTGTGCTATTGTGCGTCCTTTACCCAAAATCGGCAACCCAACTACTTTTAAAGACCTACGTCCTGTTAGCATTTTGCCTTGTTTATCGAAAGTCTTAGAGAGGGTGGTTTATAATCAAATGATGGAATATTTGGAAGCAAACAATATGCTACCCGACCTTCAGTCTGGTTTTAGGAAAGGCCGTGGGACAGCCACAGCCCTTTCAGACGTAGTGGGGAATATCCTAGAGGCACGGGACAGGGGGGAGGGAACAATCCTTGCACTTCTGGATTTTTCACGGGCATTTGATGCAATAAACACCACTCTGTTACTTTCCAAGTTGGCCTATTATGGATTTTCAACAGAAACAATTCAGTGGTTCACTAGCTACTTACAAAATAGGTCACAGATTGTTGAAATTCAGAAGGAGGATGGATCACATATATCATCCCCCCCTCGTCAGGTGTCACGTGGTGTGCCTCAGGGATCAATTTTGGGGCCCCTTTTATATATCCTTTACAGCGCAGACATTATTAAGTCATTTCAGCATTGCAGATACCACATGTACGCAGATGATATCCAATTGTATATAAGTTTCAAGCCAGCTGATACATTAGAGGCAGTACAAAAAATTAATGACGATTTGGAAAGAGTGGTGTTATGGTCAGATAATAACTCACTGGTATTAAACCCACTGAAATCTAAATGTATGGTTTTAGGAAGTAGGAAGATGATCAGCGCAATACTGTCAGCCAAGCCAGAAGTTGTTATCAGGGGGGAAAAAATAGATAGAGTAGAGATAGCATGCAACCTGGGGTTAACTATGGATCCGGAGCTACGATTTGAAAAACACATCAGTAACTCAATGAGGAATTGTTTTTATAGATTGAAACTCCTATATTCAATTAGAGACTACCTGAGTGTTGATCTCCGTAAACAATTAGTGGATAGCCTGATTTTATCTCGACTTAACTACTGTGATACCGTGTATGGCCCATGCCTGTTAGCAAGAACAGAGAAACTGATACAACGCATCCAAAATGCAAGTACACAGTTCTGTGTAAAGATACCTCGTAGAAGTCATGTCACCCCTTATATAAATGAACATAATATTTTGAAAATGGCTGCTAGGAGAAAGTTACATATGGCTAGTTTACTTTTTGGAGTGGTGACAACACAAAAACCACGCTACCTGTTTGAGAAGTTAAGTTGGAGACAGAGTAAATACGAACCACGTTTTTCTACCCAACCTCTCTGTACATCAACACATAGGACCGCAGCATTCAGGGGGAGCTTCAAATATGCTGCCACGCACTGTTGGAATAACCTTCCTCCGCCAGTAAGAGTCCTGAGAACAAAAAGGCAATTTTTGAATATTTAAAAAAAACATTTCATGCAGATACAGCAATCTGCATTATAGCACTAAAACAGGTAACAATAGCTACTCTTGTTGGTCTTACCTTGAGGGTTATGGCCTACGGGCAATGGATATGGCTTTCCAACAGTGGAGTGACTTCTGAATGTTTGCTCCCAGTTTAGGTCCGGTCTGTGTCATTGTCACAAAAAGGCTGGTAGTCTCCACTCCACTAGAGCGTGTTTCCAGTGTTTCTTCTGTCTGTCTCTCTTCTGATGCTGCATTGGCTGGGTGGGGCAAAGGGTAGGGGTAAAGGTTAAAGGTTAATTCATGCTGTCGGAAAGATTACCGATATTTGTTCAAACTATGGATTGGTTAATTTCAATTTATTTAGTGATACAAAAATATCTTTAATACTTACCATTAAGATCATGAAGCTTGGAAGGCGGTTTGGTTTTGTATTACCTATACCTAATGTGTGTCGGCGGATCTTACTGCTTCCATTGATTGATTGACTTCGAGCCGAACGTTATAAATCGTTGAATTGCGCTGCTGTGTACATCGAACATGATCCACGACTCATTCAGCCCACTAAAATAATGAACGAATCCAGAATAACACTGATAGGATGTACCAATTTATCTAATTTTATTTTACAGCTTTGATTGGAAAAGCATGGTTGTCGTTTACTAACGCCATACTTTTTGCAAATGGCCGCTTAGCCATCGCAATTCCCATAGTGCTAATAATTATGCTATTTTATGTTTACCTACTTGAATGGTATAATTTTATGAAACACACCACATTCATTCTTTAGAAGTAGTTTATTTTTATCCTTATTGTAAGTAATAAAGCTCTCAGTTTATGTACTTATTCTATTTTTATTTGTATTTAAATAAACTTACGCATACAGCTAAATAAGTATTATTTTATTTTATTTTATTTTTATGTCCACACTATGTTCAGATAATTCCGTAGAATTTTTGCTTACCCGATTAACTATTATCACACAGGGGGACGTCATTACGTTATTCGCAAGGTTTTTGCTGAAAATCAGCGCTGTTGACATAGGTTCGTCCGAAGTCACAGCATTTTGCTGAGCAATGACCTATTCTTGCACAGATGCGACGCACAGCATAAATTATTTTTGTTATTGATGTTTGCTTGTTACAAAAGTAGTTATTTTTCCACTTTGCAATCGAAATTTTGTGCACTTAAGTAATTATGTTTTGATTGTTTGTTTGTTTTCATTTTGTTATTGTCGGAACATAATCATTACGCAATAAGCTACATAATATCTATATTATCTATGTAAATAATTGTCTTTGGTCTCTGACCTTGACATTGACATCAGGCAATGTCAATTTTTTTGTGCAGTTGAATATGAGGCTTTTGGCTAATTTTGTAAATGTGTGTTTTATGTAATGTGCGTTTAGTTTGTGCAGAATAAACGATTTTTTTTTTTTTTTTTTTTTCTTTCCATTATGGTTGAGCTGAACAGTGTCCTGAAAAAGGAGAAAATATTGCAGGGGGTCAAGAATTACAACAAGAAGAAACCAAATGAAGAAAAACTAAATACGGGACACCTCAATATACCTGGACCTGTTAAACCTGTGTTCATATCAGAAGCCCTAACGCCTAACATGCAGAAACTATTCTACGCAGCTCGGCAGTTTGCGAGGGAAAATGGTTACACGTACTGCTGGAGTTCGCGTAGTTTTATATTCCTGCGTAAAGCTGAAGGTGAGCCACAAATTCGAATCGAATCTGCAATAAATCTAAAAGTCTTAGCTAAAAAATGACTATCCTGTACAGGGTACCTCCTTGTAAATTCTCACAGTTTATCTATTAGACACTATTTTTATTTTTATTTTAAGTGTAGTATTACAGAAGCTGTCTTTATCAATATTTCACTGTGTTATGATATGGTCTACCTTGTAAACAACCGTAATTTATTTGATTCCTCGTATGAAACAAAACTTGATATTAATCACTACGCAACACAATTGCACTTACACACTCAAAACATTCACACCAAACATTACCACAAAGCCCTTATTATAAATAGGCTAAACACTCTAAATTCTAAAATCTACACTAAAGCACTTACACGACTTACACAAATGATACTCCGTAGTAAATAGACATAAACTGGTCATTCGCTTTTAAAATTATAAATTCGATAAGAACAACTTAAATAAATTTATTGATTCTGTAGAGTCATTTAATATCTCACAGTCGTATGTGAGTTCACCGCAACAATGTTCGAAGCATATAAATACTACCCAGCCAACTTTGAACATACTGCATGTTAACATCCGAAGCCTAAATCGTAACTTTGATGGTCTTAATGTCCTAATACATTCCATCAAGGTTAAGTGTGATATAGTAATCCTCTCTGAGTGCTGGTTAAGTAAAGTGACGGATATTCCTGTATTAGCTGGCTTTAACTCAACTAGATCCTCATTTAACAACCAAATGATGGGGTGGTAGTCTATGTGAGCTCTGATGTGACTCATAATATAGTTGAACCGGTTTTCCAGGACGCTAACTGTCTTATCTTGAGGCTGGGTCTGGATACAGCTATTGTAGCAATATACCGTTCTCCCTCAGTCAGAGATATAGAAAATTTTCTTAACTCTTTAAACAATATTTTAGAATCCCTGGCGTCAATAACAACTATAGCCGTGATTGGGGATTTAAACATAAATATTCGACCAGGTAATAATGATCCAAACACAGAAGAATATTTAAATACAATGGCTTTTCACGGGCTCCTACCGGCCCACGTTTTTCCCACTCGCATTGAAAACTGCCTGGATCATGTCTTTTTAAAAACGGATAGACCCTCCACAACTTTGGTTCTTGACTCATATTTTACTGATCATGCACCTATCCTGTTTTGCACTGATCGGAACCCTCTTCATGCTACAAAACCCAAAAGTATGATACGGCATCTAAACTTTCCAGGAATAATTAGCTGCCTAGAAAACTCCGATTTCTCAAGTGTTTTAAGTAGCACAGACCCCAATCAAGGTGCGGAACGACTCATCTCCATTATATCTGACTCAATAAATCAACACAGTACGCTAAAAAAAGTCCCTAACAGGAAACAGACCATTAAACCATGGATGACCACTGGCCTCCTGAGGTGCGTGCGAAATCGGGACCAACTTCATATAAAAGCAATGCAAAATCCTAAAGACCTTACTGCTAATCTTATATATTCTCGATATCGAAATTACTGTAACAATTTACTAAAAACTATTACGCAACTTTGACCAAAAAGAACTCCTGAAGGCCAATGGCAACCCTAAAGCAACTTGGAACCTTATAAAAACCATCAGCTACAAAAACACCTCGCCCATAAATAAGTCAGGAGAACTTCTTAATTTGTGCAGCGATCCAAAGGCCTCTGTCAATGCTATAAACCAGTATTTTGCAAACGTTGGAGTAGATCTTGCTAGGCAAGTTGCGCAGAGTCAACCTATAACTCACCCAAATGTTGAATTTGACAGCTTAATAAATCCTCAAGGCAACTCATTCGTATTACTAGAAACTAATTTCGCAGAAATAGAAAATATAATTATAGAGTTGAAACATAATTGTGCAGTGGGTCACGATGGTATACCAGCCTCAGTTATCAAGTCGGCCAGACATGTACTTGTTCCTGCAATAACGCATATCTGTAACTTATGTATCTTGAAAGGTACTTTCCCCGACACTTTTAAGAAGGCATTAGTCACACCAGTATTTAAGGGTGGGGATGGTGACCATGTCGAGAACTATAGGCCTATATCTGTACTCACCACATTGTCCAAAATTATGGAGAAGGTTCTGAACAAAAGATTGCTTAGCTACCTTGAATGCAACAACATAATTGCGCCAAACCAATACGGTTTTAGGAGATGCGTATCAACAGAGGATGTTGTTCTTGAACTTACAAGCCAAATTGTTAAAAATCTTGATTCTAGGACTAAAACTCTAGTTATATTTCTTGACTTAGCCAAAGCTTTCGACACGGTCTCTACTCCCATCCTTCTTCGGGGTTTAGAAAGCTTAGGAATAAGAGACATCGCTCTAAATCTCTTCCGTGGCTATCTTACAAACCGTAACCAACGAGTTAAGGTAGGCAACTACGTCAGTGACGATGTAAATCTAACCTTTGGCGGGCCGCAGGGCAGCGTGCTAGGGCCCACTCTTTTTCTTCTATTTGTAATCAGATTGTGACAGCTGTCAATCCCACACTGCAAGATACTTGTATATGCAGACGACACTGCGCTCATCATAAGTGGAAAAACATGGGAATCTGCTCACCACGCAGCTGAAAATGCTCTTGGCATAGTCATGGATTGGCTTTCATTGAATCTGCTGACGCTGAATGTCTCTAAAACTCACTATGTCCCTTTCTCAGCGAACACTGCTACACAGCCTAGTATGCCAGACGTTTAAGCCCATAGTTGTCAATCTACACTGACCCCTTGCAGCTGCCCAACTATACATAGAAGCTCTTGTGTTAAATACTTGGGCGTGCACATTGATAACACATTAAGTTGGCAAAAGCATATCAGTATGACAGTTTCGCGTGTTCGTAAACAAATGTTTCCCATGAAAAAGCTAAGAGGAGTAGTTACCGACCGATTGTTAAAAACTATATATTTTGCCTTAGCCCAGTCACTTCTTACCTACTGCATATCTGTCTGGGGTGGTACATTTAAAACGTATTTACTTCGCCTTGAGAGGGCACAAAGAGCAGTCTTGAAAGTCATGCTTCACAAACCTTACCGGTACCCGACTACCCAGCTTTATAAAGACATATCTGTACTCACTGTCCGGCAACTCTGTGCGCTTATTATCCCCTTACGTGTACACTCATCATTGACCTATGACCCAAGGCTGCTAGAGCAAAATAAACGTCGTAAAGATCCCGTATGCCCTGTCACCACTAAAACTGCGGTGGCGAGACGAAGCTACCCGTACCTTAGCAGTCAACTTTATAACACCATAAACGAAACCTGCAACGTATACCCTTTACCTAGATTTAAATGTAAAACTGTTGTTGGTGGTTTTCTTCAAAAGTTAACATACGATGAGACTGAACACCTCTTTGAAAAAATTTCTTAATAACCAGTTTTAAGAACAAACCTAAATTGCTCCCTTTTTTATGTGTTTTTATACTGTGACGCATATTTACGACACACCCAACTAAACCCACGTACAAATCCACACATACACCCACACCACACACACACCCACACATACACCCACACCACACACACCCACACCACACGCAACCATTCCTTGCTAACATAATAATTTTTATTTATTTTTAATTATTTTTATGTGTTATAAGTTATTAGTACTTAATTAAGATAAACAAATTTCTTAAGAAATAAGCAGTACCTTTGTACTCATATTTCAATTATGTCGTTTTATTATGTATTTTACTGTGTGTACATAAATAATAAAATAAATAAATAAACAAGTCTAGGCTTGCAATAGTGCAAATTGTCAAAGAATTGTAAGAGGAAGGCGCCTGTGTCTGTAACACAGTTTATACTAGCTCAGACACAGACGTTCACTCTGTCTCAAAAATGCTTAGCGTTTTGTTAATATAGTGGCACTTGTATGTTTTGGTTGAGATGGAGAAATTGTATTTGGCTTTTTTGAATAAAAGGATTATTTATTTATTATGATAGGTTAGGGCTGTAGGGCTTAGAGTTGTCGGGACTGTTAGGCTTGTAGGTCTTAGTAGGCTCCTTTAACGTGTCATAGATTTTCATGTACGAGTATCGTCACACCCTTAGCAGTATTGCGGCCGCACGTGACGCTTGTTGAGGGTGGATGTACATTTTGGTCCATCGAGCATTTGAATTGTGTGGTCCCCTTGCCCACTGTAGGGATTGATTTTTGACAGACTGACACTTCGGCGAACTGGGGGCTGGTGTGCTCAACAAAGCATCAGTTTTCAGTAATCTGAAGTACATTGTACTAGGGTATTCTGTCGGAAAGCCTCTCGTTGCGGATCGGTCACTGGCCTCCCACAAGCAGGTTTAACCAGTTGATTGAGAAGTCGCACAGACATAACAAGATACTACTAGTACAGAATTAACTATTAGTTTACGGTAGGGTCATTAGGGAAGAAGAAAGAAGAGCACTATGGAGATACAGGAAATTAACGAACTAATTTTAGGGGTATGAGGAACAGGGTGTAAAGTTCTCTCATCCCCCATAGAAAAGGGAGGATCCTCCTACCAGACGGGTGTTGTGTCTGGCGGGCAATTGCCCAAGGATTGATGTCGGATAGTCTTATATATATGAATCGCGCGGTAAACTTAAATAGCGCGATGCAGGATCTTGTGACGTCAGGTCTTTGATGCTTAGTTCGTATGTGGCGGTGTAGATGCCGCCACATCACTCCCCTCCGGAGACCGGAGGTCGATAGTGGGCTGAGTCTTGTATCTTGCGATGCTTGCCAGTGCCAGTTGAGGTTCCAGTGAGTCGGAACCGGGTGCCGCATAGTTCACAGTGGGTCGGAACTGTCTGCGGTGATTGAGGGTGCTTTGAGTTTGAGTTTTGAGTTTTTGAGTTTGATTCCCCAGTGAGTCGGGGTGGCGCTGCGTTGTGATCCAGTGCGTCGGATGTGGTACAGCGCCGGGTTGCTGATGAGGCTGAGGGTGGTGACCAGGAATGCGCGTTCGCTGCATGCTGGTGGTCAGGATACCCGTTGAAGCCGTGGGTGCTGGCTGGCTGTGTGACTCGCCTCACGAAAGCTTGCGGGAGTGATGTTGATGACGTCACGCTGAAGTAGTTGCACGAAGGCTGCGTTGACGTTCATATTCGGGGTCACCAATTTAGGGGTATGAGGAACAGGGTGTAAAGTTCTCTCATCCCCCATAGAAAAGGGAGGATCCTCCTACCAGACGGGTGTTGTGTCTGGCGGGCAATTGCCCAAGGATTGATGTCGGATAGTCTTATATATATGAATCGCGCGGTAAACTTAAATAGCGCGATGCAGGATCTTGTGACGTCAGGTCTTTGATGCTTAGTTCGTATGTGGCGGTGTAGATGCCGCCACATAATCAGGAGCCAGGAGACGGATTACAACGAAATCAAAAGGGTATTGTCAAACATAAAAAAGAACTCGCCCACAAGGAAAACAGAAAAATATCAACGAAAGGAAAAGAACGTTAGACCAAGTTTTTCAGCGAGTTCAAGAAAACCACTTAAGATTACAGGAACAGGAGGTGTTGTCAACTCATAAATATATTACTACAAACTACTTTGGCAACATAAAAATAGTTACGACGAAGGAATCGACTACCTTAAAAAGTGTGAAGAAAGGCTACAACATGTGCAAAGTGTTTATGAACCTCGACTGTTAGAAGAAGATGAGGACAAGGACGATGTCAGTAGCCCAAAACTGTTTATACAGCTATTCCGAATGTCGCAGATATCTAAGAAAATATCTCAGGCTAAGGAATGTATTACTCAAAACAAACCAATATGGCATTTACAAAAACTACTACAAATTTTACAAAAACAATGGCAAGAAATTGAAGAAACACACATCGGACTACTGATGGCCGAAAGTACATTGGACACTTGGTTGCTTGGTTGGCTACTTCAGAGATAATTGTTTAGAAACTACACAGAAAGATTATGATATGTCTACAGAGTTATTAGAAGAAAGAATTTTGCAGAACTCGGACGAAAAAGTTATTTCGTCAAAAGCCTCAGGAAAACTTCCACGAATAAGTATTCCCATATTTGCGGGGGACTATGATTCTTGGAACACATTTCAAGATTTATTTAGAAAAATAATTCACGACGATAAATCTATTTCTTCTACAGAAAGAATGCAGTATCTTAAAACGCACGTAAAAGGCGACGCAGCAAGATTGATAAGTCACCTAACAATAAGCGAAATAAATTATGAAACAGCTTGGACGTTGCTTACGCAGAGATATGAAGACGAGCGCATGATTGCTACTAAGTTTATTGACAAATTGTTAGATTTACCTAAAATTCAACGAGCAAACGCGGCACAACTACGAGATATGCATGACACTATAAATGAATGTCTTGAGGCACAGAAAAACTTTTTTACAAAAAATTTAACCGACGAAAAAAATAACTGAAAAGTAAAAAATAAAATATATACCTTTTAGTACAAGGAAGTTCCTAAACTAATTTACGTAACAAACGTAAAAAACACATTCAACGAAGATTCATCAAGCTGTCATTATGCGCTATAATTATGTAATTAATCAATTTGTTTGTTGGTTTGTTTGGCGCCGACTCAAAGTTTGTTACGTAAATTAGTTCAGGAACTTACTTACACTAAAAGGTATATATTTTATTTTTTACTTTTCAGTTATTTTTTTCATCCGTTTAATTTTTTGTAAAAAAGTTTTTTATTTTTCGCTTTTGAGTTACCTTTTATTGTTGTAGCTAAAATCTACTACCTACCAATTTTTTTGATTATTCTTTAAATACATATTTGCCTCGGTCATATATCGTGGTATTATATTAGATTTATTCATAAACGTTGTTTAAAGTTATGTAATGATTAGCGACTGCTTAACCATATAATTTTGACGTTAAACCAACGTTTATGAATAAATGGGAATAATACAATGTTAGATAAATACTTAATTATTTTTAAGTTTTAATCAAATTAAACAGCATAAAAAAGATTTTTTTTTAATACTGCCGTTATCCAGAGCGGATAGTTTGAGTTATTCATTTGCGGCTACAGGAGTTTAAAAACAACGATAAGTTATTTGGAGGTATAAATATTATTCTCTTTGACGACATCATGCAACTGCCCCCTGTAAAATTGGTGCTTTGCACAACCACTTTGGGATGCTGCAGAAGTTAATTTATGGCAAGCATTTTCATTCTGCGAATTAACCATTAACATGAGACAACGAAATGACGTCGAATTCGTTGACCAGTTAAACAATCTACGCGTAGGCGAATTAACAACGGTTCAACTGGAACTGCTCTTCAAACGCGAAGGGTAGCTGTAGATGAAGAGTTAAAGGATGGTGTTGTGGTTTGAATATTCCCTACCGTCAAGCAGATTGACGACTACAATAGTAAGATGACAGCTATGAATTCAAAACACCATTGTATTTATACAATTCGTTCCATAGATGAGCCTCGTGAAGTTGCTACCTATGGAAAGAAACCTCCAGATAATGTAGTTGCAAAAGATGTGAACAATTGTGGTGGCCTTTTATCTGAGGTAAAATTAGCTACCGAATCCCGTGTTATGCTGAGACGTAACATATCAGTATCTGAGGGCCTCGTCAACGGTGCAATGGGTATTGTGAAAAAAATTAAATGGCCATCACTGCGCAGGGATCAATTAGAGGAAGGAGAATTACCGGGTTGTATTTTAGTAAAATTTGAAAGTAAGTAAGTAAGTAAGTAAGTATTTATTTGCCTTAAACATGGTATAAAAGGTGTTACAGTTTGGTAATATAATATAGTCCACATGTTTAGCTATACAACATCGTGTATCAATTGCATGCAAAATATTAGAATTAATTAGTAAGTAGAAATAAAATGTCAAAGCTATAAAACATTTTCCACAATACAATCATCATAACATAATATTATTTAATGTCAGAAATTAATCTCCACGAACAAAATCAAAAAGTCACAATAAAAGAAAACATTATAAAAGTAAACATTATTCGCAACAGTTCCATAACATAACTTAAAGTAAAAAAAAAAAAAAAGGAAATCAATAAAATCAATAATTAAAAATGTCAAAATTATAAACATTATCGACGATCCAGTATGTTATTATTTGTGAATTATAATTTAATGTCAAAAAAATCCTTAATGTCATAAAAATTATGTTCATTCAGCCATTTAAAGAGTCTGGTTTTAAAGGAAATTTTATTATAAATGCGTACACACATCACCAGAAAACTTTTAGAGTACTTGGCTGATTTAGGAGTATCCTGCAATACAAGTCTACATGGATCCCTATTACGAGAGTATATTTGATCGACTTTCTTGAATAATTCCTTATTATTATATACAAAGTTACATATCTCGTAGATGTACAGTGAAGGAAGTGGTAATAAACCAAGCCTTTTAAAATGCGGTTTACAGGACTCGTCAGTACGGATCCCACAAATGGCTCTGATGCATTTCTTTTGCGCGATAAACACTCTGTTTTTATCTGTACTGTTACCCCAAAAAATAAGTCCATATCGCAAAATCGATTCTATGTAAGCATGGTAGGTTATAATGGCGGTTTTTTTATTCGTCACATTCTTGACTTGCCTGAGAGCATAAACGAACTTATTAGACTTGTTGCACAAATTATCTACATGTATTTTCCAATTTAAATCTTGGTCTATGAGTATACCCAGAAATTTTGTATGTGAAACTTCTTTTAATCGATCAATATTAAGTTTGAAATTGTATTTGGCATGTTTAGATTTATTAAATTGTATGTACATAGATTTATCTAGATTGATTTTCAATTTATTTACCTGTAGCCATTCTAAAATGTTGTCAATAGTATTATTTATGTCAATTTCGTGATCAAATTTTAATTTATACTTTTTATCAGATGTCACTATGATTGAAATGTCATCTGCAAATAATATACATTTATGATTGACCTGCTGTGGTAAATCATTTACGTATAATAGAAATAATAAAGGGCCTAATACACTCCCTTGTGGTACACCGCAATTTTTTACTTTGAGCTCAGAGGAGTATGAGGTTAGTAAATCTTCATTTACTTTACTAATAGCAACGTATTGATTGCGGTTACTTAAATAAGATGCAATCCACTGCAGTGCTACACCTCTTATTCCATTTCTTTCTAATTTTTCCAATAATATATTATGTGCCACAAAGTCAAATGCTTGAGATAGGTCAAAAAAAAGTCCTGTCGTGAAGTGATTGTTATTTAAAGACTTCAGGGTATGGCTCAAGTCTTTAAATAACAATCACTTCACGACAGGACTTTTTTTTTACCTATCTCAAGCATTTGACTTTGTGGCACATAATATATTATTGGAAAAATTAGAAAGAAATGGAATAAGAGGTGTAGAGGCGAAGGTCCTCGCCCACATCTGGGAATGGCGCGAGGAGATGAAGCGCCGGGGCGTAACTCCGCTGCCGCGAGAAATCACGGTACAGCGGACAGAGCTCCGGCAGGATCTCATGGCGGCTTGGAGTGTGCGATTGTCGCAACCCAGATATGGGCACGCCGCAATCGCGGCGATAAGTCCCCTCTTTGAGGAGTGGCTAGAGAGGCGCCACGGCGTCCTCACCTTCCGCCTGACGCAGGTCCTCACCGGGCACGGTTGTTTCGGGAGGTACCTGTTTCGCATAAGGCGGGAGGAAACGCCCGGGTGTCACCATTGTGTGGATCGTCCGGAGGACACGGTGGAGCATACGGTGGAGGTCTGCCCGGCTTGGGCAGAGCACCGCCGTGTCCTCGTGGAGGCGATCGGCGGCAGTGACCTCTCGCGTCCGGCCCTGGTCCAGGCCATGGTGCGGAGCGAGAGGGCATGGCAGGCCGTCACCTCCTTCTGCGAAGCAGTAATGCTCGCAAAGGAGGAGGCGGAGCGCGTGAGGGAGAGGCAAAGTTCGCGCCCTCACGCGCCTAGCCGCCGTAGGAGACGCCCTGGGCGTCGGGACTCCCTGGAGGATTCCCGGCCACCGTAGGCGCGGGCTTGCGGGCGGTGAGCAATGGGTAGCTCGCCCCCGATAAGGACCAGGCCCGGGTCGACGGCGCGTTGTGTTCCACGCGCGCCTCAAAGAGATGTCAGCACCAATGGCGGGGCCCACCGGGGCCGATGCCTGCCGGGGTTGCGGGAAAGTCCGAAAGGGATACCGTGGCCCCTGGCAACACAGGCAACTGAAGGAACACGGGTGGGTTTTAGTCAGTAAGAGTCTGACACGCCCTCCCGCTCCGCCCAGAGCGGGAGAAGTTATTTGATGATTTCCCACCCAAAAAAAAAAAAAAAAAAAAAAAAGGGTATGCTCATATGCTCAAAAGATTATATATGGCTAATGTTGTTGACTTGTGCCTTTGAAATCCAAACTGTTCCTTTGCTATAATATTGTATTTGCTACAAAAGTCGATAAGCCTTTTGTGCATACATTTCTCAAACAGTTTGGACAAAATAGGTATAAGGTTAATTGGACGATAATTTTTAACGTCTTTTTTGTCGCTTTTCTTGTACAAGGGTTTTACAACTGATAACTTTAAAGCATCAGGAAAAGTTCCAGTCGAAAATGAAAGATTAATTAGATATGTCAATATAGGAGTTAATTCTTCTCTGCACGCTTTAAT
Source organism: Eupsilia transversa (assembly GCA_914767815.1). Taxonomy (NCBI): domain Eukaryota; kingdom Metazoa; phylum Arthropoda; class Insecta; order Lepidoptera; family Noctuidae; genus Eupsilia; species Eupsilia transversa. The sequence goes on along the minus strand of OU611873.1, from coordinate 5,992,248 downwards.
TATTCTTGTACTAAGTCCATCATATCCTTCCGAGTTAGTATTATTTAAAGCCATTATCTCTTTTTTTATTTCATCTTCAGTCATAGCACTAAGAAACATAGAATTAGGAACTAAAGCGTTATTAAACTTATTATAAACTTGTAAGTTTTTAAATGTCACAATGTTAGTCGAGTCAATAAAATAATCATTAAACGTATTCGCTATGTCAGTGGGATCAGTCAGTATTTTCTTATCTACTTCTATTTCTGAAATATTAGTGTCGCATTTTATGTTCCCAATTTCATGGTTAATGACAGACCACGTTGCTCTGCATTTGTTTTGACTATTTTGTATATAATTAATGTTTGAATTCACTTTTGATTTCATAATGCATTTTTTGAGAATCGATGAATATTTTTTGTATCTTATTAAGTACGACCGACTTTTATTTTTGTAATAGAGATACCGTAACGATCGTTTAGTTTTGCAACTATTTCTAAGACCCTTACTGATCCATTTTTGTTTATTTGCAATAGAGTTATTAATTTTAATTTTAGGGAAGCATAAATTATATAATAGGCATAAAAACTCGTGAAATTTATTGAATGCCTTGTTTAAGTCCGTTTCGAGGTGCGTTTCTGACCAAGTTTCAAGTTTTCGTTGCAGTAATCCTTTTTATAAATAAAATATGATATGGTTCTTGGACTTTGTTCTTTTATTGGAAACTCTAAGAACTGTGCTGTGTCGTGGTCCGATAAGTACAAAGGTAGAACATCAGCAGATGTAGTTTTTATGTTACTAAGTATGTGGTCTATACAAGAATCTTTTCGAGTGGGAACATTAATATGCATCTTTAAGTTATAGTTACTACATAAATCTTTTAAATAGTTAGTGACCTTATTTGGTTTCAAGGTATTTATGTTAAAATCCCCAGTAACCACTATTTTTGTACGTGACCCATATCTTTTAGAGGTTTCGCACATTAATTGGTCGAACTTTTCTAAAAATATATTGGGGTCAGACTTTGGCGTTCTATATAGATCAGCAATTTGTACAAAGGGACTTCAATACCTCAATACTTTTACTATGGGACCAAACCTGAAATCGTGAAAAAAAAATCAGCTGTTCCCTACATTTATGTTCGCATAACTCGTCAAAATGTAGGGAACAACTGATTTCTTTTTCACGATTTCAGGTTTGGTCCCATAGTAAAAGTTGTTCATAATGATGAGTACAATTACCCCTTAAGAGGAAAACGGTGATTAAAATTACACCCTGTATAAGGAGGCTCATTATATATTATACCCTGTTTGGCGAGAATACAAGTTCCCCCTCTTTGTTTGTCTCTACTAAATGCTGCTGCTAAGGCGTAATTATTAAGTTTTAAATATTTCTCATTCCCCGCACGCAAAAAGGTTTCAGACAAACATAATATGTCTGGTTCTTTATTCTCGTCTCGTAATTCTAGCAAAGTTAGTTCCAGTATTTCCTTTTTTGATTGAATACTAGCGATATTTTGATGCATTATTTTGAAAGTTTTTTCTTTGCCTGTAGCACCGTTGTTATTCACGAAAAAGCTGTTTCTTGTTTAAAACTTTAAAATAATGTGGAATAGTACCTTCTTTTGCTTTAGTAGAAACAATATCAGGACCATTTGCAGCATCGCATTCTGCCTGGCGTCGTGCAAAGTAATAAGGGATTGTACCCCTTAGAGTACTTTTTCCCTTGACGTCTGATTTCTTACAATTTAATTGATTCCGCAATATTAATTTCTTTAGTTCCTTAACATTCAAGATGAAAGCATTGAAGATGAAAGCATAGGAAGCAGACTGAAAGATAGCGATGGTTGTGTTACTATACCTCCAGTAGTTGCAACTTTTCACGGCACGAAGGTTTATGGTGATATTGAGCGTAGGATGTTGCCGTTAATTTTGTGCTGGGCCGTTACGGTACACAAATTACAAGGAATGACCCTTGATAAAGCCGTAATCGACCTCTGTAAAAAAGTCTTCGCCAAAGGGCAAGCATATTTGGCACTGAGTAGACTAAAAACACTCGAGGATATATCTGACTTAGAACCAAATAAGAAGGTATTAAACAAAGCTCATGATGAACGAGCTTTGGCCGAAATGCAGAGATGGAGAGGTCTACTTACAAATCAGCAATAGGCTCGAACACTGATGTTTGTAGCAACCCTGAATAATAAATTATTTTATAATAATTTTTACATGATTTAATTCGGTATATATCTACCGAATTTATTTCTCGTGAAACTTGCATTTCAATCGCTTTAATGAATCAATTTGCCTAGCCTTCCTGTAATACCAATCTAACCGGATGCAGCTGAATACCAGTATTTAAAATTATCGCTCTAATATTGTTATTATTTTCCTCAACTAGGAACTCCTTCAACAGCCTTCTGAGTTTTTTTGGAAGTCGGTTGTCTTTTTTGTAAAAAGTTTTTTAGTTTTTAGTTGTGGTACAGTAAACGCTCAAAAGTCCATAGACATGCTAAGGATTACATTGCTGTGAACTCGAGCACGATACGGCCAGCGCGTGTGCATGTGCATGTATGAGTTATGTCTCAACATTCCACAGATAACACACACTAATGAACTGTCGTCGCACTACACGAAACAACATTATACATATTTCTGTTGCATTTGGAATCCGCGTCATAGTGGCGACCTATTCTTACCATTCCATTGCAAAAATTCGCGTAAAGCTATCATTTGCAAGTAGCTGTTAGGGCTAAGAAATGGATTCACGATCAATGAGGTCTGAGATAAAATCATAGATACTGTATTTTGTTTCTTTGAAACCATAATAATATTTTAAGCAAAAACTTGTTAAGTATTTAAGTTTATTTATAATGTATTCATGCTTTTTTTTTAAAATATAAAGTTAAATATTTATTATTGTAAGTATTATTATTTAACTATTTACGTGATTTCTTATTTATCTTGTAGCTGTTGGTAGGTGGAAAAAAAGGCGTGCTGAATGATAACAAAAACGTTTATTCATTTTATTTATTTATAAAATTAAAAATTTTTAGGAGAATTGTGACGTCACATTCCTACCTAGATAAAAGTTCTTTTGTAACCGTTTATAAGATTTTTTGTTGTATTTTCCCATAAATAACAATTTATTGAGGTAAAGTTCCGTGAACTATGACAATGAGGCTTAATACAGTGTGAGTCTTCATAATGTGCACATATCGAAATGAGGGATTCTATGCTTAATTTGACAAACGGAAAAAATATTTAAAAAAATCTATTTTTATTTTTTTATTTATTTTGTATTTTTTACCCCAATGTAAAAAATATCGCGATGAAACAAACTCAACTCCATAATGATTGGTAGTAATTAAGTGTTCTTATAAAATGAAAATTGTGGGAAAAACCCCTCCCAATTAAACCCAAAAAACCCTCAATTGAAAATAAACAGGTATTTCGTCCAAAAATCTGTTTTTTTAATCAATTTTTACAATAATCGTAAAAAAAAAACAATAAGACGAATTTTTTTAAATAAAAAAAAATGGAAAAAAAAATGTATTTAGATTTTATTTTTTATTTTTTCCGTCGATAAAATTAAGCATAGATTCCCCCATTTCGATATGTGCACATTATGAAGACTCACACTGTATATTGTATCTTAATAATAAATAATATTGTCTTTTAATTACTTTTGTGTGTGGGTAATGTAACAAACCAACTCGCAAATCTACGCAAATCTACCCACGTAAATATAACAAATGCAGAATCGTTGTCACAATACAATTAAATTACTCAGTATTACTACTTTTATTTTACTACGAGTAAGTTTGAGACCTCACGTTCGTGTAATGAATAGTTAACAAACCGTATTTAATAGGACTTATTGAGGTTATAGCTTAAGTGTTCATTTTCTTGACGAAAAGAAGATTGAAACTAAACCTCAATTTATCATTAAATAATTACGGTTATGTTAATATTACTAAATATTTAGTTACACCGTCTAATGATTACAACTAAAACATCTATTATCCATTTACAATAAGATAAGACATTTAAGCAAAACATTTTACAGTCCGTTCAACCGATTTTGACTTCTATTCCGTAGGCGTAAGGATGGCATTAAAAGCAAAACGTGATTTTAATACCGACTGTTTACTGCAGCTGCCATTTGTCATGCCACGAACGCAATAGAAGTCAAAATCGGTTGAACGGACTGTAAAAAAGGTTTGTTTTAAATTTCATGTCTAATCTTATTGTGAATGGGGTATAGGTATTAATATTTTGTATAACCCCCATTATTTTCTATGCAGTCAAGCAGCCGTTTGCGCATGGATCCTACAATATTACCACATATTGCGGTTCCTCTTAAATTTTCCCACACCTCCATACAATGGGTTTTTAGTTGCTGTGTAGACCTCTCATCCCGTGACTCCCACCTTTGCACCATCAAACCCCATAGATTTTCTATGGGGTTGAGGTCGGGTGATCGCGCTGGCCATGGAACAACTATTATCTCCTGGTGATTGTGAAACCACTCACGCACAGTGCTCGCCCGGTGAATAGGACAATTGTCCTGGACAAATGTGAATTGTGTCAACTCATCAGCTGGGTAAATGTTGCGCACAGTAGGTAGCATGACCTCGTCTAATACTTCTACATAAGTAGAACTGTTGGCGCGTGGAGGAATAAAAGCCAGTTCTCCTGGCCCTGCTGCACTCATCCATCCCCACATATTAATTGTAATTCGACCTGACTCTGTATTAGGGATTACGTTTTTATCACACCAGTGAGTGTTATCCTTGCGCCATAAATGAAGCCTACCCTTTTGACTTGATTTAAATGTTTTTTCATCTGAAAATATGGTAGTATTCCAGTCAAAATCTAAATAATCCCGTGCGAAACATAATCGTTCTTGTTTATGTTTTTCTGTCAAGAAGGGCTTTTTAGCTGGTCTTCTGTGATGCAAGCCTTCAGCGTGGAGGGCACGGCGAACAGTTTGCAACGAGCTGTCGAATAATTCCGCAAAGTGTCTTGTCGGTGTGAAACCATTTGTTTCATACTCGCCCACCATATGTCGTCGCTGCGCTTCGCTAATAAGCGACGGCCTTCCACTTCTCTGTCGACTAGCAAGGCTACCCTCTTCCTCATATCTTTTAATCCATAAACTAAGTGATATTAGGCACCTATAACAAAATACTAACATGACTTACTTTTTATATTATATAATTATATTTATTTAGTACTAGTATTTATTTAGTATAACAATACCTATAATAATTAAAAAAATATACGTGTCGACTTGAGAACCTCCTCCTTTTTGTTTCGTCGGTTAAAAATCAACGCATAAACACATCGTCTTGGGGCCCGCTACTGGTAAGAATAGTCAGTAGAAAATGGGACGAAGAGACAAATACGAAGTATGAAGATCAACTGGACCGATTTATGCAAAAATGATCCAACCCACAATCTCGACAATTTCGAGTTTTTGTGACTTATGTACTCTAAATAAGGTATATTTTAACATATCAAAGACTCGGAACTCTATGTTAATAATTGACGAAAATCCGTATGGTCCAAACCACAACTGTCATAGCGAACATCATTTTTTCATAATGCATAAATGTTTCAAGCTATTAGAATCATTTTTGCATTTTCTTGGTTGCCCTGATATAGGTTTTTTGTTTTTTGCTATAATGATTCAAACTACTTGGAACAATAATGCTTTTTATACAATATGGAAAATATTATAAAAATCATTCTGCTTAAATGTTCCAATAACCTTGAATCATTTTAACTCAATTCCAAATAACATTCGACTACAGAAGTATACTGATTCAGACCACATGACTATTCTATTTAATTAAAGAAAAACGAAAAATTCAATTCTTAAAAAACGATTCACGGTTAAATATAAAATTATCATTAATATCTCGGCTAAAAAGTAAACAAAATATTATTTTTATACCGAAAACTTTAATGAAATACGTATATAACTATTTAAACCTTCTATCTTTTATTGCATTTTTTTGTACCTGCAATAAAATTGTATGTTTTGCATGAAATTTATTCTATTTTTTTAGAATAATGTGGTCATGTAGACAAACTTATTGAAGATCATTTTTGCATATTTCTAAACCAACCATTTCAAATGCGCTAAAGTTTTGCAAAAAAGATTCAAGTGAGGTGGATCGTTTTTGTAAAACTTTAACAGTAATTTTTCACTGCGCTTAATGCTGCTGCGTGTTTTCTTCATTTAAATTTTAACACAAAATGAACTTCAGAGCTTGAAACGTTTTTGCAATTTTGAAATGAAAACTATATTATACTTTAATTGAATAAACAAAAAGGATCCACTTCGCAATTTATGGCAAATTTGTTTATTAAGTAATTGTTGAGTAAATACTATTGTGTCATTAAATATTTTTCAAAACAAAAAACTGCACTCATTGCAAACATTATTACTTTATTAGGTTGTGGGTAGGTACTTTAAATAAACTTACCTACTCGCGCCGCTGCAAACGCGTAATATGTGCGGCTGCAGCGGGCGGAGTGGGGAGCGGGCGTCGTCATTTCGTACTGATCTCGTCTATTGAAACGTTGTGTGAAATTTATTGCTGCGTAGTAAAAATAAAGAAAAGTGCATGAGTAACATCTCATTGTAATTGAATTTGTTAAATTGTGTTTTGTAAAGTTGGTGATTCGAGTTTTTATCAAAAGTTTAGTCTTAAACCTAGAAATGAATAGAAAAGATTCAATATTAAAAAGTGTACGTAAAAGAACAGATGCAGGGCAAAAAGATGATGGTAAGTAATTTTATTATTGTAGATAGCTACTGGTAATAATTATTAATATGTCTCGTAGATATTTTACGATCGCGTTGTGTTTATGTACCTACTCATATTCTTTTAAATTGTTTTCATTGCAGTAACTTCTGTGGTTTATGTATTTTATAATCATATTTTGTTACAATAATTACTATTACGTGCAGGTGACATTATCTACTTAATCTACGGATGAACTTTTAGGTATATTTAGCCGCTAAATAACCTTTATGCCCGGCTTGCTACCTATACATTTTACTCAGAATAAGTTGGTAGGTACCTAGAAACACAGCTATAGGTGAGCTCCAAATTATTTGGAACTAACCTACCTACTATCTAACTACAGCCGACCGTACGTACCTACTTACTTATTATTTACCTATTTGCATTTTTTTTGTTTTGCCGTAGAAGGTGGCGGTTCGCTTCTTAATTATTCACATCTCTCAAAGAAATGTAAGAGGAGTGATAACATTATAAGGATGGTTCAGAAAGACTATTGCAATAAAAACTCTCGTCAAACCGCTCAAAGTAAGCTAGGTAAGAACACATAATACTAGGTATCTACTTATTTCCACATTGTTTTTAAAGTGTTTTTTAGAAAAAAAAACAGCTGTTTTATACAAAATGTTTATACCTACTTAACCAAAATGTGTGAAACAGCTGATTTGCTTTTTCGCGCTTTGTTTGAGACCCTATATTGAACGTGGCCCGACGTAATTTTAAATAGGTGGAACGTAAAGAGTTAAAGTACTTATCAGGGATACAAAAATATACACGACGGCTCCATATTGTTTCAGATGACGAAAATCAACAATCTTGTACGTCATCGCCAATCAGAGAAATGTCTCCAGAAACGGAAAAATTTTTCAACATTTTGACAAATGAGATGCTTGAAGAACCTTGTGAAGACTCTTTTGTTGAACGGTGCTCTGAAAATCCACTTCAGGGGATTGTTAGTATTAAAGATAGTTCACATTTTAATGAAAGGCAAACATATGTAGAAGCAAGCGACAGTAATGATGAGGAAACGGTATGCCCTTTTAAGCCAAAAGATGTCATAAACTCTATGTCGGGGTCAGAATGCACAGTAGTTCAGCGCATTGACAATACTCAAAGTCGACAAGAAACATATATCGAGGCAAGTGATGACGAGGAATTAGCCTCTTGTTTACAGCGAGATTGCACGAATGAAGTACGTAACTTGAAAGATCGGGAAAGATCTTTTATTTTAGAGAATGCTATTGAAGAAACCGAAGTTAACAAATCGCCAATCAATGTTAGCCAAATGGCTTCTGGTGAAGTTTTCCAAAAACGAATATCTGAAGGTAAGGTACTATTTAATACCAGGACAGTAAAATGTTCGTTAGACTAAAGTTCAAAATACAATAATCAACATCTTAATTTTATTGCAATTAATCTTTCAGATAATGATGATGTCAGTAGTCCAACGCTACTATCCAATTTGTCAATTCCTCCGCCGTCATATTCACCTCTGACTCCACATATAACAAAGAGTGTTCCTAATGATGCGCACATTGCATTTGACCAAATAGTTGAAGAACCAACATCACCGAGATTAGAAGGTACTATTATTTACATTAAAATTCCTAAATGATGACTGTTTTATGTATGTATGTATGTATGTAAAATTATTATTATAAAAACAAAAAACCCGACTGCTTAAAAATAATGAACTGAAAAGGGAAAAACAAGTCTCACAATGTATATTCAAATTAGTTAAACTAAATACTTTAAGGCGCTGCAGGCGGGGACAAACAATACTTTGTTACCTACTGGCACAGAAGGATCTAGCAAAACTACGTTTAAAGCAATCCCGATTAATATCATATTATTGTTAAGAAAATTAAATTGGATTGTCAGAACCACTTATTTTTCATGTTTCAGATAATGATGGCGTTACTAGTCCAACGCTACTTTCCAATTTGTCAATTCCTCCGCCGTCATATTCACCTCTGACTCCTTATATAATGAAGAGTGTTCCTAATGATACGCACATTGCATTAGACCAAATAGTTGAAGAACCAACATCACTAAGATTAGAAGATAATGATAACCTAACATATAACAGTGACGATAGCGTAAGAGATCCAGATTTTATAGCACAAGATACCACAGATTCAGAAAGTGACACTGATTGTGATGAAGTAAGAATCAAAACCACACAGGCATTAATCCATTCTCCGAGTACGGCAACTGAAAAAAGAAAATCAACGGAGAGACTTAATGTTGAAGATGTTATGGAAGAAATAGAACGTGAAACAGAAAATAACACCGAAGGAAGTGAAGAAGCGGAAAAACAAATTAATTACCGACAAGAAATTGCTAACGATATCGTATGCAGTTTAGAGAATGCACCAGAAAACGAAAATGAAGGTCGTAAAAAAAGAGGAAGGAAACTCAAACAAAAATACAGTCGTCAGGAAATTAAAGAAAGGAAATACAAAAATTTACCTTACCAAACTAAAAAGAAGGAAGTATCATCTAAAAAATTCATAGATTTTAAATGTTCATGCAAAAAAGATTGTGCTAATTTAGTTTCAAAAGAAGATAGGGAACGAGAATTTCATAGATTCGTACATCTTGAATCGTACGCAGCTCAAGTTTTGTACATAACATCTAACATTACAGAAAGCAAAAAGAAACGAAGTTACGTTACATTATGCTCCCCGTCGAAGAGGAAACCTCGCGAATTTATTCGCACGTATACACTTGGCAATATACCTGTTTGTCGAGACATGTTTTGTAGAACTCTGCAAATAACACCTCAAAAAGTTACTGTCAGTCTTCGAAAAAAACGCAATGACAGAGAAATAAAAGATAAAAGAGGAGAAACAGCAGGCGGATGGAATAAAACGCCACAAAGACATATTGAGCTTATTATCGATGTTATCAAAAGGTTGCCAAAATACGAGTCACATTATCGTAGAGAAAAGAACAGCGATGCTTTATATCTGCAGCCAGGAATGACGGTACCAAAAATCTACGAATTGTTCAAAATAGAATTCGAAAAAGAATTTGGAAAAGATGAAAAATGTCCATCCTTCAATGTTGTTAGACATATTTTTGTACAAAAATTCAATTTGAGGTGCAAGAGCCTTAAGAAAGACACGTGTAACAAATGTGATCTTTATGAAATGACATTGAAAAATTCTACTACCTCAGCTGAAAGAGCAAATGCCCAAAGAGAAAAAGAAGAACACCAAAAAATTGCCGAAGATTTAAGGAAGAAGCTGAAGGAAGATTTTGAACAGGCTAAAACTTGTGAAGAAACTGAATGTCTGACTTACGATTTGGAGAAAACCTTGCCTTTACCTAGAATACCGACCAATATAGTTTTCTACAAAAGGCAGTTATGGGTATACAACTGCGGTATACACTCGGCTTCCAACGGTGTTGGGAATTGTTTTGTTTGGGCTGAAGGCGAGGCAGGCAGAGGGGCCCAAGAAGTGGGTTCATGTTTGAGGAAATATATTAAGTGCGTGCTACCTCCTACAGTAAAAAAATTGATTTTGTGGAGTGACTGTTGCGGAGGGCAAAACAGGAATATCAAAATCGTTTTGATTTTAAAGGCTTTATTAAATAGACACCCCACTCTCGAGACAATCAGCTTCCGTTACCTATAATCAGGACACACTTTCCTACCAAATGACAACGACTTCGCTAAAATTGAGACTCGACTCAAGCAATATGAAAGGATATACTCCGTGGATGATTATATTGCCATTATGAAACAATGCAAAAACAAAAATCCTTTACAGGTCCATAAAATGGAAAGTTGTGATTTTGTTGGATCTCAAATTCTAGAAAAGAAAATAGTTAATAGAAAAATATTTAATGATAAGAGCAAAGTAAACTGGCTCAAAACAAAAGAAATTTTAATCACAAAAAAGACTCAACATTCTTTGTTCATGAGAACTTCCTTTAATGAGGACTACAAAGAACTGAATATTAAAAAGAAATTAAAAGGTGTTGATTTGGGTGTCATAGAAGAAGATTTGCAAGAATTATGGCCTTCAGGAAAACTGATTAACAAAAAGAAGTTAAACGATTTGAAATCGTTATTCCATCTCATACCAAATGATTGCATTGGTTATTATAAAAAACTGAAGGGAGACGATGCAATAATAGACGATATAGATGGTTATTGTGATGAACCCGACTTTGATTTGGATGAGGAGTAGGGTAACATTTGTGTTTTTTTAAATAAAATAAAAATAATAAACATTTTTAAGCTTTTATTTTTGTCATAGTTTGGAACATTTTTGCATTTTTCTTTCCGCAGCCTACACAGCTAATTCCATACAAAATGTATTATGTAATAATGATCCACGCGCAAGTTTTCTTGAATATCTACGAAACTATTAAAATTTATTTACTAAATACATGCATGTAAATTAGTTTAGAACACTTAGAATAACATAAAATTAAAAACATAACATTTAGAACTACAAAGCCAGAGAAATACCGAAATAAACTTTAAACTCTATTATCTCGAAATGAGGTTAGTGTGGACTGAATCATTTTTGCTTAAATCGGTCCAACTGCAAAACCGAAATAAATTACAATCCTTTGGCGAAGTGATGAAATTCATGGAAAACCGTTTCAATTGCCTTAAGTCTGTTGACAGGTCTACGCAATACAATAACAGTCAACTATTACGTGATAAATAAACATCAGAAAAATATAAACGTTGTTGGTATTGTCAAAACAATGATCATATTATTCATTATTGCCCTAGTTTCAAGGCATTACGCGATAACGACCGATACAAGGCCGTTGCGCAAAAAATAATGTGCAATTGCTTGAATCATGATGATCAGAAACAATGTGTGAGTGCAGTTTATAAACAATGTGAAATTTGTCAACATAAGGGACACAACGTATTATTGCATCAATCTAAGCCGTTTCAAAATAGTGATAACGCTAAAAAATACATATCGAGAACAGAGAGGCCGCAAAACATAGCGACATCGAACTTATCAGCAACTAACTCCAATACAAAAAATACAACTTTACTAGCAACTGCCATAGTAAGAACCACCTCGTACGATGGGATGCCGCAGTTATTGAGAGTATTATGTGATCAAGGATCAGAAGCATCATTTTGTATTGAAGAAGTAGCACAATTGTTGTCTTACCCACGACAAAAAATCCAAGCCGAAATAAAAGGCATTGGAGATGAAAAACCAAAAACGTCAAGTTACACAATCAACATTACTTTACAACCAAGATACTCTAGCGATTACAAACTGCCAGTAACGCTAATAGTACTACCAAAACTAACAAGTTCATTACCAAGGAATGATTTACAACAATTACAAGAAAAAATCTTGGATAATGCGCTTATAGCAGACCCAACTTATTATAAAAAGGGACCAGTTGATATAATATTAGGTGCCCAAGAATATAGCAGAATATTACTACAGGGTTTCGAAAGACTACAGGGCGGAATAATCGCTCAAAACACACAATTAGGGTGGATTTTATCCGGATTTTATCCTCATAATACGAAGAATGGAGTTAAAATCCTGAGTATGGTGGCTTGCACCGAAGATATACGACAACTTACTAAATTTTGGGAGTTAGAAGAAATTCCACAAAACTACGTACTAGCACATGGTGACCAGACCTGTGAAAACTACTATAAAGAAACAACAATAAGAAACCCAGACGGAACTTACACGGTACGAATTCCTTTTAAGGATACAAATGTAAACTTAAACGGCGAATCGCGCAAAAAAGCTGCTGCACGACTACTACAACAAGAACGATAGTTCGCAAAAAACGAAAATTTACGACGACAATACATTGAATTTATGAATGAATACTTACATATGGATCATTATGAGAAAAGTAGCTACATCGAACTACAACTTAGGAAAATACTACATACCACATCAGGCAGTAATTAAGGAAGATTCACTGACTACGAAATTACGCGTGGTTTTTGATGCGAGCAGTAAAAGCAGCACAAAGATAAGCCTTAAGAGGGTGCATCCTAAAAGTTGGCAACGTCGTAAATAGCTGTCAAATATTTACCTGTTTAGATTAATTTGGAAATAATACTGTATGGAAATAAGAAATGTGGCTAACCAATTGACTAGAATATTAATAATGAATTGCAATTATAACATTGAATTTGATGTTGTACCCGTTTTAGGTGAAAAAAAGGCATTTGGAAAGTTACCAAATACTTTTTTTACATCTAAAACTAACTATTCGGTGTAACGATATTAATTATTGCATTTCATAATCAATATTCTAGTTCGCTAGTTAGCCACATTTTTTATTTCCATACAGAAATATTATCAAATTAATCAAAACAGCGAAATATTTGACATATATTTGCGACGTTGCCAACTTTCAGAATAAACCCTCTTAATGACAATATGTATACAGGCCCACGATTACAACAAGACTTATCCACTATACTCTTACGATGGCGAAAACATAAGTTTGCCTTTATGGCAGATATCATGAAAATGTACCGCTGTATAAAAATTAATGAATTAGACTTCGCACATCAAAGGATACTATGGAGATTTTCTCCCAAACAAGCAATTAGTGAATATGAACTCACAACAGTTACCTACGGCACAACTAGCGCCCCCTATCTTGCGGTACGAACATTGCATTAACTTGCAATAGACGAACAAAACAATTACCCTATTGCAAGTCAAGCTACATTACAAGATTTCTACGTGGATGATATTTTGTCCGGAGAGTCTCAGGAAAGTGCAGCTAAAGAATTGCAGAGTCAGTTGATATCTATGTTAAACAAGGGTGGTTTTAAACTTCGGAAATGGTCGTCAAATAGTTCAGAGTTACTGGAAAATATACCAGCGGAAGACAAAGACGATCAATTACTCAAACTACCATTAGACGAGTCCAGGAAGTCATTGGGCATAACATGGTCACCACGGGAAGACAGTTTTTATTTCCAAATAACTATAACGGAAAATTAAAAACTAACAAAAAGATGGATTATGACAGAAGTTGCGAAAATATTCGATCCCCTGGGTTGGTTAGCACCAATTATAATTAAAATGAAGCTGCTTATACGACGTAGGATGGGATCAACCTGTTACTGACATACTCCAGAAAAAATGGATAGAATTACAAAAACAACTTAAAAGTATAGAAACAATTAAAATTCCACGGTGGTGTCACACAACAGACAGCACAGAGATTGAGCTATATTGCTTCAGCGACGCCTCCGAAAAAGCTTACGGAGCCGTGGTATACACCGGTGTAAAAATAAATAACACTTACTATATTACATTATATTACGTCGCTTCATTCTTCAGATACAAATAACCATGTAGTGCCTTTATTCTACAAGGCTCTATTCGCACGTTTAAAGAATCGACTTTTAGTCGATTGTCATTTTTTTTTTTTTTTTTCTGTCAACCTCACTAGCGTGGCGTGATGTTCGTGCTATGAACTTCATTCCTTTTTCTTGCGAGGCATCGTTCGCACGTGTCTTACACTAGTGAATATTTCGTGCTCAACAATCGTCATTATAATGCCGAAAAGAAGAAATCAGGATAGAATTGAACGTTATCAACGTAAAATTCAGAAACTGGAAGATCAACAAAAAAAATATAAAAGAATTATTTATTCGTCATCGGAAGACTCCGATGATAATTCAGGTTAGTAAATCGATATTTATTAAGTGCTAAGTGACAAAATATTTTAGATAAATATTATCTCTAATAATGCCTGGAGGTTGACCGTGTGTCATCACGAAGGTAACTCACTATACCTAGAGGTTAACCGCGTGTTAGCACAAAGGTAATCTGTAATTGTTTAAAGGACAATTACGTTAAAACAAATAAAATGCCTGGAGGTGGATCGTGTATCCTCACGACGGTTATTTATAGTACCGCTTTAGCGTTGTAATATTACCAGAGAGATTAACCGCGTGTTAATACAAGGTAAAAAATAAAAGTACGTCTACCCTCAATTATTAACTCTTATTTTTTATTGTTTTAGACAATACACGTCATAATGACGCTGATCCAGACCCCATAGGGTTAATAGATCAGACTGGCATGACCAACATGTCACCCGATGAGGAGACCAAACCTGATGGCGAACAGGAATCAACCCTAGTACCGGAATTGGATCCTGATATTCTCTCCGCCTTAGGTGAGACCACGGAAGAGGCGCCAAAGTTTGGCCCTAAAATTCATGAAAACCTATCCCGGCTTTGGCTACCTATTCTCCGAAAAGGGATGAATAAGGAGACAAAAGAGAGGCTTCACAAAGAGTACCTTATTCCTGAGAATTGCCCATTATTACAAGCGCCTAAATTAAACCCAGAAATTTCAGCCGCAGTAAATGAAGGTACCCGTGTTCGTGACAAAAGAGTAGAAGGAGTACAGCAGCAATTAGGTCACGGTATAACCGCTCTTAATAAAGGTTTAGATTTGCTACTTGACGATGGCAAAGACAAAGTACAGGCCATTAAATTTTTAAGCGACAGCTGTCGCTTGTTATGTGATCTGCACTTCGAAGAAACGGAGGCAAGAAAGAAGTTCGTGACTCCGGGCCTAGATAAATCGTTTTTAAATATCATGCAAGACATCGATCGCGACGAAATGCTTTTTGGAAGCAAGCTTTCAGAAAAGATAAAGGCCACGAAAGTGATTGAAAAATATGGCTTGCAAATCAAGAAGCCCGCGCCGAACCTCAAAACGCCTTCTACTTATCAACCTACAACGAACCGACCGCGCCCCCAGGGAAACTGGGGAGGCCCTCCTCGCTTCTCGTCGAACAGGGGTGGGAGGGGAGGGCCAAGGAGGACTGCTGCCCCAGCACCTCGCAAACCCCAGTCAGGCGCAGCTCAACAGAAGTCATCTGCCCAGAGCAAACAGCGTGCGGCAGCTCAACAATAGAGGTACACGCTGGGAGAATCCAGCTTTTTTATAATTGTTGGCTTAAAATTACTGGTAATCCATTAATTCATAAGTGGATATCTGAAGGATACTCCATTCCATTTTCAAAAAAAGTGAATCAATTATCAGCCATACGTAATTCTGTATCTCCGAGCGACCGACCGGATATGTTACAAGCTATCAAAAAATTATTAGAGTTGGGAGCTATATCCCCACGTCATAGATCCAAAAATGATTTCGTTTCCAAAATATTTTTAACTCCTAAACCTAACGGAGGCAAAAGGTTTATTTTAAATTTAAAAGCTTTAAATAAGTTTGTTTCCACTGCTCACTTTAAAATGGAAGACCATAGGACTGCAGCGAGGCTTTTACCTAAAGATGGTTTCATGGCAAGTATTGACCTAAAGGAAGCATACCTTTTAGTCCCTATTTGCAAAGAACATCGTAAATACTTACGTTTCCAGTTTGATCAAACATACGAGTTCAACGCAATGCCCTATGGTTTATCTGTTGCGCCTAGGGTCTTCACGAAATTAATGAAGGAGGTTATTAACCATCTAAGACACAGGGGTTATAGGTCAGTAATATTTCTCGATGACATTTTTTGCATCGGTAATACTTTCGATGAATGTCGTGACAACGTTAATGAAACACTAACATTACTCAAATGCTTAGGTTTTGTCATTAATTATGAAAAAAGTTGACTTGATCCTCGACAAATTTGTAAGTTTTTAGGTTTTATATTTAATAGCGTCGATATGTCACTAGGCCTGCCAGATGACAAACGAACAGGGATTATAAAATTGGTCATTAAGTTCTCTTCTCTTCCTAAGTGTTCCATTAGGGAACTATCACAGCTAATCGGAGTACTTACTGCAGCCTGCCCTGCAGTAAGATATGGTTGGTTATATACCAAAACTCTCGAACGACAGAAATATTTAGCCCTTCAAAAGTATGGTGACTTTGAAGCAAAAATAAGACTGTCAGAAGTCATCTTACCTGACCTAGAATGGTGGAGACGGAACATCAACTTAACATACAATGTGTTGAGAAGAGATGAACATTTCAATTTAGAAATCTACACGGACGCTTCTAGGACCGGCTGGGGGGCCGTCTGTAATGGTAATCGAGCAAACGGTGGCTGGAAAGACCAGGAATTATCATTCCACATCAATTACCTCGAACTACTAGCGGTTTTTCTAGGGTTGAAGTGCTTTGCAAGCTTGCATTCTAACTGTTCCATATTGCTCCGCGTGGATAATACAAATGCTATCAGCTATATTAACCGTATGGGAGGAGTTCGATTTCCACATTTAAATGAACTGACCAAAACAATTTGGCAATGGTGTGAGGAGCGAAATATATTTCTATTTGCGTCTTACATTAATACACATGAAAATATAGAAGCCGATGAAGAATCTCGGAAAATTAACGTAGACAGAATGGGAACTATCGGATTGGGCCTTCCAAATGATAGTTCAGAAGTTAGGTGAACCAAAAATCAATCTATTCGCTCCCCGCACCAATGCCAAATGTAGCCAGTACATTTCATGGAGACCGGACCCTGATTCTAAAACAGTTGACGCTTTTACAGTTAGTTGGCAATCAATGTTTTTCTACGCTTTTCCACCGTTTGCTTTAATCCTAAAATGTTTGAGAAAAATCATTGACGACTCAGCCACCGGCATCTTAGTCTTTCCTTATTGGCCTGGCCAACCTTGGTTTCCATTGAATTCCACAGAATGCTCATGTCAGATATTGTTTTCTTGGATCTTAATGAAGACCTTTTGCATTCAAATTACAGATCGCGTCACCCACTTCACAGCAGCCTTACACTGGGGGCCGCGACGCTCTCAGGACAGCATTTACGAGACTGAATACCCCGGACGTAGCGCTAGACTTAATGCTAGGCTCCATTTCGGATAATACTATGAAACGATATTCCAGCACTTACAAATATTGGTGGCAATTTTGTCTCGAAAATAACCTTAATACGTTTGAAGCTTCGGTATCATCAGTCATAGCCTTTCTGGTGAATCTCTTTCATAAGGGAGCATCATACGGTGCTATCAATAGCCACCGGTCTGCCCTTTCATTATACCTCGGGAATAACATTGGAGCAGACGAGAGAATAAAACGTTTACTCAAAGGTATTTACAGACAAAAACCATCTCGCCCCAAATATAACACCACTTGGGACCCAAAAGTAATACTGGACTACGTTTCACAATGGTACCCCAATACCAATCTTGACCTTACTCAACTAACCAAAAAATTGTCTATTTTATTAGCGTTATGTACTTCCCATCGAGTACAAACCTTCTCCCTTATTAGAGTGCAAAATATCGTTAGATCCTCCACTGGTATAAAGATAAACATAACTGACATGATAAAGACTTCCGCAGCAAATCGAGACCAACCCGTTTTGTATTTACCGTATTTCGTAGAACCCAAGTATTTGTCCTGCAAAGACTCTCGATGATTACCTCGCGGTAACATCCGCTTCACGACCCGAAGGTACCGATAGTCTTTTGCTTACCATTAAAAGACCATATAAAAAAGCATCGTCACAAACCATCAGTAGGTGGATCAAGCAGAACCTAGCGGAGAGCGGCGTCGACGTCACAGTGTTCAGTGCGCATAGCACGCGCCACGCCTCCACCTCGGCGGCGGCCTCGGCTGGAGTCTGTATCGATACCATTAGGAAGACGGCTGGCTGGGCTAGCTCGTCTCAAACGTTTGCTCGGTTCTATAACCGACCATTAATTGATGATGGAATTTTTGCTCGATCTGTCTGCGCAATCAGTAATTTAGATCTAGAGTAATAAATTACTATATTATGTATCTTAAAACTAATTAAATCAAAATGTTTTTTGGTATATATTGGTTATTTTTTTGATGTTCTAATAATGATTACTTAATTTATAATTATTAAAAAAAAAAAAAAAAAAACTGTTTTTTGTAATTAAAATTAAAGTTTTCTACTGATAAATAAAGTTTTATTTACTAATCTGAGAACCTATCTCTAAACATCTACATGGTTATTTGTATCTGAAGAATGAAGCGACGTAATATAATATAAGATCAAACGAACTTCTTGAAGTGAAGTTCGATCATTATTATATGAGTCGCTTCATTCGAAGATACAAAGTCCTCACCCACCCAAACCCATCGTAGAAAACTAATCTCTAAACAAGAATGAAGTTCATAGCACGAACATCACGCCACGCTAGTGAGGTTGACAGAAAAAAAAAAAAAAATGACAATCGACTAAAAGTCGATTCTTTAAACGTGCGAATAGAGCCTTGTAGAATAAAGGCATTTGGGTAAAGGGTTATTTGTATCTTCGAATGAAGCGACTCATATAATAATGATCGAACTTCACTTCCAGAAGTTCGTTTGATCTTATATTATTACAAGCAAAATCGAAAGTGGCACCCAAGAAACTAAAAACCACCCTGCCTCGACTTGAGTTATGCGCTGCACTACTACTAGCCCGTTTGATGAAAAAAGTTAAGGAAGCGCTTAACTGCAAGAATGTTACGATATCTTGTTGGACGGATTCTATGATCACCTTAGGCTGGATAAGAGGGGAGCCTGAACGGTGGCAAACGTTCGTAGCCAATAGGGTGTCACAAATTAACCGACTTTTACCGGATGCAGAATGGAATCATGTAATTTCGGCTGAGAACCCGGCTGATATCATTTCAAGAGGGCTTGAGCTGGAAAAATTTGTCAACTATTCTTTATGGTGGAATGGTCCACAATGGTTAAAAACTTATCAGATTCCTATCACGAGACGTATGCCGCAGCCGAACGAAGAAATCAAATTATGTCATATAACTACAACTAGGATCGAAAAGAATGATCTCTGGAATAGATTTTCCAGCTTAGATAAAATGATAAGGGTGTTGTCTTACTGCTACAGATTTGCAAACAAACAAACAACAAATAAACAAATTTCTTGTATTGAAAGTGACGACACAACGAATACTTCTGAAAATACAACAGCAAGAATTCGAAAATGAATTGAAAAGTATACAAAGTGGACAACCATTGAAGAAAAGTAATAAACTATCCACTTTAGATCCATTTATAGACGAGGACGGATTACTAAGAGTTGGAGGCAGGTTACAAAACTCCGAATTGCCTTACAATCAGAAACATCCAATAATTTTACCATATAACCATCATGTAACATCATTAGTTATACAAAACGCACATTTAAAAACGTTGCATGGAGGCAACAAATTAACTTTAGCTTATTTACGACAAACATACTGAATCATTAGTGGAAAAAGGAAAGTAAAAAGTATAATTAACAAATGTGTGAGGTGCATACGATACAAAGCAAACACACTCACAAAAAATGGGAATACTACCAAAAGCACGAGTAACGCAATCGTACCCATTCAGTCATACTGGAGTGGATTATGCGGGACCAATACAAACAAGAACTATGAAAGGGAGAGGTCACAAGTCATACAAATCATACATTGCTGTCTTTGTATGTTTAGCAACAAAAGCAATACACCTAGAATTGGTGGGAGACTTAACAACAGAAACATTTATCGCGGCGCTACGCAGATTCATGGCACGAAGAGGTCACGTGTCACACATGTACAGTGACAATGCAACAAACTTCGTAGGAGCAGCCAACCTTTTCTATCAAGAAATATTACAAATGACGCAATCGCCGCAATTTCAAAACTCAGTAACAAATATAGGAACCCAGTGGCATTTTATTCCTCCGTCATCACCACATTTCGGTGGAATCTGGGAAGCTGGCGTAAAATCAGTGAAACATCATTTACGTCGAGTAATCGGAGATTCGACACTAACATACGAGGAAATGACAACCTTCCTCAACCAAATTGAAGCGTGTTTGAATTCAAGACCATTGTGTGCACAAACCGAAGATGTTAACGACGACACAATACTAACTCCAAGCCATTTTCTTATTGCCAAGAAGCAGTAGGGATACCAGATCCGATGGAAAACATGAATACTGACCTAGTAAATAGATGGAAACAGATACAAAAGATGAAAAAAGATTTTTGGAACAGTTGGACTAAAGACTATTTACATCAACTTCAGCAAAGGTACAAATGGAAACAAGAACAGGAAAATGCTAAAATAGGAACTGTAGTACTAATAAAAGATGACAATATAAAGCCAAGCAAATGGCAGTTGGCAAAAATTACAGAAATTCACCCGGGAGACGACGGTGTAGTTAGAGTGGTAACTCTTCAAAAATCAACAGGTGCTAGTCAGAAAAGATCAATTCATACATTGATCCCGCTCCCTGTGAACGAAAACATAGAAATTGGTACAACAAGCAAAGACAGACAAACGTCTACGCAATGTAACATATCAACAGCCACAATAAACAAAAAAGGTATACGATCACCAAAAAATTGGATAAGGGGTTTACTATTTCATACAATAATTATTCTATTAATGGGCACCGTGTCGAGTACATACACTTTAAAAAATATAAATCCAGGACTATGTTGAAAACAATAGGAACCACAACTATTACTCGAGGAACCTTTAGAATTGAAACAGATTACGAGAGAGGAAGCGTGGAACAAGACCAAAAAAAGATTCAAAAACTTTAAACGAAGAAAAAACAAAGTTTGAGACAACAAAGCAATACCTCACAGAGATAAATAATAACAGGAAGACACGAGGTATCTTGGGTCAACTTTTAACATCGGTGTTTGGAGTTAATGATGAAGTATACAGGGACATAGATACCTTAACAAACATACTTGCTGTAAAAAGAACAACAACTACGACAGTGCTAGCCTCTTGTTCTAAAACCACGAACTTCTCCCTTAATACACAGATTTTACCAACAAACATAAAAGATATATCCAAAGAAGAATTAGTATTAGACAGATCAAAGGGAGTTTTCGACCATTTACTCAAATCCGAAACAAACTTACAAACTCAGCTAGATAACACAATTTGGCAACAATTAAAGTCTCATACATACATAGCTAGCGTCAGTACTTCTCTTGTAATTATAACTTTAGTATGTATTTTAATTTATTTCGACCCACAGGTATTGAATAAACTTCGAGCCATCATTACAACAAGAAGAAACACTGAACCAACTGTACGGCAACCAACGATCGTCAGCAGCACAACACACACCCAACAAACACAGCAGCCGTACGGTATACCTCGCAGCGTGCTCACTCAGCCCCAACAAACTGAACAAGGCCAGGCCAGACCATACGAGACCATCGAGCTGTAACAAATAGGGTCCCATGTCTGAGAGTCGCCAGAATGTTCAATGTTACCTTTGGACATTGACTCAGCACTCGGCCCGGCTTACGCGCGGCCCAGTTAGAATATTGATTTGATTGCATCTTACACGCATAGGATACAAAGATTTTCTACATTAGTGTGTGTTAAGAAAAAGTAGTATATAAGCTGTAACATATTAGAAATAAATCAGATTTGAATTTTATATTCTTGTCTCATTACCCCTCACTGTGGCCAAGACACCTTTAGCCATCTCTGACCAGTCTCGTGAGTCTGCGGGACTGGCAGCTTAGAGTTGTCAGGACTGTTAGGCTTGTAGGTCTTAGTAGGCTCCTTTAACGTGTCATATATTTTCGTGAACAAAAAGGCATTTCTTGAGTATTCTAAAGAAATATTTCATGGACATACAGCAATCCGCATAATTTCTGGAACTAGGAACAATAGCTGCTCCTACTGGTCTTACCTTGAGGGTTACGGCCTACGGGCAATGGATATGGCTTTCCAACAGTGTGAGTGGCTTGTTTGATTCCTCCTAGTTTAAGTCCAGTCCGTGTCACATGGGGAATGGTAATCCGTAGTCATCTGGGGCGTGTTTGCTGTCTCTCTTCTCTCTCTTTTCATAAGCTGCATTATCTAGGTGGGACGACAGGTAGGTTTAAGTAAATTGTGTCGGAAGGATTACCAATTATATTTAATGTTTGGCTTGAGACGACCCACTGACCATCTACGGTTTAAAGATTAGTAATGCAATGCAAATACCTACTATAATACTTTCCATTACGACCAGGAGGCTTGGAAGGCGGTCTGGTTTTGCATTGTATAAGTTGTGGATGTAGGTGGATGGACATCGAGTTGATTTAATTTGTTGCATCACGCTTCTTCGTGCATTGAGGTATCCACGACCCATTTGGCCCACTAAAACAATAAAAATAAGTAAATTATCACTACCAAATACCTGACGGCGCGACACATGACATTTGGCGTTTGCTGTCAACGACGTCGGAACAGAATGACAGCATGACAGATGTCTGCTGTCATTCTAGCGGAACGTCACTGGTGGGAGCGAGGCGGCCATCTTGACTCACTTTGGAATCGAGAGCCGCCAACGCACCACGCGTTCGACGAATCGCTAAATACCGACGCCATCTTCTACCTTTTTTGTCTTCATTTATTATATTATAACAATCAGTGATAAGTTAAAGTGTGATTGAATATTATTTTGTGAATTAAGGAATAAATCATTGGAAGAATAATTATTTGAGACTTTGTTCGAGCATCTGACCCACGTAAAGGATGGATGATTCTGGTATAGGCCATCCTGAGTCTATATACCAATTTTATAATAAATTTACCGCTTTGACTGAAAAAGCATGGCTGTCGTTTTCGTTTGCCATCGCCATAATGCACAGTTTGCAAATGGCCGACACGCCATCGCAATTCCAATGGCACATGAGAATTTTTATTTTTTATTTTTTACATACCTATATTATATTTTGAAAAACGCACCAAAGTAATTATTTAGTATATTATTTTCGTTGTATTTTCATTGTAAGTATTATAACTATCAGTTTATGTGTATTTTATTGTTAAAAGTTACGGTTGGATACATTATACTTATATTTTTATTTTTTATTCATGTACTTAAACTACGTTCATAATTCCGTAGAAATTTTATTTACTTACCCGATTTATTATTGTCACACGGGGGGACGTCACTACGCCACTCACGAGGTCTTTGCTGAAAATCAGCGCTGTTGACGAAAGATTCGTCCGAGGTCACAGCATATAGCTGAGCAACGACCTATTCTTGCACAGATGCGACGCACAACACATCACTGTTCTTGTTCATTGTTATTTGCTCGTTTCAAAAGTTAATATTTCACTCTGCAAACTTTTGTTTACGTTTTGATTATTTGTTTGTTTACATTTATTAGTGTCGCAACACATTACGCAATGCTAACATGTTTGTCATTGGTCTCTGGCCCTGACATGAAGCAATGGACAAAATTTGCCAATTTAAAAAAAAATGCCTTTTTGTATTGAGTACGAGCCTTTTGGCTTATCTATAATTTGTGTGTACTTATTATGTCAAAAATTGTAATGTGCGTTTAGTTTGTGCAGAATAAATAATTTTTCTTTCTTTCTTCTTTTCTTTATGTATCGTCACACCCTTAGCAGTATTGCGGCCGTACGTGACGCTTGTTGAAGGTGGATGTACAAATCAGTCGTACTTATTAGCAACTAATTATGAATACGATTTTTTAAACGATCCTGAATGCAACAGTCACTTAGAATAGATCATTCTGAATACAATTAACATTGATTTTGAATAGAGCATTTTGAATTTTGAATACTCACTCAATATAGGGTATTCAGATCTGATTGATGATCTGAATACCCTAAATTTCAACTACTTAGGTTATAACATACCTTGACTGATTCATAACATAGTCTTAAGCCTTATTTATTAACGCAAGTTTTGTTTATATTAAAATAAGTATGTATGTGGGAGTCAGAATGGAATAATAGACATAAATATGTTTTTTCACTATATTTAAAACCAAAACATTATCATAAAACAAAATCAATAACATTTATTAGTATAATTGGATAATATGTAATAACACAATAATTACCTCACAGAATAATCTCACAGTTAAATAACTTAATAATGTAACCTACAAATATCAGTAACACGTTTACATATTCAATAACAAAATTACACAGAATTATAACCTAACAACTTTCAGTAACACATTGTAATAGGGTAAAATAATAATAATACAGAATAATACAAAACTACAGCAGAAATATTACACAAGAAAACATACCTGACAGTTCAGAGCACTGTTGTGCCGTGTCCACTATCGGACAGCTTCTGATCCGTCGAAACACAGTGCACGCCTTTTTATAGCACAACTCACTCGCAAAGTGGGGGAAAAAATAGTCAGTTACAATACTATTATAGACCGGAGGTAGTTGAAAATAATAAGTGACATTTCAAAAACAATATTAAATACTTCATCTCCCACACGGCCATACTGACGAGCAGCCACTATGGCTCGCGAACTGAATTATTTAATAATATTACGATTCACGTAAAATTATAGCATTTCAAATCGCATGAAAAATAAATCAAGTTTAATGGTTTATAAACTACATAGTCAAATCGCATGACCATACACAACGTATTACATGGCATCATGATTTTATATCAGCCAAATCACATGGCATCATGATTTTGAATCGCCAAATCACATGGCTGTGGTCAAATAACATGACAAACAAATACATGCCAAATCACATGGCTATTGTCAAATCACATGACACTCAGATAAACGCCAAATCACATGGCTATTGTCGTCAAATCACAGTCATGACAATCAGATATATGCCAAATCACATGGCTACTGTCAATTTACATGATATAGGTATAATTGTCAAGCATAGCCTTGATCGTTGGCCAGACGTTTCGAGCTATGCAGGACAATCTTACAAATCAAAATAAAATGATAACATGAACATTTATTCATTATCTTCGTTACAGTCATCAGAAATATTTAGAGAATCGGTCAACTCACATCCCAAATCGGGAGTGACGATTCGTAAATTATCATGTGAGACATACAACTCATTGCCAGTTTTATTAACTCTGACTTTATATCTGTCGTTACCGTTCACTTCAGTAATGACGCATGGACCTTTAAACTTACTGTCAAGTTTGTTAATAGCTCGCGGGTTCTGTTTGACCAATACAATATCACCGACTTTGAAAGGTACAATTTTAGCCTTAGTTTTATCATAATTGGCTTTTCGAGATTCAGCAAGCTCGTCCATCCTGAGTTTAGACTCTTGACGGCACATTTCGAGGTCCATACGTTCAACATCATTTAGCAAAGCTGATATAGCAGGAGGTGACTGATCGCAGCCCATCAGAAGTTGGAAAGGAGTATGACCAGTACTTTTACTAAAGGTTGTATTAATTGCCAACTGTACTTCACCAACGGAATCTTTCCAACTTCTTTTGCTTGTATTTTCAACAATCGTAAAACAATTTGTCAGAACCTTCATGATTCGCTCAACTTGACCATTTGCACGACTCACACCACTAGCTATAAAATGCAATTCTATAGACCATTTCTCACAAAAACTTGTAAATTCTTTGCCGGTATAAGAAGCAGCCTGATCACAAATGATACGTTTAGGTGTACCAAAAGTATAAATTAACTCCTTCAAGGCATTTACTGTAGCCACTGCAGTCAAATTAGTAACGGGTTTCATGTGACAAAATTTTGTAAATGCATCTATAAAAACAACTGCGTATTGTTTAGTTGGTTTACTGCCACTTAATTTACCAGTCGTGTCCATATGAACGGTATGAAATGGAGTAGGGGGTTTATCTATAGGATGCAATGTAATCTGTCGTGAACCAGATTGGCTTTTATTTATCTTACAGGTCAGACAACTGTCAACAAATTTACGTGTGCATTTCGACATATTCGGGAACCAAAACTGTTCTCTTATTTTATCAAGCGTTTTTTCCCAACCGAAGTGTTTAAGAGTATCGTGATAAATTTGTATGATATGCCATCTGTAACTTTTTGGAACGAAGAGAAGTTTTTTAACTTTATTATTTACAGAAATAATGCGATATAATAATCCATTTTGAATCTCATAACTGGAAGCAATATCCTTGTCAATGGTTTTGTCTTTAATTGATTCAATTATGTGTTAGGTCTCTGAATCATTATTTTGTTCAACTTCGAGCCACTCACTATAATTTTGAATGTTATTTATATTGACAGTTGACGGATTACGGCTTAAGTAATCAACATGAGGAATACGTTCTCCCTTTCGATACTCGATACTAAAATCAAACGACTGTAGATAAGCCCACCACCTATGGACCCTAGGAAGTAGTTCCTTTTTGTTACGCGACGCTTTAAGTGAATTACAATCAGTAATTACTTTAAATGGCCTGCCAAGCAAATAATGACGGAAATGCTTAATGGATCTAACAACTGCCAAGGTTTCCAACTCGTAAGAGTGGTAGCGGCGTTCCGTCTCAGTGGTGCGTATGCTAAAATATTCTACAACTTTATTCTGATCATCATGTTTTTGAAAGAGAATTCCTGCCAGGCCTGCAGAACTGGCATCAGTGTGAAGCTCAACAGATTTAACAGGATCGAATAAAGTGAGTACGGGTTCAGAGGCAAGGTACTGCAGAATTTTATTCCTAGCGGATTCCTGCTCTGTTGTCCAATTCCATTTGACATTATTACGAGTTAGATTATACAATGGTATCATAATTAGTGAAAAATTTGGAATGAATTTTCGGAAGTAACTTGCTAGTCCGCAAAATTGTCTTACTTGCTTTACAGTTGCTGGGATAGGAGCATTTAAAAGAGCGGAAACTTTACCCTGACTAGGTTTAACTTGACCGTTTGAAACAATTCTCCCTAAGTATTCGATTTCAGTTTTTAAGAATTTACATTTTTTTATATTAAGAGAAAATCCAGTTTTCTGCAAAGCTTCAAATATTAACTTTAAACGGTCGATACCTTGGTCAACGGATTCTGAATAAACGATGACGTCATCTATGTAAATTAAAATAAAATTGTCGACAAACTGTTTAAGAGCTGCGTTGATGGCCCTTTGAAACACAGAAGGTGCATTACAGAGCCCAAATGGCATCCTTAAGTACTCATATTGCCCATCAGGCGTGACAAAGGCAGTTTTTTCTATTGAATTATTTGATACCGGTATTTGATGAAACCCGGCTGCCATATCTAAAACGGTGAAATATTTAGCACATGCCAATTTACTAATGTGATCGTCAATAATTGGAAGTGGAAAGTGATCACGTACTGTGTTGCTATTTAATTCCCTATAGTCAACACACATTCTGTCACTACCATCCTTTTTCCGAACTAGTAATATAGGACTTGCAAACGGGGAGTTGCTATCACGAATTATGTTATTGTCTTTCAGATCTTTAATTATTTCTTTGACATGTTCGCGCTCAGCAGGAGCTAATCGGTAGGGTCGTCGTTGAACTATTTTATCCGGATTTTTCAATCGAATAGTTAACTCACCGGTAGTAACTTGAGAAACTGCGTTGCCGGACGTGAACAATTCAGAATATGATTTTAACAAGTTATTTACTAGTAGGATTTGTTCTGGAGTTAATTCAGGATTTATATCCACTCCATCAAAATCAGTAACCTTAATGAGGCTGTTAATACTGTAAGAGTTGCGAAAGACTTTAGCAAAATTCCCTGAGAAAGTCACTTGAATGCCAGGTATTTCAAATAAATTTTGACCAAGTAATACGTCATACTGAATGTATCTATCAGGAACTAAAATAAAATCTAATTCAACATTTATACCATCAACACAGATCGTACACAGCTTTTTACGTGATGAACAGAAAGCATTGTCACCAACGCCTCTTAAAAGAATCGTTTCATAAGTTAATCTACCCTTAATTGAATCGCCAATACTTTCGCGCATTAGGGAGCATTCCGCACCACTGTCTATCAGACAGGAATAATCATGATTGTCAATTTGGATAGTACGTAATTTTTTGTTGGTTAAGACTAGGCTATTTACTTGAGAAGACTTTTCGTCTTTAGCTTTTTTATTTATCCGGTGAAAACAATTTTCACTAGAATGCCCCTTTTTGTTACAAAAGCTACAAAGTGTCACAGGTGGCTTGGAACCCGAATTGTCTGGCTTTGAGTTGTCAGAAGTAGTAGTCGATGTTGGACCTTTATTAGAGCCGCGATTCGTACCTGAACGACAGTCTTTTTGAATGTGTCCTACTTTATGGCACCTATGACACCTTCTAGACGAAGTGTCTTGGTTAGTCATGATTTTAGATCGCTTAGATGGAATACCGTGATCAGACTCTTTACCAGGTCTCTTCCGTTTATATGAGTTTAGGCTTTGAATTAATTGTGGCAAGTTTTTCGGTGTAAGCCGTAGCAAATCAGAACGAATACGAAAGTCAGACATACCTGTGATTACTGCTTCAACAAGGCGTTGTTCAGTCATCTCCACACCAATCACTTTCTTCGCCAACTCCCATTTTCGAGTAGCGTACTCAGCAAGACTAGCGGCTTGCTCGCTAGTGTAGTCCAAAAACAGCGACAGGTCGTCGTAATAACGAGTTTCATCTGAAAAGGTTTCGATAAGACCTGCTTTAAGTTCTGGCCAGATAATTAAAGTTGAATAGTTACGACGTGCCCATTCGGCCGCGCGTCCACGCAAATTTTTTCTAGCCAAATTGAGAATTTCTCTATCCGTGAGTTCATACTCAGTTTTGAGATCCTCGACGTTTCGGCACCAAACTTGCACCGTATCGGTCCGATCGTCAGGATCAAAAGCTGGTACATATATATGCTCAAGGTTGCGCATACGGGGAATAGGCCGCGCATTTGGTGGGTTAAAAGCTTTTGCAGTAGTATGAATCAATTGTGACATCATTTCTTGCATCATATTTTGCATAACATTAATAGGTACAAACTCTACTGCCCTTGAGTCGCGGCTGCCACTGGCTGCTGTTGAACCGCTGAGAGCTGCATCGTCTGCAGCTGGGGATGTCGTCGTTTCGTTTGTCGCAGCTGAACAGCGCGATGTTTTTTGTCCCAAGATTGGTGATCTGTCACCAGACCCTCGAGTGGTAGCACTCTCCAGAACCCTGGTCTCGGCCAACTCGGATTTGTCGTTATTCATATTGAAGATTATCCTGAAATCAAAAAATTGTAGGCGTAGTTTCTATTACTAATCCCACTTCTGATGTGGGAGTCAGAATGGAATAATAGACATAAATATGTTTTTTCACTATATTTAAAACCAAAACATTATCATAAAACAAAATCAATAACATTTATTAGTATAATTGGATAATATGTAATAACACAATAATTACCTCACAGAATAATCTCACAGTTAAATAACTTAATAATGTAACCTACAAATATCAGTAACACGTTTACATATTCAATAACAAAATTACACAGAATTATAACCTAACAACTTTCAGTAACACATTGTAATAGGGTAAAATAATAATAATACAGAATAATACAAAACTACAGCAGAAATATTACACAAGAAAACATACCTGACAGTTCAGAGCACTGTTGTGCCGTGTCCACTATCGGACAGCTTCTGATCCGTCGAAACACAGTGCACGCCTTTTTATAGCACAACTCACTCGCAAAGTGGGGGAAAAAATAGTCAGTTACAATACTATTATAGACCGGAGGTAGTTGAAAATAATAAGTGACATTTCAAAAACAATATTAAATACTTCATCTCCCACATGTATGTTTAGGTTAAGGTATTTTTCTATGGGCCTGCGTCGCCTGAAATAAATGGTATTATTATTATTATTATTGCTGCAGCTGCCTCGTCGGTAAGCGAACAGTGGGCTGCTGTCCTCATAATGACGATAGTGTGGTATTTCAGCTGTGGGCGTTATAATGATGTAACTGCGCCGGCAACGGGTTTAGATGTTTTTTTTCAGGAATATGATGAATGATTTAAGCAAAAGTACTTATTTTAAATGACTTGCTGACGTTTTGGACACAATTTATTCGGACGCAGTGACCGAATTGACAATTTTGAATTTCAATACATTTTCACTGACAATTCGGACACCATCCAATTATTGATGCTGTTTAATACAGTCAGATCCTCTTTCGTCCAAACTCGTATCGGGAGCAGACGTGTTAGTCATTGTTCCGCATGAACTAGTTAGTTATATTAACCGATATTAGTGCATATAATTGAGTGTCCAGTTGCTATTCTCCCGTACACCGCACATGCACACTGCGGAGGTGCGCCTGCGCACCCGCGCCCCGCGAGGAAAAGAAACAGCCACCATAATTGCTATCCTGCTCCTGCGCCACTGTTCTGATCCGTCGCACGCACTCCTGCTGCACGCCGCCGACACATGCAAAGTAAACAGCGAGGAAGGGAGAGAGCTGACATAATTGCCGTCGTGCTCACACTTCGTAGAGGACTGTTGCCGCCATTTCTGTACGACGTAGCATCTTGCTACAAAACTGGTTTTCGCTACGAATCTGCTACGGTGACTACCGTCTCCTACTTATACCGGCTACGCGAAGGGTGCCTTGTAGTAAGTTGTTGTTTATTATTTATTTATTAGTAAAATAACATCATTTTACGTTTGAAACATGAATACCGTTCGAACTCCACCACAAGGATTCTCTACGTAGGACCCGAACATTTGTGGAACTGTAAATAGCCAACCGTCCCAGTCTAATGTCACTACAAGAGGCAACTCTAAACGCGCCCGCTTAGAAGATGATGACGGCAACAGTTTCGATTTGTTTAAAGAGGAAATTAAGGACATGTTCTCGGACTGGATAAGCCAACAAAATGAAAGACTAGATAATCTAGAAAAGAACCTATCCGAAATAAAAAAACACTCCTGTGGAATTCAAGCATCCAACAACGGAATTGAGAAATCTTTGGAAGACATCTCAGCTCAAATGAAAGACCTAGACAGAAAGATGGACATGTTGGAGGGTGAGCGGAACAATACACGCGCAAAAATCGCGGAGTTAGAAGAAAGGAGTGAAAACCTGGAAAGATTTGTTAGAAAAACCAGCGTTGAGATAAGGGGCGTTCCCAAGAAGAAGAAAGAAAAGAAGGAGGAATTACTGAGTATGGTTACGAGCCTAATCAAAACGACTGGATTAGAGTACTCCCCCTATGATATTAAAGATATTTATAGGCTACCCTCAAAGGAGAATGCTACCACATCCACAATTGTCACTGAATTTTCAAACAATTTTTTCAAGGAAAAATTCTTAAGTTGCGCGAAACAATATAACACCGCCCAGCGCGGACGACAACTCAATACATCTCACCTGGGTCTTAACGGGCCCGAAGCAGCCTTATTTATATCGGAACATTTAACCTCGAAAGCAAAGAGACTCCACTTTCTTGCTCGTGATTTCGCTAGAACTGAACAATTTCAATACTGCTGGATTGCAAATGGACGCGTGTTTCTGCGTAAAAAGGAAGGAGAAAAGTATACAGTTGTTAAAAATGAAAATACTTTTCAGCAACTACGAGAAATATATAAAAGTAACAATTAATTTCAAGTACAGTATAAAACCTTGTATTTCATCACTATCTATTTTAGTTATTTTACAAAAATTTAAATCTAACACATGTTGTTACACACCATCTCAATACACATCTAACACCACAAGACTCACCGTGCTCTCAATGTCACAAAACTTTAAAATTATTATTCCCTACCCCACCTCTGTTTCTATGGTCTACTTGAGTGATCCTAAGCATAAGCCCCTATCCCACTCCTATATTATTAATAATAAATATGGCAAATAGTTATAATTTAATTAACGATTTGGACGAGACTCACATATACATAAGCACGAAGCACAATGACCCACTAAAATGCTCTAATGATATTGGCGATGTGCACTCACAACTGACGATAATCAGTCAAAACATAAGAAGCATTCAAAAGAACTTTGATAATTTCACTGTTTTCATATCTTGTTTGAAGTTTTTGCCTGATTTAATCATTTTGACTGAGTGCCGCCTCAGTGATACCACACCTGTATTCGGTCTTAAAAATTATGAATGCTTTTACTCTAAACGTTACCTCAACCAAAACGATGGCATTGCTGTCCTTTACAAAGGTGGTCTCCAAGTGAAAATTGAAGAACCACCTTTCAGAGACGCAAACTGTCTGCTCATTCGCGTTGGTAAAGAGTTTATAATCTGTGCTCTTTACAGGTCGCCATCTTTTCACAACACACATAATTTTTGTAATTCTCTTGAGGAAATCATGCAATCAGGTGAATCAACAGCTAACTGTGTCATTGTAGGCGATATCAATATCGATATAGGTATTGGTTCTGGAGACAATCGTGCGAGCGACTATTTGGACATAACTGGACATTATGGTTATTACCCAGGACATCGTTTCCCCACACGAGACCGTACTTGTTTAGATCATGTTTTGTTAAAGACGAAAAGAACTGTTAGAGTAATAATATGCGGCTCAGGTATTACAGATCATGATACCGTTATTGTTGGCATCGCTAAGTCTACTCCCTGCCTATTGCCTAGCAGTAATAACAGAGTGAAGATAGACTACCCAAACTTATCCAAAGCAATCGCTGAATCTGACTGGAGCCACATTTATAACTACAGCGACGTGGCCGAAGCCGTTACAGATTTCACAGGATTGCTCAGTGAGAAAATACGTGCCTTTACAACAACGGAGACTGTACGTAACTCAAAGGCCATTAAAAAACCTTGGATAACTAAAGGTTTGTTAAGGTGCATTCGAAAAAGAGACTTGTTACACATGGAAGCGAAAAAAGCCATAAATAAAGATAACCCGATCATACAGCAGCGATATAAAACCTATAGAAACTTTTGTAACAACTTAATGCAAAATTTAAAAATAGACCACGAAAGAAAACTACTGGAGGATGCAAACGGAGACAGTAAAAAAACATGGATGGCTATTAAAAATATCTGCAATCTTAAAAATAAGAGCCAGAGTGGCCTAGAACTACTAAAAACATACCCGTACCCCATTGAGTCGCTTAATAACGTTAATCAATACATTACGAAGGTAGGTGATAAGCTTGCTGAAAAGACTTTGCTCCGTATTAATAAAACAGAAACAGAACTCGCTGCTATGACACTATTCCACGATAAAAACCTATCTAGCGAATCTTTCTATGCAATGCCAACAGACGAAATTGAGGTTAAAAAGATCATAGCAAACCTCAAAGACAATTCAGCACCTGGATGGGATGGTGTCACGAACACGACACTTAAGTTGTGCAGGAGGGTCCTTGCTGCACCAATTACCTTCCTGTGCAATTTGAGTATCTCGACTGGGAAAGTTCCTACGTTAATGAAAACTGCAAATGTATGCCCAATCTTTAAATCAGGTGATAAAGCAGTCCCATCGAATTATCGACCAATATCTTTACTCACATCCCTATCTAAAATCCTGGAGAAGATTATGAACAGCAGACTCCTCAGTTTCCTTGAGAAAAACGGCTTGATATCAGAAAATCAATATGGCTTCCGTAAGCAAAAGTCAACCGAGGACGCAGTCACTAATCTAGTTGACTTTGTAGTAAATAAAGTGGATAACGGCTATAAATGTACTGGTGTCTTCCTTGACCTGGCGAAAGCCTTTGATACGGTGTCCAGGCGTATTCTCCTTAAAAAGATGGAAGCTATTGGTATTCGAGGTTTAACACTAGAGTGGTTCCAGTCCTATCTAACTAACCGCACACAAAGGGTCCGCATGAATGACAAGTGCAGCAGCTATGCCAGCCTAAACTACGGAGTTCCTCAGGGCAGTGTGCTCGGGCCGACACTCTTTATCCTATACATAAACAGCCTCTGTACTTTGGAACTAGACCGAGCAAAAATATTCGCTTACGCTGATGATACCGCCATAGTTTTCTTTGACAAAACTTGGGAGGGCGTCCAAGAGGCTGCTAACACGGGTGTAAACCTGGTTTCTAGTTGGCTTACCCACAATCTACTGACGCTTAACATAGAGAAGACGAAGGTTGTGAATTTTAGCGTCAGTATAAGAACTTCCTGCCCGGACCACCTCTTAGTAAAATTGCACTCCTGTGGTAGTAATAAACCAACAAGATGTACCTGCCCAAGCCTTGAGCAAGTCAAACACATCAAATATCTCGGCGTTGAAATAGACGAACACCTTAGCTGGTCAAAACAAATAGAGCATGTAAGTGGTCGGGTTAGAAAGCTCACACACATTTTCAGAAAAATGGGCCGGATTGCTGGCGACACTGTTTTGAAAATGCTTTATCACACACTGTGCCAATCTGTTCTCACCTACTGCATCATAACATGGGGTGTAGCACATAAGACGCATCTAATGAGAGTGGAGCGCGCTCAACGGGCTCTTCTTAAGGTGACTTACAAGAAACCAATGCGCTTCTCGACTGACACACTGTACCAAGAGACTGGTGTTCTACGTGTACGCCAATTATATATTATGGCAGTGGCACTTAGGTACCACAAAAATGCCCATAGCGCGTTAACATTCACGAACGTGCGCTCTCTTAGAAATGCAAATAAGCCCAAATGGCATAAACCTAAATGTAGACTCTTTTTTGGCAACAGATGCTTTCTTTATAAGGGACCTTTTATTTACAGTAAGCTTAATAATGAACTGAATATACTGACCATGACTAGAAATAAATGTAAAAATCACCTTCGAAAATTTCTGGCAGGACTGGACTATGAAAGCACGGAGAACTTCCTTAACTCATGAACACAACACACACATTCATCACACTAATACATAAAGGTCGATTTGGACCAAGTGAGCCACTGCTGCTCTGCTTATTCTGCTCCCACTGTTCCGGTGTCGCTATGTCTAAACGGAGTGGAACTATTCTTTCGTTGGTCTATCCATATTTTACAGAAATGTTGGAGATGTTAGGAAGGGAATCACTCTTCCCCTTGCCCTAGTTCTGCCTTCGTTTGGTCCAAACCTCCCTTAACTCACTCACTCATCACACTCCTACACCACACTCCCACACCACACACGTTTACACTAAGTTTATTATAAGATGTTTTAGTTTATTTAATTCTCACAAATCTAACCGACCGATGTTACGTATGTGCCCGCCTAACGTACCTACTATGTATGCTATAATAGTTGTAAGACGAAGGAGACTAGTCTCCACGACACAGGGTATCCTAGTGTGGAGGCTAGTGCTATTCGAACTTGTACTGCTCTCTTGAACAATAAAGATTTTATTATTTATTATTTATTATAGATAAAAAAGTTTTAAAATATAATATGTGGAATAAAAGCATTACCAAGACTCTTTCGGTTATAAATTGCTTTGTGGACGTGGATCACCATAAGGCACTACATAAGACTATGTTAACACAAATGTTGAAAAAAAAAAAAATGTGTTAACCTAGGGGAAGCCGGGGCATTACGGGCCCCCGGGGTAAAACGGACACCCCCTCTCTCCCGCAAAATAATAAACCGAGACGCTCGGAACTAGTCGCATCGCGTTCCAGTCGACCTCGCGCTAGCGAGACAAGTGATTGTGTGTGTGTAGCTGCGCGTCGTACGTTCACAGAACGAAATTACGTAAGTTGATGCAATTGATATTATTTTTCGTTTTTAAGTCTGCTTTGTAGCTAATTCGTGAATGTGTATTTAACACATTCACGAATTAGCTACAAAGCAGACTCAGTTATTATGTGAATTCCTACGTTCAATTATGTGACTAAATAACTAGAAAGAGTTGTGAACTAACTACCACATATTCGTTTGATTAGGTTAATATTTATTTTA
Organism: Eupsilia transversa; assembly: GCA_914767815.1. Classification (NCBI taxonomy): domain Eukaryota; kingdom Metazoa; phylum Arthropoda; class Insecta; order Lepidoptera; family Noctuidae; genus Eupsilia; species Eupsilia transversa. Next base: position 5,955,860 of record OU611873.1, on the reverse strand, counting down.
TTTGACCTCGGGGGCATTTTGAGCGGGACAAAATGAGCAGGGTGCCCGTTTTGCCTCGGATAATTGAATTGAGTTTATGTTTTTTTTCTGCAGATACAATTATGGTTCGCCACTACCAAAGGAAGACAGAACGTGCCAAATGGAGCTTGGAGGAGATGGAAGCAGCAGTAAGGGATGTGGCAAGCGGAAGGTTAAGCTGTAAACGGGCCGCTCTTGAGCACAATATGCCACGATCAACTTTGCAACGAAAACTCGAAGAATACAAAAAAAAACAATATTTATCACCAACAAAACTAGGTAGCTATAGACCGGTATTCTCAGCTGCTCAAGAAGAAGAGTAAGCTTTGTATATTAAAGACATGGAAGGTAGATTGTATGGTTTGTCTCCAAAAGAAGTTCGTTAGCTGGCCTATCAATTGGCCACAAAAAATTACATCCCACATAATTTTGATCCGACTACTCAAACTGCTGGCGAAGATTGGTTAGCAAATTTCCTAAAACGCAATTCTTCTTTGTCACTGCGCAAGCCTGAAGCCACATCCGCTGCTCGAGCCATGGGCTTCAACCGCCAAGCAGTGGAGGCTTTCTTTAAAATTTTAGTTGAGACAGTAGATAAATATAAAATTACAGCGGATAAAGTTTATAACGTTGATGAAACCGGAATGACTACTGTAGCAAAAAGCCTTGGAAAAGTTGTGGCCACCAAAGGTAGAAAACAAGTTGGGTCGTTGTCATCCGCAGAGTGTATGAGTGCTACAGGGATTTTCATGCCGCCCATGTTCATATTTCCACGTCAAAGACTTAAGCCTGAGCTAATGGATGGAGCTCCTCCCAATTCTTGGGCAGAATGTAATGAGAAAGGTTGGATAACAAAGGAAATCTTCTTGAAATGGTTTAATAAGTTTGTGACCTGGACCAGAGCTACGAAGGAACAACCAGTTTTATTACTCTTAGATGGACACGCTAGCCATGTTAAAAGTTTAGAACTCATCGATGTTGAAAGATCAAGCGGTGTCCATATTATCTGTTTCCCTCCACATTGCACGTACCGTCGCCAACCGCTGGATGTTAGTTTTATGAAACCATTGAGTACATACTATGGAGAAGAAGTAAAAAAATGGCTGCGAACAAATCCAGGGCGGGTAGTGACACATTATCAAGTAGCTGCCGACAACAATGGCGACAATGCTTGTAGCAATTAATGGTTTTCGTAAAACAGGCATATGGCCTATTAACCCAGATGTCTTTAGTGATGAGGATTTTCTAGCTGCTGACACTACAGATCTGCCTATAGATGATACAATTGTACCACCGTCACCATTAAATCAAGAGTCCCAACCACAACCGTTGACTATTCACAATCCCACACAAAGTCCAACTGGTTCTCTGACACAACCAAATATCGTGCAGCCTCCTATATCTTCCTCTCCGGGTCCATCAACAATCCTACAGCTATGTACAACTCCACCACCTGGAACATCTTTTAATGTCATGTCGCCAGTAGATATCATGCCAAAACCCAAAGCACGGGTTCAAAAACGAGTCACTAGGAAACGCGGAAAAACGGCATTAATAACCAGTTCACCTTATAAGAAGGGGATAAAATTTCCATTGTGGACCATCGATTTGGAAGTTCATATTTGTTCATGTTCATATGTAGATAGTACTCATAAATAGAAAGCTTTTTACAAATTTTCAAGTGACGGAAATTCACGGTTTACGAGATATAATTTTTTAAAGTTTCCATTCAAATGGGAAAATAGCACGCCATTTGCATATTTTTAGGTTGGATAAATTGTCATAGTAGACGTCAAAGTTGACATTTCACGTTCCGTTGACCGTAGAGGTGTATTTTATTCAATTTTATGTCATATTTTTTACTTAATAAAATATTATTTTCACTTATTCACATATTAAATTTGGTGTGTAATTAAGGTGCACAATAACCGTGCAATGCGTTTGTTTACAATGTGGAACGGAACGTGAAGCGACGCCATTTTGCGTCTTGTTTTTATTTATTAGCCGTCAGTGTCAGTCATTCTCGTGTTTTATTTATTCTTACTCTATGAATATCCGAAAAATACCCAAAACCGAATCAGAGCACCCCACTTTCCACGTGTTCTTGTCTGCCCTACCCCTTTTTTTTTTTTTTTTTTTTTTTGGGTGGGAAATCATCCAATGACTTCTCCCGCTCTGGGCGGAGCGGGAGGGCGTGTCAGACTTTTACTGACTAAAACCCACCCGTGTTCCTTCCCTTGCCATGCCAGGGGCCACGGTTTCCCCTTAGGACTACCCGCAACCCCGGCGGGCAACGGTCCTAGCGGACCCCGTCCGTTTTGCTGACATCTCTTTGAGGCGCGCGTGGAACACGACGCGCCGTCGACCCGGGCCTGGTCCTTATCGGGGGCGAGCTACCCATTGCTCACCGCCCGCAAGCCCGCGCCTACGGTGGCCGGGAATCCTCCAAGGAGTCCCGACGCCCAGGGCGTCTCCTACGGCGGCTAGGCGCGTGAGGGCGCGAACTTTGCCTCTCCCTCACGCGCTCCGCCTCCTCCTTCGCGAGCATTACTGCTTCGCAGAAGGAGGTGACGGCCTGCCATGCCCTCTCGCTCCGCACCATGGCCTGGACCAGGGCCGGACGCGAGAGGTCACTGCCGCCGATCGCCTCCACGAGGACACGGCGGTGCTCTGCCCAAGCCGGGCAGACCTCCACCGTATGCTCCACCGTGTCCTCCGGACGATCCACACAATGGTGACACCCGGGCGTTTCCTCCCGCCTTATGCGAAACAGGTACCTCCCGAAACAACCGTGTCCGGTGAGGACCTGCGTCAGGCGGAAGGTGAGGACGCCGTGGTGCCTCTCTAGCCACTCCTCAAAGAGGGGACTTATCGCCACGATTGTGGCGTGCCCATATCTGGGTTGCGACAATCGCACACTCCAAGCCGCCATGAGATCCTGCCGGAGCTCTGTCCCCTGTACCGTGATTTCTCGCGGCAGCGGAGTTACACCCCGGTTACGGTTAGTTACTTGTTTTTCTGCAGCCGTCAGTGTCAGTCATTCTCGTGTTTTATTTATTCTCACTCTATGAATATCCGAAAAATACCCAAAACCGAATCAGAGCACCCCACTTTCCACGTGTTCTTGTCTGCCCTACCCCTAGAGTGTATTTAAAAAACCGGAGGCGCGGAGGGAGAGCAGCCCTCGCCGGCTGTGACGAAGCGCGGGAACCGAGCATGAGTGACCGTGCTTCGGCACGCAAGGGCGGAAGGGCTGCTCTTCCCGCAGCGCCGGAGATAAGGCGGAGTCAAACTGGGGGGAATTTTTGTTCTAACCTAAAACACTTTAACCTTGGTTATCTCCATAACCATAGGGTTCCACGGAGTGGGGATGGTACAGGGGTTATCCCCTTTCACCCCCCTTCCCCTCCCCTCGCCATAAATCGATGTAACCTAACCTAACCTAAAAAACTTTAACTTTGGATATCTCCATAACCATGGGGTTCCGTCAGGTGGGAATGGTACAGTGGGGTAGCCTACCTCCCCCCCTTCCCCCTCCCCCCCCCACCGCCCCCTAAATCGATGGTCCATAATGGAAATTTTAACCTCACCCTTTCGCCCGAGACGGCACCGAGAGCAGTCGTGTCGCAAATTTTATTTTTATTCTTGTTAAACTCAAGTACTCTAAACTACTACCTAACCAAAGAAGATAAAGCGCATATTACAAGTACTCAGAGAAAAAGTGAAAGGAAGCCCCGAGTGACTTCAGTACGCGGAATGTCTGTGCGAGGAATGCAGCGACAGTCACCAAAATTGCCGTCTCTTTTCACTGTCTGCGTGCAGTGTGACGTCGCGTCGCGTCGTCGCTGGCCTACGCGCTCCCACCACTGGTGAGTGCTACGAAACGTCATAGCTGCTGCTACGGCCCGCCGTGCCCCCGCACCGTCGCTGCATCACCCCCGCCGATACCCACCAGTGCTACGTGATATTATTTTTGTTTTGCAAATTTTTTGTTTGGCGCAAGATTTGGGCTTCACAAAGGCATGTCGCTTCAACGTACTCCTCCGCAAATCGCGACCTCCTCGGAACTCGTGCTTTCCCCATACCACGGCGGCTCTGAACCCAACATTCCTTCCTGCAATTTTGATTCAGAAGATCTTAGTGAACTGTCAAAAAACGTTTGTATACGCCCACCGAAACGTAAATTTGACCACGAATATATGCTGGAGTGGAAATCATTTAAAACCGATATAATGAACACACTGAAGACTTGGTCTGACACTCAAAATAACAAAATGGACCAAGTACTTGCTAGCATAAATTAAATACGGGAGGATTACCGTGACTTGCGGAAATCAGTAGAGTTTAACTCAGAGAAATTTGATGAAATAATTACAAGCATATCTAAACTGGAAAATGAACGTCGAGATCAACAACAATACATACAGTCACTCGAAAATAAACTGGAAGCTATGGAGAGAAGCTTAAAATGCTCAACTATCGAGATACGAAACATTCCTAAAAATGAACAGAAAGAGACTACCGACGATCTGATCAACTCAATACAAAAATTGGGCAAAACTGTCACCATAGATATTGAAACATCAGGCATTCGAGACATCTACCGTGTCAACACAAAAACGGATAGTTACAAACCAATTATCGTTGAGTTTGTCAGTAAACTCACAAAGGAAAGCATTATTACTGCTGTGAAGAAGTTCAACACCGAAAATAAGCACAACAAAATAAACACTACCCACTTGCAAATAAAGGGACCGCAGAATCCGATATATGTAGCAGAAACCCTAACGGCAAACGCAAGAAAGCTTTTCTATTTATGCCGTGAATTTGCCAAGGAACACAAGTATTCGTTTTGCTGGGTAGCGCACGGAAGGATATTTCTGCGAAAAGCTGAAGGCCAGAAGCAAATTCGAGTGGATAGTGAATCTGATCTTGTCAGTCTCAAAAGACAATGACTATCTTCTGTAATTGTCAAACTTAAGTATCGCATGCAAAGTTTTCTATCATATTTCGTACTTATAACTTATTTATTTTTATGTTTACATACTATGTCTACTATGTTAATTGGTACTATATTAATTATCTACCGACAGCGCCTATACATTTTGTTCATGAATGTAGTAACTTATTGCGGCGCAAATTATTGCTCATACTTACACTACAGAGAAAACACAATCACACAAATTACACAAAATATTAACAATCACACATCTACATACAATCATGAGTTTGCATACAGGTTATTAATAAACGTTAGTGCGTATTATCCAATTAAATCCACATCCGTATTTACAGCTGTACTTTTTTTTTTTTTTTTTTTTTGGGTGGGAAATCATCAAATAACTTCGGAGGGCGTGTCAGACTCTTACTGACTAAAACCCACCCGTGTTCCTTCAGTTGCCTGTATTGCCAGGGGTCACGGTATCCCTTTCGGCGACACGCGGCGACAGAGCGGGGCTGGCGAACGAAAGGTCCACCACTGATTCACCCCACATCCGCACACACGTGGGGACAGAACCCCGATTAAGGACGACCAGGCCTGTCTCCAGTGCCCAGTCCTCCACCATCCTGCCCCGTGTGTCTGTATACCGGGAACCCCAAGCCACATTCTTGGCATTGAAGTCCCCGAGAACGAGCACCGGGAGGGAACCGAACCCGACGACGACGACTCTCAACTCCGCAAGGGAGTTGTGGAACTCGGCGAGAGTTCGGTTCGGGGAGAAGTACACCCCTTTTTTTTTTTTTTTTTTTTTGTTCCGGGGTGGAAAATCCTCATGGATGTCCCCCGCCCTGGGGCGGGCGGAGGGGTCTGTCAGACTCTTACTGACTAAAAACCACCCCGGTGTCCCATCTCACACCGACGCCGGGGGTCGCGGGAACGTAAAAATCTTCCGCAACCCCCGATTGGTGCCGGCCCGCGAACGCGGGCCTCTTCCTCGGGTCAGGGGGGAGTGAGGTGTTAAACTCCCCCCGCGCCGTCTAAGAGGGGCGCGCGTGGAACACTACGCGCCGCCACCTCGGGTCCTGATGTGTGGGGAGCGACAGACGTCCCCGAGTCCGTCGCCCCTGGACCCATTTAGGGGGGCTGGAAGAGGGCGTTATCCGCCCTCCTCCGACGCCCGGTGCGCCTGCTGCGGGCCGGGTGAGTGGATGAGATCTCCCTCTCCCTTTCCGCAGCCTCCTTCTGCGAGACGACCGTCTCGCAGTAGGAAACCACCGCGTCCCAGGACTCCTCGCTGCCGACCATCGCATTCACTACGGCCGGCAGCGACAAGTCACTGCCTACTTCTGAGATGAGGGCACGGCGCGGCTCCTCCAAAGCGGCACACTCTGCCAGCGTATGCCGCGCCGTGTCCTCCCGACAGTCGACGCAGTGGTGACACCGGGCGTCCGGCTCCCTGTTTATGCGACACAGATACTTCCCGAAGCAACCATGCCCCGAGAGCACCTGCGTCACCCGAAACGACAGGGAGCCGTGCCTCCTCCCGAGCCAGAGGTCGAGCACCGGCCGGACCGCCTCGATGATGTCGAGGCCGGCGGTAGGGCGTGAAAGCCTGTCCCGCCATTCCGCCACCAGGACCTCGCGGAGCTGAGACCGATGCAGCTCCATGTGTCGCTGCATCGGTTGCTCGCCCCGCGCCCTCGCTTCCTCGCGCCACCGATACGATGACGCGAGTACTTTCGCCTCGAGGTCCCAGGGCGGGGATCCGGCCAGTGCACAAGCCGCCTCGTAGGAGATCGTGCGATACCCCCTGATGACTCTGACGGCCATCGCTCTCTGCGGTTTGCGCAGGACTGCGATGCTACCGGCCGTCAGGTCAGCCGCCCAGATCGGGGCCCCGTAAAGGGCCATCGACCGCACGATCCCCACGTAGAGCCGCCTACAAGCGGCGCTCGGGCCCCCCAAATTAGGAAGCAGCGTTGACAGCGCCCCAGCAGCGCCCAGCAACTTGGGCGCCAGCCGCCGGAAGTGGGGCTCGAAGTTCCACCGGCTGTCGAGCACCAATCCTAGGTACTTCATGGTAGACTCGACAGCAATCCGAGCCCCCCCGACCACGATGTGTGAACCGGGCGGCGGCGCCCGCCGGGGGCCATGAAACACCATGGCCTCCGACTTGCTGAGGGCCACCTCCAGGCCCAGGCGACGTATGCGGCCCACCACCTGTGAGACCGCAGCCGTCGCCAGCAACGCTGCCTCCCTGTGCGAGCTCCCCCGGGCAGTGACCAGCGTGTCGTCCGTCCCGGAGCCGCATCACGGCGAGAAGTACACCCCTACCACGACAATCTCCCCGAACCGTGCTGCCACGCAACCCCGTCCTCTCTTGACAGCCTCGAGGGACGGAGTACCGGCGGCGGCCATTTACAGCTGTACTGAACGACATAACTAAAATCGGTCACGTAACTAGTGCCTATGGTATTCTTAACTATAACGTTTGCTGATCTAAACAATATAAACAATTTAGAAAATTTTGTGCTTACAGAATTGCTCAACTGTGAACCAGAATCATGTATAGAGACCATAACATAATTGGCCTTAAAGGAGACATCTCGCTTTACGCAGATGATACAAGTCTTTTCTACTTTGGACATTCAATCGAAGCTGTGATACCTTATATTCAGAACGATTTAAATTCACTTAATGACTGGTTCCAATCTAACCTCCTCACCATTAATACTTCAAAAACGAACTATGTTGTGATTGCCCCCAAAAATAAAAAAACAAGTGATAATATACAACTTAAAATAAATGATCAAATAATCCAAAGGAAAAATAAAGAGAAATATTTAGGTTTAATTTTAGATAACTCCCTGAGTTGGAAGCCACATATAGAGAAAATCAGATGTAAACTCCTATCACTTACAGGAGCTCTTAACAATATAAACAAATGCCTTCCTCGGAAAGTTCGATACATCATTTATAATTCTTTAGTTAAACCACATATAGACCACCTAATAGAAATCTGGGGGACCGCAGCTAAATCTAATCTAGAAATATTACAAACAGCACAAAATAGATTAATTAAAATATTATTTAATTTCAAATTTCGAACGTCAACTAAGAAAATATATGAAGATACAAAAATAATGAACATTTCCCAAACATATAAGTACTATACCTGTATACTAATACGCAAAATACTACATAAAGATATTCATACAACACTAAATTTCACAAAAAAACATCAAGTACAAAAAATTCAACTACGAAACTCCAATTACTTAGTAACACGTCCTCCCAGAACAGTTAATTACGGGAAAAGAAATATTTTATTTGACGGTGTTAATATGTACAATAAAATACCTATGAACATAAAAGAAGCGAAAAGTATGTTTTGTTTTAAAAACCAACTTAAATCGTATATAATGAGTGAATAATAATTATAATATAAAATTATTAGCTTTAGCAAACAAACAAAACAAAAATAAAAGATCCTTATTTAGTTAGTACGATGCCATGTATGCCACATCTAGTAGGTAATACATTTACTTTTACTTTAGATCCGTGTTTACTGGGTTGGTGATCAGTTGATAATTTTTTTATCACTACCTTACTATTTACTATTATAAATTTACTTTTAACGTCATTTTTGTACGCTCGTATACATTATATTATGTAAATTTAGTTTCTCAGTAAGTGAATTATTGTTAATTCTTAATGAGAAATAATAAAGTTCTTAAACCACATAACTAAACCAAATTCTTTAAAAAAAATAATGCAACAGAATATTAGGAGCATTAACAAAAAAAAATCTGAGCCTTATTACTTTACTCAAACGACTAGAATTGAGCTGTGATATTATAATTCTATCTGAGTGTTGGCTCTCATCTGTTACTAATTTACCACAAATACCTAACTATTCTAGTTTTGCAACTACACGAAACTACAACCAAAACGACGGGGTGGTCGTTTACATTAATAACGATATTAACTATAACATAGAAGAACCGGAAATCTTGGAAGCAAACTGCCTACTTATTAAAATAGATAAAACTACTGTCATAATTGCAATATACAGACCCCCTAGCTTTCCCATATTAGATAATTTTTGCGCACCTTACAGGAACTTTTAATTAGACTAACTGATTACAAAAATATAATTTTGATAGGTGATATAAATATAAATATTAAAGATTCAAATGTACATACATCAAGTTATCTCGATTTACTTGCTTACTATGGTATGATTCCAGCACATTATGAACAAACAAGAGGGTGTAACTGTTTGGATCACGTGATAATTAAAACCAAAGCTTCTTCTTTTACATTTATTCTCCAATCTGCAATTACTGACCACGAAGCTACCCTTTTCTGTCTTCGCTTAAGTGGACAAAACCACAAAGTAAAAATTGCTAATAAAGAAGAAGCCGTATTGGTTTAATACGGCTTCAGAAAAGGAAAATCTACAACAGACTGTATTCAGACATTCACCGAACTAATTGTAGATAAAATAGATAATAGAAAAAAATGCTTGACCATCTTTTTAGACCTACAAAAAGCGTTTGATACTGTCTGCCCACAACTGTTAATATCCAAACTCGAACTTATGGGAATAAGAAACACCCAATTAAAACTATTTGTGAGCTACTTAGAGGATCGGTATCAGTCTGTTCGCATAGGAAATACGCAAAGTGAAGAGAGACCGATAAATATTGGAATCCCACAAGGCAGCATCTTGGGCCCTCCCCTCTTCCTATGCTATATAAATGATCTTTGCAACCTAAAAATTAGAAACTGCCATATAATGTCATATGCTGACGACACTACCTTAACCTTTTATGGTAACTCATGGGAGGAAACTTATCTTGCTGCCCAAGAAGGTTTCAATACAGTCACTCATTGGCTAGCTTTTAACAAACTGACCTTAAGGCGAGGTGGGCCCAAATTTTAGTTTTTTAAAACAATCTGAGACAAAAACTACAGTGTTTTAAATTAAAAAAAAAAAATATGTTTTAGTTAAGGATCTTATCTAGTCAAAATCGCATTCAGTTGCAAGACCTGATGAACTTCACTCGATAGAAAAAAATCGCAAAGTTACCCCTTTTTAAAACGTTTTTTCAATATTATGACTATATTACTGATTTTTTACATTTAATTTTTGTACTATATTATAGAAACTAATTAGTTGCAGACAAATTCGCAGAGTTTGAATTGATAAAATGATTTTCTTAATTACTATGTTTTAATAAGAATTTAAAGCGGTCGCGGCGGCTCAGACAGGTCCGTTCAGTCGCGTGCTGGCGCTTGTCAACGACGGACCTGTGTCAGTTTCTTCAGCGACAACTACGCGCACCAAATCATCTCTTTTTGAGAATTTGTTGCTTTTCAGTTATAAATTATAATGGGCAATAAACAACGCAGGCGAAAAAAGTCGCGTAAAGTGATAAAAGACACAAACAGAAAGAATGCACTCCAAAGATATGTGAAGAAGTAAGTAGGTACCTACGTAAATATTTTATTTGTAAGTATTGCAATGTAATTTGGTCACAAAATTAAATTTTATTTTATTCAGTCTCTGATTGGTAAATGTAAAACTTACGATTATTGTACTATAGTTTATGAATATTAGTACCGAGGATAGCTACGATTTTTCATATTTTGTCTTTTCGTTCGGTGTCCTGCCTGGCGAATGGCGAGCCACTGTACAAAAATATCAGAACTACTACAGAACGATAAGATTTTTGATAAAATTATATCACATTTTGTCTATTTCGATATCTCAACCTGGCGTTTGCTAACGAACAGTAATTACTATATCTAGGTACCTATCAATTTCATCTGTGAAATAGGTACTCCATTTCATTTTTGTTATAGGTCAGTTGGGCAGCCTGAAGAAACTAATATGAACACTGCCGCAGCAACAAATCAAAAAAGTGCAGTACAGCAAAACAAGATACAAATTTTAAAATACGACAAAAAGACTTGCACCAGCACAATAAATAAAAAATCGAACTGGTTTTATCAAATACAAGGACAGCTTCACGTTACTGAAAGACGATTCTGTCTGCTCGGCATCTGGGGTGGAGAAAATGAACCCTTGCTTACAGAACGTATCGAAAGGGACGATAATTTCTAGAAGACACAAATGGAGTCAAAGCTGGTCAAATTTTACATGAAGTGTTTATTACCGGAAATTGTGGACATGCACGTGGAATGCCAATAAGGATGTTAACCTTACAAGATGACAAGGAAAATGAAAATTTTAATTATGTGGATTCTCCAACGATGCCATCACCTGCGCAACAAATCGGCAATTCTGTACAGTCCATAGCCCTGCCATCTTCTGAGACACAATCAGAATTGCAACCGGCCACCAGTTCAAGAGAAATAAATTTTGAAGAATTTTAAGATGATTAATGTAGTACATGAATAATAATTTTGACACATTTGATGATTACCATTATGCTTGAGATACAGAGTTGATAATATTAGCGTTGTTGTATTAAAAAATATACGAATTTTGAATGAGGTCTCCATTTAAATATCGAGTTCATTTTTTTTTAATTTTTCGTATTTCTTCTTTTAGCGGCAACAGAGATACACATTCGCTATTACTACAAATTATAATAAAACGAGTTTTAAATGAATCAAATCTCTTATTTTATTTTTAAAATAAATCAATAACGCCCGCTTGCACAAGCCCGGCGACTAACTCTGAGTTTAAAGGATAACTCGGGTTTGTGCAAGTGGGCGTCAGAGAAGTTGACCTACTGCCTGCTTATCTGTAATGTGACACTCCCCGCGACGTTAGCGCACGGCTCGCTTTGCGGTAATCGCGGGCAACTCTTGGTAGCGTTTAATACCTATTTCGCTTGGCCTACACGCCCTTAAATGCAACCAAAACTAAATATATAGAATTTAAAATACATAATGTGGCAAATCAACCAAATCCTTTTAATATTCAAGCACACAAATGTAATCCTGTAACTACAAACTGTACCACTTGTCCAATCATATCGAAAACAGAATCAATCAAATACCTCGGCATAATAATTGATAGAAACTTATCATTTAAGCAACACATTTCACATCTCGTCCAAAAAACAAGAAAACTCGTTCATGTATTTAAAAGTCATAGACACGTTGCAAGCTGGAAACTGGTTAAAACTGTGTATGAATCCCTTTGTCAATCAATCTTATCTTATGGTATTTTGACCTGGGGCGGCTCATACAAAACTAATATAATAAACGTTGAAAGAGCTCAAAGACTTCTCCTAAAAGTTGCTCTATTCAAACCACGTTTATACGTGTAGCGGTCAACCTTATTGGATCAACAGTTGCAATATTAAATGCTAATTGTAAACACTACACAAACACCACATTTCATAACCTCTTACATAACCTCTCGTTTGACATGTCAATCTGTCACACTCACATTCCGTTCACCATAGACGTCACACGAGGAATATCACATATCATTATCTATGGCACATGACTAACAAATATATTAACTATTACACATTTACTATATTTACAACAAAAACAATACTTATAAATATGACGGCGTCAGCGATGGCTGAGCGATAGACCCGTCATCATGAGGATTCGGTGGTATAGGGTCCATTTTATAAGCGTTTGTAAAATAATAACACCACGTGTAATTATAACCTCACTTTTTAATCACAAACGCAATACACAATTCAAATAGCACTTTATCACTACACACAGTATAACTAGGTACTTAATTACGCTAGGCAAACCGACAGTTTCATATTAGACAAGTGCCTCGACCTGTGTCTCAAAGTGAACTGCCAACTTTTCGCTCCGCACTTTCCAACACGACTCTGTCCACGTACCGTCATTCAAAAAAATAACAAATGACGTTACGGCGTTTGCCCTACTACTACAGTAATCAATTGAGTGACTTTTATTAAAATGATATCGTTATCCACGACACGGCCAGCCTGACATGTTACACGTCCTCGTGTATTCCAGTATCTGTAACAAAATAACCAACTTAAAAGCGTCCGCGCACACTCGGCCAACCTGACCGTGCCGTTACATTACATCAACTACAAGTACGTTTTTATAACCAAATAAACTTCTAAATAGTCTAAGCTAAACACAAAAGGTTCCTCTAAGTCTCATAATTATCGAATCTCAATTCATCACATCATCAACGCAATAGATCACATACATCAATAGCCCGGCTGCCCCAGCAGCTAGTGACAATTCACTATTGTCACCCATATCGTCATCACCTCATGTGATACGACCAACACTTCATCTAGAGTCCCAGACTCCCAGGTCAATACATGACCACACAATAGTCTCTTCCGAGACCCGGGTCCTCGCCACACCACTAGCTGCCCATCGCTCCCTGAATAACTACCAATAGTCACAGTTACGACTACAGACTAGTGCGTGCAGTGCGACCTAGCTATCGTATGTGTTCTATTTGCTGGTGGAGGCACCCTCCTCACCATCTTCTACATCAGGCGAAATCTAACTCAACTGGTACATCACTTAGAGGAATCCTTCGTACGCGATCATGGGCGTACTTGTATATTCGATTTCCAGTCAAAGACTTCAATAGGTAACGATCACCATCAAGCAACTCTACAATTTTTAATGGTCCCTTGTATTTTGGGTCCAACTTAGTTTGATTTCTTTCTTCATTTTGAATTAAAACCAAATCACCAACATCAAATTTAACTAATTTAGCTTTACTCTTATCAAATCTAGATTTTTCATAATTAGCACTCTTTTCCATATTCGTTACCGCTTGCTCTCTTGTCTTATTAATATCAACCTCGCATTCTGAATCGTCTAAAGTTAAAAGATTTAATGGTCTAGCTACACGTCCTATCAAAAGCTCAAGTGGGCTCGCCCCTGTTACGCGATGGACAGAGGAGTTTAAGGCTAGTTGAACGTCTCCTAGCGCTTCTTGCCAAGACCTATCAGACGTTTCTACGGCCGTAAGCATACTTTTCAAAGTACTCATTGTCCTTTCAACTTGGCCATTTGCACGACTTGAACCCGTAGCGATTAAATGTAGAGAAACACCATGAGACTCACAAAAATCTTTAAATTCTTTACTCGCGAAGCATCTACCCTGGTCTGCAATAATTCGAGCAGGAGCTCCAAACAGAGACACACTAGATTTAATAGCTTTAATTGCGTTGGTTGAATCTATTCTGAGAGTATGGTACATAAGAACAAATTTAGTGAACGCATCAATCAAAACTATTACGTACTCCTTGGAATCATTTTTGCCGCTAAGTTTTCCGGTTATGTCGACATGCACAGTATGCCACGGGACACTAATCTTGGGGATTGGATGAAGTTCGGCTTGGACACGACCCGAATGTGACTTTGACAGCTTGCAAGTTATACATCCATCGACAAACTTACGGACGTACTTAGCCATGTGCTCGAACCAATAATGCTCGTATACTCTTTCAAGGGTCTTCTCCCACCCAAGGTGCATAAGAGATTCGTGCACATGGTTAATCACTGACCAGCGAAAGGCTCGGGGGACTATTGGGAGACAACGAGTACGATTCTTTCTTTGCACCCTGCGATGTAGGACACCTAAGCGCATTTCGTAGGTGTTAGCAATATCAGACGGTAATTGACTATTTTTGAGTTTAGTTACAATGGACTGAATCTCTGGATCACGCAACTGTTCTGCCAAAAGCCAATTTTCTGATAAGGTAGCGAGATCAACACGCTTTTGTTCAACTTTTGAGACACTTACGGTATCTGAAGATGGTAAAGTATTTCGGGAAAAGAAATCAACATGAGCCATACGACGTCCCTCACGATAATTGATTTGAAAATCGAAAGCTTGCAAAAAGGCCCACCATCGATGTACACGAGGAGTAATGTCAACTTTGTTACGTGAAGCCTTTAACGAATTACAATCAGTAATAACTACAAAATGCCTACCCTGCAAATAATGCCTAAAGTGCTTCACCGCATTTACCACAGCTAGAGTTTCCAACTCATAAGAGTGGTATTTAGACTCAGCTTTCGCGGTTCGCTTACTAAAGTACTCAACTACTAAAAGCTCACTGTCCACCTTCTGGAATAAAATAGCGCCATAACCAATTGCACTAGCGTCGGTATGTAATTCAGTTGGAAGTTCAGGATTAAAAATAGTCAACACCGGTTTAGTCGTCAAAGCCGAAATCATCTGCTGTCTTATTTGCTCATGCTCTGGTTTCCACGTGAATTCCTTAGCGGTAGTCAGCAAAAATAAAGGGGTCATAATTTGAGAAAAGTTTTTAATAAACTTCCGAAAATACGAGGCAAGACCAATAAATTGTCGGAGCTGATGAACGCTCTCGGGTGGAGGTAATTTCGTCAAAGCTTCCGTCTTTCTGGGGTTAGGTCTAAGCTCACCAGCAGTAATATCATAGCCTAAAAATTCGACATGACGCTTCAGGAAGGTACACTTAGAAACGTTTAAAGAAAATCCGGCTTTAGTTAGGGCTCACTTCACGCAGCCTAAAGAGACCCTGCTCCTCAGAACCTGATGGTATCAAAATATCATCCAAGTACAGTACCACATACGAAAAGAGCAAATCACCTAAAGCATTAGATACCGCTCTTTGAAATACACTAGGCGCGTTCCGTAGTCCAAAAGGCATGGCGAGGTACTCGAACTGCCCGTCGGGAGTGATGAAGGCTGTACGTTCAATACGTTCAGGATCTCGGATTGGAATTTGATTAAAACCGCTAGCACAGTCCAAACACGTGTAAAAGTTCGCACCAGATAACCTAGCCACTTGATCTGCTATAAGAGGTAACGGGAACCTATCAGGTACAGTATTAGAGTTCAACTCGCGATAATCTACCACCATACGATCAGAACCGTCACGCTTCTTTACAAGTAAGATTGGACTTGCAAATGGAGACTGACTAGGGCGAATGATATTAGCATCCATCAATTCCCTAACCTTAGAACGTACCACCTGCCTCTCGTCTGGACTAAGTCTGTAAGGTCTACGATATACAGTGCGGTTCGGATCTTGAAGTCTGATTTTTAGTTCACCAGTTGTGACACGAGTGCGGGGTAAACTATCAATAAAAGCGTGAGAAAATTCTTTAAGCAAAGTTAAAAGAGAGTCTTTGTTTAGAATATCTGTATCTACATCATTAAGATTATACACAGGTATAGGCTCATAACTACAAGCTGCAATAGACTTTTGTTTCGAAATTATCAAAGACGAATCAGACATGTTGATTGTACAACCCTGTTTTAAAATTTCACGCCCAATCATTACATCATATTTTAAACAATCGTCAGGTAAAACGTGAAATAAAATTGACAAATTATTATCATTAATAAGCACGTCGCAAAGAATTTGTTCAGTACACACTAGGTTAGCGAAACCTATGCCTTGTATACGAATAATTGCGTGTGTACGTTCACCATTAAAACTACTGCTAACAGATTGTTTAACAAGAGAGCATTCGGCACCGGAATCAAAATAAAAATAGTACGACTCACCAGATAGTTCAAATTGACCACAAACACCTGCCACCTGGCAGCTATCGACGCGTCGCACGGTGCCGGTACTGGTTCCGCTGCTATAGGCCACATGACCTGCAGACGATGGGCCACCAGCGCCCTGGTTGTCACGATGACACTTGGATGCAATATGACCGCTTTCACCGCAACGGTAACATATCACTTGTTTACTAGTTCCAGGCGCAGCCGTCGACACCGATTGTCCCTTATTGTTGTTAGCGATAGACACCGGTTTTATAAACTTTGAGCGGCAATCAACCGCTTTATGTCCTGGTTTACCGCAATTATGACACTTGAACACAGAGTTTTGCATTTTAAAACGTTTCACATCCGGTCCATCTGCTCGTCCAGTAGATCCGTTGCTACGGTCAAACTTCCGCTTCAAACTAGCACTAGCCTTCACTTCTTGCAGCAATTTATTACGGGTCTTAATTTCACTCGTAAATGCCAGACGATAAAGCCTCGAATCAAATTGAGCAATGTGAGCGAGTACATAAGAAGAGGCAATTTCTTCATGGCTCAGATTCTTCCATTTAGTCAACAGCGACGTCATTATTCGACTCGCGTATGCTGCCAGACATTCACCTTCCTTTGGTTTGCCGTTATTCAGATTAATATGCGCCGCCGCGAGCGTCTCCGACGAATCATAGCGTGCAAGAAACAACTCACGAAAATGATGCCACGTCATACCCACGTGTGAGATTTGCGACAGCCATGACGAGGCGCCACCCTTGAGTGCCTTACTGAGAGCTATGATGAGCGATGCTCCCTCCAGTGGGCGTTCATCCATGCAGATGTCAACTGTAGCGCACCAAGCACGTGGATCAGAATCCGGTTGCTCTGGATTAATCTCCGGCAGAGCTATCTTGGATGACGAGGCTGGGGTTTTAATAGCCTCGATCAACTGCATCATATTCCTCTGCTGAAGGTCAAACATAGTACGCCAGTGAGATTCAGATCCCACTTCTGATGACGGCGTCAGCGATGGCTGAGCGATAGACCCGTCATCATGAGGATTCGGTGGTATAGGGTCCATTTTATAAGCGTTTGTAAAATAATAACACCACGTGTAATTATAACCTCACTTTTTAATCACAAACGCAATACACAATTCAAATAGCACTTTATCACTACACACAGTATAACTAGGTACTTAATTACGCTAGGCAAACCGACAGTTTCATATTAGACAAGTGCCTCGACCTGTGTCTCAAAGTGAACTGCCAACTTTTCGCTCCGCACTTTCCAACACGACTCTGTCCACGTACCGTCATTCAAAAAAATAACAAATGACGTTACGGCGTTTGCCCTACTACTACAGTAATCAATTGAGTGACTTTTATTAAAATGATATCGTTATCCACGACAAATATATTTAACAATTCTAACAATTATTTACACTCCACATCAGTATATTGAATGTACATTGTAACGAGAAATGGAGCGTGCGTTCAGGGAGTAAAATGGAACACGCATGACCTGCAGAAAACCATTCGCAGGGTTCAACGACCTTAGTGCACGATCTTGTCTCAAGTCGAACGCACGCTCCTCGCTCTCCCAAAATCTAGACTTCCTCAAAGTCCTAGATCCTTCTCGCAAGCTTAATTCCATATTCTGTACTGTCTGTTTTGTGTGTAGATCTTGTCCTTGTCTCTTTTATTGTTCTACGTAACTTGTGTGTAAAAGGAAGTGCCGAGGTAGGCAGAAATACAAGTCGTTGTAATTTTGAATTCGTTTTTATTGAACGCTACCCCGTAACACTTCATTGGTGACCCCGAGAAAGAACACAGAAGCCTAGCAGAATCATCATGTCGACTGGAGTAGCACCGGCAGAGAAGCAGGACGTCTTCAGAGTCAGCGTGAAGCTGCCGCCATTTTGGCCGGAGGAGCCAGCACTTTGGTTCGCCCAGGTTGAAGGTCAGTTCACGATCGCCGGTATTACTGCCGACAGTACCAAATTTTATACCGTCGTGGGCCAGCTTGATCACCGTTATATGATTGAGGCCAGAGACATAATAGAAAACCCGCCGGCCCAGGACAAGTACGCAAAGCTGAAGGCCGAGCTGATACGTAGGCTCTCTGATTCGCGTGAAAAAAGGGTGCAGCAAATCCTCACCCACGAGGAGCTGGGCGACCGTAAACCCTCTCAATTTTTGCGCCACCTTCAAACCCTGGCCGGACCAAATATGCCGGAGGCGTTTCTGTCCACGTTGTGGGCGAGCAGACTGCCAACAAACATCCAGACGGTCATTGCGTCACAGCCTAATCTCGCTCTCCAGTCACTCGCAGATTTAGCCGACCGCGTGCACGAGATCGCGCCGGCGCCCGCCCCAGCGCTCACATCACCTCCCGCCGTGGCAAGCACGAGTACATGCAGCGAGATCAGCGAGCTGAAACAGTGTATAGCGGAATTAGCGAAGCAGGTGGCGGCACTGTCAACACGTGGTCAGGTACGTCGCTCGCGATCATCCGATAGATACAGGCGCGGCAGCAGAGATACGACCCCAGGCCGGCGCAGCCGCTCGCGCTCCAGAGACTCGTGGAACGAGGAGCACTGCTGGTACCACAACAACTTCGGGGACAGAGCCAGGCGGTTCGACCAGCCGTGTACGTTCGCGGGAAATGCCTCCGGCAGCCGGAAGTAGCGGCAAATGGCTGCCCCAACAAACCACGTCGCCTATTCGTCACAGATCGGGCCACTAAAGCCACGTTTTTAGTGGACACAGGGTCCGATCTTTGTGTATACCCACGTACAGCACTACAGCAGCGGCGCAGCAAGACAACGTACCAGCTTTACGCGGCCAACGGTACTGTCATCGACACATACGGTTGGGTCGAGCTCCACTTGAACTTAGGGCTCCGCCGTGTATATTCGTGGAAGTTTGTGGTCGCGGACGTCACAAAGCCAATCATAGGCGCAGATTTCCTAGCGCATTATAACTTGCTCATTGATCTGAAGCATTACCGCCTCATCGACGGGCTAACCCAGCTATCTTCCACGGCGTCATCAGCGGCCGGTTCAGCAGCTGACATTGCCTCCGTCAAGTCCATTGGTGGTAGCACGGAGTACCATGAGCTCCTTTGGCAGTACCCGGAGATCACGCGCCCTGCGGGAAAACAAAGACAGGTCAGTCACACAACCGTACATCATATCCGTACCACCCCAGGCCCGCCTATTTTCAGTCGACCGCGCCGGCTGGCACCAGACAAGCTCAAAGTCGCTCAGAAGGAGTTCGAGGCGATGCTAGCGAATGGCACAGCACGGCCGTCAGAAAGCTCATGGTCGTCTCCGCTTCACCTCGCTCCCAAGAAGGACAACAGCTGGCGGCCATGTGGTGACTACAGGGCACTGAATGCCCGCACTGTTCCAGACAGATATTCCATCCCACACATTCAGGACTTCTCTCATCAGCTGGCTGGCAGCAGAATTTACAGCAAAATCGACTTAATTAAAGCGTACAACCAGATACCAGTCCAGTCAGCTGATATTCACAAGACTGCGATCACCACTCCGTTCGGTTTATACGAATTCCCGTTCATGACGTTCGGTCTCAGGAATGCAGCGCAGACATTCCAGCGATTCATGGACGAGGTGCTCCGTGGGCTGTCATTCTGCTACTGCTACTTAGATGACATTCTTCTGTTCTCAGAGACGGCAGCCCAGCACACTGAACACCTACACCAGCTTCTGAAGCGGCTGTCTGACTATGGCATTTTAATCAACTCCGCAAAATGTGAGTTCGGCCAGTCCACCATTACCTTTATAGGACACGAGCTATCCGCAGAAGGTGTTCGCCCCCTGCCGGAGAAGGTGCAGGCGATTCAGGACTACCCAGCCCCTAAGACGGTCAAGGAGATGCGTCGCTTCCTGGGTATGTTCAATTTCTACCGCCGCTTTGTCCCAGAAGCCGCCCGCTTACAGTCGCCGCTTAATGTCGTCCTCGCAGGACCTAAAACAACGGGAAATCAGCCAATAACGTTAACAGAGGAAATGCTACTAGCTTTTACCGCTTGCAAACATGGTTTATCCCAGGCTGCCTTGCTAGCACACCCAAACCCCAACGCTAAACTTGCCTTATTTACAGACGCATCAGACACCTCAATAGGCGCAGTATTGCAACAGAAGGCCGGAGACACGTGGCAGCCAATTGCATTTTTCTCCAGGCGCTTGTCCGTGTCGCAGAGGAAGTACAGCCCGTATGTCAGGGAGCTCTTAGCCATCTACGACGCAGTCCGATACTTCCGGCACATGGTTGAAGGTAGGCACTTTGCCATCTACACGGATCACAAACCCCTGTCATACGCGTATGCGCGCAGCAGAGAAAGTTGCTCACCAAGACAGTTCCGCTACCTTGACTATATAGCACAGTTCACCACGGACATCCAATTTGTCGCAGGCAAGGACAATGTCGTGGCGGACGCACTGTCGCGTCTGGAGGCAATATCGTTGCCAACGCTAGACTACACGGGCCTCGCGCATTCCCAAGAGAGCGATCCTGAGCTGCAAGGCCTCCTGACGAGCAACAGCACATCACTCAAGCTCCAAAGAGTACTCTTCCAGGACTCAGACGTGGAACTACTGTGCGACGTCTCCACTGGTAACACCCGCCCTTATGTTACAGAACCCTTCAGAAGACAAGTGTTCCAGAAGCTACATCAGCTGAGTCACCCTGGCAGGCAGGCCACGGTCAAATTGATTTCGACACGTTTCGTTTTGCCTGGCCTGAAGAAAGACTGCAGGGCCTGGACCAGAGAGTGCATAGAGTGCCAGAAAAACAAAGTCTTGCGGCACACATCCTCTCCCATCGAGGTAAAAGGGAAAGAAACAACCGTAACAATAGACCGATTAAAACCTGCTTACCTCAACAACGAACGCGACAGCCCTTCTACCTCAACGGCAACACCGACGACCACACACGCACTTCCACGGCCAAGCGTCACCGTCGATAGAAAAACCAGATCCGGGCGAACTGTACATTTCCCGGACTACTATCGCCCGTAATTTACCAACCGCGGTCTCAGGGGGGGAGTAATGTAGCGGTCAACCTTATTGGATCAACAGTTGTGTTCTGATGGTAGTAAGGTTGCAAATTGTATGTGGGATTTTTATAAGAATGAAATGTGTGTTTACTTGGCGACACCTTTAATGCGACTAAATTAAATGACCATTGGTTTACGTCTTTATACAATACACATTCAACATACCGGCCCCCAAAGGACTATCATGTCCTTTAAACAACAGAAATTAACATGCAAAATCGTATTATTAATTGCTAATAATCATCATTACATTCTACAGGTAAGTGACACAATTTAGTAATGCATCTTTTGATAACACTGTCACCACTTTTTACACTGTAAACTCTGGTCAGACCATCTGGTCCAGGGTGTTTTTCAATTATTCTTCCTAAATGCCATTTTCCAGGAGGTAAGTTGTCTGTTTTTATAAGTACTATTTGTCCCTTTTCTAATTCTGTCTCTCGTTTTATCCATTTAGGTCTTTGCTGCAGACGTGTTAAATATTCCATTTGCCATTTTTTCCAGAAATCACCCAGAAGTTTCTGCGTGTGTTGCCAACGTGAAAGGTAAGTGAATTTTATATTTTCTAGGTTTGGATGTGGCACTACAATTGGAGATTCTCCAATGAGAAAGTGACCTGGGGTTAGCATTTCTATTGCATCGATGTCCGACTCATCTGCAGGTGTGAGAGGGCGGGAATTTAAGCAGGCTTCAATCTGACACAATAAGGTTGTCATTTCTTCGAAGGTTAGGTTAGTCGTAAGAACTCTCTTCAAGTGGTGTTTAATAGATTTGACTCCTGCCTCCCAGAGACCGCCGAAGTTCGGACTGTACGCAGGTATGAAATGCCATTGTGTTCCATCCTTTGCTAGTGAGTCTGCTACGTCTCTTGGAAGCTCACATTGTGCGTTTTGTAATGCAGCTATGAGATCCTTATTACTGCCGACAAAGTTCCTGCCTTGATCGCTCCATAAGTGGGCACATTTGCCTCGTCTAGATGTAAATCTTTTAAATGCACCAATAAACGCTTCTGCTGTTAAATGGCCAACCAATTCAAGGTGTACTGCTTTTACCGCCATACAGATAAAAATGGCGATATATGCTTTGTTGGTTCTAACTCCTCTCCCTTTTGACATCAATACTTGAAATGGCCCTGCAAAATCGACTCCACTATGAAGGAATGGTCTAGCTGGAGTAACGCGCTCTTTCGGTAAATCACCCATTAGTTGCTTTTTCGCTGTGGCACTATGTTTAGCACACACCAGACATTGTCGGATACATGCCTTCACGACGTCTTTGGCTCGTAATATCCAGTATCTGGATCTAAGATAGGCCAACATCAGTTGCGCCCCACCATGAAGTGTCTCTGCGTGTGCATTCTTCACAATTAATCGAGTCAATTCGTTTCTGTTTCCAAGTATGATTGGGTGTTTACTTTCAAATGCAATATTGGCATTTCTCAATCTTCCTCCTACTCTTATGACTTCATTGCTATCTAAATAAGGGTTCAACGATTTCAAAGGGCTTCTTTTCTGTACCTCATTTCCTCTTTTTAGTGGCTGAATTTCCTCTTCAAAATCGTTTTCTTGTGCTATTTTTATACATATAAGTAGTGAATCTTCTAGTTCTTTTGTCGAGATATGTTTCTCGGATTCAGAAAAAACTATGTTGCTCTTGTAATGTAGGAATCTTCGACAGTAGCAGATGACTGTCAGCAATTCTTTTAAATTTGTGTAATTTTTAAACTGTTCTGTTATTTTTGTGTAATCGTTGTCCATGGTATTAAGTTTTAAGTTTGTTTGTAACTCTTTGATTGTTTTCCTTTCTTCATCAGTTTGTGTATTGTCCAGCCGACTGAATTTGATTTCTTCTGTGCTCAACCAACTTGGCCCTTTCCACCAGAAATTACATTCTTTTAATTCTACTACTGGTAACCCTCGAGAAGCAATATCGGCAGGATTTTCATTGGATGACACGTGATACCATTGATTGCAGTTTATGTTGTCCAATATCTCCACCACCCTGTTCGCCACAAATGTCTTCCACCTGGAGGGTTCTCCAGACAACCACGCCAAGACAATTGACGAATCTGTCCAAGCGAAGATCTGTGATTTCGGTATTTTCATTGCTCTGCATACATGATTTAATAATTGTGACAACAGTAGTGCTCCACACAATTCGAGACGAGGAATAGAAATAGTCTTTAATGGAGCAACTCGTGTTCTAGCTGCCATCAGATTAGTATGAATTTCACCGTTCGGACAAGTTACTCTCACGTACACAACCGCTGCGTAAGCACGTGATGATGCATCGCTGAATCCATGCAACTGAATGCATTCTTTATTTTCCGCTGTTGTGTGTATCCATCTATCAACACAAATTTCGTTAATATGCTCAAAATCAGATCTTATGTGTAACCATTCATTTTCTAAGTCGTGACTAAATCAAAATCAAAATCAAAATATTTTATTTCACATAAACCTACATGGGCACTTATGAAACGTCAGAATCTAGGTGCACGGTTCCAATTGGTCGTTTCCTATGGAGAAGAGCCGGCAAGAAACTCCACGGTTACTCTTTTAAAAATAAATGGGTTTTACAATGCTTTAAAAAATGTACAGTTTGAATAGGTATGCGAGGACAGCGTAGGCCTGTCAACAAGATACTTAAAAAAATAGAAAATAGTCTGCAAATCGACAGTCTGTTGTGCCTACAACGTTCTCACATTCACAAAATATAAAGGAATCTATATAAAGGTCGAATAAAATAATAAAAACCAATTTAACCCAAATGGTTGTCACTACAACTTTAACCAATCCGAATGAGAACCCTACTTTAAAATGAAATTTGAATTGTAGGCATATAATGTCAAATAATGAAACTACATGTCAAGTAGTACCTAAATAAAAAAGTAAAATAAAATACATATCGTAATTTGGGAGCAGTTAATAGACATTTACATAATTATGCCGTTAATGAGGTACCAGGGAGGCCACATGTGCAGAAGGAATTATTGCCAAACTTCCTTGTCATCAACGTAGTCTTTAATCTTGTAATATGCTTTTTTGATAAGGACACGTTTTATGTGGGTTTTGAACTTTCCATCGTTAAGTTCTGTAACCGACTTTGGCAACTTGTTATAAAAGCGAATACTGTTTATAAGGAATGACTTGCTAGTTTTAGTTAATCTAAATTTAGGTATCACAATTTCATGTTTACTACGTGTATTTATATTATGGAAATCACTTCTAATTTTGAAAAGTCCTAAGTTTTTGCGAACATACAAAATACTTTCTAAGATATAAAGAGAAGGCAGAGTTAGTACATCAACTTCTTTGAATTTGTTTCTAAGGGACTCACGAGGACCCATTCTATAGATCGCGCGGATTGCTCTCTTTTGTAATATAAAAATTGAGTCTACATCAGCTGCCGATCCCCACAGCAGAACGCCATAAGACATAATACTGTGGAAATAAGCAAAGTATACTAACCTAGCTGTGGCTGCATTAGTCAACTGCCTTATTTTTCTTACTGCAAATGCAGCTGAACTTAATCTACCTGAAAGAGCTCTAATGTGGGCACCCCATTGCAATTTAGAATCTAGAGTAATTCCTAGAAACACAGTTTCTGCAATTGCATCTAGTTTTTTGCCATCAAGTTTTAAGTTTAGACCTACTTGGGGTACATTTGGTAAAGAGAACTTAAGACATTTAGTTTTGTTCGCATTAAGTAAAAGATTATTAGCTGCGAACCATTTAGAAAGAACTGCCAAACTATCGTTGACATGTAAGACATCCGTATCTTTTCTATCTATTTTAAAAATAAGAGACGTGTCATCAGCGAATAGAATTATATCCGATAAGTTAGCCATCATGTAGGGAAGGTCATTAATATAAACTAGAAATAGGAAAGGGCCAAGAATCGAACCTTGGGGCACGCCCATCTTTACTAGAGACCCCGAGGAAGTCACCCCGTTTACGCTTACTTTTTGCTGCCTGTTTGATAAATAAGAAAGAACAAGATCAGCAGCCTGTCCACGAATTCCGTAGTGGTGTAATTTACAGATCAGTGTGTTGTGGTCAACGCAGTCAAACGCTTTTGAGAGGTCACAGAATATGCCAATTGCATCCTGGGACTTCTCCCAGGATTCCAAAATGTGACTGATGAGTTTTACTCCAGCGTCAGTCGTCGACCTTCCTTTCGTGAAACCAAACTGTCGACTATGTAAAATCTCATTTGAATTAAAATGTGACAACATCTGGTCCAGCATGATTTTTTCATATATTTTACTCAGTGCTGGTAGCACAGATATTGGTCTATAATTAGAGGGATCACTCTTACTACCCGATTTGAAAATTGGTACTACTTTACTATGTTTCATTAAATCAGGAAACGTACCACTATCTAAACATTGATTAAATATGCCTGTTAGGACAGGAGCAATTGTGTCAATAATATCTCCAAGGACCTTAACGGAAATTCCCCATAAGTCTTCAGTGTTTTTTATATTAAGACTTTTGAATACTTTTTTAATTGTAACAACAGAGATGGGCTTGAATTCAAAACTTGGAATGTCCTTACTGAAGTTTTTTTTCAGAAGAGATTCAGCTAATATAGATGATGAGGGGAGCGATTTCGTAACCTCTATTGGGATGTTCGTAAAGAAATTTTCTAGTGTCTCAGCAACTTTTAGCTTATCTGAAATGGTTTCATTATTGATTTTTAGAGACAATTCATTCTGGTCCCGCTGTTTTGTGTTTCCAGTTTCTTTGTTAATTACCTGCCACACAGCTTTTATTTTATTATTTGAATTACTGATTTTGTTACTTATTAATTTAGATTTAGCTTGAGCGCAGACTATTTTGAATATCTTAGAATACTTTCTGACATAATTATGAAGGGCTTGATCAGAAGTTAATGATTTCTCGTGGTACAAATTATATAAAATATCTCTGCTTTTTCTAATGCCAATCTTGTCATCCCAGCTGACTCGTTCCAGCCAGAGTTTTTGCATTAGTAACTTAGCTGTAATTATGCTTGGGGACAACCATCCTAGAGGATCGTATAACTTTTGCACATCTGAGAAAATGCTTCGTTTAGTTGTATCACCTTCTACAGGTTTCAAGGTAAATTTATATTCAAATTTGTTTGTTTTCAGGTTCCAAAGGATTCCCAGCGCCTTCACCTTTCCAGCGATATTCAAATCAAGGAATGCATTTTGAGATCTCTCGTCTGGCGGTATGGATTTCATGAAGTCCACATTGTCTGACGACCATTTCTTTAATACGAAACCGCCCCTTTTCATTAACTCTTTCAGTTGGTGACTGGCTTCAATGGCCGTTTCTAGCGAGTCCGTTCCAGACAAGAGATCGTCCACGTAAAAATCTGATATCATTTGTTCAGCGATAGGATAATTTTGACCTTCATCATTTGCCAGCTGGAGTAAGGTTCTGCATGCTAAGTAGGGTGCGGGAGCTGTGCCAAACGTTACGGTAAGTAAACGGTAATCTTTGACAGGTTCGGACGGGTCTTTTCTCCACAGGATACGTTGGAAATCCGTTTGGGTTTTGGAAAGCGCTACCATTCTATACATTTTTTCAATGTCGGCTACAAAGCAGACGGCGTGCATCCTCCATCTCATTAGAATGCTGCGAAGGTCGTCTTGAATTATAGGTCCAACTAGTAATTCGTCATTAAGTGAGATGTTATTGGAACCTTTGCAGGAAGCATCGTAGACAACTCTAGTTTTGGTAGTCTCTTTATCACTTCGGACAACTGCGTGATGAGGTAAGTATACAGCTTTCTTTGTGTTCAATTCTTCTGCAGGTACTTCTTCCAGGTGATTTAGCATTCCGTAATCTTCTATAACTTTCTCATATGCCTCCTTTAAGTCTGGTTGTTTTGTAAATTTTCTTTCTAATTGTAGCAATCGACGCATTGCTATTTCTCGTGTATTACCGTCTGGTGATTTAGGGTTTTGTGTTTTGAAAGGTAAGGTAACTACGTATCTACCTTCTTCATTCCTTGTATATGTTCTTTTGTAAATATCTTCACATAACTGCTCTTCTTGTGTGTATTTTCTTTTCGTTTCAGTATCTATTTCCCAGAGTGTTTTTAATATATTATCCATATCTATTTGATGGTGCATAACAAGAAAAGAGTTGTCTTCGTTTTTGTTTTGTATCTCTCCAAATAAAATCCAACCCAGGCTGGTTCGTTGTGCGCATGGTGTGCCCGGTGGACCTTTGATTAGCTCCGGTTGTACAATGTCTGCATATTCCCTCACTCCTAGCAGAAGATCGATCGACCCTGGTAAATGGTAAGTCGGATCTGCTAGGTTTAGACATTGTAGGTGCTTAACATCATTGTATACAGCGAATTTTGGTAACTTAGTGGTCAACTGTTTATTCATCACATAGGCTTGTATATTAAGACAAAAGTTGTCTTCTACTCTTGATATAACCTGTAGCTGAACCACTTGCTTGACATCAGTTTTAGTAGATCCCACTCCGATCACGCTGCCTCTCGCTGACTGCCTTTTGAGTTTCAGAAGCTGAGTCGCTTTCTCACCAATGAAACATGCTTGCGATCCTTGGTCGATGAGCGCTCTTAGTACAATGGTGTGTCCTTCTTCATTCTTACATTTCACCATTGCCGTTGCTAACAACGCCGTCACCTTTGTATTGTTGTATTGTGCCGCCATTGTTATTGTTGTGCTTTCTTCTATGGTATGATTCACAGACACACTTGACGTTGTAGTAGCTGTAGTGGCTGTCTCGTTCTGTGTCTTTGAAACGTCTTCTTTTTTCTCGTGAAGAAGAGAATGATGTCGCTTTTTGCAGATGCGGCAGTTAATAGGGACTCGGCATCTGAACACTGCGTGCCCTGGTAACAAACAATTATAGCACAATCTATTTTGCTTCACATACTCATTCCTGTCTTTGACATTCATGTCCGTAAACTGCTTACAATGACACAATGTATGTTGTTCTTCGCACTTAACACACGTTTTTTCAGTTGACGTAGTAGCAGTGGCAGCAAATGATTTTTCTTTACATTTTTCCCGAGGTGCAGCTGTAGCTGATGACACAAGCTCAAGAGTGCGGAACTTCGACTCAAGAAACTTCTTCAGGCTCTCCCATGAAGGTAACTCCTCTAAATTTTCTTGATATGAATACTCCTCCCAGTCTTTGTGAGTTTCTTGGTCCAATTTCTGTACAACAAGAAATATTATCATAGGATCCCAAGACTCCGTGGAAACTGTCATATTATTGAGGTTATTAATGCACTCGTGAGTTGTGTCTAACAATGATTTTAATTGACTGGCACTCTGCGTAGTTATTTTTCTTTGATTAAACAAACGTTTAATAACCGCGTTCACTATGAGTCGTTTGTTTCCATACCTTTGCTTCAGTGCGGCCCAGGCTTGCGAATAATTGCTTTCCGTTATCTGAATGTGTTTTAGTAGCACCTCTGCTTCACCACCAATGCTAGATTTTAAGTAGTGTAGTTTTTGTACGTCACTTATCGAAGTATTTTTGTGAACTAACGACGTAAATAAATCGTGAAAAGAGGACCATTCTTCATACCGTCCCGTAAATTTTGGCAGTTCAATGTTCGGCAATCTAAGTTGTGATGTAAATATCCCTGATGATTCATATGCACCTGAACTACGTGACGGACTGCCGGACGAAAATTGTAAACATAAGTCTTTCAAGTCCGCTTGCATAGATAAGTAAAGATCTTCGCATATATAGTAATCTTCGTTCACAAAATAGCTCATAGTATTTCGATTTTCACGTGTTGTGCATTTTATTAATTCTTGGTGGGTGGTGGTAAAATTATTCCAATATTCTTCTAAACATTTCAATCTTGTTTCAATGTATCCTCGCGTCAATCTCTGTTTAGGACATTTCTTTAAGTTTATTTGTGTTTTTTGTAATAACTTCGCAATTTCTTCTAATACTCCTAGTAATTGTTCTGAGTGTGACATCTTTTATAAACACAAGTAACTTGATATTTTCTTATCTAAGGAATGCGATGTCTTTTGTTCTCGGCGTTCGAACACAATCACTGTGGTGCACTATAATCCGGCTCGATTTTCGACCATGTTCTGATGGTAGTAAGGTTGCAAATTGTATGTGGGATTTTTATAAGAATGAAATGTGTGTTTACTTGGCGACACCTTTAATGCGACTAAATTAAATGACCATTGGTTTACGTCTTTATACAATACACATTCAACAAGTTGCAATATTAAATGCTAATTGTAAACACTACACAAACACCACATTTCATAACCTCTTACATAACCTCTCGTTTGACATGTCAATCTGTCACACTCACATTCCGTTCACCATAGACGTCACACGAGGAATATCACATATCATTATCTATGGCACATGACTAACAAATATATTAACTATTACACATTTACTATATTTACAACACAAACAATACTTATAAATGCATCTTATTCGTGATCAGTGGAAAATTGTAACTTATTACAATATGTCTCCTTACTGGCAAGGAGACAAAGCGGTCACTCAATTTTCGCAATATCTTGATCAAACATGCGAGAAAATTCAAAAGCAGAGGCATTGTAAAATGATCATCCTACAAATACAACTCGCGTACGATGAACTACAATATTATAATCAGCTGTTGCTCAATCAGCACTTCGGAGCGCGTTCGCGAACTTGACGCGGACTTATCAACGTTGTCGGCTCTATATCTAATTCATTGTTCGGAGTACTGGATCAGGAATTCGCAGAAAAATACAAGTGTGACATTGAATTTGTGCACAGGAATATAAACCATCTTAGTCAGCTTTACAGGAATCAGACATCGGTCATAGAAGCGGAGTATAATATCTTAAAAAGATCAGAAGAGACTATTGAAAAGCAGCATAAGATAATTAATAAACATTTGAATTATTTAGACAGCGTCACCAACACATTGCAACAGGAGATCGACGTAATGTCTATTCAGCAAGATTTCTCTTTAGCAGCATTAGCGACCATAAATATGATTCAGAATTTAAAGCGGATTCAGGACACTTTTCTTGACACTATGACCGAGATCTATCATGCTCAGATCAATCTGCATCTCTTGACTCTACAACAACACCGTGGGGAGTTACAGATTTTATCTAGTCACATATCGAAAGAGCTAGCATTACCTACAGATAACGTTCAGTTCAACCTATATGAGACCTACAAACGAGTCAGCAAGGCTGGACTTATTCAACTAACTAAGCAATGCATTGTGAAGGGTCACGATGTAACATTTTACTCTCATCAGCAATTAGAGAATACGCTTAATCTTAATCCAAATATACTCGAGATGAAATTAACTCCCATAAATCGTATCATCAGTAATCTTACGCTACCTTTACAAGACTATAAGATCAACGAAGATACCACACCGATAAACGTTTCTTTAAATCATCTCGGTGAGCAAATTCAATTGATGAAAAAATCAGCCGAGCAGACAGAGGTTTTAACGACACATGACATACATCAGTATGCGTTGTCGTGCAGCCTATTAGCAGCAGCTATCGCAGCGGTCCTGTGGTTCCTGTGGAGGAGGTGTAGAACGGGTGGTGCGCCCATACCAGGGCGAATCCAGAGATCAGCGAGCGTGAGTGTGTGTATAAACCAATCTGAGAGCAAGGCTCTTGTGTAAGTACGCGAAGTCGACCCCTGTCGGAACAGGAGCCAAATGTCAGTGATAATGCGCGCGTATATTTTTTTTGTAAACGGTGGTCTAGTTTGCGTTCAAAGAGGCAAGACGTGTCAACGTCTCCCTTAGCTAAAAAGCAATCAGCATTCTCGATTAATGACTCAACCGTTTGATCATATATATGTCGGAGCGACGGGCTCACAATCATTGTCAGAATGGATATTATCAATTAAATTGTTCATTGTGTAACTGTCTGTCTAGTTCGTGGGCAAAGGACACGCGCGACGTTACTATAATCACCATAATCACTAGTTACTCAAATTTATTTAACAATATTGCCCACTAATTAGAAGTCTACTTAAAACTTATAAATCTACGCTTTTCCTAAATGAATTAGAAGGGCGTAACGAGTCCACGTTATTTATTATTTAATATCAATAAGCACAGCGCGCTAACAAAGACCATCGAAATCTTGAGAGCAAGCCGAGGCGTGACTGACACCTTCGTCTCACGCTGATAAGAACTAGGCGAGGTGTGAGTTGACACCATCGTCTTGCGCGCCGACACGGCGATCCTGACTCTCACACGTCCTCGTGTGGAGCATTTTATTTTCACTTGCAAAAATGCCAATCTTTTATGTAGGAACCGTTCGGCTATCCTACCAACTACCTCAAACACAGAATGTGGCGCCTCCACAGTTCAGAGCATAGGTAACTTATGAAACAAACTCAACAAAGAACAGTTTAGTCATGTTAAACATTTTAGATTCCAAATTAAACTTCAAACAGTAATAACGTGATAAATTTTTCAACAAGCATCATCATGACTTTCAGGCCTTACGCTACCATCGTCACGACAACACCACAGTGACAATGACTAGGAATACAATCCATAAGTCACAGCACCAACAGAATACACCTGCACAGTAACTAGGAACACAATCCACAAGTCACTGCATCAGCAGAGTGCATCTGCACAATGACTAGGAACACAATCCATCAGACACAGCATCAACAGCATTAATCTGCACCTCACCACGGAGCACACCATCACGCACCCTCAACCCATTACCGCCGCCCAGTCTCCGACCAGCTAAACTGGGTTAGGAATATGACCTACGATCAAAAATAAAAAAATAGGAAAATAGGAATAGGTCGTGAACAAAATAAATCACGTTACTCATATTCATCATTTATTCCGCTTGCGCCAACTAAATAATGGCTTAACCTGACGTAACATTCCGAGATCGCTCGTAAATGTTTGTGAGTGTACTTGAAAGTTCTATTGCTGTCCAAAGATTTTAAAAGTTATCAATCAAAATAGAGTCTTGCCATGTTTTTTTCTTTCTTTATTTCAACAGCAGTAAACATATTTTTTTATAGCTCTCGTTACGCGTTTGACTTGGCCATTAGACCGACATGTACCTGTTGCAATTAGATGCAGTTGTATATTGTTGGATTCACAGTAGTTACGAAAGCTATTATTTGAAAAGCATCTACCTTGATCTGCAATAATTATTCAAGTTGGAGCACCAAATAAACTGACTCCTATTTTCAAAGCTTTGATAGCATTCAACGTGTCAATTTTAGTACAATGATCTAACAACACATATTTAGTACTTAAACGCATCAATTAAAACAATAACTAACTTTAACTTAACTTTCCAGTAATGTCAACATGTACTTTATGCCAAGGAACAGACACATTTGGTATCGGATGGTAATGGATTTGTAGACAAAAATCTACATGGGACATTTTATAGCCGTCCCTATAATGTCGAATCCCAGGCACATAGGATCGTGATCAGACATACTCTTAATGACATATTAGGTAGTGTCAGATTTACAGTCGTGGGCGCAGAATTGCGATACGGGTAAGCGAGAGAAATAACTCCTTTAACTCCTACACAGTTAATTGTAACAGAGTCAATTACTAACACTACTGTACTAATTAATTCTCTGAACTTAAAGGGAAACACTGAGCAGTTCGTAGGTAAGTTGTCGTGACCACGTCTCAACAACCACTCTTCGCCAATACTAGTAAGTCCCAGCAAGTGCAGCAACCATGAATTTAGTATCCAAATAGGCTCGTTCTACAGTAATAAGCGAGTGATTCTTACAGTAGTTCTTTAATTTTGATTTTGATTTTGAGTATAATTTATATTGTAATTTTAACTTTGATTTTGATTGTAGTTAGGATTTTATTCTTGATTTTAGTTTTGATATTGATGTTTCGACTTTTATTTTGATTTAATTTTGGTTTTGGTTTTAGTTTTGTTATTGCTGTCAATTTTAATTTTGATTTTGATTTAATTTTATTGCTGATTATAATTTTAATAATATAATTTTGATTTAGTTTTTGATATTAATTGAAATTCTAATTTTGATTTAATTTATTTTCATTTAATTTAATTTAGTTTAAATTAATTTAATTTAATTGTCAGTTTCAATATTGTCAACCAATTGAGGGGAGGAGCGAGACAACCCCGACACACGTGTTATTAACCACTTACTGGGGCTGTTTCATTCTCATTTGCTATGTAAACGTATGAGACTAAATAAACATTTTTTTTTTTTTTACTAGTCGCAGCTAAAACAAGATTAGTACCAAACATCAAGACGGTTTCGCTTCCTAGATTGGAATTATGTGCGGCAGAGCTATTAACCAGACTATTAACAAAAGTAGTCACCAGCGTGTGTAGCATGGATTACGAAATATTTGTTTGGAGCGACTCTAAGGTCGTCCTTAGTTGGATACAAGGCTATCCAGAACGTTGGAAGCCATTCGTAGCGAATAGGGTGAAGAAAATTATTAGCGTAGCATCACCTGACGTTTGGCATTACGTATCAACTAAGGAAAATCCAGCCGATTCAGCAAGCAGAGGACAATCCATTACGCAATTAATAGAGCATTCGTTGTGGTGGCGAGGCCCAGCTTGGCTGTTGACACCCGACTTTAAGCCAAAGCGAGAGCAGGCAAAGTATGCGGCGGAAGAAGAGGTCCGCAAGCTAGTTATAAGCGTCCAAAATAGCAATCCGGAAGACAGCGTAATCGAAGTTTTACTAAATCGCCACAGCTCTTTCGTAAAAATAAATCGAATTGTAGCATGGTTGTTACGTGCACTTGCACGGAAAAGTAAACAAAGGCCGACATATCTCACATTACAAGAGCTGAGGAAAGCAAAATTAATTATAATTAAATGCATACAGCGCAGTGAATTTACTTCGGATATTGAGAGTTTAATGCATAGCAAACTGAATTTTTAGATGAAAGCGGCATATTAAGTGTCGGGGGAAGTCTTAAAAACGCCAATATTAGCTCTGATATGAAACATCCAATATTAATCCCATATAGCGGGAGATTAACGGAACTTCTTATCCAGCAAGCCCATGAACACACTTTCCATGGAGGACCTCGACTCACCTTGTCTTTAATGAGACAGCAATATAGGGTAATTCAAGGGAATAGAGCTACCAAAAAACAGCTTCGTAAATGCGTGACCTGCAAAAAACAAGAACCAAGAAAACTTGGTTCTTGCCTGAATGTCGATCTAATCCAGCGCCTCCATTTTATCATACTGGTGTAGATTACACAGGGTTCATTCGAGTGAAAGCAAATAAAGGGAAAGGCATTAAAACAAACAAGGGGTATAAAGCCTTGTTTATTTGCATGGTTACAAAAGTGGTTCATATAGAACTAGTCTCCGACCTTAGCAGTTCGTCATTCTTAGCAGCGTTACGTCGCATGGCGGCACGACGAGGGACTCCAAAGCACATCTATTCCGATAACGGTACAAACTTTGTAAGTGCCAACAAGATCCTTCAGGAGGAACAGCAACAGTTTGAGCGTATTTTTAGCGACATATTTTACAGAGATATAGCGGAGATGAGCATCGAATGGCATTGGAACTGCCCTTCTTGGCCGAGTGCTGGAGGTATCTGGGAGCGATCTATTCGGAGACTCAAACAACATCTGAAACGAGTTATAGGAGACCAAGCTCTTACATTTAAAGAATACTGCTCAATCTTGGCTCAAATTGAAGCGAGCCTTAACTCAAGACCGCTGTGCCCAATATCCGAGGATACCGATGCCATCGATTTTTTCACGCCAGCGCATTTCTTAACTGCTCGCGCCGATCTTACTGTCATATACACGGCACAAGATGCCAGGACAAGATGCTATAATCTGCTACTATAATCACCATAATCACTAGTTACTCAAACTTATTTAACAATATTGCCCACTAATTAGAAGTCTACTTAAAACTTATAAATCTACGCTTTTCCTAAATGAATTAGAAGGGCGTAAGGAGTCCACGAGTCGCGCTCAGTCGATCTCATGGTCTGAATGTGACTGCCTGATCCAGGCTCCACCGAATCACTGATGCTAAACTCTTATCGTCTTAAAACGTTCCCACAAGAAAACCAAGCCGACTCCTGGCCACGTTCGACGCAATAAGATTTACGTCGTCGCCTTTCTTATCGGAAACAATTATTTCATTATTTAATATCAATAAGCACAGCGCGCTAACAAAGACCATGGAAATCTTGAGAGCTAGCCGAGGTGTGACTGACACCTTCGTCTCACGCTGATAAGAACTAGGCGAGGTGTGAGTTGACACCATCGTCTCGCGTGCCGACAAATATATATTTAGTTATAAGGTCATGATATGATTGTTCTATCACCTTGTCAATCATTTCTCATCTAATATTGTCTTAACTCCTTAGCATTT
Organism: Eupsilia transversa; assembly: GCA_914767815.1. NCBI lineage: Eukaryota > Metazoa > Arthropoda > Insecta > Lepidoptera > Noctuidae > Eupsilia > Eupsilia transversa. The sequence goes on along the minus strand of OU611873.1, from coordinate 5,919,929 downwards.
TAAGCTCACACTCCCCTAACTCTTTCTTTTTGTTTAAACTCATTATCTCATCTCGTCCCCTCGGGAGCATGTTCGATGAAATCATTGCAATCAACCACGTTTTGCTAACCTAGCAATACGAAGCGGCCGCATTGAGTGCGCCCCGAGCTCAGTGCATAACGGACAGCAACCGGGTGTATTCATTTCCATCATTTTAGCGATAGCCTTGCCTAAACGTTATCTCAATAAACCCTTTACAGCTATTTGAGTGTTTAACTTACTAGCGTAGCGAAACCCATCAGGTACCACTTAGTCGCGTCCCCTACAAGGTCAAAGTTGGTAGGGGTTGGGTCTTTTGAACGACCTTTCCAAAGATACCCCATACCATGGGATAAACGAAAAAAAATATACCCCCACTTTACGTGTAGAGGAGGTACCCTAAAAAAAAAGATTTTATTTTACCACTTTGTCGGCGTAATTAATATGTATACTCATGCCAAATTACAGCTTTCTAGTACTAACAGTCTCTGCGCTAAGCCGGGGACAGACAGACAGACATGGCGAAACAATAAGGGTTCTTTGTTGACTACAGAACCCTAAAAAGGGGGGGGGGGGGTAACAAAAGGGGATGGCCTAAGGGGCGTTGCGGAATTATTGCAGTCCGACGTTAAAAATGGGCTAACTCTCTCCGTTCCCGAGTTATGAGCGTTTTAGGGATTTTAAAAGTTTTTGGAAAAGCGTCTCAGAGGTATAAAAACAGGTTGCGGTTGGTAGCCCTCCCAGAGAAAACTATGTTATGCTATATAATATTCCCTCTACGACTTCCCGTTTGAGAAATATAACCACTCCTCTGCACTTGAAAACAAGCGGCGATCGGGGAAAAATCCGCGATCAGGGAGAGGTTCTATCTCTAAAACTACTTGATAAAATTTCCTGAGGTAAATTTCAAAAGAACTAGTAGCTGAGGGCTGTTAATACATATGTCGGAGAAGGGTAGCTGTGTGTTCGTTATTATCAGCCATATTTTAACTACTGTGGGCGTACTATGGGTAGTGTTGGTTATTGCGCAATAGAAAAACCGGTTGCAGTTCAAATCAAATTATAATTTCAGATCAAATTAATCACAATAGCAATTCACACACTGTAGGTACACAAAACAACTACGGAACGCGAGACAGTTTCTAGGCACTTGTTGTCCGTACGATGTCCGATGGTCAAGAGAGGCTGCTCCACGCTGCTGTAGCCCTCTCGTCGACTCGCACTGACGTCAGGCTAGACTCTGTCGAACGCCGCTAGACGGCGCTGGCGCCCCGACTATACAAATCACTAACGTATTTCCGACACGGCCATCCTGCTTGCACACGTCCTCGTGTGTTAACCTGTAAAAAAAAACCCTCGCAAAGTATCACATAGCTCGGTCACTCTTGACCACATTCGCTAAAGCCAAAAACACTATGAAAGAAATCTGTTGGAATCTCAAATTTTATTTCTTAAGTCTTAAGTTCAAACAAACAAAAATTGCAGAGTTCAGAGCATTACTCACTTTTTTTATTCTCAAATCTCAAGATTACAAACAAAATAATCAACTAAGCTGCATGTGATTCATACTTTCTAGCTAGTAACCTCCAGTTACTCAACCATTCCTGTGCGCATCCCCCTCGGATCGCCAAGTCACTCCCGGACTTTATGGTTTCTCACGAAACCCCACATTTACCAGAGTTGACTGCCTACCGCATACTCACGGACTACTGTTTCCAGCAGACGCCGATTTCTACTGAGCTACGGCTACAAATCAACCTCTGATCCAAAGTATTATCACACCAACTTAATCTCTACTCCATGTTTCATCAACAGGACTTTCACTGGACTCTCCCTCAAATTCGTCTGTAATACTCTGATTCCCTGGCAACTGAAACTTTGACTAATGAAAGCAAAAATCATCAACCAGAGCCATGTACCATCGTTTTCCATATTAAAAATCATCTTTTTCACTAAGAGCCTTAGACACTTAGAAACCCACACACGAGTAAACCACTCTAACGCCATGGCTCTCCGGCCAACTAGCAATCACATTGCTCTCACACATCCAACGCATGGATCAAAACTACGGCCATTCCAGACCCCGACCTCCGCCAGAGGTACGGTCGACACAATACGGCCGATAGAGAACCCTACTCGCGTGGTTCCCATAAGTTAGGCTTGCTCATCACCACTGTGATCACCATCTACTTCGACTGGTACATGACCTACTGGAATCTTTCTAAAAACCTATCGTAAGCGTATTTGTAAGAACGGTTAGAATGTACCTAAAGCTTTTAACGTATAGCGATCACCATCCAAAACTACCGCTACCTTAAACGGACCTCTGAACCTCCGATTTAACTTAGTCTGATTTCTCTCTTCGTTTCTATTAACACGAAATCACCAACCGTTTTTTTTTTTTTTTTAGTAGCTGTAACTCAAGTTGGTGTTCGCTAATCGTTAAGCAACATAAGATTTGTTCTGTGCTGAATACACGTGTTTGACCAATACCAGTCAACGCAACAACGTTATTAACTCGTTTGCCACTTAATTTGGCTGTACAACTCGAATTTACTAACGAGCATTCAGCACCAGAATCGTAAACAAAACAATACAGCTCACCTTTGTGTTCTAACGCTGCCGCTGCTGCTGCCACTGCTGCCGCCGCTGCATCCACTGCCGCCGCTGCATCCACTGCCGCCACCGCCGCTGCATCCGCTGCCGCCGCCGCCGCTGCATCCGCTGCCGCCGCCGCCGCTGCATCCGCTGCCGCCGCCGCCGCTGCATCCGCTGCCGCCGCCACTCGTACACCGGACGGCTATGTGACCCGGCTTGCCACATTTGAATGAGACCAAGGGCTCCGCTGCCGCCTGCTGCGCCGCTTGACTCGACGATGATTCACCGGTCGTGTTTATCTTGCGCTTCAATTGTCAAAACGTGTTCAGTTCTTGCTGTAATTTGTCCCTCAATGTAACGTTTGTAGTAAACGCCATACGTTGTAGTCGCGGGTCAAACTGTGATGCGAGTGAGTACAGTTGTTACGGCGATTTCTTCTTTGTTTAAATCTGTCCACCGATTAGTCAGCGAAGTGATTAAATGACTTACGAACGCGGGTATTTGTGTTTCTTCACTTGGTATTTTTTCGTTGTTCGTTTTAATGAGGGTACCCCCGCCAATGTCTCGAACGAAATAAATCGTGTTGTGAAAAGTACCTTCAATTCATTCCATAACATTCCTTCGTAGGCTATTTGGAATAGCCATGTTGATGCTTCACCTTTTAGCGCCTTGCTGACCGCCACAACAAGTTGACCACTTTGCAGTGAATTTTAAGCAAAGCATAAATCTGCTATCACGCACCATGATCGCGCATCTATATACATTTTTTTGTTCAAACATGACACGCTAACGGTCACTTTCAGCGTTTTCATTTTGCGCCTCAACCAACACGAATCCCAATTCTGATGTCGGAGAAGGGCAGCTGTGTGTTCGTTATTATCAGCCATATTTTAACTACTGTGGGCGTACTATGGGTAGTGTTGGTTATTGCGCAATAGAAAAACCGTTTGCAGTTCAAATCAAATTATAATTTCAGATCAAATTAATCACAATAGCAATTCACACACTGTAGGTACACAAAACAACTACGGAACGCGAGACAGTTTCTAGGCACTTGTTGTTCGTACGATGTCCGATGGTCAAGAGAGGCTGCTCCACGCTGCTGTAGCCCTCTCGTCGACTCGCACTGACGTCAGGCTAGACTCTGTCGAACGCCGCTAGACGGCGCTGGCGCCCCGACTATACAAATCACTGACGTATTTCCGACACATATACATACACACTGCACAACATCAACACACACACTCTTTTTCACACTCAATTAGATAAATATTTAAAATATTGTGTCTGTAAATTATGCATGTTTTCTTAATCAAACTTTTTGTTTTTCTTTATATCTCCATTGTACTCTTCATTTGGCATAACATTGTATAATAAGGTTTGGGAGAGGGCGCTGACTCCTGACATACAGGTTTGTACCTAGTTTGGGAGTCAGAGGCTTCATTGAATTTTGTATCTAATTATTATGTCAATAAAGATTATTCTTATTCTTATATAATAAACACGTTAAAACTATGGATAATTAATAATAAATTATTTGCTCTAAGACTAAAAACCAATTTGTGCTTTAATACTAACTGATCTCTTGAGATTATTTTCCAATTTCGGTGATTTTTTCGCATCCGGGTTAGGTGACGTCCCAGCTATCTTCCACAGGCATGACTCTTCTAGCATGTGCAGAGGTTGAAGGCCATACTTTCCTATGTGTTTATAGACCACCAGCCGCGAACTTAGCATCATTTTTAATAAGTATGGAAGAAATATTAGGTAAACTTTTTAAAGATAATAAATTAGTTTTTGTTTGTGGTGACCTAAATATTGATCTTTTAGTTAACTCACCAGATAAATGTAAGCTTATATCATTGTTCAAATCATTTAACTTAAAATGTGTATTTAATGAAGCAACTAGAATAACAGCAACCTCAACTTCATGCATTGACAATGTATTTACTAATTGCAAAATAAAAGACTCTTCCTTAATTAGTGGCGTTAGGTCAGACCACACTGGTCAACTTGTATCATTTGACTTACATAAAAAGTTAAACTTAGATAAAACCATTAGAATAAGACCTCTCATTAAAAATAAATTGAAATTGTTTAATAATAATGTTCTGAGCAATCTTTCAACTGCTAGTTTTGATTCACAAGACCCCAATATAAACTACAGTACATTATTTACTACAGTATGCCAAGAATTCAATAAAGCATGTCCTGTAAAAAAAGTAACAATCAATAGTAAACCAAAATTTAATGAATGGGCCACTGCTGGCATTAGAAAAAGCAGAGATATTTTATATAATTTGTACCACGAGAAATCATTAACTTCTGATCAAGCTCTTCATAATTATGTCAGAAAGTATTCTAAGATATTCAAAATAGTCTGCGCTCAAGCTAAATCTAAATTAATAAGTAACAAAATCAGTAATTCAAATAATAAAATAAAAGCTGTGTGGCAGGTAATTAACAAAGAAACTGGAAACACAAAACAGCGAGACCAGAATGAATTGTCTCTAAAAATCAATAATGAAACCATTTCAGATAAGCTAAAAGTTGCTGAGACACTAGAAAATTTATTTAAGAACATCCCAATAGAGGTTACGAAATCGCTCCCCTCATCATTTATTAGCTGACTCTAGTAGTGTATTATTGGGCATTCTATACCACTATCGGCAAGTAGCTCGGCGAGTGCGCCTCGCTGCCGACAGTGGTATAGAATGCCCAATAATCGACACTCGACTCGACTCTCCACTCGACCGATAAACTCGAACGAGACAGTTTGTTGTACCATGTACTTGATTAGGAACGATTTACTCGACCAATGACTAGTAACTTGCTCCTTACCACTATCTTCCATACGGCTGGTCAGTATGCCGCGTTTCGGAGCACGATGAACAATCAACCATTTACTTACCACTGCACTTAACCGGTCACTCGAGTTGCATTTACTGTTAACATAGAATGGTGAACGAGTTGATGATTGTAACAAACCAACGAAATTACAAGTACCTAGTGAAAAAAGCGTTAACGGGTTATTATCTATACTTATAATAAATCTGTAGAAGTGAAAATTCTGTACATTGAAGATATCAAAAAAATAAATGGCAGGGGGTGTTACTAGACCGACACCGAACCCAAAAATTTGATTAAAAATTTTTTTGTCTGTCTGTCTGTCTGTCTGTTTGTTCAGGCATCACGCAAAAACTACCGGTTCGATTACGATGAAACTTAGTATAATTATTCTTTCATATCCTGGGCACCACACTGGGTACTTTTTATCCCGGAAAAGTACCCTATCCTACGGTTGGGGGGTGTCAAAGTTTGTATGGAAGAATTTTAACGCGCTGTCCGATTAACTCGAAACTCAATATTTATACTTAAACCCAAAAATTAAGAATAACGTGTATCAGGATTTTTCGAAATTCAACCCCTAAGGGGGTAAAATAAGGGATGAAAGTTTGTATGAAAAATCTTATTCCTTGAGGTAATAAACATGAAACTTCGCACGAATAGTTATCTAAATAAATTATAAAGTTTGTAGTTTTTTGTTTTTTCTAAATTACCCCCTAAAAGGTTGGGGGGTGTCAATGTTTGTATGGAAGAATTTTAACGCGCTGTCCGATTAACTCGAAACTCAATATTTATACTTAAAACCCATGGGGATGTATGGGGTAATTTCCGACACTCACGCGGGCGAAGCCGCGGGCAGCAGCTAGTTGTAAATAAAAAACAACTGTAAGGTACGGTATTTGGTTTAATTATCATAAAATGTTGGTTTGCCTGGAAACAAGATATCAGCCGCACGCACGAGCTCTTGTAATTTTCGCCACTGAGGAGAATCCGCGTCAGTCTGGAACTTGATTCGGACGAGCGCCTTCTTCCACAGCTCGGCGGAGTCGGTAAGGCGAGCGTCGTCAGCCTTGTACACCTTACAGTCGATGTAGTACTCTCCGTCGGTGCTCGTTGCTCGGCGCTCGCAGCCGCTGGCTACCCGGTTCACAAAGAATGAAGTTAGGTGGTCCGATGCATCTTCTTTGTGTGGGATGTTGCGGTTGTTACTGATGCCGAATATGTCGATGCCAGTATTCACTTTTTTACTGAAACAATAACAGAAAACTGTAATTAGTTAATGTTTAGAACGAGAGATGCATACGCCAAGAAAAAACCTTCTGCTGTAAAAAAAATATAACAACTGACTCGGCTTTGATCAATACTGTAATCGATCAAATCAATCCATCGATTCAAACAATAACCAAGTGAACCTGCACTTGTTTTAAAATAATATGTAATAGTAATTGCATGATTTTAATTTAGACAGTAGATATGTGACTAGAGTAAGTAGATAATTAATTTACCTGGCACGAGCTACGGTTGTTGATTGTGACTGCATCTTGCGTTTCCCATTGCTGTCTGCAGACGGTTTGCGGCTGCACTTCACTTTTTGCCCGGTGACCGATGCTTGCGAGTAATCACACTCAGAGTCTGACCTGAAATAAAGATAGGGAAAATTTAGTCACACAATTATTATTAATTATCTCAATGGAGTAGTGTCCATTGCGCAGGGCATACTATACAACACAAGTGTGTGCGCAAACATTGGTTCTCCCACATGCCCATGGGATAGCAAACCCATAGAGAGATTGGGTGCAGGATCGATGGCTTTACATGCTGTTCAAAGCACAGAAGACTGGATGAAAAATAATGACTCCTTCGAGGGATCGACCTCGACATACTATGAGCAGCTCGTGTGATCTGAGAAGTAACGCGCCCACACACAAACATAACTGTAAATTACAAGCGGATCACAAGTGTGAGCCATGACAACGAACAGAATATTTTATAAGACTTACATTTTTTTCAATCAGAAGTTCCACTCGGTTTGATGACTTGGTTGGGATGGCGGCAGCGGGAGGCTATCGACAATGTCGTCGCTGATATTGTAGACAACACAGACTGTTTGTATACCGATGATAACAGAGCACTTCGTTGCACTTGCAGACTGCGAATACTTTGTACCGAATACTTGTAGCTTATAAGTTAAAATCAAATTATAAATAAAGCATGTTAAAAACACTTCAATCAATTTAGCATTGTTGTGTTGAAGTAACTTTTTCTATAGTCGGATTATACATGTACGTAAAATGAAGACGAAGGAAAATTTTAAGCTGCATCGAATGTCGATGCAGCGAAATTAGCCAGGGCTGGCTAAATGATAGCGAGCACGGAATCGTTACACTACATTGATGTAATTATTTTATAGAAGTAAATAAATATTTCTAAGGTAGGTACTTATTTTATCATCTACGTTTAGGTCTTGTGTAGAAAATATGAACTTATTGCCGTCAACCTAGTACTTTTCTAGACTTCCTGAAATAAATACATAATATAGTTCTCATAACTACACTAACAGCCATGAGTCAAACCATGGAAATCCATATCTGTCGATACGCTATGATATATTTTAATCGTAATAATGCATTGTGTAAATTTTGTATTTTGCTGATACATAGAATGATACTAAGTTATTGTCAACCCTAACTAAAATAGCTGATTATTGTGGATGTGAAATAAATAATTAGGTAAGCACACGTGTAACAATTGCGCAAAAACAAATTTTATGATGAAATATTTTTAGGCAAAAAATATAATTTAAAATATTATTTATTATTTCAAAGGTCTCTCGGAGTGAGCACGTTTCTAAACTGTCACCGAAAAATTAAGTCAATTATTAAAAATAAATATTTAATTGATCACACACCAGAAAGTACATACGAACGATTTCATCAGGAGTAACGCTGTTCGGTATATCGTGGGGGGGCCTGAAATACACCTGTTTGGATAAAGCAGATCATTTCATATTGTACAGGTAATTATCAAATATCATTTTTTAATTTCAATTAACATAATAGTATGACTTTTTCAACCCAGAATTTACAATTATATGTCTGATTCTTTATCGGTACCTAATAAACATTTTTTTATTTCAGATACATTCTGCCTAAACAAAATATTAATTACCGACTGGTCTGTGAAGAATTATTTAATTACCTGAAATATATCTCCATATTTGGATCACGTAGATACACATTCCTATGTATAAATCATTTTACATTTTGCAGGTAATTATTATCTATATTTTTCTCTCCAGATTATACTATTATCTATGTAATTAGATTATGTGTCTAATGCACCCAATTTTTTATTATTTCAGAAACATTCTGCCTAAACATAATTACCGACTTACCTGAGAAGAAATTACACAAGGGATCTTGGAACGAACATAAAATAGTCCTGATCAAGTTGTACTAATTACCTATATAAAATATTTTGTTACTGGTATACCTAAGATCATGAATAATAGTTGTAAGTATTATCTAATCTAATTTTATTGAAATTGTTAGTGTTCCTTTTTGTTAGTGATTTCAACAATAACATAATGCCTCACTGTTCTGATTGCAAAGTATTTGTAGATAATCGCCGATGGTCTGGTCATTTACGTAGCAATGTACTATCGGCAAAAGTTACGCATGCTCACTTAAGAAAATATTTCTGCGGAAGCGCAGCTAGTGTCAAACCACACCCCTTCCTGGTTTCGCCCAATTAGAGACAATATGCATTTGTGTGAGTACAGCGCGTGTAACAAAAAATGACAACAAACATTAGCCAGTGCCAGTGCCAATTTGCATGTCGCTAATGGCTGCCGCTTCCCGCTCCTCGCTCGCCATTTCATTTTACGACCTGCTTATTTCTATCGGACTGATTGCCGATAGTAGAGTAGCCTTCATTTTTTTTTAATCCTTTCACTCTCATTGGTGCCAACGCGCATTTTTTTCTTCGATATCGCGCCTGGCTTGTTGAAAATATTTCTGTAATATTTCAAATATTAAGCTGTATTTCCTTTTGAAAATTATATATTGGTTTTATTACTTGAAAAGCTTCCGAATTTTAAAGTGGCATAGGAACTGAAGCATTATTGTATTTGTCAACAAACTCTTGTCTTTTGCAATGCCGGCAACGCGATGATTATAGTATCAATTAACGAAAAGTAAAGTGTGGGTTTTATTAAACTCCAGCTTTACGTGCTGAAAATTTTGCATCTGTCCTCTGTCCAGCCGTTTATGAACCACCTAACGGTAAGCACATCCTGCACGACATGCCTCGAACATTTTTTCGGAAAGATACGTTGTTCGTAAAAACTCGTTACATTTACGATCAAATCTAAGGTGTGACAAATAAATGGATAAAACGAATATTACAACTATTAAAAGTATTAAACCGTATACAAGGAACAACTATAAAACATTCGAGATAATCTAAGGTAATAAAATAATATAACTTAAAATATTTTGTATTTTTTTTACAAACCTATTTTATGACCCTTCTATTAAGCCGTCCTATTGTTTAACCAGTGTTAAACAATAGGATGGCTTAATAGAAGGGTTGTTCTGTAGTTGCAAGAGTTGCGCTGCCAATAAACAAAAAGCTCTGATAACATTGTATGAACGGCGCCAAGTATTGGTTTAAATACTACTGTATTTGTGCTATTTCAATAAAGACAGAGCAATATAAGAAAAAGGGTTCACTAATGTTTTACCAAAACACAGTTGACAATTTTTTTGTTTACAACCAACGTTTCGTACACTTACTTATATTTATTTCACCAACAACGTATTCCGCATTTTTTTTATTTTATAAACACTCGCTTTACAAACATTTATTTAGCTAATGCTTCTCTTTACATCATTTATATATTTTTCATTTAATAATAAATTATTTTGGAAAAATCACATAAACTCTAAGTATCATTTTATTTAAAAAAAAACTAAATTGATTGTATCTATTTACGATTTCCATTTGGCTAAAACGATTTACAGGCAAGTATTGAAGTTCTTTAAAGCTACTAAAGTATTTGTTTTCTATATAATATTCTAGTCGTTTTTGGCAATCGATTTGTTTAAAAAATAGTTAACCTAATCAAACTAGTTCGATTCCGGATAGCCTAAAATTTTTTTTTTCTATTATTACAATTCGATTTGTGGCATTTAATTATTTTTAAAGTATAATATTTGTTGATTTACAAATTAAAATTACCCTTTTGCCTATTTAATGAGTTCCATTTTTAGGAAATTGCATAATAATGCAAGTTGTAAAACGCTTTTATTGCAAACATTGTTTTATGAGATAACATGAAAAAATAATGAATTGTTAGTCAAACAATACGTTAATCAAAAAAAATATATCGATTAATTAATTTCTGAAAAGAATTATTTGGCAAACTTTTTGTTGAATAAATAATGATGAAATGACAAATCATGTTTTTGCCAATCGTTGCTTGTCAAGTAAAACTTTGGGTTAAAATTTAGTATCGTTCGGCAGGAGGGGGGAGAGGGGATTGGGGGGCGGTGGGATGGGTGCCCCCTATCCCTTGTCACCACTCCCATGAAAAGGTAACGCACCGTTCTTGAGAAAAATAAATTATTGTAAACTAACCTCAAAACACATTAAAGTTGCTTCTGCAACTGTTCCGGCCCGGCACTGCCGGCTATGATAATAAGACGTGGTTTAAAAAAAATAACCACCTTCACCTTCTAACCTAACCTGTCCGAGTCGGGGTGCCCCAAGTCCCGAGGACTTGGGGCACCCCGACTCGGACAGGTTACAATAATTCTCTCGCTCACTCTTGCATCCTTAATTCCGGATCAGCCCCAGAAGGAATTTCAAGGCTTAAAAAAATATAAAAATCTGGGGCGTATCCGGAATCGAAATTATGTCATATAATGAAATGCGCCTATAAAGTATCCAAATCATTCAATATACGTATTTTATTCCTAATTAATGTGAAGCAAAACATTTTAGTATGTTGAAATTACGTAAAACGAAACGTTCAAAAGACAAAATGTCAAAAATGACAAACAAGCAATTACCTAAACTTTTGCCGATTTATTGCCGCCACCGTCTCGCTGGCACTGGCAGTCCGCGAGTAATATGGTGCGAGCGAGATAAAAACCTGAGGTTGGGTGGGCTCTTAAAACATTGCTTGGAGCTGTGGGCTTGGAGGCTTCTAATAACATGATGAAATAAAATATAATATACTTTCTGTAATAAAATATAATTATACTCCCAACTCGATGGGTTTTCGCTTTATAACTGATTTGAAGTTAGAAACAATTTTTATTAATAACTCGTAAAATATGTATTACCTTTTAATAAGAGTGGTAGCGTTATAATCGTGGACCCAACCTCTACTAACTTTGACAACTTTTACCTCCTTACAACTGCCAAACGATACTAGATCCAACCCAATTAATTGCACAAGTATAAAAAAAACCGTCTATAAAAACATTTTATACCTTTACGCAGTGCTGGTCAACGCGCCTAGCTTGTTCGCTGCATTTTGTATGGCAGCATCGCCTAAGACATCGTGTAAATTGGGGAGGCAGTAATAGTTTAAATAAATACCTAAAAGACATAATTAGACAAAATAAAATTTTGTTAAACATTTCTTATTCCAAATTAATAAAAATGTTTGTTGACAGTTAATACTAATTTAATATAGCAATTACATTATTACATTTCCTAAACCGAACAGAAAGTATGAGCTCGCAATTACTTCTTGTCAACAATAATAATTCATAAAGAGCTCATGCCGGCAGTGTCCATTAAAAAAACATCTCACAAACAATTGAGAATAGCACGCGCCTGTGTGCGTCACACTTCTGTACATCATTATAATAATACGAACTTTTACGAACACTACTAAAATACGCTTCGTGCATCCTATTGGTCAAAATACATGCATTGAGCGATCGAGTCGTGAGCCGTGCTATAGGATTATAGCCTTAAAGGTGAGCATGCGGAACATTGGTCGATAGTACATAAAAACAATAGTTCAACTCCTATTTATGATAATGTGGCAATTATTAATTCTTCTTTTAAAGAACGAATCAAAAGTTATAAAATCACAGCGACAGGCGAACAAATACATAGTTTTCCTGAAATGTTCCTCAATAGTATTAGTCCACAAATTAAGCATTTAATAGAAGGTTCAATACAGAAACACACCTCTGTCAAAATAAACTTCGAACTGTTTGCTTCCTTTCTTATGTTTAAAAATGATCAACAAGAAATAAAATCATTCCGAACAAAAAAATTTATTACACTAATTAATTACGATTTTGATTCTACTTACAAATCAGCTGTTAATGTACTACTAAAAAAAATTGAGGAATTTGAGGAAAGAGATAGTGGTTGGACATTTTTAAGTAATTCGCATTTAGAATTAAATATTAATAAATATCAACCACTCAGCGGATCTAAATTTTTAACTTTGCCGAAATCCATAAAGGCTAAAAGAGCTTGTTTGAATATTCGAAACAATGATGAGTATTGCTTTTTGTGGTGTGTTGTGGCGGCATTGTACCCCACAAACAGACATCCCGATAGGATTTCGTCTTATCCATACTTTCAGGAAGTTTTGAATGTTAATAATTTAACATTTCCAATTACATTCTCGGACATAGCTATCTTTGAGAGAAATAATCCTTCTCTCAATATATTTGTATATGGTTTAAAAAATGAGAAAACAATTATTGGGCCATTGTATACAACGCTGAATGACAAGTCTAATAAAAGTATCCATCTACTGTTTTTAGAAAATAATAATAATTCTCATTACTGTCTCATCAAAGATTTATCTCGTTTAGTTAGAAATCAGATGACCAAACATCATGGTAAACTATATTTCTGTGAAACATGTTTATTGTTTTTTCCAACGCTTAGTCAAATTGAATCCCACTTGTGTGGGGGGATTGTCACTGTTTTACCGGAAAAAGGGTCATTTTTAAAATTTAAAAATTATGATAGAAAACAAAATATTCCATTCGTTACTTGAACCAATTTCCGGCGCTGAATTCAACACCGCTAACACGTCATACTTAAAACGCCACGTGCCAGCGGCGTTCGCTTACAATATCGTGTCATCAAATAAAAATGCCACCGTTGAGGGCTATAGAAGTTATCGGGGTAATGATTGTGTTTCGAAATTTATACATTTTCTTACTGAGGACGTAAAACAAATACATAAAATTATATCCAAAAGCGAGCCTATGATATTCACTGATGAAAATTCTCGTGATTTTAAACGTGCCGTTAAGTGTCATATTTGCGACAATTTACTCTTAACCGATAAAGTAAGAGATCATTGTCATATTACAGGTCTATATCGAGGTGCAGCACATCGACACTGTAATTTACAGCATAAAGTACCAAAATTTATTCCAATATTTTTTCACAATTTATCCGGATACGATTGTCATTTATTTATAAAAAAGTTAGGTGAAATTCCAGGTTCAATTAAAATAATCCCTAAGACTAAAGAAAAATATGTAGCATTTACCAAATTTATTCCTATTGCCGATAACGAGTACATTTGTATAAGGTTTCTAGATTCCTTCAACTTTTTGGGAACAAGTTTAGACAAGCTCGCTAAAACATTGCAGGTGGAAGATTTCGTTAATCTACGGTCTCATTTTTCCAAAGAAAGACAGTTTAATTTATTGAGAAGAAAAGGTGTTTATCCATATGATTACATGACCACTTGGGGATGTTACGATCAAACATTTTTGCCGTCTAAGGATCATTTTTATAATTCTTTGACTAACGAAGTCATTAGTGATGAAGATTATAATCACGCGCAGGCTGTTTGGATTGAATTTAATATTAATAACCTAGGCGAGTATACGGATCTATACTTAAAAACGGATGTGCTTTTGTTAACAGACATATTCCAAAATTTTCGGAAAACCTGTAAACAATATTACAGTCTTGACCCCGCGTTTTACATTACTGCACCCAGTTTATCTTTCGATGCGATGTTGCTAAAAACAGGCGTTCAGTTAGAGCTAGTGTCGGACTTAGCTATCATCAGAATGATACAAAGCGGTATACGCGGTGGTTTGTGCATGTGTTCCCATCGGCATGCTAGAGCTAATCACAAGTACATGCCTGAATATAATCCATCACAACCGGAGAGTTTCATAGTATACTTAGATTGTAATAATCTTTACCGTTTCAGCATGTGTCAGTATTTACCATACTCTAGTTTCAGATTTTTAGGTGATAACGAATTAGCTAATTTTGATGTTACCGCTATAGAAGATAACGCAAAATGGGGCTTCATATTAGAAGTCGATCTATTGTATCCCGAAAATTTACATAATCATCATAATGACTTACCATTTTGTCCTGAAAAATGTGTACCCCCGGGGGGTAACCAAGAAACTCATAGCAAATTTGTATAATAAGTACAACTATGTGATTCATTACGTTCATTTAAAAAAATGTTTGGAACATGGTTTAATTTTACGTAAAATTCATAGAGCTATTACTTTTAGACAGGCTCCATATTTAAAACAATACATAGAGTTAAATACTCAATTAAGACAAAAAGCAAAAAGTTCCTTCGAACAAGACTTTTTTAAGTTATTAAATAACAGTGTTTTTGGAAAGACATTAGAAAATACTGAAAATAGAGTAACCGTGCATTTAGTTAATCAATGGTGCGATCAGTCCAATCGAACTAAGAAATTTATATCCGCTGAGAAACTTATAGCCAACCCCTATTTCCACAGTGCATCTATTTTATCTGAAAACTTAGTTGCGATACAAATGAAACCTAATCAAATTATTTTAGATAAGCCTATCTACATAGGTTTCACTGTGTTGGAACTGTCAAAAGCACACATGTATTACTTTCATTACGATATTGTAAAGCCTTTTTATAAAGATCGAGTGCAGCTATGTTACACAGATACCGATTCCTTTGTTTATAAAATAGACACTAACGATTTTTACCATGATTTGAAATATAATTTTTTACAATATTTTGATAGCAGTAACTATGAAGCCGCAAATGATTTACAGATACCGCTAAAAAATAAAAAGGTACCCGGTCTCTTTAAAGATGAAATGGGAGGAAAATATATATCTGATTTTGTTGGCTTGAGATCGAAACTTTACTCTATAAAAACCCCTAATAATATTATTAAAAAAGCAAAAGGGGTGAAAGCAAGCGTGGTCAGGGATTTAAACTTATCAGACTATGAAACCATTTTATTTCATGGCGGAGTAATCCGGAGAAAAAATTATATGTTTAAATCGATAAAACACGAAATATTTACTCGTACTGTCAACAAAGTTGCTTTATCTAGAAATGATGACAAACGATCAATATCTGTAGATCAAATTTCAACTCGAGCCTGGGGTCATGCGTTTATTTTTAAGAATGAATTACTCTGATCATAATTTAAGTTTAGTGTTACGTAATTATCTAAGGCTACTCATGTAATAAGTTTAGTTTTAGAAAATAATAAATGTTAATAACTATTATACAAAAATTAAATAAAATTGGAATTATTGTAACCATTGACTTGTTTCATTTATGAAATTCTATTTACTTTAAAATATAATTACACTCTTTTTTTTCAATCGGTAAATTAAGTAAATACCGATTGCAATGATTTCAGTTGCACTATGCACCTAGATACCTTGCATCGTAAGGTTGATTTTTGAATAACTAACGTTTACGATTAAGTAACACGCTTACAAGGCACTATTCTTCATTGTATAATTATTGTCTACGTTGCAGTTCATTGGCCTTAGCATGGAGACACAAATGCTTAGATGACATGTAATTAATTATTACACGGTATTTAATTATTTTACAATCATTAACGAAATATTATTCATCGCGAACACCTGTTTCATATATTTTTTTAACCTTCAGCAAAAGTAATCATGTCGGTGAGTATAATTTTTTTTTTTTTGTAACTAACAATTGTGATCGCGGTAGTGTTAATAATCAATATAATAAAGGAATATAGTGAACTCCATGGAAAACCTAATTATAACGCTTTAGAGCGCTATACTAAAGGAATAGTGGTATAATTGTTTTATATTTTGTTTCAGATGTCTGAATCCGAGATCATGTTCAGCCAGTATGCCCAGGATCCTTACGAAGGATTCTCTGAGATGTTTCGCAGCGAACCCGAGCACAGCAAACCAGTCACAAAAGATAAAAAACCAAAACAACGATGCAGGGAAAAGTCGAAAAAACTAAAACCAACCAAATCTTACGTGATGAGTCGACTACAGCGAAGAGGGATTAAATTAATAAAAATTTCAGTCATAGATCTATGTAATAACAATCCTCAAACCATAGACAGTGATAGTGACAGTGAGAACGTTATTATAAACGCACAATATATTGTTCAAGATGCTATCGACAGTGTTATGGACGAAACTGAGTCTTTAGTTAAGAAAATATCGAAATCTTTAATAGATACTGACTTTTAATAATCGTTTGTGTAAATTAATGTTTATAATTTTATTAAGATACTAGCTGCTGCCCGCGGCTTCGCCCGCGTGAGTGTCGGAAATTACCCCATACATCCCCATGGGTTTTAAGTATAAATATTGAGTTTCGAGTTAATCGGACAGCGCGTTAAAATTCTTCCATACAAACACTGACACCCCCCAATCCCCCTTTAGGGGGTAATTTAGAAAAACTAAAAACTACAAACTTTATAATTTATTTAGATAACTATTCGTGCGAAGTTTCATATTTATTACCTCAAGGAATAAGATTTTTCATACAAACTTTCATCCCTTATTTTACCCCCTTAGGGGTTGAATTTCGAAAAATCCTGATACACGTTATTCTTAATTTTTGGGTTTAAGTATAAATATTGAGTTTCGAGTTAATCGGACAGCGCGTTAAAATTCTTCCATACAAACTTTGACACCCCCCAACCGTAGGATAGGATACTTTTCCGGGATAAAAAGTACCCAGTGTGGTGCCCAGGATACTAAAGAATAATTATACCAAGTTTCATCGCAATCGAACCGGTAGTTTTTGCGTGATACCTGAACAAACAGACAGACAGACAGACAGACAGACAGACAGACAGACAGCCAGACAAAAAAAAAATTAATCACATTTTTGGGTTCGGTGTCGGTCTAGTAACACCCCCTGCCATTTATTTTTTTGATATTTTCAATGTACAGAATTTTCACTTCTACAGATTTATTATAAGTATAGATATAGATTTCTATTCAATTGCGTGTAGTGTTAAGTTATTTGGAGAAGTGTGGGGAGTGTTTAGCAAAATAAAAGCATGTATAACTTATTTTGATTTTTATTTAACAAACCTAAAAACTAATAATCTACATTACACACATTAGTGCATACATTTTATGCCCATTCTAAATACTTCCTTAAACAAAGCACATTTTTAAGCGCACAATGCTTCAGATGTTTATTACAATTAAAATTAGATCTTCCTTCACAGTATGTTTTATGCAAAACAGAGAAATTAGGACATTGTTCTTTACCAAGGTCTAATACTTTACAATTCATACAAAGATCCTTTATCCAATTCACCTTCTCCAAACCATTTACAACGATTTCCTTATTTTCTAGATACGGAACGATTATACGTCGAAATTCTCTGTAGTCAATATAACCTTCATTCCAATAAATTCCCCTATTTCTTTCCAACCATTTAACCTGCTTCTTTTCATCACTTGTTAAGTATTTAAACAAGTATGGTGGTTTTATTAAAAATGTTTGAGTATAATCACGACTAGCAAAAGCTAATTCTTTTATTATAAAATTATTGTACAGGTCTTTAAACCCTTGAACATCTAATATGATAGTATTCGGATTCATGATATTTTTCTCACAGTATTACTTAGAGGCTTATACTCAATTATGCAGTCGTTCAATAAAAGACAATATGCAGAAGTTTGATCTGGTATGTCCGAATCACTCTCTATTTCCACTCGTACATCGACAATAGGACCTGTCTTTACATTATCGGCTTGTCTAGAGCAATCTATGATAAAGAGCGGCGCCAAATCTTTAAATTGTTTTTCACTTAATAAGGGTTCCGGGCGACGTCCGTAATAAGACTGTTGAAATCGAATGTATTGCTCGTATAATAAAGCGATTCTGTTATTCGCGAAACTGATATTTAGGTTTTCATAGGGGAAGTAAGTTGAATTTAGGTATACTCTAACGTCACGAACATGGCAGTGATCGAACTGAGACATATCAGAACTTGAATTGTTTTTTCTATTTGTTTGTAGGCCCATAATTATGTATCTAGGTTTCTCTATTTGCGAGGAAGTTTTGATGGACCAGGTATGTTTTGTAGTTTTAGGTAAAGCTGGATATTCGTAGAGATCCCAATTTCTGAATATCATCTGGAGTGGACGATCTTTTTCTAACAGTTTGAGTAAACTTATTTTCTCTTTGTCGGACACTTTAACATGCGGTACACGCCAGATGATTTTATTTATTTGAACGTCTTCTACAAATTCACCGGTGTTAAGTTTGACCGCATTCAGGTTAGTATTACTTCGTAGCAATATCAGTTCGTGCCTACAATTTATCACGACTTTCTTGAAATCTTCAGCGAAACCGATGATGTTACTGAGTGGTATAGACGCGGAAAAACTACCCCCATTTATATTTTTTATGCCTTCGATATTCCAGCCCCATGCATTAGATATCTTTGACTCACTTTCACTCATTGATATTAACGATTTCATGGTGGTAGTTATGCCAGCATTTTTTATTCTATCAATTTCCACTCCATTTAGCTCGTATCTTATATCTTGGAACAGGTAAAGTAGAGCATTAAAATTCGTAAAATTCGTAAAATTAACACTAGTGGCTTTCTCTTTCATATCCTTTTTGCTTACGATAACAGTCCCTTCCAAATACAAGGTACTAGCTGACGGAAGTATATACAAGTCTTGCTGGTTAATGGGTATACGAATTTCATCGTTCCTATTGAAACTAGTTACGTAGGGCTTGTAAGAGTGAAATTCGATTCCTTCAACCGTGTTGTCGTAAGTCGGAGCGGATAAAACGTCTAAGATATTCATTTTAGTAAACCGATCGCTTTGAGAAATGCCTTGTTGTCTTTAGTTAATTTTATTTTCTTCTTAGGGCGAGCTCTTATATGGTTGGAAGCTTGAGTGGAACTGATATTTTTGATTTGCTGATGCACATATTTATTGTAGTCGATCATTTTTTTCTTCTGAGATGCAAATACAGCTGCAATTCTTCACCGCGCAAGTTTATTAAGCGGTTATTTATATCTAACAGCCTGATATGTATGCAGCTAATGTTGTTTTGGTTGATTGGAAAGTATATCGCGTTTTTCGGAATTTCTATAATCCTATATCCGGGAGGAACGTTGAGTGCAAATTCGTGGATAATGTGACTCGGTTCTCCGTTTGTGTACGAGCCGCTTACAATATCACATTCGATCCTGATCACAGTTGTAGGTAAAATGTTGACCGGCAACTGTGACTCATGCCATTTATTTGCTTTCAAGATTTGTTTATTAAACCCTAATAAATTCCTGAAAGTACCTTCTTTATTAAAATTTATGTCCTTTGTACAATATACAGCAGCTTTTAAAGTATTGTTATTGCACTGTAGTTTGATTGAGGCATCTTTCATTTCAGATTTTAAATAATCATTAATATCTTGCAATTCATAGGTGCCCTCTGGTATTTCAATAACTTCGTTAGAACCATAATAGAATTTATTATTCGTTTTGTCAATGTTTGGAATCGAATTAAATGTTGCGAAATGCAATAAGGCACACTCATACTGTTCATATAGTTGCAACGTGTTGGGATAGTAAGTAGATAAAGTTGACGAGTTTCCAGTTATCGATAATGTGAGTGACATCTTGCAAATGATTGAAATAAAAGAAAATCATAGATTTTATATGTTTTTATTCCAAAAAGTCCACAGATATTCTAAACATAAGTGTCCACAATTTACAGTGTTGAATTTCTGATATCTTGTATAATTATAAAAAACATTACAATTCTTAAAATATCGTATTAATTCCATTGGAGGCTTCAAATTTCCAAAGCTATCAAAATATTCACAATAATTGCCTACTTTTACATAAGCTACCCAATGCGTCCCTACGTTCTTATAATCGTCCAAGTTAACGATACCACATTCAATCGGATTTGGCGTTCTTGGTAATTGATCCCTCATGTACACTCCCCGAAAGTGAGGGATGTCGCGTGCATACTTTTGGATGTCTACATTAGTTAGAGGACGATTAGGTAGCTTATTTTTCAGTTTTTTGAAGATTTCACGAATAAACCTTTTCCATTTTTATGTGGCTTAATGTATAAACCCTGCCCTAACTTTAAAGACTCCATAGCCCTATTATGTCGTTGTGTTTCTAGTAAATTTTGCTGACCAGCTTTGTAATCGTTAACACTTTTTGCAATACCAGCCGCACCACCAGCTAAAGTTCCTAATGCTGATAAGCCTGCAAAAATCGGGATTAAGGGTAGAATACCTCCAGTCTTTGGTAAGGGTATCACTCGTGGTACTCGAATTTTCTGAATGTTAGGAAATATTTTTACTGCTGCTGAGTAAGCAGCGTTAATTAAAGTTTTACTGTCCTTTGGTTTCAGTTTCTTTATCTTCGCTCTTATTTTTGATACGAAACTTTTAAACGTTTTAACGCCGGCACCAGATTTCAGTTTGGCTTTCATAACTTTGCTCACTAACCACGAACTAAGTTTTTCACCTTTCCCTGCATCGTTCGATTTAAGTCTTTGTTTAGCCATATTCAGTAGTTGTAAATCAGCTTTGTGACGATTGGGTAAGTCTGTATGGTTTGCATATGCAATGTCGTGATGCATGCAAGCTTCGTCTAGCTTATTTACACCTCGGTCACCTCGTAGTAAACGTTTCTGGAGTTTTGTTCCCGGGCCGCAATAATTGTAGCCTGGTAAATGAAGTTCGAACGGCAGATTATTAATTAGGGTATTAACAAGTTCACCTCCTTGCATTGTCTAAAGTGTAATGAAAGAAATAATGCAAAATTAACTGTTATATAATTGTTTTATTCCACTATTGCAGTTTTGTTGATCCAACTGTTTTCTTCGTTGTTTAGACCCAACCATTTCACAAACATTTTTGTTCCTTTCCTTTTTAAAACCTTTTCTACCAAATAAATACCCGGATAGTAAGATTTTTGAAGTTCTTGCTCGTAAAAAGTTCCCAATATGGCTTGCTTTCGCTGATCTTGTATATGATATGTTACTGGTATGGTATGATTTTTTATTTTTATAGTAAATATTTCAGTTGACCAATTAGGTGTGTAACCTTTCTCAAAATTGTGTTTGTATTTACTGATACGAACAAAGTCACCTACTTTGAACTTAGGTTTTCTACGAATGGTTACATGATTTAAGGTTTTTTTAATATTTTCTTTTATAACTGACTCACTAGATTTATTAACTTCAATTGGCTTAAATTTAATAGTAACTACGATGTTTTGTGTTGTTATAAGTCTTTAACGTAACTTCTAATGGTATACCTAACCATTTATAGTTCCCATTCAAACTAAAATATTTATATAATTTATTTTTAAGTGTTTTAATCAGTCGCTCCACGATCGAAGCTTTTTTGCTAGAAAACGTTGAGTAATGGTTAATATTATACGTCTTCATAAGCGTTTGAAATTAGTTGTTATAAAATTCTGTTCCCTTATCAGTTTGTAAATTAACAGGTTTGCGATTGCTGTTAATCAGTATTCGTTTAAATGCATGAGTAACATCGAGTTTATTTTTTGATTTTAATGACTCTGCCCAAGCGTACTTTGAGAAGCAGTCAATCACCACTAGAATGTAATTATGACCTTTATTATATTTTCTCAGGTTTTGCATGTCCAATAGATCAGCTTGCCACAAGTCATCGACCCCTTTTAGAATGACGGAACGTCGAAGGAAATTTCTTCTTGCTGCTTTGTGTAGTTCATTAACAATTTGCTGTTTTGCCATTATGGAGATTTATTTTGAAGTAATTTATCTACCTCTGCTTTAGTATAAAACTTATCTTGCAAATGAGTTAAAACCTCAGGTATCTTTGCTTTTAAAGTAGCCTGTACTGTACCCTTTGTGTCTTTTATGATTTGAGAACGGAATGATCCAATCATATTATTAAATTCTTTTAACATATTAGCATTCAAACGATCTACATAATCCTTGTCCACAGTCAAATTATTTAATTCTTTTAATGTGTTAGCATTCAATCGATCTACATAATCCTTGTTCACAGCATCGTCTGCTTCTACTGGAGATCTAATTCCTCTCAGTCTTGAAGTTTTTAAATCAAAATCTCCGTTTTCTAATTTTAGCAGAGCATTCTCATTAAACTCAAATAACTCAGCAAAACGCATTCTTTTGTGAATGTAGTGTCCGAATTTGTCTACGTTCATGTTTAAGGTGTATTGTATCGAGAGGCTAATAATAAAATAAACACATTTTAAAATATTTATTAATTTATAACTTTACTTTCACGCAATTCTTTATTTTTAACTTTATTCAATAATTTTAATCTATCCACCAGTTCATTGGGATCGTCCCAATATACAAAATCTACGTTTTTCTTCCACGTTTTTGTTAAAGGTAGTAGTCCTTTTCCCTTCGATTGGTGTTCCTGAATTGTACTTCGTAGTTGGAACAGAGGCTTTATAATTTGCAAATATTTTTGTCCTTTATTACTTTTTATTAGTTTACTGGGTTCATAGTCTCGTCGATGTGCATTTGTATCAAGTAACATCGACTTATAATGTTTCATATCACTCTCTGTAACCATGCTTAAATCTACGTTCTTTTTCAGCAGCAATTGTTTTAAACCAGGCGTATTTCGGTATTTGCGTCCAGCCACGATGATATACTCGTCGCTGATCGTTATACGCGCAGAACCTAACATCAATTTACCGCTCTCTACTCGGACACCAAACGGAATATCTTTCAGTGCTTCTGAGGACACTGACCAGGATGACATATCACATCTCTGGTTGTTTTCAGTTAATGATTTATACGAAGAATCACTTTCGATATCAGATTCATATTCGTCTTCATTGTCGTTGTTATCATTGCTTTCTGAACTAATAGGGTCTTCTTTTTGCAGAGTTTTATCGATAAACGGAACATCGGTTTCTTCATTTTCTATATTATGCAGGAGAGAAGCCTTCTTACTGACATTAGCAATTTGGTTGAGTGGTTCTGTTACCGGCTTGAACACTGATTCCAGCACTTGCTGATTGTTATTCTCAACATCTCTCATCTTTCGCACTTTCTTTTTAACAGCCTCTGCAGCTTCAACTATTTGTCTTTTCAGTGATTTCTCCATAATAATAAAAAAAGTTCGTGACTGATTAAGCGTTGCCTGAAGAATAATATTATCGCGAGGGTACCGGTCTTAAATATTAGTATTTTTAATCAAAGACAACAAAAGTGTCAAATTTATTTCTGTAACATCCTTTATTTTTGGAGCAATCCTTATTAATTACTACATAATTGAAAGGCTCACTCCATATTTTCGAACACATTTCACGAAATTCAATCCATGACATATCAGTGTTGACATGTTCTTCATAAA
Organism: Eupsilia transversa; assembly: GCA_914767815.1. Taxonomy (NCBI): domain Eukaryota; kingdom Metazoa; phylum Arthropoda; class Insecta; order Lepidoptera; family Noctuidae; genus Eupsilia; species Eupsilia transversa. Next base: position 5,895,817 of record OU611873.1, on the reverse strand, counting down.
TATGCCGTAAATTTATTTCATCTTGTTTAAAAAGTATGATTAAGTTCGCATTGTCTCTTACTAACTGCTTAGGGATTTTACTATACGTTTGGTTTAGATAGAAACAATCAATGCACTTGTGTCTTCCCATCGCAAAATAATCACGCATGTTACTCTGATTTTCACAAGCAACATCATCGAAAATAATCACGGAGTTGGGTTTTGCGTCCTGAACGCTTAGTACTTCCTCATTTCCCTGATATTTCTGGAGGGAAACACCAGGCACCCGTTGCAAAACACTTTCTAAAAAAATGTACTTAGGTTGGTGCAGAGTTTTTGAACAGACATAAACATTTTCAAATCTTAATCCGTTTTCGTGTATTAGAAGACCAATTAATAAATTCGTTTTTCCACAATTGGACGGACCGCAAATAATACACCGTACTGAGTTAGGCAATAATTCTCCGTGACGAAAACTTGTCTTGCAAATATCATCGCAGACTGTATTAACATGCAGCGATTGCGGTTGTTTTACAAATTTCATGATTACTGTCGGAAATGAACCAATTGAAAATGAGTGAATGTATTTAGAACGTGATCATTTATAAACTTACCACAACCTCTTTTGCGTTACTGGTCAGTGATCGAGTCGATTGTTCATTATTGAGCATTCTGTACCACCTTTCAGAGCGATAGCGAGCTCGCATGATCATTGGTCGTGTACAGTATACACTACAGTCGAGTTGATAGTTGATTGTTCATACTGACCCGCACTAATATGGAAGTTACTAGTCGTTGGTTGAGTAAATCGTTCCTAATCAAGTACACGGTGCAACAAACTGTCTCGTTCGAGTTTATTGGTCGAGTGGAGAGTCGAGTCGAGTGTCGATTATTGGGCATTCTATACCACTGTCGGCAGCGAGGCGCACTCGCCGAGCTACTTGCCGATAGTGGTATAGAATGCCCAATAATACACTACTGACTCTCTTCTGAAAAAAAACTTCAGTAAGGACATTCCAAGTTTTGAATTCAAGCCCATCTCTGTTGTTACAATTAAAAAAGTATTCAAAAGTCTTAATATAAAAAACACTGAAGACTTATGGGGAATTTCCGTTAAGGTCCTTGGAGATATTATTGACACAATTGCTCCTGTCCTAACAGGCATATTTGATGTGGTACAGAATTATAGGATAAAGTGTCGAAGGAGGGGTGGCTATGTCACGGGGTGGAACAAATATGTCGCAGGCGCGCACCGCGAGGCCCGGCTTAGATTCCAGGTGTGGACAATGGCTGGTCGCCCAGCCAATGGTCCTATATTTCATGATATGGCGGAGGCAAGGAGACATTTTAAGGCTAAACTCAAGTGGTGTCAGAACAGGCAGGACCAGCTTAAAATGAATCTCCTTGCTTTTAACCACGCGAACAAAGACTTTCGGCATTTTTGGAAGAACACGAATAACATTTCGTGAAATGTGTTCAAAAATATGGAGTATTCCTTTCAGTTATGTTGTAATTAATAAAGATTGTTCTAAGAACAAAGGATGTTATAGAAGTAAATTTGATACGTTTGTAGTCTTTGACTAAGGATACGAGTACACACATATATATATAAGACTATTACCGGGCTGTCATTATTATTCGCCTTGCGACGCTGATTCGATTACGACAAACTTACTAATATGGAAAAATCATTAAAACGACAAATTGTTGACGCAGCAGAAGCTGTAAAGATAAAAGTACGTAAAATGAGAGATGCTGAGATTAATAATAAACAAGCACTGGAATCCGTTTTCAAACCTGTAACTGAGCCTCTCAACCTAATTGCTAATGCTAATAAGCAAACTCCTCTCCTGCTAGCTAATGATAATTTTGCTGATTTTCCGTTTATTAAGAAAACTTTGGAGAAAGAAAGAACTGATAGCGCTGAAAGTAATGATAACAACGGTGATGAGGACGAAAAATATGAATCCGATGTCAACAGTGACTCTTCCTATGAATCAGTAGTTGAAAGTAATCAAGATTGTGATACGTCATCTTGGTCAGTATCTTCAGAAGCATTGGTAGATATTCCATTTGGGGTTAGAGCAGAACGCGGGAAACTTATGTTAGGTTCTGCTTCCATAACCATCAACGATCAGTTCATCACTGTAGCTGGACATTAATATCGTAATACGCCTGGTTTAAAACAGTTGTTGCTCAAGAAGGATGTAAACTTAAACTTAGTGACCGATAGTGATATGCAAAATTATAAGTCTATGTTACTTGATACAAATGCACATCGTCGTGACTATGAACCAAGTAAGCCAATAAAAAGTAATAAAGGACAAAAATATTTGCAAGTTATTAAACCTCTTTTTAAACTGAAGAATGCAATTCACGGAAAGGGTCTACCGTTGCTAAAAAAGCGGAGAAAAAACGTTGATTTAGTGTACTGGGATGATCCTAATGAATTAGTAGAAAGGTTGAAATTATTAATTGCGTCAAGAGATGCTGGCAACACAGGATTAGATAATGAAATTATATCTATCATTGAAGAGTTGCGTGAAAGTAAAATTATAAATAAATAAATATTGTAAAACTTGGTTATTTCATTATCAGCCTCTCGATACAATACACCTGAAAATGAATGTAGACAAATTTGGACACTACATTCATAAAAGAATGCGTTTGTCAGAGTTATTTGAGTTTAATGAGAATGCATTGCTAAAATCAGAAAACGGAGATTTCGATTTAAAAACATCAAGACTGAGAGGAATTAGATCTCCAGTAGAAGCAGATGATGCTGTGAACAAGGATTATGTAGATCAATTGAATGCTACCACATTAAAAGAAGTAAATAATTTGATTGGTAAATTGCGTTCTCAAATCATAAAAGATACAAAGGGCACAGTTCAAGCTACTTTAAAAGCAAGTATACCCGAGGTTATAACTCATTTGCAAGATAAGTTTCATACTAAAGCAGAGGTAGACAAATGACTTCAAAAAACTCCTCAATGGCCAAACAGCAAATTGTAAATGAAATCCACAAAGCAGCGCGAAGAAACTTTCCGCGACGTTCTGTTATTCTGAAAGGAATCCACGATTTATGGCAAGCAGACTTGATGGATATGCAAAATCTGAAAAAATACAATAAAAACTATAAATTCATCTTAGTGGTAATTGACTGCTTCTCAAAGTATGCTTGGGCTGAACCGTTAAAGTCGAAAAATAAAATTGATGTTACTCGTGCTTTTGAACATATACTGCTTAGTAGTTATAATAAACCTATTAACTTACAAACTGATAAAGGGACAGAATTTTATAACATCACTTTTCAAAACCTTATGAAAAAGCATAATATTAACCATTACTCTTCGTTTTCTACTAAAAAAGCATCAATTGTAGAGAGATTAATTAGAACTTTAAAAAATAAATTATACAAATATTTTAGTCTCAATGGAAACTATAAGTGGTTGGGTCAACCATTGGTGGCTACAATGCAGAGATATAATAACACAAAACATCGCACTATTCAATTTAAACCGACTGATGTGAATAAAAGTAATGAAAATGTAATTAAAGAAAATATAAACAAAATGAACAAACATGATTTAGTTCAGTGGAGACCTAAATTTAAAGTTGGTGAATGTGTTCGTATAAGTAAATACAAACATAATTTTGAAAAAGGTTACACTCCTAATTGGTCAACAGAATTATTTATTATAAAAAAGGTGAATAAATCCTTGCCAGTGACATATCAAATAGAAGATCAAAGAAAGCAAAAAATATTAGGAGCTTTTTACGAACAAGAACTACTAAAATCTAATTATCCTGACGTTTATTTAATAGAAAAGGTTTTGAAAAAGAAAGGAAATAAATTGTATGTTAAATGGTTAGGTCTAAGCAGTGCAGAAAATAGCTGGATTGAGAAAGATGAAATAATGAACTAAGATATTATATAACTATTTGTCATTTGAAATCCTATCATTATAATTTGAGTAATGCAAGGAGGTGGACTAGTTAACAACATAATTAATAATCTACCATTCGAAGTTCATTTGCCGGGATATAATTATTGCGGACCAGGAACTAAACTTCACAAACGCTTAGCACGAGGTGATCGAGGTGTAAATAAGCTAGACGAAGCTTGCATGCAACACGACATTGCATATACAAACCATACTGACTTATCTAACCGTCATAAAGCCGATTTACAACTACTTAACATGGCTAAACAAAGGCTTAAATCAAAAAATGCAGGAAAAGGTGAAAAACTAAGCTCTTGGTTAGTGAGCAAAGTTATGAAAGCGAAACTAAAGTCTGGATCTGGCATTAAAACATTTAAAACCTTAGTTTCAAAAATAAAATCAAAAATTAAGAAACTCAAACATAAGGATGATAAAACTTTAATAAAAGCAGTTTACTTAACCGCAAAAAGTTATTTCCCAACATTCACTATCGAATTCGAGTACCCCGAGTAATACCCTTACCAAAGAGTGGAGGAGTTCTACCTTTAATTCCAATTTTCGCTGGTTTATCAGCTTTAGGGACTTTAGCTGGTGGTGCAGCTGGAATTGCAAAAACCGTTAATGATTATAAAGCAAGCAAGCAAAATTTACAAGAAACAGAACGACATAATAGAGCTATGGAGGCTTTAGTGTTGGGCAAGGGTTTATACATTAAGCCCTATAAAAGTGGTAAAGGATTATTTATAACTTCAAAAAACTAAGAAATATGCTACCCAAGCGTCCTCTAACTGATGTAGACATCCAGAAGTATTCAAGAGACATCCCATATTTTCGGGGGGTCTACATGAAAGATCGACTACCTCGGAAACCGAAACACATTGAATGCGGTATCGTTAACTTAGACGATTCCAAGAATGAAGGAACCCATTGGGTAGCTTATACTAAAGTATATAATCACTGTGAATACTTTGATAGCTATGGGAATCTAAAACCTCCGATGGAATTGATGCAATATTTAAAAAACTGCAGTGTTTTTTATAACTACACAAGATATCAAAAATTCAACGCAGTTAATTGTGGTCATTTATGCTTAAACTATTTGCAGACTTTTTGGAATAAAAATGTGATATAAAATATACACTTCTCTTTCATTTCAATCATTTGCAAGATGTCCCTCACTTTGTCGATTACTGGAGACTCATCAGTGTTAACTACATACTATCCCAATACGTTACAATTAGATGGAGAGTATGAGTGTGCTTTGTTGCACTTTTCTACGTTTAATTCTATTCCAAACATTGATAAAAGTAATAATAAGTTCTATTATGGCTCTGATGAAGTTATTGCAATACCGGAAGGTACTTATGAATTGCAAGATATCGGCGATTACTTAAAATCAGAAATAAAAAATGCAGCGATCAAATTACGGTGTAATAATAACACTTTAAAAACCACAATATTTTGTACAAAAGACATTAATTTTATCAAAGAAGGCTCTTTTAAAAAACTATTAGGATTTGACAGACAAATCTTGAAGGCAAATAAATGGCATGTGTCATCGTCTCCAGTCAACATTCTACCTACGACCGTAGTCAGGGTTGAATGTGATATTGTAAGTGGTTCATATATAAACGGTGAACCAAGTCATATTATTCACGAATTTGCACTTAATGTGCCACCTGGATATAGGATCATAGAAATTCCGAAGAACGCTATATATTTTCCAATCAACCAAAACACCATAAGCTGCATACATATCAGGCTGCTAGATATAAACAATCGATTAATCAATTTACGTGGTGAAGAAGTGCAAGTATATTTGCATCTTAGAAGAAAAAATGATTGACTACAATAAAAATGTGAGTCAACAAGTAAAGAATATCAGTTCTGCTCGAGCTACCTATCAAATAAGTTCTATCTCTAAAAAGAAAACAAAATTAATTAAAGATAATAAAGCATTCCTTAGAGCGATCGGATTGTTAAAATGAATATCTTAAACGTTTTAGCCCCTCCGAATTATGATAATACTATAGAAGGTATCGAATTTCATTCCTACAAGCCATATGTAACAAGTTTTAACAGGAACGATGAAATTCGTATACCTATCAACCAACAAGACTTGTACATATTACCATCGGCTAGCACTCTCTATTTGGAAGGAACTGTTATCGTTACCAAAAAAGATATGAAAGACCAAGCTACTAGTGTCCATTTTACGAATAATGCTCTACTCTATTTGTTCCAAGATATAAGATATGAGCTAAATGGAGTGGAAATTGATAAAATAAAAAATGCAGGTATAACAACAACCATGAAATCACTAATTTCAATGAATGAAAGTGAATCTAAAATGTCTAATGCCTGGGGATGGAATATTGATGGTGTAAAAAATGTCGATGGAGGAAGATTTTCTGCTTCTATACCACTTCGTAACATTCTCGGCTTTGCTGAAGATTTTAATAAAGTCGTGATAAATAGTAGACATGAACTGATATTACTAAGAAGTAACACTAATTTGAACGCTGTAAAACTTAATACTGGCGAAGTGGTGTATGATGTTCAGATCAACAAAATCATATGGCGCGTACCGCATGTTAAAGTATCAGACAAAGAAAAAATTACTTTGTTAAAACTATTAGAAAAAGATCAACCGCTTCGAATGATATACAGAAATTGGGATCTGTACGAATATCCCGCTTTGCCAAAAACTACGAAGCATACCTGGTCTATCAAAACTTCATCTCAAATAGAAAAACCAAGATACATTATTGTTGGTCTACAGACAAATAGGAAAAACAATGCAAGTTCTGACATGTCTCAATTCGATCACTGTCATGTTCGAGACATTAGAGTGTATCTCAATTCAACCTACTTTCCATATGAAAACCTGAATATAAGTTTTGCTAATAACAGAATCGCTTTATTATACGAACAATACACTAGATTTCAACAGTCGTATTACGGACGTCGGCCGGAGCCCATATTAAGCGAGAAGCAATTTAAAGATTTAGCACCGCTGTTTGTTGTTGATTGCTCTAGACAAGCTGATAATCTGAAGACAGGTCCTGTTGTGGATGTAAGAGTGGAAATTGAGAGTGATACAGAGATACCAGATCAAACATCAGCATATTGTCTCATTCTCAACGATTGCATTGTTGAATACAAACCATTAAGCAATATTGTAAAGAAGCTATCATGAAGCCGGATACCGTCATAGTGGAAATCCAAGGATTTAAAGATTCGACCAATTATTTTATTGTGAAAGAAGTGGCCATTGTAAGTCAGGAGCATACACAAACGTTCTTGGTAAAACCACCATATTCATTCCATTACCTAACCCAAGAAGAAAAAAAGCAGGTGAGGTGGTTAGAAAGAAATAGAGGAATTTACTGGAGTGAGGGCTACGTAGACTATACAGAATTTCGTCGCGTGATTATACCCTATTTAGAAAATAAAAAAATTATTACGAAGGGATTAGAAAAAATTCAGTGGATCAAAGACTTATGTGATAACTGTGAAGTGATAGATATAGGTGAAAAAGGATGTCCTAATTTTTCAAGATTGACTAAGAAATATTGTAAAAATATTAATGAATTTAAATGTGTAAATCATAGACTGAATTGTGCTTTGAATAATGCTATATGTATTAAGAAATGGTATTTTGACAATAACATGTCTATATTTAATTTATTTTGTTAATAAAAAATATTTTAACCTACTTGTGTTTATTTTATTTAAACATAACTCTACTAATAATTAACTATGATTCACACATATGAAGCTCTAAATTAGATGTAGCAAAATAAGTCATGTAAATAAATTTAATTTCAAGTACCTAATAATTTAATACAATATTTTTATAACAATTAATGTGAACTGGGAACGAATAGTAAGCTAAACATTATTTTCCTACAGTTAATTTGAAGTTCAAGCAATGTAATGTATAATAAAACATACGTAATTTAAATTAGAAATATATTTTTTATTTATTCTTTATATTATTTACAAATATGTAATGATTTCTTAATACATTTTCTTAATTCTATTTACCTAGTTGCTACATGAATTACAACAAAAACTTATATTACCTATTTGATAATTCTTTTATTAATACATTCATCGTTTACCTACTTATTTACAAAATTGATATTAATACGTAAAACATTTATTTATCTATTTACAAATTTGTGATGCATAATTATTATTCTACAATAAGACAGAAAATTATTTTATTTATACATTTATCATTTATTTACCAATTATAAATTATAATATTTAATTATTTCATCTTTCTAACCTAAACATACTTTATGTATTATTTATTTCAACATTAATTACAATAAAATTTAAAACTTATTCTACACAATAACTTATGAACTATTTTTAAATACAGAAAAATAAGAAAAAATAACTTAATAATATCACTAATAATAGTCATCGCAGAGTTTCTTGGATATTTTGTTAATTAACGACATTGTCTCGTCCATAACATTGTCGACTGGTTCACTGACTACATACTGCGCACTTATCACTATCACCTCCTCATTGTCACTTGCAGGTTCTTGATTTTCACTGATGTCCAAAACTTTCACTTGTATAAGTCGTAAACCTTTTTTCTTTTCATTGTTTACGACGTACGATTGACACGCAGACTGCTCAGATGATTTTCGTTTTTGGCACTCCCGTCTTGCTCTAGGCTTCTTATTGGCAGACCCGTGTGCTTCTGGGATATGCCAACTTAAACTCGGAGTCGGGAAACCTTGACCGTATTGGGAGAAGACTATATCAGGCGAATCTGACATTATTGAAGATCTGAAACAAACAAAATAGTCATTAATATTATTTAATTGTATAACAAAAAAGGAAATAAAAGATACACAGAACAGAATATACTTACGAGTTATTTGCTTTGAACCGATGTGACCACTCCAACAAGTGACTGCGTAATGTAATGACATTGTTTATGATGGATGAATGTTCTAGTGTAACCAGAGCCTGTACAATATATTGCGAATCAATTTCATGTTGAATTCGACAAGTTTGAACCTGTATCCTTGTGGACAGCGCTTACCTCCTCACGAGCGCGAACACCTGATAAGTGTCGTATTTCTCAATGCCGCGCGCCGGCGGCGCCGGGCGCGCGCTTATTCATCAGGAATTGTATACATTTTTATAATAATACATAAGTATATTATTTTACTTAGTACTTGCTTTATTACTGCTAACCAATTTCAAGTTTCAACAAGTTGAAACATGCTTGTAATTGCACAGCACATTGAATGCAAGCAGAATGTCTGATCGGGTTGTCAATGGGTATAGAAATTAAACACATATTTGAATAGAATAGTACCTAAATTTATTTTGTATATACAAAAGAAAACTTAAACCTAATTAAGGATACAATTACCTTAAAATTAAGGATCAATAATAACTAAAGTATTACTAAGTAATAAGTAAGATGGGTGTAATTACAAATGTAGAAAAGCCATAAATTACAAGTACCTAGTAGGTTTTAAAATTTTAGACTTATCCGCACCTGAAACTACCAACCTCACCTAAACTTATATATGTAGGTTGTTGAATGGTAATTAGTGGCCGATAGCAAAAAGGGAGATTCTACTCCGCAAATGCAACAATTTTATCTCTATGGGACTCATGCCAAAATCTAAAAAATTCGCGTTCGCATGATCAGCGTTTTTTGAGATTTCGACATTGGACCCATGGAAATAATTATTGTACCTACCTATTTGCTGAGTAGAATCTCCCTTTTTGCTGTCGGTCATTAATTACCAGTCACCCAATATACTGTAAGTAGTTAAGTTTAACAGTTAACTAACATTATTTTCTATAAATAATTACCTACCTATTTGGGACATCTAGAACATACATCCTATCAACTGATTTTGATAAAACACAGTTGTATTTTAAAAATTCATTTTTCGATTCAAGTTGTGCCAAGATTGTTTACAAGTTATGTCAAGTAGAAAAAAACGGAATATACCTACATAGGTACATACCATTTGATTGGTAGTACATATTATTATCTAATATTTCTTAACATATATTTAGACAGTTACATTTTTACAATCAATAAAATACATGATATTATTATAGTGAATCTGATTTAGTTAAATTATAATAGTGGATTACATTAATATAGTTGTATTACCCCAGGCCAAAGTAGAGACCTTATCAGCGCATAGCAACCGTTTATCGTCATTACTTGAAAGTGCTACTTTATTTACATCCTGGGTAAATTCTCATGTTTTATAGACCTAAATAGTATATTTTTTTTGCGAATGACATCGCAATTGTACAAAACATTTTTATAATCTAACATATTTAAATTTGCTGTAACATTTTTTCTTGTGCCTTTTGCTTTTTTTATTGTTTCATTTAAAGTTTTAATACAATACAATTTTGAGCGCAGTCCTACGAACTCTTGGATAATTTTACCACCCATTTCATCCTTAAACAGACCTGGAATCTTCTTATTAATAATTGGCAGGTTAAATTCGTTGTTTAAATCGTAATTGCTTGTGTCAAAATATTTTAGAAAACGGACCTTGAAATCTTTATACACGTCATTACTCTGCACATCATAAACAAGACTATCTGTGTCAGTATAGCACAATTCAATTCGGTTACCATAAAAAGGTTTTATAATAGAATAGTGGAAATCATACATGTGAGTCTTAGATAATTCTAATACTGTAAACCCTATGTATATCGGTTTATTAAGAATAATACGCAAAGGTTTCATTTGTATTGCTACTAGATCATCAGAAAATATAGAGGAGCTATGAAAATATATTATGGGCTGGCTATTAATTTTTCAGCACAAGTAGTCTTTTTTGTTTTATTGCTTAAGTCACACCACTTGTTTACTAACTTCACATCTATTCGATTTTCATTATTTTCTAACGTCTTTCCAAAAATACTATTGTTTAATAATTTGAAAAAATCTTGTTCAAACGTTGACTTTGCTGTTTGTCGTAACTGAGTATTAATATCAATATATTGCTTTAAAAAACAACTTTGCTTAAATGTAATAGCACGGTGAATTTTTCTTAATACTAAACCATGCTGCAAGCATTTTTTTAAATGTACATAGTGAATAACATAGTGATATTTATCATACAAATTGGGTATTAGTTTTCTGTTCTTACCACCCGGTGGTAAACATTTTTCTGGACAAAATGGAAAGTCATTGTGTTCAATGTGCAAATTCTTTGGATATATTAGATCTACTTCAAGAATGTAACCATTTTCCGCAGTATCACTGATGTCAGTTAAGTTTAATTTTAAAAGTTCTATTTCTTGTTTATTCATTAATCTAAAGTCAGAATAGGGTAGCGATTGACACATACTATAGCCGTATAAATTGTTACAGTCGAAATAAATGATAAACGAATCTGGATGGGATGGATCGTAGGTGTCTAAATATTTATTATTGGCTTTAATGTGCCTTTTGGAACACATACAAACACCACCACGAATACCTTTTTGTATCATTCTAAAAATTTCAACATCACTTATCAATTCTAATTGAACTCCGGTTTTTAAAAGCATTGCATCAAAAGATAAACTTGGTGCTGTTAGATAAAATGCGGGATCCAGATTATAGTGTCGTTTACAAGTTTTACGAAAATTTTCAAATACATCTGTTAGCAAAAGAACGTCGGTTTTAAGATATAAATCTGTATACATACCCATATTTTGGATATTAAATACAGACCAAACGGAGCAAGCATGTGCATAATCTTCGTCGGAAATGGGTTTATTACTCAAAGAGTTATAAAAACATTTTTTAGACGGCAAACACGTATCTTCATAACGTTCCCATTGACACATATAGTCGTATGGATATATGCCTTTACGGGTAAGTAGGTCAAATTCGTTTTGGTCAGGAAAATAAGATTTTAATTGTTGAAACTCTTGTTTTTTCATTGTACTGACCAACTTTTCTAAGCTGGTTCCTAAAAACTTAAAAGAATCTACAAACCGGACCTGTATGCTTTCCTCGGAGGAAATCGGAATAAACTTTGTAAATGAGATATAGTTTTCTTTTGTTTTAGGTATTACTTTAATAGATCCAGGAGCTTCACCTATTTCTTTTATGAAAAGGTGACAATCATAACCAGATAAATTATGAAAAAACACAGGCAAAAATTTAGGTAATTTAAATTGTAAGTTACAATAGCTGTGAGCTGCACCGCGATATTTACCTGTTAAATGACAATGATCACGAACTCTATCACCGAACAAGAAGTGCTCGCAAATGTGACATGTTATCGCGTTTTCAAAGTCGCGAGTATTATCGTAGGTGTAAATCATAGGAACATAATTTTTAAAAATATTATGAATTTTTTGCGCATCTTTATAGATAGACTTTACAAAATTTGGTACACAATCCGAACCGCGATATGAAACGTAACGATTGTAGCGTTCATCTATCGCACACGTAATATGATAACCGTAAGCTACTGGCACGTGTCGCTGACGTGTTACAGTGCTCGCTTTAGTTGGATCAGGGTCACAAGATTCGTACCGTTCAAGCATTGTTTCAAAATCCGCGTATATAACAAATGGTACAATTTGCTTTCTATTATAATTTTTAAACTGTATAAAGGAGCCCTTTGGAGGTAGTTCAGTGGCAATACCCCCACAACTATGCGAACTAAGATCATCATTTGAATTAAAAAACATTAAACAATTATCACAAAAGTAAAGTTTACCGTGGTGTTTTGATATTTGACTCTTAACAAGTCGTGGCAAGTCCTTAATTAAACAGTAATGTGACAAATCGCCCTTTTCTAAGTAGAGTAAATGAATTACCATTCCTTTCAAAGCTTTTGGTTTGTATAGCGGTCCCGTGACGATATTATTTTTTAAACCATAGATGTAAATACAAAAATTAGGGTTATTTAATTCGAACCGCGCAACATCTGAGAAACTTAATGGAAATGATATGTCCTTTACATTTAACACGTTTCGAAAATCAGGATAAGATGATACTCTTTCAGGATGACTTTTAGCTGGATATAAAGCGGCAACTACTGACCATAAAAAACAATATTCATCGTTATTGCGTATATTAACGCATGCTTTTTTCGATTTTATAGCAGCAGGCAATTCGATAAAGCCTGAACCGCGCAAAGGTTGATATTTGTTGACATTGACTTCCAAATGAGAACTGTACAAGAACGTCCATCCACTATCACGGTCTTGAAATTCTTCTATCTTTTTTGCTAAAGTGTTTTTAACTTGAGACAATAATGGTGTAAATTCATAATTCTGATGCAAAGTAAATTTTTTTGTGGAAAATGATTTCATCTCTTGACAATCATTTTTAACCATCAAAAACATAGCAAAATATTCGAAATTAACTTTATACTAGTGTGATCTTTAAGGGACATATCAATTAAAGTTTTAATTTTGTCTTCAACAATATTTAAAAATGATTTTGGACAGTAATTCTCAGACGGATCGGCAATTCTATACGAAGCTATACGATTACGAAAAGCAGCATGTATTATTTCAACGCCTTCGCAAAAATACGAAATATTTTTGTTTTTATGATTAGTACTGCGTAGGTGACCTGTCCACTGACTGCGCTCAACGGATGTATTGCAAACAGTACAGAAAGGCATTTTTGTGTATTATTAGGTCTAAGGTCCACGTAAAATAGAGCAAGTTTTAGATTAACAACACAAACAAAAGACACAAATTATAATTATAACAAAGCTATGGTATCCCAAAGTCCCAAATATTTTTTACAGTTAACCTAAACCTAGCCTAGCCTTAGAATAAACGGATAACAAAAATATAAAATAATAGTTAATATATTATTTTATATTTATGTTGTCACTGTAGAACACGGGCTCCGAGTCTTGAAAGACTACATGAACCCGTCTCATAAACGTCTGCAGCGCGTCCCACTGCAGAGTTTCTTTGTTTAATTGAACTTTAAGTGCCACTTAGGCTTTTTTCCACCGTTCAAGTGGAGTCGTGGACGCTGCATCAGACTTATTATACACTTTTACCTCCACGTAAAAGTCACCTTGTAGATTCACCGCCCGCCGCAACTTCCCGTTAGCGACTCGGCTCACGAGAGACGACGTGAGGTCCTCGCTGCCGGTTGCTGGTGCGCGATGCTCGCTATCCACTAGGCCGAAGAGGTCCGAGCTATCATGATGTTGTTTTTTACTGTAAAAAAATAAAATAATAAAGTACCTTATCATTACAATAACAGCACCTTGAAAACGTTCTATCAAAAAAGAACCAATGGAATAAGATTATGAATCATTGGATTGTGTTCCTGGTTTTAAGTATAGAAATAAATCCACTACTAACGTATAACACTCTTATTGGAATAAAATACACAAATACCTAAAGACAAGAAATAATAGAAATTACCTTGATTTAGATTTAGATTCCGATTGCGAGGTGGAGGTACTCTCAGAAGCTTTACGCTTTTGAGATTTCTTTTTTGGCTGCACCTTTGCAACCTCAGGTGCGCGATGTGTATATTCAGATTCGGAGTCAGACCTGTAATCGAGTAGACAACAATTAATTTCAAATAAAAAAAGTCTGTAAATAAGATTAGAACAATTGAACGCTCGACTTATGAAACACAACGACACTGAAATAACATAATTATTTTTTGAAATACTTACGTACATTTTATGGAAGTATGCGGTATTCGTAATTGACAATAAACTTAAGTGGAGCTTTTCACTAGAAGACGTTGGAGCGAATGTGAATTTTCATATAAATTAATCGAATTTAAGTAAAGAAAAATACAATCTCAGCAAATTTAACCTCATTACAAAATTAAACCTTAAATCAAAGCATTACAATTGTATTACTAACTTATGTCAGTTACGTCCATTTACATCATAATATTGATTCCGTCAAAATGCAATTTTATCGTGAGAAATGAAATATAAAGCCAGCATTTGTCCGACACCGACAAAGGTGCCGTTAGTTACCTGGCTTAGGTATAGGATTACTACAATTACTATTATTTATTTAATTTCTGTATGTTTGTTTATTTAAAAAATAATAACAAGACATCATTAGGTATGCACAGTTGTAAAATAATAGATTTTTGAGACTAATTTGAAAAAAAAATCTGGAGCAAATATTTGGTGATTACTTTATTAGGTATATTTATATAATTAAAATACTTAGGGTAATAACGAATGCTGAACGAATTTATTAATTTAATTATTAACTTATAGGAAAAGGGATTGCGATAGGGATTCGAAGCTGAAACCGAGAAATATACATAATCCTATTTGCTACCAGGGCTATTCGCAATCCTATTTGCAGAGTCGAACTTAACCTGTACTTTGATCATATAGGGATGATCAGCCAGCGTCATCAATCAATAAGTTGCATTCGAAATAATTTATGTGCAGAAAAGTTTTGAACGGATACGCGTACCAAAACTAGTTTATTACGTATGTTGCAGTCAAACTGCAAATATTAATCCATCAACTATAATAGAAATATAAGTATAAGTAGTATATTAATAAAGTCATATAGTAGAAGTTATATTGAAATCTTACAGTTTTGATAATATAAATAGTATTTTTAAACAATCCCTAGACAATAAAGTTACTCATTAAAAATATTTTTATATTTATTTATTGTAACTACAAAGTCATAAAGGTCATAATTATTACAATAAAGTAATTTCCAAGATGAGTGTGCCGTACCGAAAATGAAGTAAGTACCTATTTTATATGAACATAGAAAGTCCTGTATAAGACAAATTTAAACAATGTTTGCAACAAGCGCAGTGCTTATCTTGCATATTATACAAAGGTTCCCATGGAAATTACACACACACACACACACACACACATACCTTACATACAACAAAATATACGCAGCAAATTATTGCTACTTGCAATTTTGCAGTTTCACAGACTGTAAAGGCTCATTTACACCCACTCGTAATAGTTGTCTGATACGGTCGATTCCGACGCCGGCGCCGGCGCCAGATATTTCATGAAAGAATACAATGTAGCGAAACTGACCGGACTTACACACACCGCACGGTAAATATTAGTGTAAATGCGCCTTAACTCAGCGCGACGTGCGGTTGGATAGCAATCAGACATCAGTAGAAGACGTAACGTGTTCATTAACGTGTAAGTAGTGTCGTCTGGGTGAATATATTAAATTAAAATTTCGGATGTCCTCGGTACCAATCTGGTCGCATAATCTGAGTGCGCGTTGAACCTTTGTGGTAAGGCGCTATCTCTAACTTTGTGGAGGCATAGTGACAATCTGTCCCAAATTTTAGTTTAATGCATACGGTAGCCTAAAATTCAGATGTCCTCGGTACCAATCTGGTCGCATAATCTGAGTGCGCGTTGAACCTCTGTGGTAAGGCGCTATCTCTAACTTTGTGGAGAGACTAGTGACAATCTGTCCTGAAGTTTAGGTCATCGGTTCAGACAGCCGACGCATTTACTTGTTTAATAAACGTGTAAATTTTCATCTATATGAAACGAAATAAAATTAAAATTTCGGATGTCTAGCCGCAGGAAATAGAATGTGTGTGCACCTATGGGTATGCGCTATTTCTTTCTTCTGTGGACAGGCATAGTGACAATCTGTCCCAAGTTTTAGTTTAATATATACGATATTCTAAATTTCAGATGCCCTCGGTACCAATCTGGTCGCATAAACTGAGTGTGCGTTGAACCTTTGTGGTAATGCGCTATCTCTAACTTTGCGGAGAGGCATGAGGCAATCTGTCCTGAAGTTTAGCTTACCACGTTTCATGTAGATTTAAATTAAGAATAAATTCAGTAGTGGTGAAATGTGTAGTGAAACTATGAAAGAATGACAGTAAAGTAGTGTAGTGAAACAAAGTTTAAACCGTAGATCTGCTTTTGTTAATCGAGGTAAGTGGTTGATATGAAGAGCTAGTTATAGTAGGATGTTATTGGGCATTCTACCACACCGAGAGTGACGAAGGCGAACGGAGTGAGCCGTAGGAACGGCAGGTGGGGTAGAATGCCCAATAATATCCTACTTATTTTGTTTGTGTTCTTCACATTTATTGAGGAAATCCCATTTTATAGATTGTTTTAATAATTCTATAATATATATATATATATATATATTTTTTTTAATATTTTTTTTTTTATTTGTACATAACACACACAGTAACAATATACAAGAGATAGTATTAGTAGTACAAACACTGATCAATAGAAAATAAAGTGAACACTTGACTCCTAAACTAAGTAAAATAAATACTTGTATCTCAGGAGCCAGTTCTTCCTCGGAGATGATCGAAAATAGGATGTTAGGTACAAACAAGATAGCCTGTATATAGACGTGTAACAGTATAGGGAATAATTATGAGATGATTGCTAGTAATGATTCAGTATAATCATAAGACAGTTTTTGCAACCAATTGGATAACTTTGATTTTAATTTATATTTGTTTAGTGTATAAATACTGATCAGATGGTGGATCTTATTGTAAATGCGGGCACTTAAGATAACGAATTGACGCCCTGCGAAAGCAGTCCGGCAATGTAGGGAGTCACTGACCGGAAAACCTCGACGTCTAAGAAGGATGTTTGAGTCCAGTGGAAGCATGGAATGACGGCGTAAGACTACACGCAAAACGAACAGTTGGCGCACGGTGAGGACTTGGGATTCCGAGTATAGCTGGGTACTAGGGTAATCTCTACGCTTAAAATGCATAACCTTGAGAATCGCCCTTTGTGCCCGTTCTGCTTGTAGCAGAAGGGTTTTGTGAGTGCCTCCCCAAACAGGGATGCAATACATGAGGATCGATGCACATAAGCTTTGGTAAACTAAGGACAGGGTTGCAGGATCGGCAGCGTGTCTCAGTTCCTTAAACAGATAAATAAGCTCCCTCGTCCTCGAGCACAACGCCTGAATATGCGGACGCCAGGAGAGTTTTGCATCTATGTAAACCCCCAGGTATTTGATACTTGGGACTAAAGAAAGTGTCAAACAGCTACAAGAGGCATCGTGACCTGAGCAAGAATGGGCCTTTACTACACTGGATTCACTTGGTGTAGGGGGTGAACTGGACAACGAGAAGCGTATTAGCTTAGTTTTGTCGATGTTGAGTGTCAGCAAGTTAGTTGAGAGCCATTCAGTCACTAGGCGGAGGGAGTGTTCCGTTCTATCTTTTGCTTTATTCCAGTCAGTGTCATAAACAATGAGTGCAGTGTCGTTTGCATAGGTGAATATTTCACAGTTGGGGATGGACATTTTGCACAAGTCGTTTATGTATATTAGGAATAAAGTTGGGCCTAATATACTTCCCTGCGGGACACCGAAACCGATACGCTCATCTTCACTGATAAGAGAATTGATTTTTACACATTGGGTTCTATTGGTCAAATAATCAGTGAAAATTTTCAACGAAAGCCCACGGATCCCCAAGCCTTCTAGCTTCGAGAGCAGGATAGGAGCAGAAACAGAATCGAATGCCTTGCATAAATCGAGGAAGACACCATAGCACTTTAGATTTTTATCCATTTTAGCGACAACGCTATTAGAAAGATTCAGGACAGCGTCTTCAGTAGAGATTCCCTGTCGAAAACCATATTGATTTTTGGCAATAATGTTGTATTTGGAAAGATATCCTACCAGAGCATTGTTCAATCTTTTTTCAAGGATTTTTGACAGGGAGGTCAGTATCGAAATGGGTCGGTAATTAGAGACATTGCCTCTGTCTCCACTCTTGAAGATTGGGTGAACCACTGCCTTCTTAAAAATTGCGGGAAATGTACCGGTATCGATAGCACGATTGCAGATGTGTGTTATCGGTGGAGTGAGAGTCGCCATGGATTGCTTCAAGATTCTTACTGGGATGTTGTCATGTCCTGTGGCGCAATCTGAACGTAGATTTCGTAAAATTCCGAAAACTTGAGATTCGTCAATTGGCATGATTACAAGTGAATTGGACAGAGGTGGGTGGGATAAGGGGGTAGGTGTAGATGTCGGAACGATTTTAGATGCTAAATTCTCGCCCACACTGACAAAGTAGCCGTTGATATTTTTGATCGCGGTTTTGGCGTCAGATGTGCCCCGGAGAAGTTCGTCGGGTGGCTGATGCTGGACTGTGCAATTAGTTATGGCTTTAACGGCCTTCCATGTGGCTTTAATGTTATTTTTAGCCCTGAGTAATTCGTTTCTGTCATGTACTCGTTTTAGTTTTTTTAGTATTTTATCCAGGAAGTTACGGTATCGAGTGTACGTAGTTTTTAAGATCTGGTTGTCTGGAGACAATTTGGATTTTTGGTGTAGCATGTCTCGGTTTAATATGCAACGGACAAGACCCATAGTCATCCAGGGTTTGAGCAATCTTGTTCTATTGGATACTCTTATGGTCGATATGTGACTTGAGCAACAATCCTGAATCATACCAACGAACAAATCAGCAGCATGGTTTGGGTCACATTCATTTAGGACGGGGCGGAAGTCGGTGTGGTCTATTTCGTTACAGATGGCTGAGTAGTTGTAACGAAGAACAGATGAATTTTGTGCCTTTACGGAGTTCCCATGGGTTTTCAAACTGAGAACGATTGGAAGATGGTCTGTTATGTGGGTGTCAAGTATAATTACGCTAGCCAAAGTAGTTGTTTTTAACATAATGTGATCGAGGCAATTTTCAGATCTAGTGGGGAGTGTGTGAGCCGGTAAAAGTCCAATAGACGCACAAAGAGTCAAGTAGGCATCGGAGTGACGGTCATGATTATTAGGTTTTATATCAACGTTTATATCACCTACTAGCATCATGTTTTTAAATTGTTTTAACGTTCCAACTAAACTGTCAAGACTATTGTAAAATAACTCCAGGTCTAAGAATGATGGGGGGCGATAGATACATATAACAGCTGTATTGCCTGTGCTACACACTAAGCAGTTGGCATCGCGGAAAGCAGGTTCAGTGACGGTACATTGCAGGTCGTTTTTTGTATAAATCACTACGCCGTCATTTTGTGAAGAGTTGTTTTGGGTGGCATGGCTCGAGTACCCTTGAAGCATGGGCAGGGGACCTGTCACTTTTAGCCAGCACTCCGTGAGAACAATAACATCGAAATCTACTATGGTCATGGTTAACATGGTAATAAATTGTTGAAAATTTTTGTTAATGCTTCTAATATTTATGTGGATTAATTTAAGGTTTAAATAAGGATATTTAACAAATTTCGAGCATTGCTCTGGTGAGCATTGGTATGTGCGCGCTATGGAAAAGCTATCAATGTCGTTATTAATGTTAATTATATTAGCCATTTATTATAGTTTTTTTTTTTTTTTTTTCAATAATCGATACTTCACAGCAATATCGTACACTAGTAACTTTAGAATAGCGCGCACACGAGAATAACGTATAGTTATTGGTATAACATTAAAACTTCGCAAATAAGCAAAAACAAAAAGACTCTGCGCTTGCGCACTGAGGTTGCAGTAATACATCTTATAGTATTGGTAGAAGAGTGGATGATTAAGCAATAAATTAACTGTTACAGAAAATAAGTTAGGATATGTGTGTAATGCAATGATATTGAACATGTAGACTAAGGCTATAAAAAGTATATACCGGGAGTGATCCCGGGATTTAACATGCAAATAACTAAGGAAAATAAAATATTGAATACAAACATAAAGTCAGATTGAGCTATTAAAAACGGACAGGCAACGTTCGGATTTTATTTGAGTTGGTTTATCTTCAGGATTTTTTCGCATGAAGATCTTTCCATTCAAACTCCAGCATGACAGTTTGTTAGTCTTCGCAAACTGGCGACATACATAAAAGAGCTTCCTCATAGTAGCTGTCAAGTGTTCAGAGGCGTAGATGGGTTTCTTATCACCAGGTAATCCAATCGTGTGTGTATTCAGTTTATCCACAGTGGGACGTTCTTTGTTAAAACGTCGAACATTGGACAAAAACTCGTGTTTACGGGTCACAGAAGTAAACTCTGCGACGATAGAACGAGACGATCCCGGTTTACCTGGGAGGCGGTGAATATCTCGAAAGTGTGACTCTGATATCTCCAAATCCACAGCCTTCCCAACTCCAGAAATAATTGATACGAGATCTTCTACCTTTTCATTGTTCTTAGTTGGAACATTGCGCAATTCAATAGACGCAGATCTAGAATGGAGCTGTAAATCCTGGATTTGTTTTTCCATACGTTCGATTGACTCAATATCCTCCGCTTTCCCGTCTTCCAGATAGACTACTCTTTTTAATAAGTCCTCATAATCCTTGTTGATGAAAGCCATACCTTTCTCTAATTCGATGGAAGTTTTCCGTATTTCTTCACATTGCACTTTTAGCTCAGATACGTCCTTTGAGAGAGATAAAAGCAAAGCATTCTGTTCCGTTTTCCACGAAGTTAGCCTATCATCGTGGTCAGCCTTCCATGAGTTTAACATTTCTAGTAGTTCATGTTTTAGATCTATGCAACCGCATGGCACTGACTGGGTGTTAACAGGTTTGTCGGGTGAGTCATTAAGTATCTCAGGTGAATTAATTTGACGGCGCTTAGTGTTGCGGACAGTGATATTGACATCCTCTGTTTGTTTGGAGATCGACGGGTGAGAAGATACAACCGGGGACTGACCTTTTTTCGCCATAGCTGGTGATTTGGGTGGTGTTCGTCGCATGCTTGACGGCTTAATGAGGCTTGATCGACGAAAGCACAGCAAAGGTAAGCAGCAGCAAAAATGTGAAGCAAAAAGCGAGCTCTGTTATAGTGTGTTGTATTCAGCAGTATTTGTTTACGGCGCGTAGCACTGGTAACTGGTCGTAGCGCTTGTAGCAGTCTTGAGTGCGCGTAGGCGCGTCGCGTAGCGAATCGTAGCACAGGTGACGTCACGTGGGTCTCGCTTGCTACGCTGCGGACGTTAGTTTCGCGTCGTGATGACTAATCTCGTTGGTCTGGTGGTAGGAGCGCGCGACTACCAATTCCGGCGCCGTGGGTTCGAGACCGCCCGGGTGCAGGACCAATCAGGCGGCTTTCCACTGAGACGTAACTCCGAGAATCTATTTGTTTCACTCTAGGACCGCCTATTAGGAGGTGCCAATTGTATAAAACACTTAAGGAGTGACAAGGAATTGAAATTCGGCGAGTAAGCCAATCACTAATTAGCACAATTTACGAGCGACAAGGGTCTACTGAACACGTCCGTACAGGGCCGCGGCACACGGAGGAATGATAGAATACCGCTCGAGATGTCGCTACACCCCCGTCAGGGGGTGCGGCCGGCAGGGTCGGAGCATCGCTCCTCGCCCGCGGATGCCATACGGTGGCCTGCTACTACAGGCCCCTCAATATGGTCGCCTACACGGCGGGTGGTAGTTGAGCGCGGATTTTAACCGCGCTCTGTGAGAAGTTGCTATAGTTTTTTCGGTAGGCGCGTCGCGACGTCTATGTTGGCGTCGCTTACTTCACGGCATTTCGGCGGTCCAACCCTACCGGGTGAGACCCCCAGTTTCCCGGGGGAGGCCCAGCAGAGGTCAACCAGCATCGGAAATGCTGACTCGGCGCGCCCACGGAAGGATATGTAGTCTTCCCTCGCCCCACTTACAGAGCTAGCCGTTTACGGATTGAGGGAGAGACTGTCATGAGTTTGTGAGCGGCTTGTTATGTAGTGTACCGCCGCTCAGTGTCCGAGTGAGCCGCTAGCACGCCCGCGCCGCGGCGTCACACTTGATTATAGGTGCTTGTATAGTATAGGTTGTCTGTGTTGTGTAATTGTGTTACGTAGCATGCCTATATTAACTTAGAACACGCCGCGCAACAGATGTGGAGTCTGTGGAGTCACTTTATACGAGTGAGCCGCGTGTAACCTGAGTGCAGCTCACTCGAGGCGTCATAGTTAGGTTAGGAGTCATCATCGCTCGCAATCAGGTCGCGGGGCAGGGGGCGTCTCAAGCCGTCAGGGGGACGCGTGTGCCATGGCGCTATCTGTTTGACATGGGGCCAATCAGATGCGTCGGCACGCGCGAACATTCCCTTTGCGAGGCGCCGCACGAACTCATCCAGGCTCTCGATACCGAGGTCCCGCTGGATAACGTCGTTCCTCACGTAGCGAGGGGCGTTCACAATGGTCCGCAGCGCAGCACTTTGTTGCGCGCGGAGGAGTTCGCGGTTCGATTCGCTAGTGAAGACGAACCAAGCGGGGGCGGCATATGTTAAGATCGGGCGCACGTACAACTTGTACACGCCTAGCTTAACACGCGCCGGGATTCGGGACCTGAGCACCGGGTAGAGTAGGGTGCGGGCGACCCTGCCCTTCGCGACTACATTGCTCACGTGTTTTTAACCGACGAAACGAAAAGGAGGAGGTTCTCAAGTCGACACGTATATTTTTTTTATTTTTTTTTTTATGTATGACCACGCATATCTTTTTACAGAATCGTCCGAATTGAACGATTCTTTTTTTATTGGAGAGGGTATACCTCGAAGTTGGTCCCATATAAATTGTATTAACTTTGCTTGGGTACTTTTTGAGTTAGCTTCAATAATACGTATTTTTCCCACTTAGTCTATGTGGATGATATTCTAATATTTTTTCCAGCCACTGTTATTTTTTACAAAGCAGATCGTGATATTCGAATTTGTGTGGGGTAGGTACCACAACTAAAAACTGAAAAATAAAAAACTTTTTACAAAAAAGACAACCGACTTCCAAAAAAAACTTTAAGTGAATAACTTAAATTTCGGAAGACACGAAAATCCAAAACCAAAGACAGGGTATACCTCGAAGTTGATCCCATGTAAAATTGAAAACTACAATCCACAACTAAGGGTAGAAAAATTGGGGTTCATTGATTTTGCACCGACTGAATTTTCAACTGTGAACCGATTCTGCTGAAACGCACACAAATAATGTTGTTCTGATGAACTATATAATAAAGACCTGGAGTTGATCTGACGATGGAGACGGAAGACAGTCGCGAGAGCTCCTCAGGAGTTTGGGTTTATGTCATTCATTTTGATGAGAACTTTAGACCTGGCTGGGGTATGACTGTCATCGAGGGTCTGACGATGGAGACGGAAGGCTGTTGAGGGAGTTCCTAGTTGAGGAAAATAATAACAATATTAAAGCGATATTTATAAATACTGGTATTCAGCTGCATCCGGTTAGACTGGAATTATAGGAAGGCTAGGCAGATTGATTGATTAAAGCGATTGAAATGCAAGTTTCACGAGAAATAAAAATCGGTCGATATATACCGGATTAAATCATGTAAAAATTACTATAAATAATTTATTATTCAGGGTTGCTACAAACATCAGTCTTCGAGCCTATTGCTGATTTGTAAGTAGACCTCTCCATCTCTGCATTTCGGCCAAAGCTCGTTCATCGTGAGGTTTGTTTAATACCTTCTTATCGGGTTCTAAGGCAGATATATCCTCGGGTGTTTTTAGTCTAGTCAGTGCCAAATATGCCTGCCCTTTGGCGAAGACTTTTTTACCGAGGTCGATTACGGCTTTATCAAGGGTCGTTCCTTGTAATTTGTGTACCGTAACGGCCCAGCACAAAATTAACGGCAACATCCTACGCTCAATATCACCATAAACCTTCGTGCCCTGAAAAGTTGCAACTACTGGAGGTATAGCAACACAACCATCGCTATCTTTCAGTCTGCTTCCTATGCTTTCATCGTCAAATTTTACTAAAATACAATCCGCTAATTCTCCTTCCTCTAGTTGATCCCTGCGCAGTGATGGCCATTTAGTTTTTTTCACAATACCCATTGCACCATTGACGAGGCCCTCAGATACTGATATGTTACGTCTCAGCATAACACGGGATTCGGTAGCTAATTTTACCTCAGATAAAAGGCTACCACAACTGTTCACATCTTTTGGAACTACATTATCTGGAGGTTTCTTTCCATAGGTAGCAACTTCACGAGACTCATCTATGGAACGAATTGTATAAATGCAATAGTGTTTTGAATTCATAGCTGTCATCTTACTATTGTACTCGTCAATCTGCTTGACGGTAGGGAATATTCAAACAACAACACCATCCTTTAACTCTTCACCTAAAGCTACCCTTCGCCTTTGACAGAGCAGTTCCATTGAACGGTTGTCAATTCGCCTACGCGTAGATTGTTTAACAGGTCAACGAATTCGACGTCATTTCGTTGTCTCTATGATAATGGTTAATTACCAGAATGAAAATGAGTGCCATAAATTAACTTCTGCAGCATCCCAAAGTGGTTGTGCAAAGCACCAATTTTACAGGGGGCAGTTGCATGATGTCGTCAAAGAGAATAATATTTATACCTCAAAATAACTTATCGTTGTTTTTAAACTCCTGTAGCCGCAAATGAATTACTCAAACTCTCCGCTCTGGATAACGACAGTATTTAAAAAAAAACAAAAAAAATGCTGTTTAATTTGATTAAAACTTAAAAATTATAATAATAATAATAATTCGTTTATTTTCAGACAAAGTCCGTCATATAAATTAATAACATATACACACACACAAGTATAAGTAGTTATTAAGTATTTATCTAACATTGTATTATTCCCATTTATTCATAAACGTTGGTTTAACGTCAAAAGTGTATAGTTAAACAGTCGCTAATCATTACATAACTTTAAACAACGTTTATAAATATACCTAATGTAATAGGTACCACGATATATGACCGAGGCAAATATGTATTTTAAAGAATAATCAAAAAAATTGGTAGGTAGTAGATTTTAGCTACATCAATAAATGGTAAGTCAAAAGCGAAAAATAAAAAACTTTTTTACAAAAAATTAAACCGACGAAAAAAATAACTGAAAAGCAAAAAATAAAAAATATACCTTTTAGTGTAAGTAAGTTCCTAAACTAATTTACGTAACAAACTTTGAGTCGGCGCCATCACACATTCAACGAAGATTCATCAAGCTGCCATTATGCGCTATAATTATTTGTAATTAATCAATTTGTTTGTTGGTTTGTTTGGCGCCGACTCAAAGTTTGTTACGTAAATTAGTTTAGGAACTTACTTACACTAAAAGGTATATTTTTTATTTTTTGCTTTTCAGTTATTTTTTTCGTCGGTTTAATTTTTTGTAAAAAAGTTTTTTTTTCATGGAGAGTCGGCGGTCGATAGTAACACCTAGGTACTTGACCCCGGGCGACCAGCCGACTTCGACTCCTTGAAGCTTCAAGGGTGGGGGGAGAGGCGCATTTCCAATGATTATCGCCTGCGTCTTACCCACGTTAACCGAGAGCCGCCACTTCAACAGCCACTCGGGAAGTAAGTCGAGTGCGCGCTGCATCTTGATTGCCGCGTGCTTCGCTGTGAGCGATTTAGTTATGTACGCGGCATCGTCAGCGTACAGCGCGAGAGTCGCATCGGCAGTGGTGGGGATGTCGTCGGTGTAACGTGAGTAACACGCCGGGGACACGCAGCTACCCTGAGGCACGCCAGCGAGTACCGGGCGGGCACTAGAAAGCGCTCCGTTGACCACCACCCTGAAAGTTCTCTGTGTGAGAAAAGTAGAGACCACTTTGACGACGCGGCGGGGCGCGTCGGAGGTGGCCAGTTTATATATAAGGCCTTCATGCCATACGCGGTCGAAGGCCTTCTCCATGTCAAGGAATACTGCCACGGAGTGTTCCTTCCTATTCATAGCCGCGGCGAATAGGTGCAGTACCCTTGACAATTGTAGCGTCGTGCTATGTTCCGCCCGGAAACCGAATTGTTCCTGACGCGGCGCTATGTGAGGTTGCAGGTGTCGCAGCAGGAGTGCTTCGAACAGTTTGGACATGGTCGGCAGTAGTGAGATAGGCCGATAGCTCTCCGGCTTCAGTATGTTTTTTCCCGGCTTAGGCAGCATAATGACGCGCCCTTCCTTCCACGGGGCGGGAAAAGTCCCTGTGCGCAGTATCGCCGTGTATAAGCGCGCCAGCGCCGCTACCATACGAAAGGGTAGGTGGCGCAGCGCAGCGTTGGTGATACCGTCAGCACCAGGGGCCTTTCTGGGCTTCGTCCTAAGGATGGCGCGTCTTACTGCGCCGGGTGAGAAAAACACCGGGTCCTCCTCGGGAGCGATCGGCGATGCGAAGTACTCACCAAGGTGCTTCTCGACCGCTGCGACGTGGTCAGTGTCGCCGGTCGCGTTGGGGCGGAACTGACGCTCCAGGTGTTCAGCGAAGACCTCCGCCCGGTCCTGATAGAATAGATATTTTTAACCCCCTTTTATACGCCTCTTTTTCTAGGAATGAATTTATTATAGTAGCACTTTTTTCAATACATTCAATTAAATCTTTTGAGGCGTATGTGAGGGAATTTTTTATTCCTTCATATGTTTTAAATTCTATAAAATTATGGACTTCCTCTTGTGTAAGTGACACAAACACTTCTGTACAATATTCACAACTATTGTTTGGATTATTTTTTATTATAAATCCACAGGCAGGCACAAGCCTGCATTTCGCCAGTCGTTTCTTCCATACTTTGCTCTATTTCATTAAATGATATAGCATTTTCTAATGTGGCAGTATTGGCTGTTCCTATGTCTGTAACTGGAGTCAAAAGAGTTTTAAAATTTGTCAGGATGACGTCATTCTCATCAACCTCATAATTTCCTGACCCAATATGTGATAAATTACTTAGGACAGCAGTTTTTAATCCAGCTACAAACTGCCCAGTAGTTGGGTTTGTGTTCGCTCCACAGTTACTGCGAATGCAGCTGAATAAATTTTCTAAAGGGTCCTGCTGGATTCTTCTTGTTGACAAGCTTTTCATATTTTTGTGTTTTTGTTTTAGATTTCTCCATAATCTTTCCAACCCATTTAAACTCCAGACCCAACCTTCCTTCGAAGGGGGAGAACTCTTGCACCCCAAAAAAGTTAAATTTCAAAAAAATTGCTTCATTTCTTTAAAAAGCTTTATGTGGCCTGTACTCTCCTTTAAATTTGTGGCCATTGGTTTCCCCCTTCTAAGGTCTGGTGTGTACGCATTAACGCTATCAAATAACTTGTCCATCATGGCGATTACATTCGCTGTGGTTGTTGCATCGCATGATAAATCACCTGAATCAAACAATTTATCACAATCGGAATGCAATCTATTGAAAGAGCCTTCATGGGTGACAACACAATTATAAATGATCGTCCAGAATACCCTGGGCAGTCAGCCTCACTACTAACTGGCTAATCTTTTTATTATGATAACAGAATGCCAACCTTTCAGGGAAACAAGGCGTGATGTTACTGTGACTGTTCCTAAATTACCCTAGGCTGATAAAATTTTCGTTTTTCCTAATTGTGTTAATAATACTGTTAGGTCGGTTCCCCCTTTGGGGGAAAGGCCGCACCCCGCCCCGTACGGCCCTGTAGAGCTCGTCTCCAGACTGGACACTCTCCCACCGACTAATCTAAGGACTGAATTCCCATAACCTAAACTAGCTTGTCCCGTCCTAGAAGGCTAGGGGACTGGGAAGGATGCAAGGTGAAGTTAATATTGGGAATTCAGAGTTAGTAAAATTAAGTATTATAATAATAATATTAATACAATATGAAGCTAAGAAGACAAGAGGATGCAAAAATATATGATATATTAAATAATAGTATTGTAGATGCTGGAGCGCCAACGTCTCCCCTCTCGCAGTTTAACACCAATATCTGCAATACAGACTCGTTAAAGTAAAGGGATAAGGAATCGTTACGCTTGCGCTTCAAATCATTGTTTATAGCTACGTTAATTTCTCTATTTACAATGTACCCAATTCAGTGAGACCGGGAACCGTTTTACAACGTTTGCCTCATTGTACGTGTTCCGTTAGACCTAACGCATAGAACCTCTGAGGACACTAGTACGATTCTAACATAACACGTTCCCTAAGCATTAAATAAATGTCTTACTCAATCCTATGACAGAGTACTGCGAAGTCCAACTGTTATTGAGGAAGACAAGTATAATTGTCAAGCTCTAATCGCGTACTTATGTGCAAGAACCCTTACGGCAATCTAGACCCTTTTCACTAAGATAACACACAACTAGCACAAGCGTACCGTAGACTCAGTCTCTAGCAGGATGCAATGCGATCGTACTTGGTGAACGCCGAAGAGGAATTTCGTCTCTTCACATTTCTTTAATCTTCCCCAGTTAGAGGATGCGGTGCGGCTGTTAGCGGCTTTGCGTCCCAATAGCGTATCTCGATAAACAGTGACGATTTAGTAATAGTCCTACAGAACGGACGGGGTATTTTATCGAGATACGGTCCCTAGCGTTTTCAAACGACTACCAATTCAGTTTGTGACAGTATGTGAAGCCTAACCCAAAAACCCAGAAATGTGCGTCAACAAGCCTCACGCAAGGTATCCTGTGGCGAGACCTTTTTGGATGCAGCAATTATCACGAACGTTTGGCTGAGTTACTATGCAATTACGTATCGGCTTTATAGCCTAGTTCAGTTTCAAATGAACTGCGAGTATTCATGGTTCAGCCTTCCAAAAGTGGAGCGTCTGCTCAAGGTCAATAGTCGTCAAATGTCAAGAGCGTCAGTGCTCAGTGTCAAGTATGGTGGAAGGCCTTCACCAGTTCCCTATAGCCAAATGCAACTGACAATTATCTGCGAAGGTACGGATTAGGAGATGGACACTTAATACACAGAAAATAGCGTTAATTATAAAACACTATACTAAATAAAGGTAATTGCGCCTTTCTGGAATGAATTTTCATTAACTAGCTCGTCTCCAATCTCACCTAACAGTTCCCTAATTATAAATAAAATACAAATCAACATACAAGAACAATTATAATGGGGAAGCCCATATATACGGTATACACACTACTATTAAAGATAAAAGTTAATTAAAGTTGACACTCACCTAATAGTTCCCTTAAGAGAATCATATAATAACTCACTTACAAAATACTGCACTCATTACCAGTCTTGCCTCGGACTCCGCTCTCCGATCACGACCGTCTCCTTCAGTGCCTCCAAACTCACTCCCCTAGCTTAAACTACCTCGTTCGCTACCTAATGTGGTCATAAACCCACTATCAACTTAATAAATAACGCTCGGTCTCTTACACGAGCCCACGGACATGAGTTCTTGATATTCATCAAGTCTCCTAACTTCACTACCCTGGACTCGGCGTCCATAGCCTTTCGCGATCTAAAACCAACTGCCCTCTCCGTCTTTCCATCTCCGTCCCTTCAATCCCTAAAAAATACCACGTTCACCCAAGCTTCTCACAGTTTCGTAGAATAGCTTTATGACCGTTTTTGTACAATTTCTCAATTGTTTCAAGAGTCCGTTTGGATATTGCCATTTATGATTAGCAGATGTGGGACTAACATTGTGAGTTGAGATTAGAAATCGGATATTTTACTAGCTTCTTTAGAATTCCTTAAATTATTGCCTTCGACCTTTTTGCGGTACTTGTCCGTAGCTTGTTTCCCATTAAATAGAGAATTTATGTGTTTCCAAGTGGCCCAGGAACATGTGCTAGTTTGAATTTAAATATAATATTTTGATATTAAATAGGAATAGGTGACAGACAGTCACATTCCCCCCTCTGAAAATCAGACGCGTGACGCAGTACAGCGGATGAGCTTTCACAATAGGATGAACTGTACTTTTAATGAAAGTATAATAGAATATTCAGGTGCACCATGTTTACCTAATCAAATAACTATAAGTATTCCAGTTGGAATATTGATTCAATAAGATCCCAATCAGATGCAATGTCTGCTTTAATATAGTACTGTTTTGCAGAAACATCTTCAATCGATACTAAAATTTCTCCATTACATTTGAACTTACGTCACATTATCCAAATTACACTATGGCGATTTAAGTAAGTTCAGAAAACCTGTGCATGCTTATAATGTAGTTTTACATACCAAGGTCTCTTTTAAGAGTATTTGTGCTAGCGTGGCACGCTACCTATAGTGCTCCCTCGTTCTAAACTCAGCGTACAGCAGTCGCCACTGGACAGAGGCCTCTCCTATGCACCTCAATGCTGAGTCAGCTTAGTCAGCTGCCTGCAGTTGTAACCAGGAGTAACTGAAATAGTCCGCACATAAACATATTAGATTGTATTCCAATTGGTCGCCCCCCTCTGATTGTGAGAGTTAGAGCAGTTTTGAAATCCAACTAGAGTAGGGAAGTTATGTCAGAAAATGTAGACATCCTAGTTTGTGTTCCAATTGGACGCCCCCCTCTGATTGTAAGAGGTTAGAGCAGTATTGAAATCCAACAAGAGTTGGGAAGTTATGTTCGAAAATGTAGACATCCTAGTTTGTCCAAATAATTGTTGGCTTATTAGCACACAATTCTGTTAATCTTCAGATTATAAACATGTTTACAAGAACATATTCTGGTATATTTGTACTCATAACTATAGCGCCCTAGCTGAAATTATTAAGTGAAATAGCAAAATCATACCGCGTAGTAACGGTTGACCCTAATGTGCAAACAGAATTGAAACTTAGCTTCGTAACTGGAGCCACGCTACTGCTGCTGCTGTTGCAGTCAGCCGATTTTGATGAAACTTTAAACCATGCGCTCTCATAAACCAAAGGTTTAGACATAACTAGCGTAGTCGCGGCCAAGTGAAGACTTAAATATCCTGGAATTTGAAATAAGGCCACACGAGTATCTATTCAATTATATAACATACGCCGTCGACTGGGTATTCGGAAAGATTTGTTTACTACTTATGATTATAGTTAGTATTCCTGATACAATTGTTACGAACTGCGAACCTTCATGTTTCGGAGGTCTTAATTTCTAATAATATTATTATGTTTACCCATAATAAGGGTGTCTTTCCCTAAGCTCACTCCTCACACACTTGTATACTTCAAACGCACAAACACATTCCATATCCACAAATTGTACAACACAAAAGGTACGCTTACAGGGAGTCGAACCCATTATAATATTACGCATTTACATGCGTACACGAGAACCCAAACAAAATCATACCATAACTACTTAAAATTACGTCCGTGCATGTGGAATCGAACCCACTGTTAGTAACATCGGAACCAAAGCCCTACAATAATTATTCATGCGGGAATTGAACCCACAAGCCGTGACACAGGAATCCAAGCACTTATAAACCAAAACATCAAGTAGGAATCGAACCCAAAATTCAAAACGATGGGATCTAAGCACATCAAATGACAACTCATGCGGGAATTGAACCCGCTTCCAGTAGTTGAAATTTCAACCACCGTTATTAAACCGTAACTTAACTAAACATAAGTTTTTGTAGCCGTTGTAACTCTTGCCGTCTCTAACATTTAATAGAATCATATAATTACGTTGTGTTATTTTTGTAGTAACCCATAAGCTGTTCTTTCTCGTTGCACTGAAGTGAATCAGTACATTTAATGACGAGAATCCTGGTCACGGCACCACATGTGACTGTTCCTAAATTACCCTAGGCTGATAAAATTTTCGTTTTTCCTAATTGTGTTAATAATACTGTTAGGTCGGTTCCCCCTTTGGGGGAAAGGCCGCACCCCGCCCCGTACGGCCCTGTAGAGCTCGTCTCCAGACTGGACACTCTCCCACCGACTAATCTAAGGACTGAATTCCCATAACCTAAACTAGCTTGTCCCGTCCTAGAAGGCTAGGGGACTGGGAAGGATGCAAGGTGAAGTTAATATTGGGAATTCAGAGTTAGTAAAATTAAGTATTATAATAATAATATTAATACAATATGAAGCTAAGAAGACAAGAGGATGCAAAAATATATGATATATTAAATAATAGTATTGTAGATGCTGGAGCGCCAACGTCTCCCCTCTCGCAGTTTAACACCAATATCTGCAATACAGACTCGTTAAAGTAAAGGGATAAGGAATCGTTACGCTTGCGCTTCAAATCATTGTTTATAGCTACGTTAATTTCTCTATTTACAATGTACCCAATTCAGTGAGACCGGGAACCGTTTTACAACGTTTGCCTCATTGTACGTGTTCTGTTAGACCTAACGCATAGAACCTCTGAGGACACTAGTACGATTCTAACATAACACGTTCCCTAAGCATTAAATAAATGTCTTACTCAATCCTATGACAGAGTACTGCGAAGTCCAACTGTTATTGAGGAAGACAAGTATAATTGTCAAGCTCTAATCGCGTACTTGGGATCCCTTTTTTTCGCATAATGTTTTTTTTCCTAATATTCTTTGGCATAACGATTTTGGCATAAGTATTTTTGGCCTAATAATTGTTTGCCATAATATTTTTTTGGCCTAAATATTTTTTGTCATAATTATCTTTTTGCATAATTTGTTTTGCCATAATTTTAATTCGCATAATGTTACTAGGCGTAATGTTAGTTGGTTTAGGTTAGGTTAGGTTAGAACTGTGACCTCCTACGCACGAGCCGAGCGAGCGAAGCGAGCGGTGCCGCGGCAGCGGCCGGCGAAGTGCCAGAAACTAAAAATATAAATGAAAATATATTTATGCTTTTGAATATTATGCTTAATCATTATTATGGTTAGAGAAATTATGCTTAAAAAAATTATGCGTAAGCTGTTATGCGTATTTATATTATGCGGAAATATAATTATGCCAAACAAAATTATGCTAAGTTATATTAGGTCTTAAAATTTTATGCAAATGGATAGGGAACCCGCGTACTTATGTGCAAGAACCCTTACGGCAATCTAGACCCTTTTCACTAAGATAACACACAACTAGCACAAGCGTACCGTAGACTCAGTCTCTAGCAGGATGCAATGCGATCGTACTTGGTGAACGCCGAAGAGGAATTTCGTCTCTTCACATTTCTTTAATCTTCCCCAGTTAGAGGATGCGGTGCGGCTGTTAGCGGCTTTGCGTCCCAATAGCGTATCTCGATAAACAGTGACGATTTAGTAATAGTCCTACAGAACGGACGGGGTATTTTATCGAGATACGGTCCCTAGCGTTTTCAAACGACTACCAATTCAGTTTGTGACAGTATGTGAAGCCTAACCCAAAAACCCAGAAATGTGCGTCAACAAGCCTCACGCAAGGTATCCTGTGGCGAGACCTTTTTGGATGCAGCAATTATCACGAACGTTTGGCTGAGTTACTATGCAATTACGTATCGGCTTTATAGCCTAGTTCAGTTTCAAATGAACTGCGAGTATTCATGGTTCAGCCTTCCAAAAGTGGAGCGTCTGCTCAAGGTCAATAGTCGTCAAATGTCAAGAGCGTCAGTGCTCAGTGTCAAGTATGGTGGAAGGCCTTCACCAGTTCCCTATAGCCAAATGCAACTGACAATTATCTGCGAAGGTACGGATTAGGAGATGGACACTTAATACACAGAAAATAGCGTTAATTATAAAACACTATACTAAATAAAGGTAATTGCGCCTTTCTGGAATGAATTTTCATTAACTAGCTCGTCTCCAATCTCACCTAACAGTTCCCTAATTATAAATAAAATACAAATCAACATACAAGAACAATTATAATGGGGAAGCCCATATATACGGTATACACACTACTATTAAAGA
Organism: Eupsilia transversa; assembly: GCA_914767815.1. Taxonomy (NCBI): domain Eukaryota; kingdom Metazoa; phylum Arthropoda; class Insecta; order Lepidoptera; family Noctuidae; genus Eupsilia; species Eupsilia transversa. Next base: position 5,861,368 of record OU611873.1, on the reverse strand, counting down.
TAAAAGTTAATTAAAGTTGACACTCACCTAATAGTTCCCTTAAGAGAATCATATAATAACTCACTTACAAAATACTGCACTCATTACCAGTCTTGCCTCGGACTCCGCTCTCCGATCACGACCGTCTCCTTCAGCGCCTCCAAACTCACTCCCCTAGCTTAAACTACCTCGTTCGCTACCTAATGTGGTCATAAACCCACTATCAACTTAATAAATAACGCTCGGTCTCTTACACGAGCCCACGGACATGAGTTCTTGATATTCATCAAGTCTCCTAACTTCACTACCCTGGACTCGGCGTCCATAGCCTTTCGCGATCTAAAACCAACTGCCCTCTCCGTCTTTCCATCTCCGTCCCTTCAATCCCTAAAAAATACCACGTTCACCCAAGCTTCTCACAGTTTCGTAGAATAGCTTTATGACCGTTTTTGTACAATTTCTCAATTGTTTCAAGAGTCCGTTTGGATATTGCCATTTATGATTAGCAGATGTGGGACTAACATTGTGAGTTGAGATTAGAAATCGGATATTTTACTAGCTTCTTTAGAATTCCTTAAATTATTGCCTTCGACCTTTTTGCGGTACTTGTCCGTAGCTTGTTTCCCATTAAATAGAGAATTTATGTGTTTCCAAGTGGCCCAGGAACATGTGCTAGTTTGAATTTAAATATAATATTTTGATATTAAATAGGAATAGGTGACAGACAGTCACATTACGAACACGGCATGATCTGAATATGTCATCTTTACGTCGTGATTGTATAATATAAAATGTTTAATGAAACGATTTTCAATCATACTATTCAATGATCTATTATTGCTATGTCAAATATTTAGTAAATTTATGAAATGTGACATTAAGATTAATTCGTAATGATATTAATTAGACCTTTTTCTGTAGCTGCTAATATTTCACTTAAGCTCAAAATGGATGATCAAAGTAAAAGATCTCTACCTTTTGCTATTTTTGCGTACATGCCTGCTGCTACTCAGTGGCTTAAAACTTGAGCAGCAAGCTTCACTTTCATTTTCTGTTTTGTGTTCGGATTAAGGTGGTCTGGTTTAAGTGATGGTGCAAATACGATATTGGGGTTACTGTTGTCCAGCTCATAAAATTCTTTAATATAGCTCCATTTTGCAATACCTGTAACACAAATTGAAGAGTATAGTAGGTGTTAGGATAGACTAAGGTATTCAAATTCAGATTAATTTATTTGAGCATCTGCCATAGTAGACATTTTTTTTTTTTGGAAATTTCTATTAGGTAATAGAAATTTCCTATTACAGTTATAACAGCATTGTGATAGACAGACAGACAGACAGAATAAGCTTATAGGGTATTTGGCACCCTCTTGAGTTTAGACTCCTAAAAAGGAAAAAAATAAAAACGTAAGAAGAAAGAAAGAAAGAAATTAAATTTATTTAGCACAGACACAGACAAAGGCACACAACAAAACATATTGTACTACAAGTAAAAGATATTAAAATAAAAAATAAAATAAAAAAACAAGTTAAAAATGTAAAGTGCGTTGTAGGATTTGGCAGGAATGTGTGCCTCCCGGCTGCGCCAAAAAGGCCCAGTTCAGCAAAAATGCCAGACAACTAGTGCCTGACGCTGGTTTTCAACTGGACCTGAAGGGTGGTGAGGTGACGGATGTAAATCAGTTTTATACTGTAATGTGTGTATGTATTTAAATAAAAATAAAATAAGTTTGTGTAAAATAACAATAGTAATTCATAATATTTCAATTGTTACATAGCCTATATAAAATTGCAAAACAAACAAAACAAAAACAAACTGACAAATAAATGAGACGGACGGATGATATACTTACTTCGAAATGAACAAAACCTGTTTTGAACGATGCCAGACTTCAACACATAATTTATTAATCCGTGCACTTCATCGCACAATGCGCTGCAAGCAGCCGATCGCGACGGACTATTTACGGACAGTTTTTTGCAACATATTTTGTTTTAAACTTGTCCCACATAAGTATATTTTAGTTATCGAATGGGTTGCATTGACATTGACACTATACGATGGCATTTACGTATATAAACAAGTCAGCCAAACATTTTTGGCGGAAGTGGTTTCGGAAGTAGAAATATGCGTAGACAAACGAAGAAGGTATGGAAGAAAGGTAAGCGATAACCAATAACAGTGTTATTTGCAGAAAAAAGAAATAAAAAAAAAGATTGACATAAATTCTATATAGTGTAAAAGTACCTACCCATTTTTAATTTTTCGTTTCCTTTCTACAGCCTTATGCTTCTCTAAGGAGGTGACAAATTAGAAATCACACAGAGGTTCGCCCACTCCCACGCCCACAGACTTATTTATTTATTTTTATTTTATTTTATTTTATTGGTTCACCAACAATTGTTTACACTGGTATTTTGCTAAAGGTAACATGCAATAAAATAGAGTACAATAAATAGTGTAACAATCACTTATAGGTAAACTCCGCATGCTTTAAGGGTAAGTTACATATGAGAAAAATATAAATATATAAAAAAAAGCGAACTTAACTAATCTAAAACTATTATTGAAAACACGCGACATCATAAGTGTCTAATCCAAATCGAGATGATATTTATAAATATTGGTTTTTAATTGGCTTAAAGAGTTAAAGTGCAGATCGATTATGTCGCTACAACCATTAACCACCTTGCAAAATCTCGCGTAAGGAGAATTGGAGCCTAAAACCGTTCTTCTTTGCGGTGGACGCAGTGGTGTTATCTGGCTGCGAGGAATTCTTGAAGGTGCACGGAAATTGAAAGTGCTCAGTATTTGTGGGCAGTCAATCTTGTGAGCCATAACTTTGCACACAAACGTCGCGTCATTAAGACGTCGGCGCTTGTGTAGGGAAATCATTTTGAAATGTCTCAGTCTATTGTTATAAGAACGTGTTTTCTTAGCTATGCCACTAGAAAACGCCAGATGCCACAGAAAACGCTTTTGAACACGTTCTAGGCGCAACGAATGTGCAGCATAGTGCGGACGCCAGACCACGCTACAATATTCCAACACGCTTCGAACCAAGCAATTGTAAAGCATTATTTTTGTATTACAACTTCTAAACTGTTTAGTATTTCTTAAGACAAAACCCAGCATTTTAGAAGACTTTTTTATAATACTGTCTACGTGTGGAATAAAAGTTAATTTCCTGTCAAATGCAACGCCAAGGTCCCTTATTGTGTCCCGTTCATCAACTTTATCACCTTTAATATAATAGGTATGTTCTACTAAATTATGCTTTCTAGAGAATTTTACATGATAGCATTTTCGTGCATTAAGGTGCATTGCATTGTTATCGCACCATTGAACAAGCCTGTCTAGATCCCTCTGTAATTCATAGGCATCGTCTTTATTTTTAACAATTCTAACAAACTTTATATCATCGGCGTACATATAGATATTTGAGTGTAGAAAACAGTAAGGAATATCATTGATGAAGTAATTAAATAGAACCGGACCCAAGTGAGATCCTTGTGGCACACCAGAAGAGATATAACGCGAAGTTGATTGAAATCCATTCACCACTACAAAGAAAGACCGATCCACAAGATACGAACTCAACCATGAGAGCAGTGATCCACCGATCCACTACCGTAAGCTTGCAATTTTTTAATCAATATGTTATGTGAGACCTTATCGAATGCCTTACTAAAATCTGTATATATGACATTAGCTTGGTAACCCGAATCTATTGCTTCTGCCAACAGCTCCGTAAACAGTACAAGATTAGTGCCTGTAGACCTCGATTCAACAAAACCATGTTGTGCTTCACTTAAGTATAGCTTTAGATGGTTTTGAATGTGCGGGCAGATGAGAGACTCAAAAACTTTAGCAAGAGTCGAGAGGATTGATATAGGCCTATAATTAGACACTACATTATCATCGTCTGATTTATGGATAGGCACAACCTTTGCCTCTTTCCATTTTGAAGGAAAAATACCAGATGCTAAGGACTTGACGAAAATAAGTGATAGTGGAGCGACCAACTCGGCCGCACACTCGTAAATAAAAATAGGTGGTATACCGTCTGGCCCAGCGCCTTTACTGCAATCTAGACTTTTTAACTTTTTATAAATGGTTTCGTGTTCTACAGTAGGATTAGACAAGCACAAGCTATAGTTTTGCAGGTCGCTTAAGTTATTAGCGGTCTGTAAGTTATAATCGCCCTGAACCTGGCTATAAACAGAAGAAAAGTAAGAAGCAAAAAATTCGCAAATTTCTGTGCCATCTGATGATGTCCTAGTACCATCCGTCATAGACACAGGATAAGCGCTAGAGCCGCCTCGTTTGGATTTAACATAGGTCCAAAATAATTTAGGGTTCTTTGTAAGGTCATCTTCTAATTTTTTTAAATAGTTATTGTAGCAGACAGTTGCGAGGTCATCACATCGTTTACTAATTATTTTTAATTCAATTTTATCCATAGGGTTTTTATAAGTATTGTAACGTTTTCTAATTTTATTTTTCAAGTTTAGCATTTTTATAAGAATACGGTTAAACCATGGCGGGTATTTCTTATTCCTCGGCACGCCGGTAGATATAAAGCTTTGTATAGCTGTGTTAATAGTGTCATAAAAAACCTGTACCATCTCATCAACACCGCGCTGTCCCTCAAATAATTCCTCCCAGTCGAGTTCACTTAAATATTTACGGATCGGGATGTAACTCGTTTTACGAAAGTTAGGCCTTCCACCCTTAACAATGTTATATGGAAGTTTGGATTCCTTCCTGAGGGACACCACAATATCTAGAGGTGGGTGGTGCTGATCAATATTACAAATTGCATCAATACATTGGCTCACATCACATAGCGAATGGCTACACAATACAAGATCAAGTATGCGACCAGAGGCATTAGTAATATTGTTAAATTGGGTCAACCTATTGACACACGTAAAGTCTAATAAAGCTTCACTATTACTGGGCAGTTTGGAGTTATCATTACAATTACCGGTTATTTTCCAGTCAATGTTACCCAAGTTGAAGTCGCCCGTAATACATACGCATGAATCATTAAGCTGTTCCAATGTTGCGTTACAATTGTCAAGAAACTGTTCCAAATAAGACGTCCGTACAGGAGGTGGCAGGTAAACTGCACAGAGAGCTATTCAGCGAACAGGTCCAGCGACAGATAGATCCAGATCCAAGATAACCCAAAGGTCTTCACAGTTACTTTCGAATTGCATAGCGCGTTTAGAATTTATACGTTTTGTAACAGCTATTAAAACTCCCCCGCCCTCTTTACCACTTTGTAGACTTGAGTTTTCTCTATCCCTTCTGAAAACCACGTACCTGTCATCGAATAGCTCACTGCTTTCTACGGAACTATTAAGCCAAGTCTCTGAAATAATAATTACGTCATAGTTATTACAACATACATTACGATAGACCATATGCGTTTTTGTTTTTAGACCTCTACAGTTTTGGTAAAATATTTGTAATTTATCGAACTTTGTAAAACATTATAGTTGAAGTTACATGCATTATTAGAAAACAAAAATTTCGTTAATTATTAAGTTGGCAAATCATATGAGCTTGTTTAAGGACTCTAAATTTTTAATAAGAATATCTGGGGCTTCTGGGGTCTTCTTAGCAAAAATTCTTCCATTCCTTACCCAGACGAATTTGTATCCACTGTCCCTCGCTTTTAGTCTAGTTGCAGCATGCAGCGCTTTATTAGAAGGAGACAAATGTTCGAGCACAAATACCGGTCTCCTGTCTCCTGCCAGACCAAGATCTGCGCTGTTCAGTTTGTCGGCGTTATTCTTTCCCTTGTTGTAATTTATAACAGATGCCAAAAGCGTGTCGCGAACTCTCGGTGAGGCAAGTTGCACAACAACGGAGCGCGGGCGGGTATTAGTAGTTTGTAGTTTGGCCACGCGGGTGCAGTGAAGAACATCACTGTCATTCATCATGCAACCGACCACTGATCCCAGCTGCTTAACGACAGTATAGAGGTTCTCCTGTTTATTTTCTGGTAAGCATTGGATTTCCAGATTGCTTGATCGACTTTGCTGTTCCAAGTAATTCATTCGGTGACTGAGGTCCGCGACGGAGTTTTTGAGTTCATTATTTTCATCCTTTAAATCTTTCACAACATTTTTTAACGCGTTATGCTCAGCTTGGTACTCTTCAAACTCTTTAGTATGAAAATTCAATGACTCCGTCAGCTCTCTGATGTCTCTCTTTATCGGTTCCATCTCCTTATTTATGACGTTGAGTATGGTCTTGTTTATTTTCTGGAGCATAGAAGCAAGCTCGGTCTTTAGTACTTCTTGGATAGTAATACGCACATCTTCGGTGGTCACAGCTGTTTCTTGAGGTGGTGAGTTCAAGGCCAGTCTCTTGTTTCCTCTAGTAGTGGTAACGTTCCGAATCGGGGTATCCTCCTTTTTTGAGAAATTTGGTATTAGAGTAATACAATCCGTGCATCTCCATTTACGATAGGCGTCAGAATCAGCAGATATTTCCGGGATAGACAGACATGCTAAGTGATATGATTTATTGCATGTAACGCAATTAATAAATTGATTGTTATCTTCTGTTTTATCGTTGGCACAGCAACCCCACGTAAGCGTGGCGAATCCATGTTATTAAAAAAAATTCGCAAACAACTCAGCAATCAGTTAGGATAAATTTTACTATGTGAATTTTACTAGGATCCAAACAGCACACTATAAAAGGCCCTTCCAGTGGCGAAATGAATCGAGCGGCAAACTGCACACTAAAAAAGGCCCATGCGAGTTCGCGAGAAAAACGTCGTAAGCGCCGTGCTATGCTTGTCGCTTACGCGTTCAACCGCGATGCACTGTTGACTCACAACTGGCGGTAGATAGGTTTTCTTTTCAATTCTAAATTGGTCTAGACTTCTTTATACTCGTACTAGAACACTGGATTTTTGTATGCACTCTGTATTGGCAATGTTTGTCCACACAATGATCACTTTTAATGGCACTTCCACACTGTTTTCGCACGGATTTTCAATAATATTTGCGGAGCAAAAACAAACGCTGACCCTCACAGCAATCCCGAGATTATTATTGACTTGAGTGTGAGAGTGAGAGACTTGGTGAAGGAATAGCCGAAATGGTGCCATCCCGACATCGGACGTCTCAGTCGCGTGCAAATAGGCCAGGCACATTGGGTAAGTTGCAAAGCAACGTGGTTCAGCAATGCATGAGTTGGTGTTAAACGATTATTTTATTTTAATGTGTTGTATTGTATTCTACAGGCCTCTCGTGCGATGGGACATAGCGATGCCGCGGATTTCGCAACAACAAACCCTGGGTCGGGGACACAGGGGACATACATGAGCGAGCGAGACGAGCCGAGCGCGAGAATGAGAAAGAATCATTCCCAGTTTCCCACCAATATATAACAGTAGTTATTTATATTATCGTACAACATTTACCGACGGAAACACTACAAGGTACATAAAACATCATATAATTGATACATTCAGTGTGACCATATCCAGCTTTCGTTGCGCATCTATGAGGTACTGCCGTAACATAAAATAATCACCTATCATAAAATAATGAAAATTAAGTTATTTGACAGCTGCTTACCAATTCCACATTTATTGTCGGATGTTATATTAGTTTGACATTTTATGTCATATTGTAGAAATAAATTTCTAAAACACTTTAGTAAGTGCGGTGTGTCAAAAATAGTGACAATTTCATTATTGCCTAATTTAACATAAGACTGCTCTACAGTAGCTCCCAAGATGGTTACAGCTCTCTTGTTCACCGAGTCCAGATCACATACTGTGGCAGCTATGTTAAGTCCGGCATCAAAACAGCACTTCAAAACCTGAAATTATAAAACAAATTATGATGATAAACTGGGTGAAGATAAATGTCATGAATGTTTAGAAAATAATATAATTCTTCATCTACTGTGTCAACATCAGCTGTAGAATAGCCAGACACCAAGCAGGTAGTGTAGCTGACTGTTTCATAGTGCACAGAATGATTATTTGAAATGTTAGGAAATATTATGCTCACCTCTTTTAGGAGAACCGTCAGTCGATCTGCAGTTACAGATCCACCAGAAAGATAGTAGGCGACTGGTTGTTTAACTGGTTTTCTAATACCAGCCACCATACCATCTGACCAAGATTATGTCTGGACTTTAAAAGAGACTGTGACCTCTGAGTTTGTTTCGGCCTTTCTTCTCAGAGTAGTCAGATAGGAAACGCCGACCTCATCTAGTTTTAAAACATAATTATGATTGACGTGTAAAAGTGTTTGTATGAACCTACTTACAGAAAATAAATCATTTATCATTTATCATTTATCATAAAAACAAGTGCATATGATGCCATTTGTGCAGATCTACCATGAGAAGCATGATCTTGGTAACCTTCTATGATATCCTCTTTGGCATTGTACCATAAATTCTTTTTTATGGACATCTCATGAAACATCAACACATATTCTCTGTCAGATGGTATCCACGTTTTAACTGTTTTTTTCAAAACATTAAAAATATTTTTGTTGATTCCAACGCACAATTTAAATTTATTTAAGAGGGACTTTAATGTACTAGGAGCTGGAAGACTAATCATTCTTCTTAATAGCTTGTAGCATGTTGGGGATCTTTTGTAGAGCCTTAAAGCTGTTATTTTGGCCTCTGTGTTCCATCTACGGGCTTGTGGCGTCATGTTATCAGACCCACACTAATCTAATTTTCATTGTTCGCAGTATGACAACCTACTAGCCTACCTATCCTTTCATTTCATGCTGTCGTGAAGGTGCGCGCACGCCGCGCGCCCTCCATCTAAGCGAACGCGCTCACCCCCGACGCCGCGCACCGCGCCGCCTCCGCAGCCCGCTCAAGACGCAGACGGCGTCGACCGCCGGCCAGTCAGCCAGAAGCCCTCAACGCGAACCCTCGTTGCTTTGGCTCGCTTCCGCTTAATTTCTTTTAGCTCGCGTAAATCCTTTTTCGATATCATTTTTCTAACGAACTTTATTTTGTATTCTTGCTTTCATAAAATCGTTTCCTTTCTTTCTATAACTTTCGCTTATCGCTATTGTTCTTTGTTAATCCTTGTCGATTATACTTTTACTTCATCTTTACTGCGCCTATCATTTACTCGCACCCATACGTTTCCAAAAGTGGTGACCCCGATCGTAAAGCATAGCGCGAAGATACCGTGACGCGCCGCGTGACGTCAGGGAAGTTTCCGGAACGTTTACGAAGGACACGTTGACGTCGAGCAAATTTTTTTTCTGCAAGTCATTGCAGTAATGGCAGATGAAAAGTTTACGGAGGCGTTGGTTGCAGCATTAGGATCAGCAGAGATCGCTAAGGTCAGGGTACGTGTTCCTCCTTTTTGGCCAGAAAAACCCGCGATATGGTTTGCGCAGGTTGCGCTTTGTCGAACATTACTTCCGATGCGACAAAATATTTTACTGTGGTTGGTAATTTAGAACCTTCCATTATGGCTCAACTAGAGGACATTCTTGAAAATCCTCCCACTAGTAACAAGTACGACAAATTAAAGACCGAGCTAATTAAGCGTTTGTCAGTTTCGCAGGAAAAGAAGGTACGGCAACTCCTTATTCATGAGGAACTTGGAGACCGCAAGCCATCGGCATTTCTTCGACACTTGCAGAGCCTGGCGGGCCGAGGTGTACCTGATGACTTCCTGCGCACCATTTGGACCAGCCGTTTGCCAACCGGCCTGCAGATGATTATAGCGTCCCAGGCTAGTACGTCCCTGGAAGCTGTTGCGGAGCTGGCTGACCGGGTATTGGAGATCGCTCCGGTAAACCCGGTGACTCAGGTCGCGAGTACTTCATCCTCTGCAGGGAGTTTATTTGAGGTAATGCGCACAGAAATAGCCAGTCTCACGCGGAAGATAGATGAGTTATCCACTACAGTGGATCGGCAATCTCGTACCGGTGGTAGATCAGATAGGGGTCGTAACCAGCGTTTCTCTCGTTCGAGAAGTGGTTCAAGGGGCCGTGCATTCAAAATGGTGGACAATCGACGCTTATGTTGGTACCATCATAAATTTGCAGATAAAGGTCATCACTGCATAAAGCCGTGTGATTATGCTTCGGAAAACGCCAAAGCCAGTCGCTAATGACGGCGAGCGATTGCTGCAGTATTTCCAGCCATTTATTCGTCATAGATCTTCCTTCTAGAAAATCTTTTCTGGTCGATACGGGTTCCGATCTGTGCGTCTACCCTCGTAGTTATTTAAATGAGAAGCGGGTACGTGTAAATTACGACCTGAGCGCAGCTAATAATTCTATAATATCCACGTACGGGTTTATTAATTTGCAGCTGAATTTAGGACTACGCAGGGAGTTTAGCTGGAAGTTTGTCGTCGCAGATGTGACCAAACCAATTATTGGGTATGATTTTCTTTCCCATTATAATCTTTTAGTCGATTGCCATAACAATAGGTTGATTGATGGATTAACTAACCTTTTTGTTATCGGAGCTATTGCGAAGATGGAGATTCCCAGCGTCAAGGCTGTTACTGGTACTTCTCGGTACCACGAGCTGCTGCGAGAATTTCCGGCCATCTCACGTCCGTTTGGTGCACCAAGGCAGGTACGTCATTCTACCGTACATTTTATTAATGCGACGCCTGGACCACCCGTTTTTTGGCCGCGCCGTTTAGCACCAGATCGTTTGAAGATAGCTAAGTCAGAGTTCCAAGCTATGGTTAAGGAGGGAACAGCACGGTGCTCCAGCGGACCTTGGGCGTCTGCTCTACACCTGGTGCCCAAGCATGATGACACGTGGCGACCATGCGGTGACTACCGTGCATTGAATGCTAGGATGGTGCCGGACAGATACCCGGTACGTCACATTGAAGATTTTTCACAGCATTTACATGGAAGCACTATCTTCTCAGTTGTAGATTTAGTAAAAGCTTACCAACAAATTTCAGTTAATCCAGCAGACATTGAGAAGACAGCCATCACGACACCGTTTGGGTTGTTTGAATTTCCATTTATGTCATTTGGTTTGAGAAACGCTGCACAGACATTTCAACGATTTATAGATGGATTGGTACGTGATTTTGAATTCTGTTTTCCGTACATCGATGACCTTTTGATAGCCTCTAGAAGTACTCAGGAGCATGAAGGACATCTGCGTAAGCTGTTCGCACGCCTCGAAGAGTATGGAGTGGTCATCAACGTGGCTAAGTGTAATTTTGGTCAGCCACAGGTAACTTTTATTGGTTATTCTGTTTCAGCAAAAGGAGTGCGCCCGTTAGAGGAGAAGGTGAAGGCTATTCAGAATTACCCACCACCACAGACTGTAAAATGCTTGAGAAGATTTTTAGGGATGCTCAATTTTTACAGGCGTTTCTTGAAAAATGCTTCACGAGTTACAAGCCCCACTTAATGATTTATTGGCAGGCCCAGACATGAAAGGATCGAAACCAGTGAAGTGGACGTCCCAGTTGTTAGAAGTTTTTGAGCGTTGTAAGCATGGCCTTTCAGATGCAGCACTGTTGGTTCACCCGGTTATGGTGCGCAGCTGGCATTGGTAGTGGATGCATCCAATGTTTCCTTAGGAGCTGTATTACAGCAGAAGGTAGATAACATCTGGCAGCCCTTAGCTTTCTACTCGAAGAAGATGAGCCCCACGCAGCAGAAATACAGCGCTTATGATCGCGAACTCCTCGCGATATACGAGGCCATCAAAAATTTTCGGCATATGGTAGAAGCACGACTTTTCACAGTTTACACAGATCATAAGCCGCTGATAAGTGCATTTAAAAAGAAGGACCAACAAGGTTCACCAAGACAGATTAATCAACTGTATTTTATTTCTCAGTTCACTACTGACATCCAGCACGTTTCCGGGCAGGACAACCACGTGGCCGATGCATTGTCTCGGATTGAGGCAGTCACTGCGCCAGTGGACTTCATGGAGCTTGCCCTTGCGCAGCGTGATGATCCAGAGCTACAACAGCTACTAAAGGGTAAGCATTCGTTGACACTGGAGTTAGCGCAAGTACCAAATTCTAACGTACATATTTATTGTGATGTTTCTTTGGCAAAACACAGACCGTTCGTGACAGTTTCCCACAGACGCCCCCTGTTCGAGTCGTTACATAGCCTTAGCCACCCTGGTGCGAAGGCATCCATCAAATTGGTCAGTGAACGTTTTGTTTGGCCTTCCCTTAGGAAAGACGTTCGTGCTTGGGTTAGAGAGTGCATTTCGTGTCAGAAATCCAAGGTAACACGGCATACCACATCTCCTCTTGGTAAGTTCGACGTGCCAGATGTGCGTTTCGCAGAGGTTAATATGGACCTAATTGGACCACTACCAATATCTTCCAATTTTAAATACTGTCTTACTATCATTGACAGGTATACCAGATGGCCTGAGGTGATTCCACTTCCCGACATGACAGCAGAGACTGTGACAAAGGCGTTTGTCTCGGAGTGGATTGCTCGGTATGGTTGCCCGAAAAAGGTAATAACGGACCAAGGTAGACAATTTCAATCTCACTTATTTCAAAATTTAGCAAAGACCTATGGAATAAAGTTGGCAAGGACAACAGCGTACCACCCAGCCTGCAACGGGATGATTGAGCGTTTACATCGCACGCTCAAAGCAGCTTTGATGTCACACGGAACGAAGGATTGGGTTAGTTCTCTTCCTATAGTACTCTTAGGATTACGGACAGCGTGCAAAGAGGATCTGCAATGTTCACGAGCAGAGTTGGTGTTTGGAGAACAGTTACGAGTCCCCGGTGAATTTTTCACCGCAACCAACGACAAGGTAGATTACCCAGATTTTGTCAGTATTTTACGACAAAGAATGTCCGACCTACGCCCGTGTCCAGCATCAGATCATTCACAGCATAAGGTTTTTGAACACAAGGATTTACATACTACTACGCATGTGTTCTTGCGCCAAGATCTGCTTCGTGGATCGCTAGAACCACCTTACAGCGGCCCTCATAAGGTCGTTTCAAGAAGTCCAAAGACATTCGACATAGTGCTCAATAATAAAACCGTCAAGGTGTCAATTGACAGATTAAAGCCAGCATACGCATGGCGTGGTAACGTTGAGACACATAGCCCTGAAACACCAGATGCGCGACCATTGCGTACTACTCGTTCAGGACGCAAAGTACATTTCCCTGAACGATATAAATAACGTGGCCCTTTTTATTCGTAAGGGGGTCCTGTGGCGTCATGTTATCAGACCCACACTAATCTAATTTTCATTGTTCGCAGTATGACAACCTACTAGCCTACCTACCCTTTCATTTCATGCTGTCGTGAAGGTGCGCGCACGCCGCGCGCCCTCCATCTAAGCGAACGCTGCCTGCCGCGGAAACCGGTCTGCTACCTCACCCCCGACGCCGCGCACCGCGCCGCCTCCGCAGCCCGCTTAAGACGCAGACGGCGTCGACCGCCGGCCAGTCAGCCAGAAGCCCTCAACGCGAACCCTCGTTGCTTTGGCTCGCTTCCGCTTAATTTCTTTTAGCTCGCGTAAATCCTTTTTCGATATCATTTTTCTAACGAACTTTATTTTGTATTCTTGCTTTCATAAAATCGTTTCCTTTCTTTCTATAACTTTCGCTTATCACTATTGTTCTTTGTTAATCCTTGTCGATTATACTTTTACTTCATCTTTACTGCGCCTATCATTTACTCGCACCCATACGTTTCCAAAGGCTCTTCCTTTTCTTTTATAATTTTGTAACTCCCCTTGCAGTAATAGTGCAAAGGTTGATGACACTTTAGATTTTAAAATTTCATTAACTGTGCTGTCTTTGCATAAAACATTAACGAATGACACATTTTTCAGGTTTTTAATAGTTTTTTGAAGTCTACTGACTTTCTTCATATTTTGTACCATCTTTTTATACAATTTTCTTTCCCTGTCATTTTGGGGTTGTTTGATAGATATTGTATCTGGTTTTAATTGCTGTGCAGACACATTAGTTGTGTTCAACACGTTAATATTTTCAGCCAATGGTTGAATTGTTCTAGATGGGCCTGCTACTGGCACAAACACACTGCTTGGTTCCAAAGGATCCACAGGATTTGTAAATTTGTGAAAAAAATAATTGTCAAACAACCTATTCACTATTATTATGTGGGTTAAAATTTCCATTATGGACCATCGATTTAGGGGCCGGTGGGGGGGAGGGGGAAGAGGGGAGGTAGGCTACCCCACTGTACCATTCCCACCCGACGGAACCCCATGGTTAGGGAGATATCCAAAGTTAAAGTTTTTTAGGTTAGGTTAGGTTACATCTATTTATGGCGTGGGAAGGGGAAGGGGGGTGAAAGGGGATAACCCCTGTACCATCCCCACTCCGTGGAACCCTATGGTTATGGAGATAACCAAGGTTAAAATGTTTTAGGTTAGAACAAAAATTCCCCCCAGTTTGACTCCGCCTTATCTCCGGCGCTGCGGGAAGAGCAGCCCTTCCGCCCTTGCGTGCCGAAGCACGGTTCCCGCGCTTCGTCACAGCGGGCGAGGGCTGCTCTCTCTCCGCGCCTCCGGTTTTTTAAATACACTCTAGGGGTAGGGCAGACAAGAACACGTGGAAAGTGGGGTGCTCTGATTCGGTTTTGGGTATTTTTCGGATATTCATAGAGTGAGAATAAATAAAACACGAGAATGAGTGACACTGACGATTCTATATTGAAACAGAATTATAGTTATACAGTTAGTCATAAGAAAATGAAAAAATATGCAAAACTAAATACAATAATTAAAAAATGTAAGCAAATTAAGAAACGTCAAACACACTTTTCCAAAAATATTCCAAGGAGAAAAGAACGTGTTGATTTAGTTAATAAACTAAATAATTATCAAATCAAATTGGAAGACAGCACAAAAATTTATGAAATTGATACTCAGCGCTTACAGTCTGAAATACAGTTACTTGAGGAAAGTCTTAGTTCACTTTATATTAAATATGTGGGTTCTCAGAACCAAATTAAAGAACATATTCTTGCTGCTAATGAGTTAGTTATGTGTCAATGTACTTGTCAGAAGGTTCCAAACCCTGATGCTGTCCAGTCTGAGGAAACGGAGGACCCGTCCCAGACTGAGAGTATGTCTCAAGACTGTATACTCGACCAAGATATACCTGACATAGCTAGTAGTGTTTCCTCTTGTAGTAGTCAAGTTTGTTATCAGTCTGTAATGTTTTCAGATAGCATAGGAAGAGGGTTAGGGAAATTAGTTAGTAACAACTTGAGTTTTTCTACTCAAAACTATTGTTTACCTGGGACATCCTTCAAAGAAATAATGACAGCAATTACAAGAAATCAGTATGATTCTAATACCAACATTACTGTATTTGTAGGTAATAGTTCCCAGGTCAGAAAAGAAGATATAACTGAAAGTGTTACTGAGATTTTAAAGATAAATTGTAAAAAAAATATTTTGTGTGCTTTTCCTTAATTTGAGAGATTATCAAATAGAAAAAACAATTATATACATATGCTTAATAAGCATATTCATTTCTTAGTAAGTCACTACTGTGACAAACTTATATTTTTTGACACCAACAGTTTTGTTGATAAGTTGAAATCGACAAGGAATACAGTGTATCTGCCCATTAGGTTTAGACATAAAATATATAAACTCATAGCTTATATAAACTCAGACATAAGTAGTATGTCGAAGTCTTGTACCATAATTAACACCACAATTATTAGTAATAATTCTAATGTACAGGTGGTCACTTTAAATAACTGTAGCACTAATGCTATTTCTTTTTACAATAATTGTACGAAGGAGGATCCATGTGTCTCTATGGCAAATTCTTGTCATAGTGTGGAGTCCACAAGTAGTGGGATCTCATTGCCTGGTGATGACATGGGAGACTTGGATCTCACTCTGGATGTTATTTTAAATTTAAACTAGATAGTAAGACAACAGAAGATACTAGTAACATTTTCGTTATACCTACCAACAACAAGGTGTCTTCTTGCTCTCAAATAGTTAAGTGTAAAAAAGAGTCTAAGCAGAATACCTTGAAATTATTTCATCAAAATATTCAAGGTTTTTCTTCCAAACAATTAGAAATTGAATTATTTTTAGAAAAAACCATGTTCGGAATTGTTTGTTTAACTGAACATATGAAATGCTAATTAATTACAAAAATTATAGTGTGGGCAGTTGTTTTAACCGAACATCTATGCTGCGTGGTGGTTCACTAATCTTAGTAAAAAATTCTATTAAATCTAAAACTCGTAAAGATATAGTTGATTTGTCGGTTGAACATAACATTGAACTGTCTTGTGTTGAGCTGGATCAGCATGTTATAGTGTGCGTTTACAGACCCCCAAATTATCAAAACTACTCCTTATTTGAGTCTGTAATGGAAGATGTTCTAGCAAAACTTGCAATTGGTACAAAATCGCTAATTATCTGTGGTGACTTCAATATTAATATATTAGAGAATAGTTCAAATAGTAGTCGATTATTAAGTCTCTTTAAATCATTCAATTTTTCAAATGTTTTTTCAGAACCAACCCGTATAACTACAAATTCAGCTACATGTATTGATAATGTTTTTTGTTGCTGACTACTTTGATAAAGACATTGTAAATTATCTCCCTTCTGATCACAGCGGTCAAACCGTTTCTTTCAAGTCCAACACACCATTACAAAGGATTCAGATACAATCTAGACAAATAACACCCAGCAATTTAAGTAGATTTAATAATAACTTAATTAGCCAATTAAGTTTACCTGGCAATATTTTAAACAATGTAAATGAATTATATGAGGAATTCTTTTCGGTAGTGCGCACTGAGTTCGATAATACTTTAAAAAAGAAGACAAAAACTATTTGCCCAAAATTTTTGTTCAGTGACTGGGCAACTAAAGGTATTATATATAGGAAAAGTAGGGAAAAATTGTTTGAGCTGTATGGCCTTAAGCCTTATATTAACACCGAAACTTTTAATACATACGTTGCTACTTACTCTAAAATTTTTAAAAATACCTGCAAGTTAGCTAAAGCCTTGTACATTAGCAACAAGATCAAATCAGCTGATAATAAAATAAAGACGGTTTGGAATATTATCAATGACGAAACAAACAGGAATAAAAGACATAATAATGATTTCACACTAGAGACTTTACGTGGCCTCATAAGTACTAACAAAGAAGTTGCTCAAGAATTTGTAAATTTCTTTACCAGTATCCCACTTAAAACGACTGAAACCTTAAATTCCTCGCCCTCGCTTTCTTTTGATTTAGTAAAGAAGAACGTTTCAGCCTGCCCGATTGTATTTAAATTTAAGCATATAATAACGTAATTAACGGTAATAAAAGCTTTTAAGCAAATCAAAATAAAATTGACCGAAGATCTTTGGGGAATGTCCATTAAAGTCTGTACCTCCATAATTGAGACCATAGCGCCTTACTTAGCCTTAATATTTAATTTATGTGTGGATCAAGGAGTCTTCCCGGATTTAATGAAATACAGTAAGGTTATACCACTTTTCAAATCCGGGGACAGTAAAGACACCAATAATTATAGACCCGTATCCGTGTTGCCAGCTTTCAGTAAGGTGTTTGAAAAGGAAATGCTAAATCAAATGCTCAATCATTTTAACACAAATAAAATACTGCACGATCAACAGTATGGTTTCACCAAAGGACGTTGTACTACCGACGCTGGTGTTACCTTATTAAGACACATTTTTAACGCGTGGGAAGAGGCCCAAGACGCCATAGGAATCTTTTGTGACCTCTCCAAGGCATTTGATTGCGTCGATCACGAAACCTTACCCTTGAAACTAGAGCATTACGGACTTGGAAAACTTGCGCTCAGTTTAGTAAAATCTTATTTAAATGATAGACAACAGCAAGTTCAAATAAACGGTATAAATTCACTAGGTTTAAAAGTAAAAATGGGTGTACCACAAGGCTCGATATTGGGTCCTTTCCTCTTTTTAGTGTATATTAATGATCTACTCCATTTATTAAAAAATCAACCACAAATGGTGTTATTTGCTGACGATACTTCATTAATATTTAAGGTAGATAGACGTGCTACAAATTTTGACGACGTGAATAACGCCCTACTGCAGGTCCAAAATTGGTTCACTGCTAATAATTTAGTATTAAATGGGAAAAAAACTAAGTGCATAAAATTTTCTTTACCAAATGTAAAAAGTAATGATTGTGAGATAGTATTGAATCAAGAGAAACTAGAATTCGTCGATAAAACCGTTTTCCTGGGGATCACGCTCGACTCAAGGCTACAATGGGGTCCTCATTTAGCATCTCTTGCAGGACGGCTAAGTTCAGCAGCATATGCTGTCAGAAAAATCCGTCAATTTACTGATGTAGATACCGCGAGACTGGTATATTTTAGTTACTTTCATAGTATCATGTCTTACGGTATTTTACTGTGGGGACGGGCTGCAGACATCGAGTCTATTTTTATTCTGCAGAAAAGAGCGATCAGAGCCATATATCATCTCCGCAGGCGTGATTCTCTAAGGGAACTGTTTAAAGATATTAACATCATGACGGTACCTTGTCAATATATCTATGAAAACATCATGTATGTAAGAAAAAATTTACATCTTTTTAGTAAAAGAGGTGATAGACATAATTATAGTACAAGAAATAGGGACCTATTAGTTCAACCAGTTTTCAGACTGGCTAAAGTAGACTCATCTTTCATGGGGTACTGTTTAAAATGTTATAATAAAATTCCTCCCCACATGCTTCAACTGAATGAGACGAGATTCAAAACATGTATAAAACGCACACTATGCAGGCAGGCATATTATAAGTTAGGGGATTATATCACTAATAAAAATGCTTGGGCCAATGCTGGTCCTGCTCCACAACCACAACTAATTGATTAACATTCGAAAAGTCTGTTGGAGCTGCTGAAGATTGTAAGAACATCTTTGCATTGTATAGACTCAATTTCTTTTGCATTATATAATTGCATAGCACATATGTGAGTACTATGTACTATAGAGCTACCATTTACCGGGTAATATTATGTCTTTCATTGACTTGAATGTGCCCTGGCGGCTGTGAGTATGTCATGCTCACTCAGATGTCTCGCTGATGGTGGCGTGTGTGTTGGATCATTTAGCTCCCTTCAAAATGGTTGAGCTGAATGGTGCTAATCCATGCGTCATGTTCGTGAACGGGCGCCGTCAGTTGGGGCTGGTCATCTCTTAGCTGCCATGGCTTATTTGTAATTTTTGAATTGTTTTTATTTTTATGTACGGACGCTTTTTTTATGCACGTCTTTCTACATTGTTCTCACATGTATAAGTAATTTCAACATGAATGATGTAACCAATTTTTGTAACAATTTATTTGATTTAAAAGAGTGTCCGTGGAGTTTCTTGCCCGTTCTTCTCCATAGGTACCTACTACGCTTTGGAATGGGCATCTAGCTTCATATTTTCTGACTGACTGACTCCTTGACAATTCAAAAGTGCCTGTAATTGGTTTAATTGAAATAAATGCTTTGAGTTTGAGTTTGAGTTTGAGTTTGACGGCTAATAAATAAAAACAAGACGCAAAATGGCGTCGTTTCACGTTCCGTTCCACATTGTAAACAAAAAAAAGTAATTTTTTGTGTAAAAAAGTCAATGTAATTGCTTAATACAGCACGGTTATTGTGCACCTTAATTACACACCAAATTTAATATGTGAATAAGTGAAAATAATATTTTATTAAGTAAAAAATATGACATAAAATTGAATAAAATACACCTCTACGGTCAACGGAACGTGAAATGTCAACTTTGACGTCTACTATGACAATTTATCCAACCTAAAAATATGCAAATGGCGTGCTATTTTCCAATTTGAATGGAAACTTTAAAAAATTATATCTCGTAAACCGTGAATTTCCGTCACTTGAAAATTTGTAAAAAGCTTTCTATTTATGAGTACTATCTACATAAAAAATATGAACTTCCAAATCGATGGACCACAATGGAAATTTTATCCGGAAGCAGTATTTGGCCCATAATTCACAACTGAAAGGAATGTAAAAAGGTGAAAACTTTTCTTCATACAAAAAATTACATTGAGTTTACAACTTTACAAGATAGGCAGGCACTCTAAAAGCAACAAGTTACTAAGTAATACCAACACGTACCGAAGACTATTTGTTCTGCCTGGTTTTGGAAAACGGTGTAACGTGATGCTGGCATCTTGTGAAGAAGAGGATCCACACTTAATGCACTTTCTTAAGTTTTCCTTCATCGTGAAACACGAATCTCAAAAAGAGTCACTGTCTCACTAAGAGTCACTATCTCACCAAGAGTCACTATCTCGTTAGAGTTTCTAACACTTGATAATGGAACGGAGGAACTGGATGCTCAACTCAACGTTTTAATGGCACTAGGATAATTTGTTTATTTAAATTTAAATAAACACAAGAAAAAACGACCGACCTCAACGGAAGACATTTATCTTGTGGTATTGCCATAGCAAACTACAAACGAGATACTAGAGTCCATTTTAATATTTTTGAAACTGATTATACTTATTCTTATATTTTTCTAATTGAAGAATAGTTATCACATTTAATTAAATGAACGAAAAATCTTATGATTGCTATTTCTAGGCTACGTATATTGAGTAAAAGGCTTTTATAGCACATTGCTATTTCACTTTATTTAACATGGTAACATTATAGTGCATGACAGCATGTGGGAAAGAGTCGGCAACAATCAACACTCGCTGTTCTTGTCACATTTTATGCCCCCCGGTCGATTCCAAGGTCGCCTATACAATGTTGACTGGGCCTGAGTCTGACACGCCCTCCCGCTCCGCCCAGAGCGGGAGAAGTTATTTGATGATTTCCCACCCAAAAAAAAAAAAAAAAGCGATACTACGTAACTTAATACGTTCCAAATAGCAATTAACAAAACCTAATTTCAATAATGAATATTTTTTCTTTATTTACTTCTTATAATCTATATATACTTATAATAAATCTGTAGAAGTGAAAATTCTGTACATTGAAAATATCAAAAAAATAAATGGCAGTAATGGGTGTTACTAGACCGACACCGAACCCAAAAATTTGATTAATTTTTTTTTTGTCTGTCTGTCTGTCTGTCTGTTTGTTCAGGCATCACGCAAAAACTACCGGTTCGATGACGATGAAACTTGGTATAATTATTCTTTAATATCCTGGGCACCACACTGGGTACTTTTTATCCCGAAAAAGTATCCTATCCTGCGGTTAGTATTTTAACGCGCTGTCCGATTAACTCGAAACTCAATATCTATACTTAAATCCAAAAATTAAGAATAACGTGTATCAGGATTTTTCTAAATTTAACCCCTAAGGGGGTAAAATAAGGGATGAAAGTTTGTATGAAAATCTTATTCCTTGAGGTAATAAACATGAAACTTCGCACGAATAGTTATCTAAATAAATTATAAAGTTTGTAGTTTTTTGTTTTTCTAAATTACCCCCCAAAGGGGGTTGGGGGGTGTCAGTGTTTGTATGGAAGAATTTTAACGCGCTGTCCGATTAACTCGAAACTCAATATTTATACTTAAAACCCATGGGGATGTATGGGGTAATTTCCGACACTCACGCGGGCGAAGCCGCGGGCAGCAGCTAGTAATAAATATAACTGAGTAATTTTCTTAACAACTGAATGATTTTCTTTGCATCAATTTAATTTTGATTGGTTAGTCGTGAGAGCAATTACTATTTGGAATGGATATAAGTATTATTTAAAAATAAGTTTAAAAAAAATATATATAAGGTGCTATAAAAATATCTGCCACGGCTGCAATGGGAGACAGTATTGTGTTTATAGATTACAATAGTAAAGATAAATTATTGATCATGTGTCATATTTTTTTTCATACAAAAACTTTTACGTTTAAATTTGCATTGATTTATTGGCATAAAACCATCCCGTATACTTAATAAGCTGTTGCCGCACCGCACCGAATTCAATTCGCAAAACGCCGGCGCCGTTCATACACTGTTGCCATTCTTATCAAACAATGCCGCTGCGCGCCGGCCACTCGCTCGTCAGAGCGCAGCCCCGCGCGCCCCCACCCTCACCCGCACTACCCCGTTCGTCGCACGCGCTAGCTGACCGCCCGCCCGCCAGTCGCCCGCCTGCCCGCTCGGAAGTTAGTTTTTAGCAGTCTGCGGTCAGCGTCGGGAATATCGCGCGCGCTTTCTTTAAAAATGCCTCCCAGACGACGGTATTCCAATCAAGAATATCTTGAAATGGTATTGTGCTACCGCGAGTGTAACTCCATAACTGCGCATGCAGTAAACTTATACCAGCAGAGGTTTGGTGTGCGAGTGAGTCATCATACCATTCTGGATGCAGTGTACAGATTTAGAGAACACCGGCCGCTTTGACCCGCCTCCGGTTGACGCAGGCAGGCCTCCATATTCTGCCGAACTCGAAGAGGAAGTGTTGGACTTCTTCCGGCGTCATCCTCTTGCGGGCACCAGGGAATCCAGGGATCCTACTCGAGTCTTCGACTCATCTATCAATCTAAGTAGGTACCTATTGTTTAAAAATAATAAGAAAAAAAATGCGATTCTTACACTAACTGGACAGTCCAAAGCCTGTTTTAAGTGTGATGGGAAGTTTATCATCTTATCTACGTCAGGTTTTTGGAAGAATGCGGTAGCTGGTAAGTAATTGCACTTTTAAAACTTGTTTGCCTGCGTATTATTGCGTACCTAGTACATTAGATAGTCGATAGTGACGAACTAGTCGGCTGATTTCAGTTTTCATTCAAAGAACAGATGGAAAGAGATAGCAGTTGTTTTCATTGACGAAGTGCACTTCGCGCGTAATTTGTGAACCACATTATGCAGAGTAGAGTCAATGTTTATTTCACTACTTTATTTTCTCAAATTGATTTAACTGTGCCGGGGTACGAAATTTCTTCACTATTGTTATCTTTAAACACAATACTACCTCTCATTAAAGCCGTGGCAGATATTTTTATAGCACCTTATATATATAAAACTTGTATTCAAAATATGTAACTGTGTACCTCAAGATAAAATTAAAACTGGTTTTGGTAATGACCTGTTTTTACTTTATATTATTAATAATAAAAAAAACTGTTAAAATTAACATGTTCGACCAAATATTACTGTGTTTGTAAACTTAGCTTAATTTTTTCCAGTTAGTCACTTAGAATTCCAGATAGTCACTGTCTCATATTTTTACCGAGACAAAAACTGATTCTATTTAAGAAATAATTAGTTATTTGATAATATTTATGTAATTGTAGTTAACCCTGAGTTTGCTATTTATATTATTAATCAAATCAAATCAAATCATTTATTTTTTGCTGAATACACTGTTACAATGGTGTTATAAGAATTACATGTTTCAAGTGATTCTACCATAAGGCATGCAAAAATTTATACAGTCATAGTTATTCATCAATTAATCAAAATAGACATTGAAATAGATAAAATTAGATGAAATAAGCACGAATAGTTATAATAAGTTAAAGTCACAGTGGAGAATAAATTATTTATTAAATAATAAAAATATTTAAATTATTTCAATGTCAATGTCAAAATTAGTTATTAAGCGATACATGCATAATTCATTGAATAATTGATTTTACTTGATGTCACTGCGAGGTCTATAATTTGGGAAAATTATCATTAAGGAAGTCATTCAAGTTATAGTAGCATTTATTAACCAGATTTTTTTTTATATTTTTCTTAAATAGGGCCGTATTCATTGCCCTTATTTCTTTAGGTAATTTATTGAAGATTACAGGAGCCATATGGAACACACTCTTGTACATTAAAGAGGTGCATGTTCGGGGTACATAGAGGCGTAGTGCGTCCCGTTGTTGCCTATTATTTATTTCTGATGCCAATTTAAATATGTTTTTATTGGTTTTTACAAATAATGAGACCTCATAGATATACATGCTTGGGAGAGTCAGAATCTTATACTCTTGGAAAAACGGTTTACAGGTTTCGACCATTTGAAGCCCAAACATAGCCCTTAAGCACCGTTTTTGTGCTTTAAAAATTGTGTCGATATCTGTCGAATTTCCCCAGAAGATTACACCATACCTCAGTACTGAAGCAGCTAAACCATGATAAGCCGCTAACAACGTATTTATATTTGAGACCTTTCTAAGTTCATGTAGGGCATATACTGATTTATTTAATCTTTTGCACAATGTTTCAATCTGGGATTTCCAATTTAACTTATTATCCAGAGTAAGCCCAAGAAATTTTGTTAATAGGACTTCAGCTACAGGTTCACCCTTATAGTTAATATTAGGTGTACCTGCATTTATACGCTGACTGAAATGCATTATTTTTGTTTTCCCAATGTTCGCCTTCAGATTGTTACTATCTAACCATTGAATGATTGCATTTAGGCTACTGTTTATATCATGCTCGTAAGATGTTCTGTCATTACACTTAATTGCAACGGTGCTGTCGTCAGCAAAGAGTGTCATTGGGTTTGAATTCGCTTTCGGAAGGTCATTAATGTATATAATGAAAAGTAGTGAGCTTAATACGCCTCCCTGTGGGACACCGTACTGAATTTCACGTCCCCCTGATAAAAATGTCTCCTCCATCTTAGTTCTACTATTAATTCTATTAATTTTTGTAAATTGAGTGCGGTTCTTGAGGTACGTTTCCATTAATTTTAAAACGTTGCCCCTTATGCCATATAACTCGAGCTTATAAAGTAAAACGTCATGCACCACGTGATCGAAAGCCTGTGTCATGTCCATGAAGATGCCGCAAATCGGTATTCGCTTGTCGACATTAGACATTATGATTTCTAAGAACTCATATATAGCAAGGGTGATACTTTTATCTTGTCTGAATCCTTTTTGTTCCCTAGCTAAGATGTTATGGGTTTCAAAGTATTTAATCAGCTCACTATAGATGTATTTTTCAAAAAAAATTGAGACGATTGGTAGTAAGGCAATAGGTCTATAATTAATCATGCTTTCTTTACTCTCTTTTTTATGTATCGGTTTTATAATTGCTACTTTTAATTTTTCTGGGTATATACCAGTTTCAATAGACAGGTTTAAAATGTAACTCAGGGGTCGCGAAATACAGTCAATTCAATTCAATTTAATTTTAAGTAGACGGTAGAAATGTAATGTTTTAGTGGTCAAAAGTTCCAAATGTGACGATCTCGAAAGAAAAATTATTGCTAAGCGATGATTATAGTGATTTATTTATGTTTTGATATTTTATGGAGGTAATTTAATATATAATAAAAACAAATTGACAGAACAACTCATATACCTATTTCATTTTATTTACATTTTTACTTTGTGACGAACCGGAGCAAGTTCCTGTGAACTCTTCCATAAAAACTTAGATTATCGCGTTGTTTTTCATAATACTAATGTATTTTTTTATTTTTAACTTATTTATGAATATACAGTGTGAGTCTTCATAATGTGCACATATCGAAATGGGGGAATCTATGCTTAATTTTATCGACGGAAAAAATAAAAAATAAAATCTAAATACATTTTTTTTTCCAATTTTTTTTATTTAAAAAAATTCGTCTTATTGATTTTTTTTACGATTATTGTAAAAATTGATTAAAAAAACAGATTTTTGGACGAAATACCTGTTTATTTTCAATTGAGGGTTTTTTGGGTTTAATTGGGAGGGGTTTTTCCCACAATTTTCATTTTATGAGAACACTTAATTACTACCAATCATTATGGAGTTGAGTTTGTTTCATCGCGATAGATCATTTAAAAGTTACACCGTTTTTTTTATATTGGGGTAAAAAATACAAAAAAAATAAAAAAAGATTTTTTAAAATATTTTTTCCGTTTGTCAAATTAAGCATAGAATCCCTCATTTCGATATGTGCACATTATGAAGACTCACACTGTATTTTATCAAATGAGATAAAAAATTACTTTAAAATTTCTATAACACAAAAATCTGTTCCGGTTCGTCACGTGTACATCTGTTTTGAAAAACGTCCTTTTGGCAAACGATTTGTTTAAAAAATATTTAACCTAATCTAACTAGTTCGATTCCGGATAGCCTACATTCATTTCATTAGTACAATTCATTTTGTGGTATTTAATTATTTTTAAAGTATAATTTTTATTCATTTACAAATTAAAATTACCCTTTTGCCTATTTAATGAGTTCCATTTTTTGGAAATTGCGTAATAATGCAAGATGTAAAACGCTTTTATTCCAAACATTGTTTTATGAGATAACATGAAAAAATAATGAATTGTTAGTCAAACAATTCGTTATAAAAAAAAAATATCGGATAATTATTTTCTGAAAAGAATTATTTTTTAAACTTTTTGTTGAATAATGATAAAATGACAAATCATGTTTTTGCCAATCGTTGCTTGTCAAATAAAACTTTGGGTTAAATATTTAGTATCGTTTGGCAGGAGGAGGGGGGAGAGGGGGATGAGGGGCGGTGGGGTGGGTGCCCCCTATCCCTTGGCACCACTCCCATGAAAAGGTTCCGTTCCGAGAAAAACAAATTATTGTAACCTCAAAACACATTAAAGTTGCTTCTGCAACTGTTCCGGCCCGGCACTGCCAGCTATGATAATAAGACGTGGTTTAAAAAAAATAACCACCTTCACCTTCTAACCTAACCTGTTCGAGTCGGGGTGCCCCAAGTCCCGAGCTCGCTTCGCTCGCTCTTGCATCCTTAATTCCGGATCTGCCCCAGAAGGAATTTCAGGGCCTAAATAAATATAAAAATCTGGGGCATAGGATCGAAATTATGTTATATAATGAAATGTGCATAAAAAGTATTCAAATCATTAAATATACGTATTTATTTCCTAATGAATGTGAAGCAAAACATTTTAGTATGTTGACATTACGTAAAACGAAACGTTCAAAAGACAAAATGTCAAAAATAACAAATTATTGCAATTTATTTACAATTTTGTTTTATTTTTTTCACACCATCACCATTTTATCACTGCAACTTAAGGGCCTATATGTCGTCAAATTGCTTAGCAAGATTCGCCGTTATGTCGAAACTACTGCAACATTAATTTTGAAATAAATATACTTTACTACTAAATAAGTTAAAGTTCAGGATTAATGTTAGCGACTATGTTAGCCGATTTCATAAAAATTTCTCTATAGAAAAAAAATGCAAAATAACCACCAAACAGAACAATAACCCGCACCTATTCAAAAAATACTTCAAATTAGATCATGAAACTTGGCACACTAACTGAATTAACTATAAAGCAGCGACTACGTTTTTATTTTTTTGAAATTACCATTATTTTCGCCGTAAAAACCAAATACCTAAACTTTTGCCGATTTGTTGTGGGCTCTTAAAACATTGCTTGGAGGCTTCTCGACGGGTTTTCGCTTTACAACTGATTTGAGGTTAGAAACAATTTTTATTAATAACTCGAAAAATATGCATTACCTTTTAATAAGAGTGGTAGCGTTATAATCGTGGACCCAACCTTTACCAACTTTGACCACTTTTACCTCCTTATAACTGCCAAACGATACTAGATCCAACCCTTCACTAGAATTAATTAATTGCACAAGTAACAAGAAAAAAACGTCTATAAAAACCTTTTATACCTTTACGCAGTGCCCGTCAACGCGCCTAGCTTGTTCGCTGCATTTTGTATGGCAGCATCGCCTAAGACATCGTGTAAATTGGGGAGGCAGAGATAGTGTCAATAAATAACTAAAAGACAGAATTAGACAAAATAATTTTTTTTTAAACATTTCTTATTCCAAATTATTATAAATGTTTGTTGAAAGTTGATACTAATTTAATATAGCAATTACATTATTACATTTTCTAAACCGAACAGAAAATATGAATACTTCTTGTCAACAATAATAATTCATATATTATATTCAAGAGCTCATGCTGGCAGTGCCCATTAAAAAAACATCTCACAAACAATTAAGAATAGCACGCGCCTGTGTGTGTCATACATCATTATAATAATACGAACTTTTACGAACACTACTAAAATACGCTTCGTGCATCCTATTGGTCAAAATACATGCATTGGGCGATCGAGTCGTGAGCCGTGCTATGTGATTATAGCCTTAAAGGTGAGCATGCGGCGGAACATTGGTCGATAGTACAATATTAACCATTACTCCTCGTTTTTTACGAAAAAAGCTTCGATCGTAGAGCGACTGATTAAAACTCTTAAAAATAAATTATATAAATATTTTAGTATGAATGGAAACTATAAGTGGGTAGGTATACCGTTAGAAGTTACGTTAAAGATATATAACAACACAAAACATCGTACTATTTAAACCAATCGAAGTAAATAAATCTAGTGAGTTAGTTATAAAGGAAAATATTAAAAAAGCCTTAAACCATGTAACCGTCCGTAGAAAACCTAAGTACAAAGTAGGTGACTTTGTTCGTATCAGTAAATACAAACACAATTTTGAGAAAGGTTATACACCTAATTGGTCAACTGAAATATTAACTATAAAAAAGATTAATCATACCATACCAGTGACATATCATATAGAAGATCAGCGAGAGCAAGCCATATTGGGAACCTTTTACGAGCAAGAACTCCAAAAATCTTACTATCCTGGTATTTATTTGATAGAAAAGGTTTTAACCGGTCAAGCAATACTCAAGCGTCGCTATTATTGTGACTTTTCCCCTCAAAGCACGGCGCTCCCCGCGCGGCGGGCGGCCGTCGCCGCGCGCTGATAAGAAACACTCCACTACAGTTTTTATTGCCTCTAGACCCTTGTTGTAAATTTTTATGGACTCTTGAATAAACAGACCATACTATAAAATGTAATCAGAACTAGATATGGTCTAGTGTTATATCGATTTCTCATAAAACTACTGTATCAATTTACACGAAATTTTGCAGGGTACATTATGAATAGATGTGTTATCTAATAACAGCGTTTCCAACAGAAAATAACAGAAAATAAAAATCAGAAAAAATTACGATTGTGACGTAATGTACTAACGGTTTTTTACGTAACTTTTTTTGGTCCAAAAATAACTTTGTAACATGTTTTATATCACAAAGTTTGTGTTCCATATTAGTTTATGTAATTATAATTGATTAAAAACCACTTACCGGTGATTACACACGGAAAAACTCAAAATATAACCACTTTCACTATCTTCACTAACGCGTTGTTTACAAAATCTTTGTTGGTCCAAAAATAAGTTAATTATGACGATATTTAGTGAAAAAATTATCTACAACGGTGTAATAACTACTTATATATCACTAAACACGCACTTCCCGTCGAAAAACACTTTTTTTTGTATTTATTATGCAGATAGACACTCGTAAACCGTCACTTTTCAATGAACTTTTGACGTCTCTCTATGCGTCACTTTCAACTTTTTTTTTACGGTCGCGTTCCGATATTTTTCAATTTTGAATGTTTTGTCGACGAGAATATCCGTCAGGCTATAGAGCAAAAATACCCACAGACGATATTAGTCCGTAAGAAAGTTACAATAGGAAGCAAATCCGCATGAGTCAGGTGGCAACCCCCGGTTGCCAGCGTTCTAGTTCGGTATTACTATGTGGCAACAGCGTATGGTTTGGGTCTAAGCAACGAAGAAAATAGTTGGATCGACAAAACTACAAAAGTGAATTAAAATAATTATATAACAATTACTTTTGTATCATTTCTTTCATTACACTTTGGACAATGCAAGGAGCTGAACTTGTTAATACGTTAATTAATAATCTACCGTTCGAACTACATTTACCAGGTTACAATTATTGTGGTCCGGGAACAAAACTCCAGAAACGTTTACTACGAGGTGACCGAGGTGTAAATAAGCTAGACGAAGCTTGTATGCATCACGACATTGCATACGCAAACCATACAGACTTACCCAATCTGCAAAGCTGATTTACAACTACTAAATATGGTTAAAAAAAGGCTTAAATCTAACGATGCTGGAAAAGGTGAAAAACTTAGTTCGGTTAGTGAGCAAAGTTATGAAAGACAAACTGAAATCTGGTTCCGGCGTTAAAACGTTTAAAAGTTTCGTGTCAAAAATAAGAGCAAAAATAAAGAAACTGAAACCAAAAGACAGTAAAACTTTAATTAACGCTGCTTACTCAGCAGCAAAAAAAATATTTCCACACATTCAGAAAATTCGAGTACCTCGAGTGATACCCTTACCAAAAACTGGAGGTATTCTACCTTTAATCCCAATTTTTGCGGGCTTATTAGCTTTAGGAACTTTAGCTGGTGGTGCGGCTGGTATTGCAAAAACTGTTAACGACTACAAAGCAGGTCAGCAAAATTTGCGAGAATCACAACGACATAATAAAGCTATGGAGTCTTTAAAGTTAGGCCAGGGTTTATACATTAAGTCACATAAAAATGGTAAAGGTTTATTCGTAAAATCATCAAAAAACTGAAAAATAAGCTACCTTATCGTGCTCTAATTAATGTAGACATCCAAAAATATGCACGCAACATCCCTCACTTTCGAGGAGTCTACATGAAGGATCAGTTACCAAGGAAGCCAAAACGGATTGAATGTGGTATCATTAACTTGGACGATTATAAGAAAGGGACGCATTGGGTAGCTTATGTAAAAGTATGCAATTATTGTGAATATGAATATTTTGACAGCTTTGGAGATTTGAAACCTCCAATAGAATTAATGCAATATTTTAAGAATTGTAATGTTTTTTATAATTATACGAGATATCAGAAATTCAACACAGTAAATTGTGGACACTTATGTTTAGAATATCTGTGGACTTTTTGGAATAAAAACGTATAAAAATTATGCTTTTCTTTTATTTCAATAATTTGCAAGATGTCACTCACATTATCGATAACTGGAAACTCGTCAACTTTATCTACTTACTATCCTAACACGTTGCCACTATATGGACAGTATGAGTGTGCCTTATTGCATTTCTCAACATTTAATTCTATTACAAACATTGACAAAACGAATAATAAGTTATATTATGGTTCCAACCAAGTTATTGAAATACCAGACGGTACCTATGAATTGCAAGATATTAATGATTATTTAAAATCTGAAATGAAAGATGCATCAATCAAAGTACAGTGCAATAACAACACTTTAAAAACTACTGTGTATTGTACAAAAGACATAAATTTTAATAAAGAAAACACTATCAGGAATCTGTTAGGGTTTAATAAGCAGATCTTGAAAGCAAATAAATGGCATGGTCACAGTTTCCAGTCAACATTTTACCTACAACAGTGATCAGGATCGAATGTGATATTGTAAGCGGCTCGTACATAAACGGAGAATCGAGTCACATTATCCACGAATTTACACTCAACGTGCCTCCCGGATATAGAATTATAGAAATCCCGAAAAACGCAATATACTTTCCAATCAACCAAAACAACATTAGCTGCATACATATCAGGCTGTTAGATATAAATAACCGCTTCATTTTGCGCGGTGAAGAATTAACTACAATAAATACGTGCACCAACAAATCAAAAATATCAGTTCTGCTCAAGCTTCCAACCAAATAAGAGCTCGCCCTAAGAAGAAAATAAAATTAACTAAAGACAACAAGGCATTAATCAATGCGATCGGTTTGCTAAAATGAATATCTTAGACGTTTTATCGGGTTATTGTAAACTCACCACAACGAAAATTCGCCACATTTAAAAATATTAGTTAACTTGCCACAGTGACAAAATAATTCACAACAGGTATAGTAAACTCGTCACAGGTACGTCAAACTTGTTTTGAATGTACCGACAGCAAGTAAAAGTAATGTAGTTTCAGAATAAAGAAAAAGAAGAAAACGATTTTATGTAACAATCAGTTTAATGGAAAGTAAGAGGCGTGATTATATAGATAGATAGATCAGTTTAATTGGATAAATAATAGATAAAAAGGTTTAACTATGTTTTAAAATAGGAATTACTAACAAAATAACTATCTTTGGCTTAATTACAAATCACAGCATTTTGTATTACACAATCAAACTTACAACTACATTGGTACATAATATAAAATGTAGAGACGTTTATCTTTAAACACAGTTAAAATATAAGGTAAAATCATTATATATTTTTAAAAAAATCACAGTATTATTTAACAGGTCCACATATAAGTTTAAAATATCTAACTTTGGCTTAATTACAAATCACAGTCAAACTTACAATTACAATTGGTACATAATATAAAATACATATAGAGACGTTTATCCTTTAAACACAGATAAAATATAAGGTAAAATCATTACATATTTAAAAAAAATCAACAGTATTTATTTATCTTAAATAATTTAACAGGTACGACATATAAGTTTAAAATATTTAACTTTGGCTTAATTAAAAATCACAGTCAAACTTACTATTACAATAGGAAGAAAACACACTATTTAGTTTAAGATCACAGTATTGATAAAATTGTACATCAGTATTATGTAATCAATTGGCATTTTAAAACATAGTTAAACCTTTTTATCTATTATTTATCCAATTAAACTGATCTATCTATCTATATAATCACGCCTCTTACTTTCCATTAAACTGATTGTTACATAAAATCGTTTTCTTCTTTTTCTTTATTCTGAAACTACATTACTTTTACTTGCTGTCGGTACATTCAAAACAAGTTTGACGTACCTGTGACGAGTTTACTATACCTGTTGTGAATTATTTTGTCACTGTGGCAAGTTAACTAATATTTTTAAATGTGGCGAATTTTCGTTGTGGTGAGTTTACAATAACCCGTTTTATCCACTCCGACTTACGACAGCACTGTTGAAGGAATCGAATTTCATTTTTACAAGCCCTACGTAACTAGTTTCAATAGAAACGATGAAATCCGCATACCTATTAACCAACAAGACTTGTATATTCTTCCGTCAGCTAGTACCTTGTATTTGGAAGGAACTGTTATCGTCAGTAAAAAGGATATGAAAGAGAAAGCCACTAGTGTTCATTTTACGAATAATGCTCTGCTCTACTTGTTCCAAGATATAAGATACGAGCTGAATGGAGTGGAAATTGATAGAATTAAAAATGCTGGTATAACTACCACCACGAAATCATTAATACCAATGAATGAAAGTGAATCAAAGATATCTAATGCATGGGGCTGGAATATCGATGGTACAAAAAATATTAATGGGGGTAGGTTTTCCGCTTCTATCCCTCCTCCTTTTTGGAAGTCGGTTAAAAAGACAAGTACTGACTGACTGACTCATCAACGCCAACGCCCAGCCCAAACCCTTGGACCTAGGAAGCTGAAATTTTGCACAGAGGTTCCCTTTATAATGTAGGCAAGGAATAAGGAAGCATTTTTCGAAATTCAACACCTAAGGGGGTTAAATAGGGGATGAAAGTTTGTATGAAAAATCTTATTCCTTGAGGTAATAAACATGAAACTCCGCACGAATAATTATCAAAATAAATGATAAAGTTTGTAATTTTTTGTTTTTCTAAATTACCTCCTAAAGGGGGGTTCGGGGGTGTCAATGTTTGTATGGAAGAATTTTAACGCGCTGTCCGATTAACTCGAAACTCAATATTTATACTTAAAACCCATGGGGATGTATGGGGTAATTTCCGACACTCACGCGGGCGAAGCCGCGGGCAGCAGCTAGTTCAGTATAAGCCGCTGAGTAATACTGTGAGAAAAATATCATGAATCCGAATACTATCATAATAGATGTTCAAGGGTTTAAAGACCTGTACAATAATTTTATAATAAAAGAATTAGCTTTTGCTACACGTGATTATACGCAAACATTTTTAATAAAACCACAATACTTGAAAAATACTTAACAAGTGACGAAAAGAGACAGGTTAAATGGTTGGAAAGAAATAGAGGTATTTATTGGAATGAAGGATACATTGACTACAAAGAATTTCGACGTATAATCGTTCCATATCTAGAAATTAAGGAAATCATTGTAAATGGTTTGGAGAAGGCGAAGTGGATAAAGGAACTTTGTGTGAATTGTAAAGTATCAGACCTTGGTAGAGAACAATGTCTTAATTTCTCTGCTTTGCATAAAAAATACTGTGAAGGAAGATCTAATTTTAATTGTAATAAACATTTAAAGCATTGTGCGCTTAAAAATGTGCTATGTTTAAGGAAGTATTTAGAATGCGAATAAATTGTATACCTACTTAGGTTATTGGTTTATAGGTTTTTAAATAAAAATCTTTTATAAGGTAAATATGCTTTTATTTTGTTACATACCTTACACTTCTCCAAATAACACAACCTAATACGAAATAAAATAAAATACATCTTAATAAAAATATAAAATTCAATGTTTAGCCAATAATAGGTATATAATAATCTTAAAATTGTGTTTATTTCAATAGTTTACCTGCGTAATAAAAATAATAAAACATTTATTTGACACTTAAAATACATGTTACAAATAAGTAGATCGTAATATTAAAGCACACAAATGTATTGCCAAGAATCTGATCCTAACCCCAATTACACTGTTCCATAATAAAAATAAGTAAATTAAAAGAGTATATCAAAAATAACTTTAATTAGGTACCTAACCAGTTATAGCATTTATTTATGATCATACAATTAATAATAATAATCACTAAACCCAAAAAATAATTTATTAGAAATCACAGTCTATCAAAGATTTTGAAATTTTCTTAACTAACGATTCCGTATCGTCCATAACATTATCAATTGCATCTTTAACGATGTATTGTGCATTTATTATCACGTTCTCACTATCACTATCACTGTCACTTGTATTGTTATTGCAAAGATCTACAACTGATATTTTTATCAGTTTTATCCCGCGTCGATGCAGTTTAAATAAATAAAATAAAAATAAAAAAGCCTCTTTATTTCATGCAAACTTAGAATATAGTGACTTAGCAATAATTAAATATTAAATTCCTAACAATTAATTATTAATATTTTCAATTGAAATTTTTGTTTTTATGTAAAATTAGTTAAATTAAATTATGAACTGTCGATTAGAATTCTTATTATTATAATCAGTAAATCATTCCACTCGATCAATTACACGTTACAAAAAATAATTTGAAATAAATAATTTGTAATTTCTAAATAATTAAATAACACTTAAATTAAGATGCATGAACCCCTCTATGGGCAAAGGCCTCCTCCAGAGCCTTCCATTCGTCTCTATTTGATGCGGTGAAAATCCAATTTTTACCGGCGACTGCCTCTAACTCGTCTTTCCATCGCGCCTTTGGTCTACCTCTGCGCCTGTAACCGGTGGGCCCTCTCCATGCTGTCACTGTTTTAGTCCACCTAACATCATTGTATCTGGAGACATGACCAGCCCATTTCCACTTTAGGCTTTCAGCGAAGGAGACAGCGTCGATTACTTTTGTCTTTTTCCTTATAGCAGAATGTTTTATCTTGTCTATTAGTTTTGTTTTCAGAGTACTTCTTTCTAGCGCTCTTTGACAAGAGGTTAGTTTTCTCTTGGCTACAGAGTCGAAAATCCATGTTTGGCAACCGTACGTGAGGCAGGGTAGAAGGCAGGAATCCATAATTTTCCTTTTCCATTGAATATGGATGTTTGACTTCATGACTTCTTTATATGACCAGTATTTTTTCCATGTTATCGCTATTCGTCTGTCTATTTCTTCAATGTTGTTGTTCTTGCTAAACGAAACCAGCTTGCCCAGGTAAATATAATTGTCTACGTAATCCACCGGAGAGTTGTTGAGCGTTATAGGTGTCTTTAGATAGTTTGACATAACTTTTGTTTTTGAGAGGTTCATTTCTAAGCCAATCTCTTTACTTGCTTCGTGAAGCTCTGCCAACATTGCTTGGAGCTCTATAGCTCTATAGCATTTTACTCTTCACGAAAGATTTTGTTGGTTGTTTCTTATGAGAAGGCTTTTCTCGACGTTGTCGTCTGGATTTCTTTTCTTTCGTAACTTGACTGCAGTGCGGGGGTTCGTTGTAAATCATCTCAGAAAGTCCTTCGTAAGGATTCTGAGCATACTGGCTGAATACAATATCTGAATCGCCAATCTGAAACAAAATAATAACAAATGATTAGCAGCTTATTAAATGAAAATAATCGTTACCTACATTATAATTAGAAGTAGATTTAAAATATGTATTTTACTCACCGATGACATGGTTATGACGTACACTGATGGAACAAATATCTCTAATATTGTACAAGTACTTGAGGTGAGTAATATTTCGTAAATAACGTAAATTTAGGTAGCTAATTTAGGTATCGAGACGGTATTGTTCGCGCGAGCCGTAGGCGAGCGCGATAAGGTAGCCGAAAGTGTAATGATCAACGCACACGCGTCTCATACGACGTTTTTCAACACACTTGCGAGGAAAAAACAGAATTGTTATAATAATCTAGGCTACAATAACATTACTATATAGATAGAGGTGATACATTTAGATTTATAAAGTTCAACTGACCTTTGTTGCCAGGTACTGACTATCCGGAGGTTCTTTGAAAAACTTTTTTACGTCGGATGGTGACAATACTTATTTCGTATTTTTGATAATAATTAACCACACAAGAAAAACGATAACAAATATCTATGGAAAATGGCGCGCTAGTTTTGTTTTTTTCCGCTAGCGATGCGCGCGAAAATGTTAATAAAGGCACTGGCAAAACCGCTGAACAGCCTATATATGAAAAATATAATAAGCACAAAATAATGTTTTGAATACGCAAATTAAGGTTAATATGTAGTGAAAAATATATAATTTGATGAAATATCATGTTAATTTATAATTTTTTATTTATTTACACAATAGGCATAAGAATGCATGAATTCTTTGATGACATTAAAAAAGCGCACATCTCTGCTCGGGTGATATAGTATAGGATAGTTCATACTTATTCCATGTTTATATAGTCCGGCTTTAATAAATATGTACATGGAAGTTTTATTAAGATTACATTACTCCATAAAAAAATAAAAGCATTTTCATTTTTGACTGAACTTATGGTTAGACTAGGTACTTTTTTTTTTACCATAACTAAACGCCCCGGTTTGCCTATGGTATTTCTTTTTACAAAAACAAATAAAAGCTTCACCAAATTAAATTTTTATTAATTACAAATTCCATGCTGCCATGATGATAGTACTTACTACCTCCATACTGCCATGTCATAGGATTGGTATAGGTACTCCGACTAGTAAATATAAGGTGCTATAAAAATATCTGCCACGGCTTTAATGAGAGGTAGTATTGTGTTTAAAGATAACAATAGTGAAGAAATTTCGTACCCCGGCACAGTTAAATCAATTTGAGAAAATAAAGTAGTTAAATAAACATTGACTCTACTCTGCATAACGTGGTTCACAAATTACGCGCGAAGTGCACTTCGTCAATGAAAACAACTGCTATCTCTTTCCATCTGTTCTGTGAATGAAAACTGAAATCAGCTGACTAGTTCGACACTTGCAAATTTATACGTACAATTTTTTGTATGAAAAAAAATATGACACATGATCAATAATTTATCTTTACTATTGTAATCTATAAACACAATACTATCTCCCATTGCAGCCGTGGCAGATATTTTTATAGCACCTTATAGTTATCTGTGGCATTACAGCACTAGTGCGTTATCATAAAGAAAAAGCACGCGTGTTTAATACACTGCATTATGAACATAAAAGCGGTTCAATAAGAGCCACTTTACGAGCAAGTGTGTTGAAAATATATTTATAGTTAATGCCAGGAAACAAACATTGCGACATTATAAATTAGGGTCCGTTCACATGGACCTATTTGATATGTCAATTTTGTTTGTATTTGAAATGAAGTTTTAGTACGATTAGGGAACTTAACGAATGTATACACTACATAAATGTGTTGAGTTGAGTCACATCCTTTTCATAAATCTGTTAAAATTATTGAATATGATTTTAATAGGTATATCGTCAATTAAAGTAAACAGTCATTTTGCTAAACAATCTGTTCAATGATCATACATTGATAACAGATTTTTATGTAATCATTATTATATACCTACCTATTAATTATCAGGGCTGTGTGAACGAACCCTAAGTTCACCTCAACTCTATAAATGTTAATTTAGCATTTGTGCGAGCATTGTACTCTGATGATTTTAATTATATTGACAAAGCAATTATATTGAAGCTAAATCTTATTTATATAGCAATAAAGGCGGAATACCACTGACTTATCATGAAATAAAAGTCGTTCGAATCATCATTTGAGCGTGTATGAACTTGAACCTCAACAAATAGCACGCTTGCAATTATAGTGTCATTCACATGCAATATATCATATTTCGTTATCGTAAACTAGCATCGCTCTGCGACGCTACCTGCGAATGATTGATATGAACCTAATTCGCTCATAATTTTAATGGTTAGCAATAACTACCTAAACAATGTGTTTACAAATAAAACATTAATAATTAATTAATATTTTACTTCATTTAATAATCATTAAACTTATGTACTTATAATCTACAGATACAGAATAGTAACTATATATATATATAATATTCTATACTAGGTCATCATTAAGAAATACAGTTGTTAAGTGCTCATGTTCTTATTGCTATTTTCATTCATAATATTCTAGTTATTAAGCACTTAAATTCTTGTAATTAAGCTAAACAATTACATAATTAAATTACTTATTTTAACAATGAACAATGACCCCATGCTTGGGTTGCGATCTTACAACTAGATATCGCGCGTTTATCATCGTTGCTAGATAGTGCAATTTTGTTTACACTTTGCGTAAATATTTCATGTTTCAGGGATTTAAACACAACATTTTGTCTACGAATGACTTTACTATTAAATAAAACGTTTTCGTAATCTGTGATTAAGCATCACAGATTACGAAAACGTTCACAGAAGATCAACGAAGAAAGATCACGAACTACAGAAGATTTCACTCCTTTTGCTTTTTTAATTATTTTGTCCTCTGTTTTTATTGAATAAAGTTTAGATCTCAAACCAACGAAATCTGTTATAACTTTTCCTCCCATTTCATCTTTGAAAAGTCCAGGATTTTTTTTTATTCATTTGAGGTAACATAAATTCATTTTCTACACTATAATTACTGGTATCGAAGTATTGCAAAAACTGATGTTTAATATCGCGATAAAAATCATTAGTGTAGGGTAAGTCCAGGATAGATGCCCCACTTTTTGATAAGTAGCCATAACTTATTAATTAAAAACCTATTGGTAATAAGTCTTTTGCATAATTATG
Source organism: Eupsilia transversa (assembly GCA_914767815.1). Lineage (NCBI taxonomy): Eukaryota > Metazoa > Arthropoda > Insecta > Lepidoptera > Noctuidae > Eupsilia > Eupsilia transversa. The sequence goes on along the minus strand of OU611873.1, from coordinate 5,822,145 downwards.
GTAACTTTGATCTTTAATCTATGAGGGTGTAGCGGTCAACCTTATTTGATCACCAGTTGCAATATTAAATGCCAATTGTAAACACTATACAAACACCACATTTCATAACCTCTTACATAACCTCTCGTTTGACATGTCAATCTGTCACACTCCCATTCCGTTCACCATAGACGTCAAACGAGAAATAGCATATCATTATCTATGGCACATGACTAACAAATATATTTAACTATTACACATTTACTATATTTACAACACACACAATATTTATAAATATATTTAGCTATTCTAACAATTATTTACAGTCCACATCAATATATAGAATGTACAGTGCAACGAGAAATGGAGCGTGCGTTCGGGAAGTAAAATGGAACACTCGTGACCTGCAGAAACCGATTCTCAGAGTTCATGAAATGAAATGAAATGAAATGAAATTGTTTATTCTGTAAATAGGATATCGGAATCACTTTTACACGTCATGTTAAAAAAATATTAGAGCTAAGCTAGATGAGGTCGGCGTTTCCTATCTGACTACTCTGAGAAGAAAGGCCGAAACAAACTCAGAGGTCACAGTCTCTTTTAAAGTCCAGACATTATCTTGGTCAGGCCATATGAGGACCATGTAGATAGTGTCTGAAATGGTCTTTTGAGGTAAGAACCACACAGATTTGAGTGGACCTGTCCAGTCAGTGCAAGCAATTGTCAGTAATCGAGGAGCTCTTCTCAGAACTTAAGGAGCTCAGCGACTCGACGAACAATACCAAAGAAAGGACATTTGAGTAGGCCGCATAAAATACTCAAACCGCCAGAACATCAATAACACTAAATGTAAAATAAAGAAATAAAAAAAATAAAAAAATGTTCCACATAGTCCTCACATTCACAATATTTAAAAAATAATATAATACTTAACAAAGTAATCATGTCATTTTGTTATAATATTCAACAATGTCAATGTGTATATAAAACTGGTATTTTTTCATGATTTTACATATTTATTATTAAAGTGGCAAGTTTTTATGGTTTTATCACAAATTTTAGCAGAGCGAGCAGCTCACTCCCAAGCTTCAACGACCTCAGTGCACGATCTTGTCTCAAGTCGAACGCACGCTCCACGCTCTCCCAAAATTCTAGACTTCCTCTAAGTCCTAGATCCGTCTCAGTAGCTTTGTGTCACATCTTGTTGTCTGTTTCGTGTATAGTACTTGTCTGCGTCTTTAGTATTGTTTTGTGTAACCTTATATGTTAAAAGTGCCGAGGTAGGCAGTAATACAGCGGTTAGATTTTTCCGAAGTCGTTTTTATTTAACGCTACCCCGTAACACTTCATTGGTGACCCCGACAAAGAACACAGACGCCTAGCAGAATCGTCATGTCGACTGGAGCAGGAGCGACGACTGGAGGAGCATCGACAGAGAAGCAGGACGTCTGCAGAGTCAGCGTGAAGCTGCCGCCATTTTGGCCAGAGAAGCCAGCACTTTGGTTCGCCCAGGTTGAAGGTCAGTTTACGATCACCGGTATTACCGCTGACAGTACCAAATTTTATACCGTCGTGGGCCAGCTTGATCACCGTTACATGGTGGAGGCCAGGGACATCATAGAAAACCCGCCGGCCCAGGACAATTACGCAAAGCTGAAGGCAGAGCTTATACGTAGACTCTCTGATTCACGTGAGAAAAGGGTGCAACAAATCCTCACCCATGAGGAGGCGACCGTAAACCCTCTCAATTTTTGCGGCACCTTCAAACCCTGGCCGGACCAAATATGCCAGAGGCGTTTCTGTCCACGTTGTGGGCGAGCAGGCTGCCAACCAACATCCAGACGGTCATTGCGTCACAGCCTAATCTCCCTCTCCAGTCTCTCGCAGATTTAGCCGACCGCGTGCACGAGATCGCGCCGGCGCCCGCTCCGGCACTCATATCACCTCCCGCCGTGGCAAGCACGAGTACGTGTAGCGAGATCAGCGAGCTGAAACAGTGCATAGCGGAATTAGCAAAACAGGTGGCGGCGCTGTCAACACGTGGTCAGGTACATCACCGCTCGCGATCAACCGACAGGTACAGGCGCGGCAGCAGGAATACGACCCCAGGCCGGCGCAGTCGCTCGCGCTCTAGAGGCTCGTGGAACGAGGAGCACTGCTGGTATCACAACAACTTCAGTGACAGAGCCAGGCGGTGCGACCAGCCGTGTACATACGCGGGAAATGCCTCCGGCAGCCGGAAGTAGCGGCAAATGGCTGCCCCAACAAACCACGTCGCCTATTCGTCACAGATCGGGCCACTAAAGCCACGTTTTTAGTTGACACAGGATCCGATCTTTGCGTATACCCACGTACAGCACTACAGCAGCGGCGCAGCAAAACGACGTACCAGCTTTACGCGGCCAACGGTACCGCCATCGACACATACGGTTGGGTCGAGCTCCACTTGAACTTAGGGCTCCGCCGTGTATATTCATGGAAGTCTGTGGTCGCGGACGTCACAAAACCTATCATAGGCGCGGATTTCCTAGCGCATTACAACTTGCTGATAGATCTGAAGCATTACCGCCTCATCGACGGGCTAACCCAGCTATCTTCCACGGCGTCATCAGCGGCCGGTTCAGCAGCTGACATTGCCTCCGTCAAGTCCATTGGTGGTAGCACGGAGTACCATGAGCTCCTTCGGCAGTACCCGGAGATCACGCGCCCTGCGGGAAAGCAAAGACAGGTCAGTCACACAACCGTACATCATATCCGTACCACCCCAGGCCCGCCTATTTTCAGTCGACCGCGCCGGCTCGCACCTGACAAGCTCAAAGTCGCTCAGAAGGAGTTCGAGGCGATGCTAGCGAATGGCACAGCACGATCGTCAGAAAGCTCATGGTCGTCTCCGCTTCACCTCGCTCCCAAGAAGGACAACAGCTGGCGGCCATGTGGTGACCACAGGGCACTGAATGCCCGCACTGTTCCAGACAGATATCCCATCCCACACATTCAGGACTTCTCTCATCAGCTGGCTGGCAGCAGAATTTACAGCAAAATCTATTTAATTAAAGCGTACAACCAGATACCAGTCCAGTCAGCTGATATTCACAAGACTGCGATCACCACTCCGTTCGGTTTATACGAATTCCCGTTCATGACGTTCGGTCCCAGGAATGCAGCGCAGACATTCCAGCGATTCATGGACGAGGTGCTCCGTGGGCTGTCATTCTGCTACTGCTACTTGGATGACATTCTTCTGTTCTCAGAGACGGCAGCCCAGCACACCGAACACCTACACCAGCTTCTGAAGCGGCTGTCTGACTATGGCATTTTAGTCAACTCCGCAAAATGTGAGTTCGGCCAGTCCACCATTACCTTTCTAGGACACGAGCTATCCGCAGAAGGTGTTCGCCCCCTGCCGGAGAAGGTGCAGGCGATTCAGGACTACCCGGCCCCCAAGACGGTCAAGGAGATGCGTCGCTTCCTGGGTATGTTTAATTTCTACCGCCGCTTTGTCCCAGAAGCCGCCCGCTTACAGTCACCGCTTAATGTCGTACTCGCAGGACCTAAAACAATGGGAAATCAGCCAATTACATTGACAGAGGAAATGCTACTTGCTTTTACCGCTTGCAAACATGGTTTGTCCCAGGCTGCCTTGCTAGCACACCCAAACCCCAACGCTAAGCTTGCCTTATTCACAGACGCGTCAGACACCTCAATAGGCGCAGTATTGCAACAGAAGGCCGGGGACACGTGGCAGCCACTTGCATTTTTCTCCAGGCGTTTGTCCACGTCGCAGAGGAAGTACAGCCCGTATGACAGGGAGCTCTTAGCCATCTACGACGCAGTCCGATACTTCCGGCATATGGTTGAAGGTAGGCACTTCGCCATCCACACGGATCACAAACCCCTGTCATACGCATATGCGCGCAGCAGGGAAAACTGTTCACCGAGACAGTTCCGCTACCTGGACTACATAGCACAATTCACCACGGACATCCAGTTTTTCGCAGGCAAGGACAACGTTGTGGCGGACGCACTGTCGCGTCTGGAGGCAATATCATTGCCAACACTGGACTACACGGCTCTTGCACATTCCCAGGAGAGAGCTGCAAGGCCTCCTGACGAGCAACAGCACATCACTCAAGCTCCAAAGAGTATGCTTCCCGGACTCAGATGTGGAGCTACTGTGCGATGTCTCCACTGGTAACACCCGCCCTTATGTTACAGAACCCTTCAGAAGGCAAGTGTTCCAGAAGCTGCATCAGCTGAGCCACCCTGGCAGGCAGGCCACGGTCAAATTGATTTCGACACGTTTCGTTTGGCCTGGCCTGAAGAAAGACTGCAGGGCCTGGACCAGAGAGTGCATAAAGTGCCAGAGAAACAAAGTCTCGCGGCACACATCCTCTCCCACCTCTCCGTTTCCCGTTCCTTCCCAACGCTTCTCCCATGTCCACATGGACATAGTAGGGCCACTAAACATGTCTTCAAATTACAGATATTGCCTCACCGTCATCGACCGTTTCACTCGCTGGCCTGAGGCATATCCCATCACCGACATCACCGCAGAGACATGTGCCCGCACCTTCATCGCTGGCTGGGTGTCTCGCTTCGGTTGCCCCCACCGCATCACAACCGACAGGGGTAAACAGTTTGAGAGCAAGCTCTTTCACTCCATCGCAGCACTCCTCGGTAGCCAGCATCGGCCAACCACGGCGTACCACCCAGCCTGCAATGGCATGGTCGAACGCCTACACCGCCAGCTGAAGGCGGCCATCCGATGCCACACTGACACCAACTGGGCCGAGGCCCTCCCTCTGGTGCTGCTGGGCATCCGCAGCGCCTGGAAAGAGGACATAAAGGGGTCAGCAGCCGAGCTAGTCTACGGGGAGCCCCTAAGACTCCCGGGGGAGTTCATTAATCCGACACTCACCGGCACCGTAGACTACACCGACTTCGGAGCAAGACTCCGACATCACATGGCGAAGCAGTCACCAGAGCCGGCGAGTAGACACAGCGAGAAGCCCTTCTATGTGCCTGCCAGTTTAGCATCAGCAACTCACGTCTTCCTACGTCATGACGCCGTGCACCGACCACTCGACCCACCTTACACCGGGCTGTTCAAGGTGCTGCAAAGGGGCGAAAAGGGATAAAATTTCCATTATGGACCATCGATTTGGAAGTTCATATTTTTTATGTAGATAGTACTCATAAATAGAAAGCTTTTTACCAATTTTCAAGTGACGGAAATTCACGGTTTACGAGATATAATTTTTTAAAGTTTCCATTCAAATTGGAAAATAGCACGCCATTTGCATATTTTTAGGTTGGATAAATTGTCATAGTAGACGTCAAAGTTGACATTTCACGTTCCGTTGACCGTAGAGGTGTATTTTATTCAATTTTATGTCATATTTTTTACTTAATAATATATTATTTTCACTTATTCACATATTAAATTTGGTGTGTAATTAAGGTGCACAATAACCGTGCTGTATTAAGCAATTACATTGACTTTTTTACACAAAAAATTACGAATTTTTGTTTACAATGTGGAACGGAACGTGAAGCGACGCCATTTTGCGTCTTGTTTTTCTGCAGCCGTCAGTGTCAGTCATTCTCGTGTTTTATTTATTCTCACTCTATGAATATCCGAAAAATACCCAAAACCGAATCAGAGCACCCCACTTTCCACGTGTTCTTGTCTGCCCTACCCCTAGAGTGTATTTAAAAAACCGGAGGCGCGGAGGGAGAGCAGCCCTCGCCCGCTGTGACGAAGCGCGGGAACCATGCGAGGTGGAGCGGCTGAGGCTGGTCGCCGAAGGCGACCAACTAGCCGAAGCTACGGAGCCGAGCATGAGTGACCGTGCTTCGGCACGCAAGGGCGGCAGGGCTACTCTTCCCGCAGCGCCGGAGATAAGGCGGAGTCAAACTGGGGGGAATTTTTGTTCTAACCTAAAACACTTTAACCTTGGTTATCTCCATAACCATAGGGTTCCACGGAGTGGGGATGGTACAGGGGTTATCCCCTTTCACCCCCCTTCCCCTCCCCACGCCATAAATCGATGTAACCTAACCTAACCTAAAAAACTTTAGCTTTGGATATCTCCATAACCATGGGGTTCCGTCAGGTGGGAATGGTACAGTGGGGTAGCCTACCTCCCCCCCCTTCCCCCTCCCCCCCCACCGCCCCCTAAATCGATGGTCCATAATGGAAATTTTAACCCACGCTCTCCCAAAATTCTAGACTTCCTCTAAGTCCTAGATCCGTCTCAGTAGCATTGTGTCACATCTTGTTGTCTGTTTCGTGTATAGTACTTGTCTGCGTCTTTAGTATTTTTTTGTGTAACCTTATATGTTAAAAGGAAGTGCCGAGGTAGGCAGTAATACAGCGGTTAGATTTTTCCGAAGTCGTTTTTATTTAACGCTACCCCGTAACACTTCAAGGGTGTACCTTTTGTTTGTGCAGAAGTATCATAGATTTTGAGAAAATTATATCTTTTTTATCCTCTCAAAAGTAGGATAGGTGCCTACCGTGAGGGATAGACGACTCGTAGTAAAAATGCGTCAAGGGATAGACGCCCACCGTGTGAGATAGAAGACTCGCTGTATGAATGCTTCAATATAAGATGCTAATTGAAATAAAACAGACTAGTTTCAGTGTAATCATTTTGTATTCAATATTTTAACAATAATTTGTGACATCTTTTACACTTCATTATAATTTTAACTTTATAGAATTTTCCAAAGAAACCTTTTTGTTTTAATTGTTGTTAAATAATTATCATCGGACTCTTGCAAGCTTTTTTCAGTCCAACTAATATTACGGGGGACCACGCCCTGTTTTATTTTATATTTCCGAGGCATTTCTTCCACCTGCGATATGAAAACATTAATAGAAAAATATTTAGGGATATATCCCCCTAAGGGCATCTATCCCTAACAGCAGATGGGGCGACTATACTTTTAGCACAGGATAGATGCCTTTTTTAATTAAAAATCACACAAACTCATCCAGGCTCTCTATCCCGAGATCCCGGTGGAGAACATCGTTCCTCACATAGCGAGGAGCAGCGACAATAGTGCAACGCTAAGTTTTGTTGCGCGCGGAGCAGCTTGCGGCTCGACTCACTAGTGAGGGCGAACCACGCTGGGGCGGCGTACGTCAAGATTGAGCGAACGCACAGCTTGTACACGCCCAACTTGACGCGCGTCGGGATGCGGGGAGGTCTCCTGGGGGGGCGCAAAAAAATATTAAAAGGAAAAAGACAAAGCTACAGTTAATTTTTGAAACGTGTTCTCGGTGATTTACGCTGATTATTTAATAGGTTTGCAAACATTTGGGAGAAAAGCGTGAGTATTGAGGAGTCGTTCCCGCTGGTTAATACTCCGTGGTTAACACTATTAACTACTGGGAATGATGCGTTCTACTGGTTAACAGTGTTGACCAACGCGACGTTTTTTTTCCCAATAGTTTATAATAAATGTTAACAATAAGAAAATTTTAAAATATTATATAGTTTACTATCCAGCCACAAGATATTTTTTCTCTAGATCAATTATTACTTTAGTTATAAACAAAATAAGAATTGAGACTTACGACATTTAGTTTCGAGCTCGAACGCGATCAAAGAGCGCACGCGGTATTCAACCTTATTACGGCTATGTTAGCGTCTAACACCATAGCGGTCTAACCGGTCTCTCAGTGGCGGAGCTTGCGTAGAAATTATTTTAGAGTGCCTGGTCTTAAAGAAAAGTAAAAAGAAATAAAAAATATAACGGTTCTTGAAAGTGCTATAACTAAGACTTAAGGCACCAAATTAAATTGATTTCGGCTACATTGTCGCGATATTGCGACAATGTAGCCGTTTATCGCTTTTTAACATAATGAAGAGATAATTTTGTTAAATGCAATAAATACCAATAGAGTCTCGTATTAATAAAATGTTCCTAATAAGAGCATTTGTCGTCCATAACACATGTCTACAAACAGTATGCACGGTGCGGATTTGCGGAACGATCTTTGTTTATGGTTCATTATGACGGATGTTGACCAACGATGCTTTCAATTCATTTTAGATTACTTTTATTTTGAAATAAAAACTGACAAGATCAGAGGTTGAAAATTACGTATTCATTCATTTTTCTATTTTTATTACAAAGCTATATTATTATTTACTATGATGTGTTTATGGAATTTACGCTTTTGTCCATGTCGTTTTACAATTAATAAATAAATCTCCTTTTTTTAACCGACGAAACAAAAAGGAGGAGGTTCTCAAGTCGATACGTATATATATATTTTTTTTTTTATGTATGACCACGCATATCTTTTTACAGAGTAGTCCGAATTGAACGATTCTTTTTTTATTGGGGAGGGTATACCTCGAAGTTGGTCCCATATAAATTGTATTAACTTGGCTTGGGTACTTTTTAAGTTAGCTTCTATAATACGTATTTTTCCCACTTAGTCTATGTGGATGATGTTCTAATATTTTTTCCAGCCACTGTCATTTACAAAGCAGATCGTGATATTCGAATTTGTGTGGGGTAGGTACCACAACTAAAAACTAAAAAACTTTTTACAAAAAAGACAACCGACTTCCAAAAAAACTTTAAGTGAATAACTTTAATTTCGGAAGACACGAAAATTCAAAAACCAAAGACAATACCTCGAAGTTGATCTCATGTAAAATTGAAAACTACAATCCATAACTAAGGGTAGAAAAATGGGGGTTGATTGATTTTGCACCTACTGAATTTTCAACTGAGAACCGATTCTGCTGAAACGCACAAAAATAATGTAGTTCTGATGAACTATATAATAAAGACCTGGAGTTGATCTGACTATGGAGACGGAAGACAGTCGCGAGAGCTCCTCAAGAGTTTGGGTTTATGTCATTCATTTTGATGAGAACTTTAGACCTGGCTGGGGTATGACGGTCATCGAGGGTCTGACGATGGAGACGGAAGGCTGTTGAAGGAGTTCCTAGTTGAGGAAAATAATAACAATATTAGAGCGATAATTTTAAATACTGGTATTCAGCTGCATCCGGTTAGACTGGTATTACAGGAAGGCTAGGCAGATCGATTCATTAAAGCGATTGAAATGCAAGTTTCACGAGAAATAATTTCGGTAGATATATACCGAATTAAATCATGTAAAAATTATTATAAATAATTTATTATTCAGGGTTGCTACAAACATCAGTGTTCGAGCCTATTGCTGATTTGTAAGTAGACCTATCCATCTCTGCATTTCGGCCAAAGCTCGTTCATCATGAGCTTTGTTTAATACCTTCTTATTTGGTTCTAAGTCAGATATATCCTCGAGTGTTTTTAGTCTACTCAGTGCCAAATATGCCTGCCCTTTGGCGAAGACTTTTTTACAGAGGTCGATTACGGTTTTATCAAGTGTCATTCCTTGTAATTTGTGTACCGTAACGGCCCAGCACAAAATTATCGGCAACATCCTACGCTCAATATAATAAATAATAATAATAATAAATAAATAAATTTTTATTTAAACAAAATGCTTCTTAAACAATGATTTGTGTTTGGAGGCTCCTTTTAGGCAAACAATGCCTGTGTTAGGAGACTCCGCTCCTCCATATCTTAGTTATACAAATTATTTAAATAATTTAAATTAAATTAAATCAAAAATTAATGTTACATTTTTATATTACATTATGGCAATTAGTTATTTGTTATTCTAACATCTTGAGTATGTATCACGTGAATCGTGGTGTGCTTTAGTTAGGCGTGGCGTGTGTGTTCGATGTAGTGCGGTTACATGTGATGTGTGGTGTGGTGTGTAGTGCGGTGTGGTGTGGTGTGGTGTGGTGTGGTGTGGTGTGGTGTAGTGTGGTATGGTGTAGTATGGTGTGGTGTGGTGTGGTGTGGTGTGATGTAGTGTAGTGTAGTATGGTGTAGTGTGGTATGGTGTAGTGTGATGTGGTGTAGTGTGGTGTGCTGTAGTGTGGTGTAGTGTGGTGTGGTGTGGCGTGATGTGGTGTAGCGTGGTGTGGTGTAGCGTGGTGTGGTGTAGTGTTGGTGTGGCGAGGTGTAGAGTAGTCTAGTACTCGTATATGGAGAACAGTAAGGTTTGTATATTTTATGGTGTGTGATTATGTTACTCATGATAAACCAGAAGAGCTTCCGTATCCTCATAACTAAGAGACTTTGTCCAGTTTGTTATAGCTTTTTTACAGTCGTGATTGTTTTTATTGTGTATATATATGTTTTTATTAATCCTGTTGTATATTTGAGCTGAGAGATGGTGAAATTGTCTGCTACCAAATTTGGTTCTACATGGGGGAACTACTGCAATGATATCTTTTCTCCTTTTGTGTTTCTTATTCATATGATAAGGGAGGGTTTTATGTTTTTTTAGAACCGTTTGAGTTATATATAGCTTCCTAACTGAGAGTAAATTACTGATTTCGTATAGATTTTTAGTAGAGTGTCTTTTAGTTTTAAAATACATAATCTTTATAAGTGCTCGTTGTGCACGTTCCACGTCCAAAAATCTAGTTTTAGCTGCGCCACCCCAAATGGGGATACAATATAGAAGGACGGATTGTGCTAGAGCAAAATAGATTTCATTAAGGAGATTTCTAGGTCGCTTATCACTCCTAAACATTTTAGTCGGAGCCACGTATCTTAATGTTTTGAAGATCCAGGTAAGCTTTCTGACCCTCGCAATCACCTGCTCAAGGTGAGGATACCAAGACAGAAACTGGTCAACAATTACGCCCAAGTATTTCGTCTTAGAGACTCTATTTAGATATGAACAATTACAGCTTAACCTGTTTATATCTCCGCATGTGTGTACCCTCAAATTGAGGTCATCATTGGGCTGTGTCCGGTTACTAACACTAAAACATACATAGTTAGTCTTGGTGGTGTTCAATGTTAGTAAATTGTTTTTCAGCCATTCAGCTACGTGGGCAATCCCTACCTCTGCACTCAGTGTAACATCTTGCCAAGAATCACCAGCAAATACAATAGCAGTATCATCGGCGTATGCAAATACCCTGGCGTTTGTTAATTCAATATTACACAGATCATTGATGTATATTAAAAACAGGGTAGGACCCAAAACACTACCCTGTGGTACGCCGTATGTTACCTCTGCATTGTCGCTAGTGTATTGTCCTATTTTAACTTTTTGCTTTCTGTTAGAGAGATAATCTCTGAGCAGGCTGAGTGCAGTACCTCTTATTCCGGCTTTTTGTAATTTGTTCACTAGGATAGGGACAGAGACGGTGTCAAAAGCTTTTTTGAGGTCTAGGAAAATGGATAGGCACTTTTTTCCCTTGTCAAGATGCCCAGTTATATGAGAAGTCAATGAAGTTACAGCATCTTCGGTACTTACAGCCTGTCTGAAGCCAAATTGTGAAGGTGATAGTAAGTTGAATTTGTTAAAGAATTTAGTTAATCTAGAATTAATAACCTTTTCCAGAACTTTTGATATGGCTGGTAAAACCGAGATAGGTCTGTAATTATTGACATCGTCTCTGTCCCCCCCCTTGTGTACTGGGGTTATTATAGATTGTTTTAGGGGAGCCGGAAAGACGCCTTGCTGGAGACACAGATTTACAAAGTGGGTTATTATAGGAACGACTTCTATTCTTACAAACTTTAAGAATTTAGTTGAAATGTTGTCCCAGCCCGGGGCACTGTCAGATTTTAAATTCATTAATATAGCGTTTACTTCAGATTCGTCAGAGTCAATTAGTACGAAAGTGTTTAGCGGAGATGTATCTGGAAGAACAGGGATATGGACGTTATTTAAAGTTGGGTGATTTTGACAGGCTAGTTGTTTTCCAATGTTAGCGAAGTAATCATTAATATAATTTATCGAGTCATGAGAGGTGGGTTTTATATTTAACAATTCTATGTTTTGACTTTTTATTTTATTAGAGTAAGTGATATTTTTTATGTTTTTCCACAGTATTTTATTATTAGTTACAGATTTTGCAAGTAAGTCTCGTTCATATTTCCTTTTTATTTTTTTTATAAGCCGATTGCAGTAATTCCTGTATCTAGTATACGTTATTTTTAGTATTTCATTGTAGGGGTCAATGCGACTCTGTTTTTGTAGACGATTCCGGTTCTTAATACATCGTAGTATACCCATAGTGATCCATGGTTTGATGATCCGTTTACTATTCGGAATTTTTTTCGTGATCGTGTTTTCATGTATAATAGAAGTTAAGGTATTTATAAAGCTACTAATTAATAAGTCTGTGTCATTACAAAATAATAGATCAGATAATTTCTTCTCCTTTAGATCTTTCAGAGCTTGCTCGTAATTTATTGTAGTCGTATTTCTATTTGCCGTGTAAATATTTTTTAATTTTGCTAGAGATAGGAATGTGGTGTGATGGTCAGTGATAGTTGAGTATAAGACAGCAATAGACGCAGAGAACTTCTTTTTGTTTATATTTAACATAAAATGGTCAAGGCAGTTTTGTTCCCTGGTGGCAAGTGTATGTCCAGGCAGTATACCAAAGTGAGATAGCATATTTAGGTAACCAACTCTATTCTTGCGATCTTGGGATGATTCAGTCTCTCTAGCAATGATGTTGATGTTTATATCTCCAGCTATAATAGTGTTTTTATGTGACAATTTGTTGTTAAGTTGTGTGCTAAGAGAGTCCGTGAATCCATCAATATTAGAATTTGAAGGTGAGCGGTATATACAATACACATCACAACCCAGGACATCCAGCCGTAGACAGGACGCCTGGTCGAGCTGTATTTCCTCAACTTTGTGCTTTACAGAACATTTTACATATACAACAACCCCATCGTTCTGGTTAAGTTGTCGAGTTGTCATATAAGAGTGGTAATTGTTTATTTGCGGAATAGGTTTGTTAGAACTTAATCTACATTCTGTCAGGATAATGATATCTAGTTCGAAATTAAGTGTAGACAAATTGATAATAAAATCGTCAAAGTTACGATGTATGCTTCTTATGTTTTGAGATATGATAGTAAGGTCATTTTTGTTTATTATGACGTGATCGTGGAGTTCTGAATAATCGCAGGAGACAGAACGAGCAATTTCAATGTTGTCTAACTCAGATACCGTTTGTAAAATATTATCCATTAAAACAGAGTGAATCTAGGATGAATAGTTGTATCAAGAAAGTGTATATTTCAATACAATGAGACAATAGAAAACTACTTATTGTAATAATGATTGTAATATGAGTTTTGAGTGAGGAATATGTTTTTGATGTGAAAGTTTCGGTGTTTGAGTAAACGAATGGGTGTATATATTGTATATATGTGCTCTGAGTTTGTGTGTTTGAGTGTATGGATATGATTCGGTTGTGTACTGAGTGAGTATGTGTATTAATGACATTAACAAAAAATCTTAAAGGACCAGGCAAAACATCATCACAGATATGGCAAAACAGAACCAGAAGTTGGTTAACAGGCACATCTAATACAGGCAACAATATTACCAATTCAGCAGTGACATGAAACTTAGCTATAGAACTACAGGACAATAGTCATTTTTCTAGTAAAAGTTTGTGTACCTGATCTTCACTTCTAATGACTATTGATGGAGAATTTTCATCCTTCTTAGCGTAGACTTTGCCGTAGGCTGTCCAGCAAAACTTGTAGGTTCCAGACTTTGTTAGTTCACGTGCCAGGAAGTGGAGACGGGAGCCTTTGGCGGTCAGATGTTCCGATATAAATACTGGAGTATCTTCTTGAGTTTTAAAACCCATATGTTTACACGATAATTTGTATTTATGCTTTGAGTTAAATGTCTTTGCCATTTTCAGAATTTCAGTCTTCAAGATCGTGGAGCCCGTTTCCACGACAATAGGCGTGTTCTGTTTATCTGCTGATTTTCCACGTACTCTATAAATGTCTTTTATATCGTATTTTTTAATGCTGCACTCCATGTTTTGGAAAAGACACATGGTCATTTCAATAAGATCTTCTTTAGTCTCACCTTTTTTTCTAGGCACGTTTTTAACCACCAGATTACTTTTGCGGCTTCCCGTTTGCAGGTCTTCAATTTTATTTTCTAGGATAGTGATATATGTATTATCTTCTCTAGTCTGCCTTTCAAGCTGGGCAATTTTCTCTCGTAACTCCTCATTCTGCGCAGTAAGAAAAGTTATAGAACTTTCTATATTTATATTAGATTGTTGAATCTCCTGTAATGTTGTGTTCATGATTTGTATATCTTTCCCCTGTTTTTCAGTGAAGGTCGATAACATTTTTTTCATTTCCTCTTTAAATTCGTCCAGTTGTTGCCCAATAGAAACCTCCATGTACTCCCTACCCCTTTTAGTACGCTGAGATACATAGTTTGGTGGTGTTTTATCCATAACCGCACTGGTTATATCCGTATCCGACAACGATTTGTTCATAAGTGAATTCATATTAAGTGCGAAGCAATACGATCTTTTGTGGAGCAAAACACAAGCCGTGCGCTGCTCACCCTCAAAGCGCAGTCGCGAGCGTGAAGCAGTGTATCGGCCGCGGGCAGCGAGGTAATCTTACTGTGACTAGAGATGTGAGTCACTGCGCGCCGCCGCCGCCAGCCGTAGCGTTAGGTACGTGAAGGAGCAACTTGCGTAGGCGCAGAGTGGTAAGTGCATGTGTCCTTGAACATAAGCTATGCTGTCACAGTTGAAGACTACTCACGCGAATATATATCGGTCTTTGTCCTACGCTGGGTGTTCTCGCTCGCCGCCGCCGGGTGCTTAGTAATCCACGATGCTATGCGCTCCTGGTACTTCACTTGATTTATTCGGCTACTATTTTACGATTATTTTGATTTAATTAAATTAAATATTAAAAATTGACAGAGTATTTGTGTAGACACGTCTGTACTGCACAGCGTCCGAGGGGAAGAGAATATCACCATAAACCTTCGTGCCGTGAAAAGTTGCAACTACTGGAGGTATAGCAACACAACCATCGCTATCTTTCAGTCTGCTTCCTATGCTTTCATCTTCAAATTTTACTAAAATACAACCCGGTAATTCTCCTTCCTCTAATTGGTCCCTGCGCAGTGATGGCCATTTAATTTTTTTCACAATACCCATTGCACCGTTGACGAGGCCCTCAGATACTGATATGTTACGTCTCAGCATAACACGGGATTCGGTAGCTAATTTTACCTCAGATAAAAGGCCACCACAATTGTTCACATCTTTTGCAACTACATTATCTGGAGGTTTCTTTCCATAGGTAGCAACTTCACGAGGCTCATCTATGGAAGGAATTGTATAAATGCAATGGTGTTTTGAATTCATAGCTGTCATCTTACTATTGTAGTCGTCAATCTGCTTGACGGTAGGGAATATTCAAACCACAACACCATCCTTTAACTCTTCATCTACAGCTACCCTTCGCGTTTGAAGAGCAGTTCCAGTTGAACCGTTGTTAATTCGCCTACGCGTAGATTGTTTAACTGGTCAACGAATTCGACGTCATTTCATTGTCTCATGTTAACAGGGCACCGAGCTTTTTATGCATAAAAACACGTTTTTATAACGCTTGTTTGAAGTAGTAAACAATTAAATTAAAATGTAGGAAAATTTATTGGTATTTTTGAGCTTATATACTAGACTGTATACACGATGGAAACACGATTTGATCAATTTGGCTCGATAGAATAAATTCGCAAAGGTACCTCTTATCGAGTATTTTTTTTCTCTATTTCGCTACTTTTCTATATAAATAAGTAATTTTATATTATGTTACATTTACTAAAATAAAGTTCATAGTTGAATGGAGCGTTTATACACGATAGTTTTTTATTTAAGAGCAATATGATGAAAATAACAACAAAAAACATTAAAAAAGGACAAAAGTGTAGTTATTTTCTTTACTCTTTACACGTAAAGAAAAAGACAGAGACAAAGGCAAATGCTCGGTGCGCCCTTAATGGTTAATTCGCAGAATGAAAATGCGTGCCATAAATTAACTTCTGCAGCATCCCAAAGTGGTTGTGCAAAGCACCAATTTTACAGGGGGCAGTTGCATGATGTCGTCAAAGAGAATAATATTTATACCTCCAAATAACTTATCGTTGTTTTTAAACTCCTGTAGCCGCAAATGAATTACTCAAACTCTCCGCTCTGGATAACGGCAGTATTAAAAAAAAACTTTTTTATGCTGTTTAATTTGATTAAAACTTAAAAATAATTAAGTATTTATCTACCATTGTATTATTCCCATTTATTCATAAACGTTGGTTTAACGTCAAAATTATATAGTTAAACAGTCGCTAATCATTACATAACTTTAAACAACGTTTATGAATAAATCTAATATAATACCACGATATATCCGTGGCTGGCGTGAATATGTTGACATGTCTAAAATGGCAACTTTTCAGGGCGGCCATTTTAAACTTTTGAGCTCTTCTGGTAAATCGGTAAATTAGTTTAACGTATGTGTTCCAGTTGTTTTATAGGTTATTTTATGCCATCTTTGCAATGATGACAGTAAACAAACGAAATTCCCCATAGTTTCCATAATAATAGACTTGTCAAGTCGTTCACCAACGAGTTATCAACTTATTCACCGACTTGTCAATTTGTTCACCACAGTTATCAACTTATTTACCGATTGAGTGGCAAATATAGAATAAAACTAGTAGGTAAACAATGTTATTTTAATGACAAACACAGTGAATAATAACGTATTTATCAATAAAAAAATGTTGGGTAGCAAACAGATGATGAATATCTATCCTATGTTTTAAAAAGGTAAAATTTGTTTGGTTGTTTGTAAGTTCGTATGTAGAAGGTAATCTCCGGAACTAACGATCCAATTCTCAAAAAAAACTTCACTGGTAGAAAGCTGCATTATTCCTTAGTGCTATAGGTTATAATTTATGTTTATAACATGCATATTAGCTGAGCTATTACAACTTTTGTCTAGCATGTCGGAAATAAATAGGTACCTCTTAAAACAGAATTATTTGCATGCGCTACCTAAAAAGTTGTATATAATTGAAAACAATGTATGGCAACCTGGTCCGCCATATATATTTCTGCAAAAAAGTCCAAGACACCATATTTCTATCTTTTATATTTTATCTTTTACATTTCATTTATGTTTAAAAAAAGTATTTTTTGACATCCTTACGTTTGGATGATTATTTAAACAACAAAATACTAATCCTTCTCAAAATAAACTATTTTATGATCACAAAGATATCATAGAGATAAGATTTGCCCTTTACAGTATGTCAATTGGTCATACAGTTTCGGAGATAATAAATTAATATGATAAAACTAAAGAGTTATTTTTTTACTAGCAGCACCCCGTGGTTTCACCCCCATAAGTCTCGATCCCGTAGGAATGTCGAGATATAAAGTATCCTATATTCTAAAACACGTCATGATCTACCTATGTGCCAAATTTCATCCAAATCCGTTTAGCCGTTTTAGCGTGAAAATGTAACAAACATACAAACAAACTTACTTTCGAATTTATAATGTTAGTTAGGATTAATGCAATGTTGTTCTAATTGAACAAATATTTAATTAAAACACCACTAACCTATCAGTATTGTAGTGTAATACGCAATAAATAAAAAAAAAGAAATATTGTTATATTGTTTTATTAGGCCACAAACAACGGAAACATACTGATTAATACGGCTTCAAAAAACCCAGCGACCACAAAACAGGTGAGCTGGAACGCCCGGCAAGGAAAATTGCTGAAAGCAGGTACATTAACTCCATAGATTATAATGAAGGCGCCTAAGAGCGCCGCCCTTAATCTTTTATTTTGCATTAATCGATAAGTCTTTTTTAACTAGGAGTTTAAAGTTAATAAAATCATGGATAAGTTACTTAATGATATTGATGTGGTCTCCCTATCAGTGGCAAAATCATGCGAGATTGAAAAATGTAAACTATACCTCCCTGATCCCTCTAAATCACTTACTATTCTTACGCAAAATATTCGCAGTATTAATAAAAACATGGACAACCTGTACATTCTGTTGAAACGTCTGAATACTGACTGTGACATCATTGTATTGACTGAATGTTGGCTATCTAAATGTCAACAGAACCTTCCTTCTCTGTCAGGTTACCAAATGTTTAGTAGCAAGACCGTTCATAATCAAAATGACGGTGTAGTTGTTTATTCCAAACAAAGTTTGAACGTATCGGTAGAAGAACCTCCCATACAAGATTGTAGCAGATTATTGATAAAAGTGGGCCTAGAAACTGCTATCCTATGTATTTATAGGCCTTGTGCTTTTAAGTATACTGATAACTTTGTAGCGTCGTTGGACGAAGCACTCCAAAAACTATCTTTATACAAAAATGTAGTACTAACAGGCGATATGAACATAGATATTAACCCAGAAGACAGTGATAGAGTTGCTAAAGACTACCTTAACATGTGCGCATGCAAGGGACTGCTTCCGGCCCATTTACTTCCAACACATTTGAGTGGGTCCTGTTTAGACCACACCTTGCTTAAAACTAACCTTGCATCCATTACACTAGTAACAAATCCTTCAGTTTCCGATCATGGCGCAGTCCTGCTTAGTTTAAAGGTAAAAACCCCTAGATCTAAGTGCACAAATACCATTACTAAAATAAATATGAAAAAACTTGAAGACGCATTACATCATATTGACTTTGACCCAGTTTACAAAACTGATGATGTGAACATTTCGATGCCATACTTTATTAATAAAGTGCAATTTGCTATTGTAAATAATACTTCGCACATAAAACTAACTAAGAAAAACAATAACCTAAAACCATGGATCACACCCGGGCTAGTAAAGTGCATTCAGCACAAGGATAAACTTCACATGCATGCAAAATCCTCTCCAGATAATACAATTTTACAAACATCATATAAAAGATATAGAAATTTCTGTAACAATCTACTAAAAAAGTTGAAAAATATGTATAATAGAAACTTAATTGAAGAAGCAGGAAACGACAGCAAGAAAATGTGGCGCCATATAAAAAATTTCGCTTTTGTATCAAAACAGCATGAATCATCGTCAGAATTATTACAAACGCTCGCCTCACCGCATACATCAGCAAATCATGTTAACAATTACTTTATTAATGTGGGTCAAAATCTTGCTGAGCAAATTAAATGTAATCCTAACAAAAATTGCAGCATACACGGAAACAGGGCCACTGTGTCATCGCAACATCGTCAACTAACCTCATTTGTTTTACTGGATACAGACAAAGGCGAAGTCGAAAGGGTTATTTTGGGGCTGAAAGAAGTCTGTGCGGTTGGATGGGATGGTATCTCAAATAGTGTGTTACGGAATTTCAGACATATTTTTGTTCCGCCGTTAACTCATATTTTTCAAATTTGCCTTTCTGAAGGCATTTTTCCCGACTATCTGAAAAAAGCTTTAGTCGTCCCAGTGCATAAAGCAGGTGACAAAAAAGTACCTTCAAATTACCGACCCATTTCAATACTTTCATCTACATCTAAAATACTAGAAAAAATTATTAACAATAGGTTAATGAAGTACTTAGAGTCTAAAGCCATCCTTTCGGATAATCAATTTGGTTTTAGACCAAAATTATCCACAACTGATGCTGTGCAAGATATGACCGATTATATATCTCAAGAACTAGATAAAGGTAATCATTCTATTGGTATTTTTCTTGACCTAGCAAAAGCTTTTGATACCGTGTCTGTTCCTATCTTATTGAACAAGCTCGAGATAATAGGTATTCGAGGTAAACAGCTTAAGATTTTTGCAGACTATTTAGACAACCGCTATCAATGTGTGAAGATTGGTAATTTTACTGGCTCAGAACTAAAAAATACTTCTTTTGGAGTTCCGCAAGGAAGTATATTAGGACCAACCTTATTTCTTATTTATATAAATGACCTCTGCAGTCTCAATCTAAATTCGGGTAAAATTATATCTTATGCAGATGATACAGTACTCCTATTCTCCGCAAATACAGTACATGAAGTTTGGTTATGTGCACAGCAAGGTTTCAATATAGTTAATAGATGGTTACAACATAACTTACTGACATTAAATGCTGACAAAACTAAATACATACGCTTTTCTTTACGCAACTCAAAGACATCTGTGAACATTCCAGATATTCATGCGCATGTATGTGACACAGTTGCAAACTCTAAATGCACTTGCCCAACTATCCTTAATACGAAAACTATAAAATATCTTGGAGTAATTATTGATTCTACTCTTACATTTAAAAATCACATTGAACTATTATGCAGTAGAGTCCGTAAATTGATGTTGATATTCAAGAAAATTAGACCTTTTGCTGACTCTAAGGTTATAAAACAGGTATATTATGCTTTGTGTCAATCGATAATTACATATTGTATTACTTCATGGGGAGGAGCGGCTAAAACAGTTTTACTACCACTGGAGCGCGCGCAAAGAGCTGTTTTGAAAGTATCCACATTCCGGCCTATCTTGTTCCCGACCCAACTTTTATATAAATCTTTCAATGTTCTGACAGTGCGGCAGTTATTCATTATGAATACTTTATTAAAACAGCACTCTAAATTGCCATACAATAGAGTTGTCACTGATAAAAGACGTAAAGACATCTGTATGGATAATTATAGATTAAGGCATTCGTTTATGTATAGATTTTTTATATTCTTAGGCCCATTTTTGTATAATAAAGTAAACAAAATTTTGTCTATGTCTGCATTAAAAACGGTACAATGCAAAAATGTTATTACATCTTGGTTACAAAATCTGTCTTATGATGACACAGAAAAGTTACTGGTTGTTTTAAGTTAAATATTATTTTTAATTAAGTATTGTCCTATCATTAGTCTGTTAAGTTACCCACTAGTTATGTCTACCATCAATTGTAGAAAATTTTATTGTAATTTTGCACTTATGACACCTGAGATACAGGTTTATCCTAGTTCAGGTCGAACCATTATTTTATACCTACCACTTTAGTATACGGCTTAATATTGTAAATATGCATTATTTAATTAAATAAATAAATAAATTGAAAAAAAATTGAATTAATAACTGAACAAGCCCGTTTCTGCAATGTTTTCGCTCCGCCCGAGAATATTAGCCCGGTCGAAGCCACAGCGACCAAACGTGTCACACAGAGAACCCACACAGCTACAGACAAGACGGTGACGAAATGCCGTGTCTGTGATAGAGAGGGGCACAATGTTTCCGACTGTAGGAAGTTCAAGGAAACACCCGGTGACAAGAGATGGGAACTAGCGAAGAAGCTGAGGCTATGCTTCCGCTGTTTGCGACCACACCGACAAGATCACTCATGCAAGAAGAAACGGTGTGGCGTTAAGGAGTGTACAACCACGCACCATCCACTTCTTCATTACGAGAAGAAGCCAGTAACAGAGGCTGCCGAGAAGCCTGATGCCCCAGATAGGAAGGAGCCTCAGGAAACGGTAGCCAGCTCGAGAACGACGTCAAATCAGACGTATTTGAAAATAGTGCCGGTCCGGGTGATCGGACCGGCGGGAGAAGCAGCAACATTCGCGCTGCTCGACGATGGTTCAACCGTTTCGCTGATAGACGAGGACATCGCAAAGCAAGTCGGGGCAGAGGGCCGTATCGACCCTCTGAAGATTGGTGCGATCGGCAACACCATGATCGACACTCCATATTCGCGGAGAGTAACAGTCGATTTTGGGGTACGGTATTTCTAACATTGAGTATTCAAAGTCGCGGCACCTATCCCATTGGGGCAACTATCCTGGAATTACCCTATATTTCGTAAACAAAAGAATCCGTATCCGTATAACATAATTTCACTCTTTCCTTATAAAAAGGTTTGATTATATTATAGTGAAAGTGGTACATATGTGATTTAGACAGTTCTAAAACAGTAAAACCAATATGTATAGGCTTGTCTAAAATTAACTGATCTGGTTTCATTTGTATCGCTACTAAGTTCTCGGATAGAACTGATGCGCTATGAAAATAAGGGTTGCTCACGAGTCTCTCAGCGTAGGAGGACTTTTTGGTTTTGTTATTCACATCATTCCACTGATTACGGGCACACCGAGTTTCTAGCGCTAATCGATTCTAGGTATTCTATGCGCTCCGTGTATGTGTGCGTGAGGCACACCGGCAAGAGAGCGAACGGCTAGACAGATAAAAGCACTGCGCCGATCGCTCGCCGCGCGCGCCGAGCCGTGCGCCGATCGACTAGCGCGGTGTTATCAATAATTACAAAATAAAACTAAAAAAACGATTTCAAATACTTTTATTGGAAATATTCACGATATCTTTTCAGATTTAAAACAATTTTTTAAATTTATAATTTACTGTCGTTAGGTAGGTAGGTATCTATGATCATCAATGAAAAATTAATATTAGGTACTAGCTGCTGCCCGCGGCTTCGCCCGCGTGTGTGTCGGAAATTACCCCATGCATCCCCATAGGTTTTAAGTATAAATATTGAGTTTCGAGTTAATCGGACAGCGCGTTAAAATTCTTCTATACAAACACTGACATCCCCCAACCCCCCTTTAGGGGGTAATTTAGAAAAACAAAAAACTACAAACTTTATAATTTATTTAGATAACTATTCGTGCGAAGTTTCATGTTTATTACCTCAAGGAATAAGATTTTTCATACAAACTTTCATCCCTTATTTTACCCCCTTAGGGGTTGAATTTCGAAAAATCCTGATACACGTTATTCTTCATTTTTGGGTTTAAGTATAAATATTGAGTTTCGAGTTAATCGGACAGCGCGTTAAAATTCTTCCATACAAATTTTGACACCCCCCAACCGTAGGATAGGATACTTTTCCGGGATAAAAAGTACCCAGTGTGGTGCCCAGGATATCAAAGAATAATTATACCAAGTTTCATCGTAATCGAACCGGTAGTTTTAGCGTGATGCCTGAACAAACAGACAGACAGACAGACAAAAAAAAATTTAATTAAATTTTTGGGTTCGGTGTCGGTCTAGTAACATCCCCTGCCATTTATTTTTTTGATATTTTCAATGTACAGAATTTTCACTTCTACAGATTTATTATAAGTATAGAATAGATATAGATAGATAATTTACTTAGTCGAATAATACTCAATTAGTTACCTTTTATGATAATATTCAAAGTACAATAGAAACGTGATTTCAAAAACGTAAAATAACACAACGACTAAATAAGTAGGGTAAAAATCCCAGTAGTCGACCCTTTATTTTCAATTTCAAATTATTTATTCTTCAAAGTAGATTCAGTAAAATACTTTTATACCATTCCACCTCTAAAAAGCTTATTTTATTCACGCAAAACAGTGAATAAAAAGCACTTTTAATCACTGTTTTGGTGTTTGAATTTAGAACACACCAATATATTCAACATCCATCTCAATGCTATACAACCTCCTTGCAAAAAAAAATGTGCATTTAAATTAATTTCGACGGCACGATTGGTGTAGTGGTTAAGCGATTGACTACTGCGCTGCGTGTCGCGGGTTCGATTCCCGCACGGAACAAATATTAAATATTGTATGACCTACATGTAGTTGTTCCGGGTCTGGCTGTTTGTGTATGTCAGTTTAAATGTTTGTAAACGCAAACACGATACAGGAGAAATTCCTAGAGTGGGTCAAAGTTAAAAAAAAAAAACTTTTTTTTTCTTCATTGAATATCTATTTTCGCTTAAATATTTCTTTTTCTCGTAGTCATGGTATAAAGTATAGTATGCAACTCTTGAATAAAACGGATTTATATCGAGGGCCACGAATCACTCGCGTCGTTCAGGATTCTAACACTTGAATCACTCGCTATGCTCGTGATTCAATCATCATGAATCACTCCCTCCGGTCGTGATTCAATCGTTAGAATCCTTCACTTGGTCGTGATTCATCTATGGCCCTCGCTTTAAATCCGTCCTTTATTCACTAGTTGCATAATATACTATTGTTAGTACGTAGTAAGTTTTTGCAGGCAGATTCTATTGAATTTCTAATAATGACTTTTTAGTGAATCTCTGCTGTTTTTTTTTTTTTTAAACGTTTTTAACGTAAACACTAGGAATTTCTCCTGTATTGTGGGTGCATTTACAAACATTTAACTTCACATACACAAACAGCCAGACCCGGAACAACTACTTGCAGATCATACAAATATTTGTTCCGTGCGGGGATCGAACCCGCGACACGCAGCGCAGCAGTCAATTGCTTAACCACCTGCGCCAACCGTGTCATCATTTGAAGTCGGTTACAATTTTTTTTTTTACACGTTTATCAACTATTTTGTATTTTTTTCCGCTTCGCTTCTAGCATAACAGTCGCGGAAGGCATAGCTTTTTTTCGTTTTACTGACTTTTTCTTGTCTATTGCATCTAAAACATATTGTAGCTCACGAATTTTTCTGTCTAGCCTTGAATCAATTATTTCTGGTAGAAGACAAACAAAGTAAAATGTTTTTAATTTTGTTTCCATATTGTTCTTCCAGAATTCGTTATCTCTTTTTATTGCTTCTATTTTCATATCTTTTTCTGTCCACAAAACAAATAAACATAATTCTTTCCTAGTAATGTGGAGCTGACCCTGCACCTGGTAGAACCAATCGTGTTGTTTATTTATTGTCAAGTTCCCATTCTTCTCCAGTTTCCAGAAACTAATTTTTTTTTGTGCTATGCCTTCCCTGACTGTTATGTCCCTAGCCGAATACGGACACTTAACTTCAATAATTTTATCACCTATTAATCCGTCTGGACTTGCCGCCAAAAACGGCAGTTCGGGGTCGACGAATAGGCCACATTTCTGTATACCGTTGAAGTTTGCTTCTTCGTCAAGTTTTAGTACTTCAGCCAATTGTTCTAATGCAATATGTTCGTGTTCCTTACCATAACGAACTGATTTTACGTGGCTTAAATTACCAGTCACATTGAGAAGAGTTTTTACTAGTGGTGCACATTTTATAAGGCCTCTTTTGCAGACCTTTCCGAAGGCAGACGCAGTGAGACGTAATTTTCTCTCTTGGTGCCATTCTATCGAATCTGCTTGCAAAACAGTTCTCTTTTCAAGAGACTGACGATCCTCATCAGAAAGATGAATTTTCTTTATATGTTCTGATTTAGCAAAATCAAAGTCATCTTGTTCTAGATCTGGCTTTTGACAAGAGTCGCCATAATATTTATCATTGATATTGTTTGTACCCTTATTTTTTGCAAAAGATTTTGATAATCTTCGTCTTAAATCTGCGATTCTTTTTTTATTGCGTTTCATCTCTAATTTTTTTATAATAGGGTTAGGACTTCGCATCAAAATCTTTCTGCAAATATACGATTCTTTACGTTTCGTTTACGTTTCTTTAGCGTTGAATGACACAACTGAGCCAGCACAGCGAGCTGTATAAGACTGGCGACTTGAATAATTAATTCGTTTTCCGCCCACGAATTTCGCAACAACGCTGTTGAATACTTCTGCAATATTACTATATTGACATCATGTATTAGGCTTTTAGCATTGTTTACCAATCTGGACATAATTTTCATGATAGCTGCAAAAATATTGCTAGACTTCAGTTCAGCAACTAAATTTTCTGTAGTTTCATTTTGATCAATATTTTGGCAAAAATAAGGTTTGCATAATTTGTGATCTCCGAAAACATGATTTGGGGCATTAATTAGATCTTGTTTTAGGTCAATTACTTTTTGATTGAAATTTGAATCTTTGGAATTGATATGTTTGACAGCCCCTTTAACTGATCTACGTAAACGCAGTATATTTTTTCCAAGAAGTTTTCGATATTTTATAGGATAGCAAGTGTTCTTGGTTAACTCGTCAAGTTTCGTGCAAAAGTTTCTCAACAGGTGATTTGTACATTCAATTTTTTCCACCAACAAGTGTCCATAAGGTTTTGCTTCTGATATGCTCTTATATGTACTAGAGTCCCAATTAGCAATTAACTTCGAGTAAATCAAGCCCTGATTTGGTAAAGAATGTTTGAAGCCTTCGACTATTGCAACGGATTCCATTCCACTTGAGGAACCATTGTAATTTTTATAACACGTGTGATCGGGAGCTAACATATTTTAGTTCTCTGAACGTGCACGAATCATGCAATACTTGTTTTTTACTGCCATGTAATGAACTTTTTTTGTTTTGTAACCAATAATAACCGCAGCACCCGAAAAAGCGTTATAATTCTTTTTATATGATCTTTTGAACCAACATCCATCAGCAACCACTGTTATCATGGGTACTCCATCTGCATTAACATTACCATCTCGCACTGCTAAATCGTATTCTTCTTTTGCTGCTCCTGCCATACATTTTTCTTTTGCCGTTTCCCAAAGTTCACAGACTTTTGCATGACACTTGGCATAATAATGATCCGACATAGAAGGGATTTCAAGTGAAGCAGACACTTGCTCTAAGCCCGCGTATCCAGAACCGATAGCCATGAAACTACTTACCACGTTTTCGTTGAGATTAAGTTCTTTTTTATCGTTGGATTTTTTTAAATTCTGTAAGCTCAATTTAGTGTTGCACATTTTGCAAACAAACTGGAATTTTGACACAAATCTAACACGTCACAAACACTGTGTGAGACACTTTATACTTGTATTCTAAGATAAACAATAGATTTGTAGGAGATGTAGGTGTCGTGTGTGTCTTCTCTTCGGTGTGTGAGGTTATCTTCAGGGAACACAATTAAACGATGCAGACACTTCGACAACAGTTTAATTCTCACCACTAATAATAACACAATAGGCGCAAGCAGATAGAAATAGTGAAAAGATGATAGTTAGCGTTATAGCTTATGCGGAAGGATTAGATTCGCGTAGCGAAAGCGAGCGTGCATCTGCCGTGAGCGTGCGAGACGAACTGAGGGGCGCGGGCTCCCGCGTCACTTCGCCGGCGGCGATGGTTCTAGGCTTCCTTTGTCTCGGCGAGTAACGGGACTTGGTGCGCTCTTACTCGGTACGACACGACGACGACGCGATGTGGCTCGGAGACTCAACGATGCGGCTATGCGACTGGTAAGTTTTTATATTATTATGTTATGTGTTATTGTGCATGTTTAATGTTTGTATTTGTGTATTTAGTTTGTAAAGTATTTTATAGTAGTTATAAATATTTATGTATATATATATCCCAATAGATATTTGTGATGTTTATTATAAGTATATATGATTTATTTAGTTTATGTACTTTTATTATAAGAATGTATTGTAGCTACGCCACAGATTTAACACAAACTAAACACAATTATTTAATAATCTAAAATATTTAACTAAGAGGTCGTTTTTTTGACGACCTGTCGTCAGTGTTGCCAGCGCGCTAGTCAGATTCAGAATTATAAGTCTAAGCGACCGTGATGTGAGTAGGTTTACCACAATGCCCATTATGAGTGAGATTAGGTTAAGTGACGAAACAGTATTATCTAGTATTTCTTACAATACTGTAATAGATTCTTTAAACTCTTAGACTCGACAAAAGAGAAGCATAATGAAGATATTTTACTGTATCACCAAAATATTAATCGCTTCTCTGGCAAAATCCTAGACGTGGAATTGTTAATAGATAAATATCATATGGATATCTTATGTTTTTGTGAAACCTGGTTAAGATCAGATAAGATGTTGTTTAATGTAAATAATTTTTCAGTTGCCAGTGCGTACAACAGGTCCTCAATAGGGGGTGGTACTTTGATATTATGTAATAGTAGTTTCAGACATAAGGAAAGGAAGGATATAACTGCTTGCTCTGTTGATCGCTTATGTGAGGTAGCATGTGCAGAGGTTGAAGGCCATACATTCCTATGTATTTATAGACCACCAGCCGCGAACTTAGCATCAATTTTAATAAGTATGGAAGAAATATTAGGTAAACTTTTTAAAGATAATAAATTAGTTTTTGTTTGTGGTGACCTAAATATTGATCAGCGCCATTGGATGGGATGGAATCCCGCCCTCTCTTCTCAGAGAGTGTCGACGCACCCTGATTCCTGCTATTACCCACATCTGTAATCGTGCTATTATCACAGGTGTGTTTCCCGACGCTTTAAAAAAGGCTACCGTACACCCTGTTTACAAAAGTGGGGACAGAGACAGCTTCAACAATTACAGGCCCATATCAGTCTTATCATCGTTGTCAAAAATCCTGGAGAAGATACTCTATAAATCGCTCAAAAAATTCCTTAATCGCTTTAACATCATAGCCGACAATCAATACGGTTTTAGGTCAGGTTCCTCAACCGAGGACGCCGTGTTGGACCTGACGAATCTGATAGTGAAAAACTTAGATGACAAAAATAGATGTCTATGCATATTTCTGGACCTCGCTAAAGCGTTTGACGCTGTCTCTGTTCCCATTCACCTGTCTAAGCTGGAAAGAATAGGCATACGTGGTATAACGCATGACCTATTTAAAGATTATCTCTCCCAGCGACGGCAACGTGTCAGAGTGGGTGAGTATCTCAGCGATGAACGCTCAATCTTCTTTGGAGTCCCACAAGGGAGCATTTTGGGTCCTCCTTTATTCCAGGTTTACATAAATGACCTCTGCACAATGACACTTCCCAACACTACAATTTTCACCTATGCAGATGATACCGCTGTCCTTGTATGGGGACCAAACTGGCAAGCGGTCAAGGAGAGTGCAGAATTTTCCCTTTCTAAAATAATGACCTGGCTAAGACAAAATTTGCTCACGCTAAACCTTGACAAAACCAGTTTCCTACCTTTTGCTCTGAGACCTAACACTAAACCCCCTCCTGATTTCTCTATAAAATCACATATTCGCGACTGCCACGATGGATGTAATTGCCAGGTAATTTCTCGGGTGGTTGGTGTTAAATATTTAGGAGTGCAGATGGATGATGGACTGAGATGGGACCGGCAGATCGGTACAATTATTACCAGAACTAGGTGGCTAATTTCTGTATTTAAAATCCTTAGAGATTCTGCGACGTTGGAGAAATTGAAACTGGTCTACATGGCTCTGTGCCAGTCCATTATCCAGTACTGCATAACTGTGTGGGGAGGTGCAGCCAAGACTCGTCTTCTTGGGTTGGAGAGGGCGCAGAGAGCTGTGCTTAAGGTCATGACCAAAAACCTTATAGATTTCCTACGTCACAACTTATTGCTGAATGTAAAGTCCTTACAGTACGCCAGCTCTATGTGCTAAAATCCATCCTAAGAAGAAAATCAACGGTCCCTCTGCCCAATCCAGATAGACGTAGCAAATCCTCGATATGCCCAACTGTACCCTGCCGGACTGCATTTGCTAAACGCCAGTACACCAGCTTGAGCAGCAAACTATACAACACCATAAATAAAAAGTTAAACATAGTTAAAATGAGCCGACTCGAACTAAAGAATAAAGTTACGGAGTGGCTTCAAAGCCTGGACTATCAAGAGACGGAGGGATTACTCACGTTCATCACATAGATTTTATTACAGTTTTGCCTAGCTTCCCCGCTCCATATACAAAAAGCGCAACTATCCACTTCACGAACACTCGTTTTTTTGCAATTCCTTACCACACATATACACACACTCACACATACACACTCACACTTTACTTGATATACAACACAAATCCTCCAATCATACCACCTCAACATACACTGACACAACTATCTATTACGGTATTATATCTTTTTCATTTTCTTTTAAAATAAATTTAGTACTGCATGATCTTACCACTCCACATGTCACTTACCGTTGTGCCTTTATACGAGTATATTGCGTGTCAATTATGTGGCGACACTCCTCACTAAAAATGCTCTATTGTTTTAACATATCCCATGGCTGAACACTGACCCCCAAAATACAGGCCTAGGCCTAGTTTGGGTGTTAGGATCAGATATCTTATCTTATCTTATCTATCTATACTTATAATAAATCTGTAGAAGTGAAAATTCTGTACATTGAAAATATCAAAAAAATAAATGGCATGGTGTTACTAGACCGACACAGAACCCAAAAATTTTATAAAATTTTTTTTTGTCTGTCTGTCTGTTTGTTCAAGCATCACGCAAAAACTACCGGTTCGATTACGATGAAACTTGGTATAATTATTTTTTAATATCCTGGGCACCACACTGGGTACTTTTTATCCCGGAAAAGTATCCTATCCTACTATCTATATCTATACATATTAATAAAAAGACAAGTCTGACTGACTGACTCATAAACGCCCAGCCCAAACCCTTGGACCTAGAAAGCTGAAATTTCGCACAGAGGTTCCCTTTATAATGTAGGCAAGGAATAAGGAAGCATTTTTCGAAATTCAACCCCTAAGGGGGTCAAATAGGGGATGAAAGTTTGTATGAAAAATCTTATTCCTTGAGGTAATAAACATGAAACTCCGCACGAATAATTATCAAAATAAATGAAAAAGTTTGTAATTTGTTGTTTTTCTAAATTACCCCCTTAAGGGGGGTTGGGGGGTGTCAAAGTTTGTATGGAAGAATTTTAACGCGCTGTCCGATTAACTCGAAACTCAATATTTATACTTAAACCCAAAAATTAAGAATAACGTGTATCAGGATTTTTCGAAATTCAACCCTTAAGGGGGTAAAATAAGGGATGAAAGTTTGTATGAAAAATCTTATTCCTTGAGGCAATAAACATGAAACTTCGCACGAATAGGTATTTAAATAAATTATAAAGTTTGTAGTTTTTTGTTTTTCTAAATTACCCCCTAAAGGGGGGTTGGGGGGTGTCAGTGTTTGTATGGAAGAATTTTAACGCGCTGTCCGATTAACTCGAAACTCAATATTTATACTTAAAACCCATGGGGATGTATGGGGTAATTTCCGACACTTACGCGGGCGAAGCCGCGGGCAGCAGCTAGTTTGTAATAAGTACATAAATCGCATTATTGCGACTCATTGGTGTCTATCACAATTTTAATGTATTTTCTAGTGACAAATAAACGTTTTTATTTATTTTATATTTTATTTTAGTTAACTCACCAGATAAATGTAAGCTTATATAATTGTTCAAATCATTTAACTTAAAATGTGTATTTAATGAAGCAACTAGAATAACAGCAACCTCAGCTTCATGCATTGACAATGTATTTACTAATTGTAAAATAAAAGACTCTTCCTTAATTAGTGGCGTTAGGTCTGACCACACTGGTCAACTTGTATCATTTGACTTAGATAAAAAGTTAAACTTAGATAAAACCATTAGAATAAGACCTCTCACTAAAAATAAATTGAAATTGTTTAATAATAATGTTCTGAGCAATCTTTCAACTGCTAGTTTTGATTCAAGAGATTCAATAGAAAATAAAGATTCAATATAAACTACAGTACATTATTTACTACAGTATGCCAAGAATTCAATAAAGCATGTCCTGTAAAAAAAGTAACAATCAGAAGTTAACCAAAATTTAATGAATGGGCCACTGGTGGCATTAGAAAAAACTTTTTTACAAAAAATTAAACCGACGAAAAAAATAACTGAAAAGTAGAAAACAAAATATATACCTTTTAGTGTAAGTAAGTTCCTAAACTAATTTACGTAACAAACTTTGAGTCGGCGCCATCACACATTCAACCAACTCACATTCAAATTCACATTCAAGCCATTCAGGCGGAGTTGTACGAGGGGTACAGAGCGGCGAAGACCGCCCTCCAAGCGGAGATCCTGCGGGCCAGGGGACTGGCCCGCGAGGAGTCGCTGGCGACTCTGGACAGGGACCCGTGGGGACGCCCATACAAGTTGGTGCTGGAGAAAATCCGCCCATGGGCTCCCCCGCTGACTCAGAGTCTCCGGCCCCAGCTTGTGGAGGACGTGGTGAGCGCTCTGTTCCCCTCGAGAGGGGAACACACCGCTCCGCCCATGGCCCCGCCTACTGCGGTGCCCGCTGCGGACCACACCGCCGACGACGATGACGATGCTCCGGAGGTGACCGAGGCAGAATTGAGAGTGGCGGTACGTAGGCTGAGTGCCAAAAATACCGCCCCAGGACCCGACGGCTTACCTGAGAAAGCCTGGGTCCTGGCCATGGAGGCTCTCGGGCCTCGACTAAGGGGGCTCCTTAGCGCGTGCATGGAGAGGGGCCAGTTCCCACTTCGCTGGAAGACGGGGAAACTGGTCCTCATCAGGAAGCCGGGGCGCCCTGCGGACTCTCCGTCCGCTTACCGGCCCATCGTGCTGCTCGACGAGGTGGGCAAGCTCTTTGAAAGAGTTATTGCAAACCGCCTCGTCGGGCAGATGGTGCGAGTGGGGCCGGATTTGGCGGATAGCCAGTTCGGCTTCCGCCGAGGGCGCTCTACGGTGGACGCCATCATGCGCGTGCGAGCCCTCACGACGGGGGATGCTGTGGCCCGGGGTGGGGTCGTCTTGGCGGTGTCTCTAGACATCGCCAACGCCTTCAACACCCTACCCTGGAGTTGCATCAGGGAGGCACTCCGGTATCACCGGATTGGCCGACCTACCTCTGTCGGTTGGTCGAGGCCTATTTGACGGACAGGGCCGTCATCTACCCCGGTCACCAGGGAGTATGGAACCGGCGAGAGATGTCGTGCGGTGTCCCACAGGGATCGGTCCTGGGGCCGCATCTGTGGGACATCGGATACGACTGGGTGCTGCGCGCCGACCTCCCTAGTGGTGTCAGCGTAGTGTGTTTCGCTGACGACACGCTGGTCTGGCGCAGGGGAGGTCGCACGAGGCGGCGGCCGAACTGGCGACACGCGGGGTTGCGACGATCGTCGACAGGATCCGGCAATTGGGACTCGAGGTGGCCCTGCACAAGTCCGAGGTCATGTGCTTCCATGGCCCTCGGAACGCGCCACAGTCGGGTTCCCAAATAACGGTAGGAGGGGTTCACATCGGCGTCGAGGTGACGATGAAGTACCTGGGACTCGTCCTCGACAGCCGGTGGAACTTCGTGGAGCATTTCCGACGTTTGGCTCCCAAACTGGAGCGGGCCGGGGCTGCCTTGAAGCGGCTTCTGCCCAATCTAAGGGATCCAAACGCCTCCTGCCGGAGGCTCTACGCGGGGGTCGTGCGGTCCATGGCCCTTTACGGGGCACCGGTGTGGGCGCGAACCTTAAGGTTGCGGCCAGCCCGCCGGTTGCATGCAGCCCAAAGGGTCATGGCTATCAGGATGGTCCGGGGATACCGTACGGTCTCCGGCGAGGCGGCGAGCCTCCTTGCCGGAACTCCACCATGGGATCTGGAGGCGAAGGTCCTCGCCCACATCTGGGAGTGGCGCGAGGAGATGAAGCGCCGGGGTGTAACTCCGCTGCCGCGAGAAATCACGGTACAGCGGACAGAGCTCCGGCAGGATCTCATGGCGGCTTGGAGTGTGCGATTGTCGCAACCCAGATTTGGGCACGCCACAATCGCGGCGATAAGTCCCCTCTTTGAGGAGTGGCTAGAGAGGCGCCACGGCGTCCTCACCTTCTGCCTGACACAGGTCCTCACCGGACACGGTTGTTTCGGGAGGTACCTGTTTCGCATAAGGCGGGAGGAAACGCCCGGGTGTCACCATTGTGTGGATCGTCCGGAGGACACGGTGGAGCATACGGTGGAGGTTTGCCCGGCTTGGGTGGACCACCGCCGTGTCCTCGTGGAGGCGATCGGCGGCAGTGACCTCTCGCGTCCGGCCCTGGTCCAGGCCATGGTGCGGAGCGAGAGGGCATGGCATTGACGCTTGTTTTGATTTTTCCTCAGGTATAGTCTCTTCATCTTGTTGGGAAGTCACCTCATTTAGATTTGTAATTTCTTTTTGTAAGTTTTTTTTTTTGGCGTGTTTATTCTTTGTATTCATTCCTAAAATTGGAGATGCCACTGAAAGTTCCGCATTATTCTCTTCAATTAATTGTTTATTGGTTTCCTCATAATTTGAATTGTTTGTATGTACTAACACCTCCGTTATTAAATCACTAAATGTGTTTTTACTATTATAATTTTGTGAATTTATAGTTGTTTGTAATTCTTGGTCTAGGTTTGATTCCTGTCTCTTTTGTATTGTTTATTTTACTTGGAATGTTATAGTGTGACAAATAAACTTCAAGGGCCTTTTTATACGTGTTCTGACATTATATTCCTAATCTGTTTCTCTTTTAAAAATAATGGGCAGCTTTTCTTATCCAATGCCATATAATTCCCTTTACAATTTGTACATGTATATTTTAGCGTTTCGCAATTCTGGTGATTTCCAGCACATTTTGGGCAAATTACTTTCTTTGATGGACAGGACCGACTTAGGTGGCCAAACTTCCAACAATTGGAACACTGAGTGACTGGAAATATATATGGTTCAACTTTAAACTGGCACCCGTATCCACGAATATACGGGGGTAAAGTTGAACCCTTAAATCCTAAGCGAATAGTCTCGCTGTCTATCCATTCTCCTCCTTCAGTTTGTTTCTTTAACCTTCTTATACAAATAATATCATAATCACATTTCAAATTGACGCGAATTTCTTCTTCAGTCATGTCCAAATCCACGTATCTGACAATACCAAATGAAATCGTGGCTTCATCCATTAGCCGACAGTTTTAATCTAACTGTTTAATTTTTTTAGAATTAATCAACTTGTCCGATTCCTGTCTATCCTCGAAGTAAACATAAGTTTTGTAAGGGTTTTTATATTGAATTCTTGAGATTTTTTGGATATTCTCGGATCTCAACAACTTAGCCATACCAAATTGCTTTGGTAATGTATCTTTTCCTGTAATGCATACTATAAATGTAATGCTATTAATCATGTCAACATCTATTTTATTTGAGTTACTAATTTCTCTTGATTTATTCAACGCCATTTTTTTGTTGTTTTTCCTCACAGTAATAAATCCATCATCTTCTTCTATAATTTCCTCACTGTCCTGTCTAAGTCTCTTCTCAGGGGCAAGTATCTGCCCTTCTTGGTTCTGCAATCCATTTTCCTCTCTTCTCACAATTATATCCTTAACTTGTTGGTCACTCATTGTTATCCTATCAACTACCTCTTCAACTATATCATCTTCACTTGAACTACTAATTCTGCCTCTTAGTTCATCCATTATTAAAATTGACCATGATAAGATAAAAAAAAGATAAAAAAATATGTAGGGTATAAGAAAAATAAACTCGCCACGCAAAACAACGCTCGCTTGTCTAACGCGCACACAATACGGCGTCCCGCGCGCGAGTGTGATTATTCTTTAAAATACATATTTGCCTCGGTCATATATCGTGGTACCTATTATATTAGATTTATTCATAAACGTTGTTTAAAGTTATGTAATGATTAGCGACTGTTTAACTACATATATAATTTTGACGTTAAACCAACGTTTATGAATAAATGGGAATAATACAATGTTAGATAAATACTTAATTATTTTTAAGTTTCAATCAAATTAAACAGCATAAAAAAGTTTTTTTTTTAATACTGCCGCTATCCAGAGCGGAGAGTTTGAGTAATTCATTTGCGGCTACAGGAGTTTAAAAACAACGATAAGTTATTTGGAGGTATAAATATTATTCTCTTTGACGACATCATGCAACTGCCCCCTGTAAAATTGGTGCTTTGCACAACCACTTTGGGATGCTGCAGAAGTTAATTTATGGCAAGCATTTTCATTCTGCGAATTAACCATTAACATGAGACAACGAAATGACGTCGAATTCGTTGACCAGTTAAACAATCTACGCGTAGG
This sequence comes from Eupsilia transversa, assembly GCA_914767815.1. Classification (NCBI taxonomy): domain Eukaryota; kingdom Metazoa; phylum Arthropoda; class Insecta; order Lepidoptera; family Noctuidae; genus Eupsilia; species Eupsilia transversa. The sequence goes on along the minus strand of OU611873.1, from coordinate 5,786,557 downwards.
CGAATTAACAACGGTTCAACTGGAACTGCTCTTCAAACGCGAAGGGTAGCTGTAGATGAAGAGTTAAAGGATGGTGTTGTGGTTTGAATATTCCCTACCGTCAAGCAGATTGACGACTACAATAGTAAGATGACAGCTATGAATTCAAAACACCATTGCATTTATAAATTGTGGTGGCCTTTTATCTGAGGTAAAATTAGCTACCGAATCCCGTGTTATGCTGAGACGTAACATATCAGTATCTGAGGGCCTCGTCAACGGTGCAATGGGTATTGTGAAAAAAATTAAATGGCCATCACTGCGCAGGGATCAATTAGAGGAAGGAGAATTACCGGGTTGTATTTTAGTAAAATTTGAAGATGAAAGCATAGGAAGCAGACTGAAAGATAGCGATGGTTGTGTTGCTATACCTCCAGTAGTTGCAACTTTTCACGGCACGAAGGTTTATGGTAATATTGAGCGTAGGATGTTGCCGATAATTTTGTGCTGGGCCGTTACGGTACACAAATTACAAGGAATGACCCTTGATAAAGCCGTAATCGACCTCTGTAAAAAAGTCTTCGCCAAAGGGCAGGCATATTTGGCACTGAGTAGACTAAAAACACTCGAGGATATATCTGACTTAGAACCAAATAAGAAGGTATTAAACAAAGCTCATGATGAACGAGCTTTGGCCGAAATGCAGAGATGGAGAGGTCTACTTACAAATCAGCAATAGGCTCGAACACTGATGTTTAATATAATAATAATAATAATAAATAATAATAAAAACTTTTATTTAGAAAAAGGGACACTTTTTTTACAATAAACACCTTAAACAATTAAAAAATAGAGCACATTCCTTATTTGCCTGAACTAGGTTGAACCTGTGTTTCAGGCTAGAAAGTGCATAAATAAATTTTAATACTAATAATTCTAATAAGTTAACAGTATAAAGTAAAAACTTATATAAACTTAGGTAGATAAAAGCAGAATAAAATGTTAGCGGTTCTATTTGCAGACAACAAGTAGATCTTCTGTCTGTGCGTAATCTATGGTTAGTAAATATTTAAGTATTATTTTTTTACAACTAAAGTAATTTAAATTATAGATACTAAGATTTCTATTTAATCTATTGTACAGAAATGGCCCTAAGAATGTAAAAAATCTTTCTACAAAGACATGTTTTGAGGTTGCATTAGATGTGCATACTATATCATTCCGTCTCTTGTTAGTATTGTCAGCGTTGTAGGTAAGCATGGTGTGTTGTTTTAATACTAAGTGCATAATGAAAAGCTGGCGAACTGTCAGTACGTTACAAGATTTATATAACAGATCTGTGGGAAAGAAAAAGGGATGGAAGTTTGCTACCTTTAAAACTGCTCTCTGAGCTCTTTCAAGAGGAAGTAAATTAGTTTTTGGTGCGCCTCCCCATGAAGTGATACAGTATTGAATAATAGATTGACATAGGGCTAAATAAACTTGTGTGATTAATTTTGAATCTGCAAATGATCGTAATTTTTTGAAAACATATATGAGTTTGCGCACTCTTTTAACTAGACTTTCAATATGTTTCCTAAAAGAGAGTGTTTCGTCCATTATTACCCCGAGGTATTTTGCGTTGGTCGTCTTAAGGATAAAAGGACAATTACACTTGTTGCCTGTACGGATTTGACATTGATGGGCATATAGATGAGGGTTAGTATTGTTAAGGTTAGTCTTGCGCATGGAGAAGTGAATATATTTTGTCTTGTCAGCATTTAATGTTAGTAAATTGCTTTGAAGCCAATGAGTCACTGAATTAAAACCTAATTGAGCGATTTCGAACAGTTCGCTACTGGTTTTCGCGCTAAATATTAACGCCGTGTCGTCGGCATATGATATAATTTTGCCGTCTTTTATATTAAGACCACACAAGTCGTTAATATAAATCAGGAATAGCGTAGGGCCCAGAATACTCCCCTGGGGCACACCAAAACCAGTATTTTTCTGTTCATCGCTCGTAATATTATCTATTCTAACACATTGGTACCGGCCGTCTAAATAGTCAGCAAATAGTTTCAGCGGCGTTCCCCTTATTCCTATGTTCTCTAGTTTGTTTAGCAAAACAGAAAGAGACACCGTGTCGAAGGCCTTGGCTAAATCAAGGAAAATTCCCAAGGTCTGGTTTCCTTTGCCAAGTTCTTCTGAAATATAATCAGTCACGCTATGCACCGCATCGGCAGTCGATAATTTAGCTCTAAAACCAAATTGCGCAGGGGATAAGAAGTTGTTTTTTTCTAGGTAGTTAACTAGTCTACTGTTTATAATTTTCTCTAGTATTTTTGATATTGAAGGGAGTGAGGATATTGGTCTATAATTATTAACTAAGTCTTTGTTTCCCGATTTGAAGATAGGGATTACAACTGCCTTTTTTAGACAACTAGGGAAAATTCCTTCGGAAAGACATATTCGAAAAATATGCGTTAATGGAGGTACCAAAATACGCTTAAAGAGTTTAAGGATCTTATTGCTAATATTATCCCACCCAACAGCACAGTCATCTTTTAGCCCAGAAATTATTCGAGTTATTTCATCTTCATCGGTGTCCAGCATAGGAAAAGATTGTGAGTTACAGTTATTATTTGATTTTTGGGGTTGGTCATAATGATTCGGAATCTGTTCGGCAAGAGTTTTTCCAACATTTACAAAAAAGTTCTTCACATTGTTAGCTGACAGGAGTGGTAAAGGATTAGTAAGCAGTAAACTCGAATTTGATTCACGCTGTTTAGACATATTGGTGACATTTTTTATATGTTTCCAAAGTTGTTTGCTATTGTTACCTGCTCTAGTTAATTCATTTTTATCGTAACTGTTCTTTAATTTCTTTAGGAGATTGTTACAGAAATTCCTGTATCTTTTATAGGTGGTCTGAATTATTAGATTATCAGGGTATCTCTTTTTTCTTTGATGAAGTTTATCTCTGTGTCTTATACACCGAATTAGTCCAGGAGTAATCCAAGGTTTAATATTATAAAGTTTGTTATTTACTGCAGAAACTGTCGTGTGACGTAATATTGCTTGTTGGACATATTTGATTAGGTACGATAAAGCCAAATTAGCGTCAGCGGTATTGTAAACTAGGCTAAAATCAAGGTTGCTTAAATCATATTCGAGTTTGTTTGTGTTTAATTTCCTCATAGTCTGGGGACGATTTAGCTTAGACAGCGTTAAGTTTATGGTAAGTAGGACAGCGTGATGGTCAGTTATTGTTGAGTTAGTAACAAGCGTAATATATGGTAGGCTAGTTTTGACCATCATATGATCGAGGCAGGATCCGCTCTGATGAGTAGGCAATGTGTGAGCGGGGAGGAAACCATGGTATGAGCAGATATTAAGGTAATCTTGGGTTCCTGCATCGCAGATTTCGGAGCCAATATTTATATTTAAATCACCTGTTAGTATAACATTCTTAAATGGACTTAGTGTTTGAAAAATTTGGTTTAAGGAATTGTTAAAAGGATCTATGTTTCTAGCGGAAGGGGATCTATAAATACCGATTATCGCTGTAGTTGTACCAATTTTGATGACTAAGCAATTACTCATACAGTCTTGTAGAGTATGTTCCTCGACTGTGACCTTTAATGATTCCTTAGCAAAGACTACCACACCATCATTTTGATTGTGGTTCATTGTGGTATGCAATAAGTGGTAACCAGGTATTGCTGGGAGGTTATCGTAGCGATTTGATAGCCAGCACTCGGTAAGTACGCTACGTGTGGAGACGGAGGCGCCCAGCACTGCTGTCTGTGCCAACCGCTAGGACCAACCTACTGGCCAAAACACCTCTCACGCGAGCAATTCGTACTATTAACGAAGTCCAGTGTAAGTCAGATATCTTCTCGTGTTACTTTAGTGAACTCGCAAGGATAATTTTACATATATTATGTTACGAATGCAGAACTTTATTGTAATTTTCGGTGTTATGTTTTTATTTATTTTTATTTTTAATGTCAATTTTGTAAGATGAGTAGGTATACATATTAGTTATAAGGTAGCGTTGCTTAAGTATTTTATATAGTTTTGTGTTAAAGTAGGTATGGGTATTCTGTATAGTTACTATTGTAAGAGTATTGTCTAATTTTGTAATTATGTATATTAGATAATCCTAGCTATCGCATTAGGTTATTAAACCTGTAATGGTAGTTTTAAGGTTTTGAAGTAAATAAATAAATAAATAAATAAATAAATAAAGTACCATTATATCACAATCAAATTTAAGTCTATGAAGAAAAATGTTAAAGCTATCTATGTTCTTATAAATACTACGAATGTTTTGGGTCAGTATGGTTAGTGAATTTTGATAGTCGGAAATATATTTTCTGCAGTCCTCAACGTCACATGTCTTTGTCACTGTTAAAAATGTGTTATCTATATCGGTAATTAAATTATCATCCATACTAAAACTAAAAATGAAAAATTACAATAATAAATTAAGTCTGAAATATAAACAAGTATGTGGCGCTATTGAATTAATATACCTGTATTCGGCAGCTTTTTTAGCCGGGCAATCTGTATCTCCCGTCTTGTGGTTGGCTGGTTTTTTAAAACGCGAACATGTACATTTAGGCGGATTGGCTTTCTTTGCGCAGTCTTGGATTGCGTGCCCTTCTTCAGCGCAATGTCCACATGTGGGAGCAGCAATTTTGCAAGTCTTGGCTGCATGACCGTACTGCTGGCACTTGTAACATCTAGTTACCAATGTGAAGTCTCGTACGGGCAGGATGTCCAGTTAATAAATAATCTGTCCTGTGAGATGAGGGCCTTACGAATGACGGCTGGAACTTCTATTATATAATTGCAGTTCTCAGCATCTTTCCTGCCAGATTTGTGGCTAAGTTTTATGGAGGTTAAAAATGTATCTTGGGACATAGTCGGCAGTTTTTCAGTCAGGTTTTGTTCATAAATACATTTATAAACCTCACTTTCGGCCATTGATGTGGGAACTCCTATAACAATAATGCGGGGTTTGCGCTTTTGAGGTTCGTCGACGGTAAGCGCTGACGAAGCGAGTTGGACAGTTTGTTTGAGCTTGTCTAGGTCATCTTTGGTCTCAGTGCTAATAATGAGTCCGCCTTTTCCTATTTTGCGTACGCCTCGTACTTTTAGCTTCATTGCTCCAGGGCATATGATTTTTTGGACCATGTTCTTGGTTTCGTCACTTGTCTTCGAGTTATCACAGGGATAAATTGCAACAGAACTAAAAGTATTAGGACGAACAAAGCTGTTGGACCCCTTCTTCACCATATCTGCAAAAGATGTAGTACCTTGCTTCGTACAGGACTCCTGGATCGTCCGGTTAATTTCTGTTAGACACTCCGATAGGTCACGAGCTTCGGTCATAGATTGAAGGGAAGTATGGGTTTGTATGGCTTTTTGCTTAAGCGACTGGTATTGTACAGCCATTTGCGAAACTCCATGTCCAACTTTTCGGCAAAGATTGCTTATTTTTAGCTTCTGTTCAGTGTTTAACTTTCCATCAGCAATAATAGCACAAAAATCATTCAGGCACTGCTCAATAGATTTCATCCAGTTCTGGATCTCCGAAGTGGACACGACTTCAACTTTCTCATCTAGGTCCTGTCTTGGTTGTTGGGGCGATGTCGGACATGTCTGTGCCGGGGTCGGTGTCGGTGGAGGGCTGCGTCGCATCATCGCGCTCCGATTAAAGGGGCTGCCTTCCATATATACGAAATAATCCTGTCAGTTCATTATATTAACTTGTCACTTGAAATGTCTCTCTATAACACGCTAATACACTAGAACTAGGTCACAATTTGTGCAAACGTTAACTTATTTTATTTATTTTTATATGCATTGATGAGCACGTCTGTATGCTTTGAATGCCTATGTATCAATTGTTTGTAGCAACCCTGAATAATAAATTATTTATAATAATTTTTACATGATTTAATTCGGTATATATCTACTGAATTTATTTCTCGTGAAACTTGCATTTCAATCGCTTTAATGAATCAATCTGCCTAACCGTCCTGTAATACCAGTCTAACCGGATGCAGCTGAATACCAGTATTTAAAATTGTCGCTCTAATATTGTTATTATTTTCCTCAACTAGGAACTCCTTCAACAGCCTTCCGTCTCCATCGTCAGACCCGCGATGACCGTCATACCCCAGCCAGGTCTAAAGTTTTCATCAAAATGAATGACATAAACCCAAACTCTTGAGGAGCTCTCGCGACTGTCTTCCGTCTCCATCGTCAGATCAACTCCAGGTCTTTATTATATAGTTCATCAGAACTACATTATTTTTGTGCGTTTCAGCAGAATCGGTTCTCAGTTGAAAATTCAGTAGGTGCAAAATCAATCAACCCCCATTTTTCTACCCTTAGTTGTGGATTGTAGTTTTCAATTTTACATGGGATCAACTTTGGTTTTGAATTTTCGTGTCTTCCGAAATTAAAGTTATTCACTTTTTTTGGAAGCCGGTTGTCTTTTTCGTAAAAAGTTTTTTAGTTTTTAGTTGTGGTACCTACCACACAAATTCGAATATCACGATCTGCTTTGTAAATGACAGTGGCTGGAAAAAATATTAGAACATCATCCACATAGACAAAGTGGGAAAAATACGTATTATAGAAGCTAACTCAAAAAGTACCCAAGCCAAGTTAATACAATTTATATGGGACCAACTTCGAGCCCACATCTCTACTGCCCGCCCGCGTACGTCGGTGGCTGGGTTGCCCCAGGTCACCGACTTCAGGCAGAGATGAGGGCAGCCGTGATGCGGCTCCGGGCCAAGAACGTGGCTCCGGGGCCCGACGGGATCCACGGCTGCGCGTTAGCCCTCGCTCTGAAGGAGCTTGAGCCCCAACTGAGGGGACTCTACACAGCGTGCCTTGAGCAGGGCCAGTTTCCCACTCTGTGGAAATCAGGTCGTCTGGTCCTGCTCAGGAAGGAAGGGCGCCCTGCAGACTCACCGTCCGCGTACCGGCCCATAGTGCTGCTAGACGAGGTGGGCAAGCTGTTTGAGCGGATAATCGCAGCCCGCCTCGTCGGCCACTTGTGCAGAGAGGGGCCGGACCTGGACGACAGTCAATTTGGGTTTCGGCATGGGCGCTCCACGATCCACGCTGTGTCGCGGGTAAGAGTCCTGGCGGAGGAAGCGGTGTCCCGGGGCGGAGTGATGTTGGCGGTGTCCTTGGACATCTCCAACGCCTTCAACACCCTGCCCTGGAGTTGTATTCGGGAGGCACTGCGGTATCATGGCGTGCCTCCCTACCTCTGCCACATCGTTGGGGCTTATCTGTCGGAGAGGTGTGTCACCTACATGGGACGTGATGGCGGAAACCAGCGCCGCATGTCGTGCGGTGTTCCACAGGGCTCGGTTGTTGGCCCGCTCCTGTGGAACATCGGGTACGACGGGGTGCTGAGGGGCGAACTCCAACCGGGCGTCGACCTGACGTGCTACGCGGACGACACGCTGGTCACTGCCCGGGGGAGCTCGCACAGGGAGGCAGCGTTGCTGGCGACGGCTGCGGTCTCACAGGTGGTGGGCCGCATACGTCGCCTGGGCCTGGAGGTGGCCCTCAGCAAGTCGGAGGCCATGGTGTTTCATGGCCCCCGGCGGGCGCCGCCGCCCGGTTCACACATCGTGGTCGGGGGGGCTCGGATCGCTGTCGAGTCTACCATGAAGTACCTAGGATTGGTGCTCGACAGCCGGTGGAACTTCGAGCCCCACTTCCGGCGGCTGGCGCCCAAGTTGCTGGGCGCTGCTGGGGCGCTGTCAACGCTGCTTCCTAATTTGGGGGGCCCGAGCGCCGCTTGTAGGCGGCTCTACGTGGGGATCGTGCGGTCGATGGCCCTTTACGGGGCCCCGATCTGGGCGGCTGACCTGACGGCCGGTAGCATCGCAGTCCTGCGCAAACCGCAGAGAGCGATGGCCGTCAGAGTCATCAGGGGGTATCGCACGATCTCCTACGAGGCGGCTTGCGCACTGGCCGGATCCCCGCCCTGGTACCTCGAGGCGAAAGTACTCGCGTCATCGTATCGGTGGCGCGAGGAAGCGAGGGCGCGGGGCGAGCAACCGATGCAGCGACACATGGAGCTGCATCGGTCTCAGCTCCGCGAGGTCCTGGTGGCGGAATGGCGGGACAGGCTTTCACGCCCTACCGCCGGCCTCGACATCATCGAGGCGGTCCGGCCGGTGCTCGACCTCTGGCTCGGGAGGAGGCACGGCTCCCTGTCGTTTCGGGTGACGCAGGTGCTCTCGGGGCATGGTTGCTTCGGGAAGTATCTGTGTCGCATAAACAGGGAGCCGGACGCCCGGTGTCACCACTGCGTCGACTGTCGGGAGGACACGGCGCGGCATACGCTGGCAGAGTGTGCCGCTTGGGAGGAGCCGCGCCGTGCCCTCATCTCAGAAGTAGGCAGTGACTTGTCGCTGCCGGCCGTTGTGAATGCGATGGTCGGCGGCGAGGAGTCCTGGGACGCGGTGGTTTCCTACTGCGAGACAGTCGTTTCGCAGAAGGAGGCTGCGGAAAGGGAGAGGGAGATTACGTCCACTCACCCGGCCCGCAGCAGGCGCACCGGGCGTCGAAGGAGGGCGGATAACGCCCTCTTCCAGCCCCCCTAAATGGGTCCAGGGGCGACGGACTCGGGGACGTCTGTCGCCCCCCACACATCAGGACCCGAGGTGGCGGCGCGTAGTGTTCCACGCGCGCCCCTCTTAGACGGCGCGGGGGGAGTTTAACACCTCACTCCCCCCTGACCCGAGGAAGAGGCCCGCGTTCGCGGGCCGGCACCAATCGGGGGTTGCGGAAGATTTTTAAGTTCCCGCGACCCCCGGCGTCGGTGTGAGATGGGACACCGGGGTGGTTTTTAGTCAGTAAGAGTCTGACAGACCCCTCCGCCCGCCCCAGGGCGGGGGACATCCATGAGGATTTTCCACCCCGGAACAAAAAAAAAAAAAAAAAAAAAAAAAAGGTCACCGACTTGGCATTCAGGTCTCCCAGTATGGAGACCTGACGCGGCGCCGCCCTGCCGACCACAGCGGCCAGGACTGCGAGATAGTTCTCGAAGTCCTGTAGAGGGCGGTTTGGGGAGAAATAGACGCCCACAAGGGCTAAGTCTCCCCACGCGGCGGCCACGTATCCCGGTCCCCTCTCTAATAGCGAGAGGGGAGGGAGTCTGTGGAAGACCGCGCCGCTAGAGCCACCAAGTCGTCCTCGTCACCCAGCCAGCTGCCGGGGATTGAGTAGGGCTCGGCGACCACCGCTACGTTCACCAACCACTCAGCCATGACCTGCACTACCAGGTCCTGGGCCGCTCTGCAGTGGTTGGGGTTCGCCTGCAGGATGTGATAGTCGGAAATTATTATTCCGACATCGCACCCCCCTCCTCAGATACCGCCGCTGGAGCTACAGCGGTGACGATGGCGACGGCTTCAGCAACAGGGCGAACCTGCGCCGGCACCACGCCCTTCCTCACGAGGGGCTTGCAGCTCCTGCCCATCATCCTGTGGTCCGCGGGGCGGCCATCGGCGGCACACGCCGCGCAGTGTGGTGCGGTGGCGGTGCAAACGGCCCACCCGTGTCCCTCCCGCCCGCATTGGAAGCACGTATCTCCCCAGTCGGACTTGGAGGGACACGTGGCCCGGGTGTGGCCGAAAGCGAAGCACTTGAAGCACCGGACAGGCTGGTCCTCAAGTGGCCGGACTACAGCCGAGCCGAACCCCACTTGTATCCGTCCCTTGGTCGCAGCAAGGACGGCCCCAGCCGCGGTGACTGGGCACTCCACGCGGATGATGCCCATGCCGCGGCGGCCGGGCCTGATGGCTCCACCCTTCACCGCGCCAGCGTCGCAGCCTCCAGCCGCCGCCACGGCTGCCACCACATCCTCTTTGGTGACCGAATCGTCCAGATCGGCCACCTCCAAGGCTGCGGTCTTAACAGGCCTGGTTACCTTCGCCGCGTCCGCGATGACCTCTTGCAACTTTGTTGCGAAGAGGTCCGCATTTGTGCCTCGCTGCTCCCCCGAGAACTCGAAAATTCGAGCCCCGGTTAAGGTTCGGCGGCACGTTATATTGCTGATCCCCAGCTGGGAGGGATCAGCATTGGTACGAGCCCGTCTTAGGACGGACTCGTACGTCTCGCCCCGCTCCGCGGCCTCCGGGGTGATGGTCACCACGACGGCCGCAGTTTTGGGAGGAACCAGCTTCCTCCCCGCCTTCTTGCCGATTGCAGGACCGGGAACAGCTGCAGCAGGCTTGGGGGCCGACTTTTTGCCCTTCTTCCCTTTTTTCCCCCTGACCACTTCCGTCCACGACTGGTTGGATGGGGTGGTGGAGGGAAGAAGGGCGTCTTCCTCCTGCGAGTTTTGGGGGGCTGCTGGAGTGGCAGACGACCCAGACGCTACTTCCGCGCTTGTGGTGGGCGTATGAGGACCCGCCTTGGTCCTCTTGCCCTTGCCTTTGCCCTTGGCCTTGGAGGGCTGCGACACCGGGCCTGCCAGAGGCGCAGGTTCCGGCTCCCTCGGCGGTGGACTCTTGCCCGCCGCTCTTCATCCGTGCCTGCGAAGCAGGCACGGATGAAGGCCCTCTCCTCCAAGATCACCCCGCGGATTGTTGCCTCAAGGCTGGCAGGGGTGGAGGAGGAGCCTCCTACCACCGGACAGACTGGGGCAGATTGGGCTGGCCTGGCCGTAGCCTCAGCCAGCTTCTGGTGAAGTTGGCTGATCTCCACCTGCAGGCGATCCACCTTCGCCTGCAGCTGCCGCGTCTCGTCCGTGGCAGTCCGCTTCACCAGCTCCGTCACAATGCCGTGCATGCTGGCGGCCCGGCACTTGAGGGCCTTCTGGAAGGTCCCCTTCAAGTTGGACGACTTAGAGGCGACCTCCAGAACCTCCTCCCTATCCTCCTACTTCTGAGATGAGGGCACGGCGCGGCTCCTCCCAAGCGGCACACTCTGCCAGCGTATGCCGCGCCGTGTCCTCCCGACAGCCCCCAACCTAACCTTTTTTTTTTTTTTTTTGTTCCGGGGTGGAAAATCCTCATGGATGTCCCCCGCCCTGGGGCGGGCGGAGGGGTCTGTCAGACTCTTACTGACTAAAAACCACCCCGGTGTCCCATCTCACACCAACGCCGGGGGTCGCGGGAACGTAAAAATCTTCCGCAACCCCCTCGGGTCAGGGGGGAGTGAGGTGTTAAACTCCCCCCGCGCCGTCTAAGAGGGGCGCGCGTGGAACACTACGCGCCGCCACCTCGGGTCCTGATGTGTGGGGGGCGATGGACGTCCCCGGGTCCGTCGCCCCTGGACCCAAATAGGGGGGCTGGAAGAGGGCGTTATCCGCCCTCCTTCGACGCCCGGTGCGTCTGCTGCGGGCCGGGTGAGTGGATGAAATCTCCCTCTCCCTTTCCGCAGCCTCCTTCTGCGAGACAACTGTCTCGCAGTAGGAAACCACCGCGTCCCAGGACTCCTCGCTGCCGACCATCGCATTCACTACGGCCGGCAGCGACAAGTCACTGCCTACTTCTGAGATGAGGGCACGGCGCGGCTCCTCCCAAGCGGCACACTCTGCCAGCGTATGCCGCGCCGTGTCCTCCCGACAGTCGACGCAGTGGTGACACCGGGCGTCCGGCTCCCTGTTTATGCGACACAGATACTTCCCGAAGCAACCATGCCCCGAGAGCACCTGCATCACCCGAAACGACAGGGAGCCGTGCCTCCTCCCGAGCCAGAGGTCGAGCACCGGCCGGACCGCCTCGATGATGTCGAGGCAGGGCGTGAAAGCCACCGATACGATGACGCGAGTACTTTCGCCTCGAGGTCCCAGGGCGGGGATCCGGCCAGTGCACAAGCCGCCTCGTAGGAGATCGTGCGATACCCCCTGATGACTCTGACGGCCATCGCTCGCTGCGGCTTGCGCAGTACAGCGATGCTTCCGGCCGTCAGGTCAGCCGCCCAGATCGGGGCCCCGTAAAGGGCCATCGACCGCACGATCCCCACGTAGAGCCGCCTACAAGCGGCGCTCGGGCCCCCCAGATTGGGAAGCAGCGTTGACAGCGCCCCAGCAGCGCCCAGCAACTTCGACAGCGATCCGAGCCCCCCCGACCACGATGTGTGAACCGGGTGGCGGCGCCCGCCGGGGGCCATGAAACACCATGGCCTCCGACTGTCTGAGGGCCACCTCCAGGCCCAGGCGACGTATGCGGCCCACCACCTGTGAGACCGCAGCCGTCGCCAGCAACGCTGCCTCCCTGTGCGAGCTCCCCCGGGCAGTCCAGACCAGCGTATCGTCCGCGTAGCACGTCAGGTCGACGCCCGGTTGGAGTTCGCCCCTCAGCACCCAGTCATACCCGATGTTCCACAGGAGTGGGCCAACAACCGAGCCCTGTGGAACACCGCACGACATGCGGCGCTGGTTTCCGCCATCACGTCCCATGTAGGTGACACACCTCTCCGACAGATAAGCCCCAACGATGTGGCAGAGGTAGGGAGGCACGCCATGATACCGCAGTGCCTCCCGAATACAACTCCAGGGCAGGGTGTTGAAGGCGTTAGAGATGTCCAAGGACACCGCCAACATCACTCCGCCCCGGGACACCGCTTCCTCCGCCAGGACTCTAACCCGTGACACAGCGTGGATCGTGGAGCGCCCCCCAACTAACAAATTGGTTATTTAAAACATATCTTATGCGACTTTCGGTTATTTAACGGTTGAATAGACGTTATTAGACAACTACGACGTTGTGTAACCGTTATTCCTACAACGATTCAGTCCCAGTGACTAAAAGGTCCTACTAAATAGTTGAGTGAACGTTTTAACGACCACTTTATACAACGTCGTATAATGGTACGAAAAAATAGGTTAGGTAAACGTTATTACAACTATATAATGCAACGTCGTATAGTGGTACAAGTGTATAGGTTAGGTAAACGTTATTACAACTATATAATGCAACGTCGTATAGTGGTACAAGTGTATAGGTTAGGTAAACGTTTTTATGACTTCTTTATATAACGTCGTATAATTTTGCCAGTGAATAAGTTACGTAAACGTTTTTACGACTGCTTTATACGACGTCGTATATTGTAGGTTGGGTAAACGTTTACCCAACTAAATAATACGATGTTATATAACAGTTAGTTAAAAGGGTTCGTTTAACCAGTTTACATAAAAGTCGTGTTAAGGTTACGTAGATCACCAATGATCTACGTAACCTTAACACGACTTTTATGTAATCAAACCGTCGCAAAAAGTTTATTTTTAGACCTGTATATAACGAAGTATTCTAGTGGTGAACTACGAATCAATATACGACTTTAGCGTTATTTTATAACCATTACAGAACTTTAAGCAGACCTCAAAATTATATAAAGGTCCAAAAGGGCCTTTTTTAAAACTAACTTCCATTTTGTCAGTTAACAAACATTGTTACGATATTTACAAAAATATGGATCCAGATCAATGGAAAAAGCTTAAACAAAGTGGGGCCTTTAAACGGAAAGTTAGAAAAACTTTTGAATCACTGAAAACTGGCCCGCCATCTGCGAATTCTTTACCTCAACAAAGCCTCAACAACAAAAATGGTTCCGTATAAATTTTATTTTTATTAGAAGTATGTGGTTAGAAGTACTTGTTTTTTTATTATGATAGTTCTCTTATAAATGACATTCTTAAATATTCCAGATGAAACTTATGAGTCAACATCAAAAATTAAAAGTTCATCTGGTGGCATTGACATACTACAAAAGAATATTGTACCAGAAATGAACAGTAAGTTTATATTTTAAGATAATCACCTTATATTATAACTATATACAATGTTTCAAGTTGATTTAATTATTTTAGGTGACTCCGTTGATGATTATTTGGAGTATTTAGAGCCCTCTGAAGGACTATCTTCCGATACTTCAAGCTTATCTGCTGACAGAGATATCGAATTTCAGGAAGATATACAGAAATGGGCTGTTAATTTCAACATATCTCATGAAGCAATAAAATCTTTGAGCACACTACTTAATAAAAGATTTCTTCTAAGGACAAATAGTGTCAATATAACACTATATACTGTTGATGCAGGCCAGTATTGGCACAATGGAGTAACAGTGACTCTGAGAAGAATATTTGAGAATAGTTCTGATGTACCAGATAATATCACATTAACATTCAATATAGATGGTCTCCCTCTTTATAATAGCTCGCGACAACAAGTTTGGCCTATACTTTGTCATATTTTTGAAAAACCGAAACTTTCACCATTTGTTGTCGGTATTTATGCAGGAAATGGCAAACCTAGTAACCTTAAAGCTTATTTACAACATTTTGTGGCTGAAATACAAGAACTTCTTCGAGATGGTTTAAAAGTTACTACTAAAGATGCATTAGACAAGAAATGCGTTGTTAAAATTAGAGCTTTTATTTGTGATTCTCCTGCTAGAGCTCTTCTAAAAGGTCCAGCTCCAGTTGATAAAAGACACATCATGATTTTGTTAAGAGATTGAGCTACTATAGATTAAAATTCCCGAAAAATATAAGAGAATCCCGTTTTTTTTTTGTGTTGTGTGATATTCTACATCAAAATAATGATGTGTTATTATTTTGCATTTATACACCGTGAAATTTCAATGGTAGTTTTCCCGCAGCGAAATGATTATAATTATCTGGGCAATACAATAGATTTACGAAAAAATTGAAGACTTAAATCAATAAATGGACAATTAATCCTAACTCGAAAACGACTTCGAACCGATAGTAACACGAGAGCCGCGCGTCCCCGCGGTCGTTACTCTTCGCATATCAATCAGCTGATATTAAATAAGTCTTTCTGAGTTAATGAAACACAAAATCTAATAACTATTCCTTCGAGTTGATCAATATTTTTTATTTTATTTGAAAAAAATAATCTTATTTTTCAAATCTAACGTTACCTTTCATTAGTAATAGTGATGGGTAATCGTTTTGCCGCGGGAAAACAACCATCGAAATTTCACGGGGTATGTACCTACCATATATTTTTATTGTTAAATTCGCACTCAATATTAAATGCAGAAACTATTCCAGGAGTTTGCAACTTCAACGGTAAACATGGATGCCTGAAATGTACAGTTATTGGAGAGTATTCTGAATCATCGCATACAGTGGTATTCCCGAAGATAGATTGCCCTAAAAGGAATGACACTGATTTCCGCACCGATAAAAAATATGGTCGACATCATAAGTTTGACTCTCCTCTTCTTGAACTGCCGATAGATATGGTTGAACAAGTCCCTGTGGGTGATTCCTTACATCTCATAGATTTAGGAATAATGAAAAGACTTCTAATTGGATGGCGAGATGGAAATTTTGGGAAATATCTAACTAAGTGGTGTTCTCGAGATATTACGAAAGTTTCCTAATATAGTAATAGTAATTCCTGACTTAATGAAGAGTAGTAAAATAATACCTTTGTTTAAATCGGGAAGCACATCAGACCCCACGAACTTTAGACCAATTTCTGTGCTTCCCACCTTTAGTAAAATATTTGAAAAATTGATGCTAGATCAATTGCAAAGACATTTTAATAAGCATAAATTATTAAACAGTAAACAATTCGGTTTCACAAGGGGTCGCTCGACTACCGACGCTGGTGTTGAGCTTCTTGCACATATTTTTGAGGCGTGGGAGAAGTCGCATGATGCCTTAGGTATTTTTTGTGACTTGTCTAAGGCTTTCGATTGTGTTTCTCATGATACATTGGTCAGGAAATTGCATCACTATGGTGTTAGAAACACTGCCTTGGATCTTCTTGTTTCTTATTTGAATAATAGGATCCAAAGAGTGGACGTTAACGGCAAGCGATCCCCGGGTTCTATAGTCACTATGGGAGTTCCGCAGGGCTCAATTCTTGGCCCTTTTTTATTTCTCGTATATATTAATGACCTACCTTGCCTTATAAAGAACAGTCATGAAATAGTGTTATTTGCAGATGACACATCACTTTTATTTAAGCTTAAGCGACAACAGATAGTTACTGACGATGTAAATAATGCTCTCGCTAAAATAGTGCATTGGTTTAGTGTTAATAATTTACTTTTAAATGAGAAAAAGACTAAATGTATTAGATTTCTGACACCTAACGTTAAACAGGTGAAAACCAATGTACTGGTAAATGGGGCGGAATTGGATCTTGTGGACACCACTGTGTTCTTAGGTATTACTTTGGACTCGAAGCTACAGTGGGGCGCACATATAACCAAATTGTCGAAACGGCTAAGTTCTGCAGCCTACGCGGTCTATAAAATCCGTCATTTGACTGATGTAGAAACAGCTCGTTTAGTATATTTTAGTTATTTCCATAGTGTAATGTCGTACGGCATTTTGCTGTGGGGAAACGCAGCGGACATTCAGGCTATATTTGTGCTGCAGAAACGAGCCATTCGAGCAATTTATAACCTTAGCTGTAGGCATTCACTGAGGGATAAATTTAAGGAAATAAACATAATGACAGTTGCATCTCAATATATATATGAGAACCTAATTTATGTAAAAAAGAATATTAATCTATATTCTAAACACAGCGACATTCATAGCATAAATACTAGAAACAAAGATTTACTTATTGTGCCCACGACTAGGCTCCAAAAAATTAGTAATTCATTTAAGTGCCAAAGTATACGTTTTTACAACAAACTCCCAAGCCATGTTAAAGAACTGAGCCTCAATAAGTTTAAATTATTTATTAAACAGAAACTCTGTCAAAAAGGTTTCTATAAAGTTAAAGATTACTTGGACGACAAAAAGGCTTGGGACTAATTAAGCTGCTCCAATGTACCCCCAGCAAAGAACTATTTTAATTAAACTAAGTGTTTTATTATTGACATTTTTATTGATTTACGTGACATATATTATATGTGAGGACTATGTGGATCTACATATTTATTTTTCTTTTTCTCAGCTAGTTTTAGTGATAATCGCCACAGTTTGAGTACTCTATGAGGCCTACCCAAATGTCCTTTCTTTGGTATTGTTCGTCGAGTCGTTGAGCTCCTTGAGTTCTGAGTTGAGCTACACGAGTACTGACAAATGCGTGCACTGACTGGACAGGTCCACTCAAATCTGTATGGTTCTTTCCTCAAAAGACCATTTCAGACACCAATCTACATGGTCCTCAAATGATCTGACCAAGATTATTCCTGGTTTTTTTATTTTATTACACTTTAACGTTGATAAATTTTAAATGTGTATAATAACGTTAATATTTACATCGTAAAGTATTATATTACTTTAATAATTGTGAATATGAAGACTTTGTGGGTTATTTTTTCTTTTTTTTCTTTTCTCAGTTACTTTTAATCATGGTCTGGCAGTTTGAGTGTTTTTTTTGCGGCCTACCCAAATGTCCTTTCTTTGGTATTGTTCGTCACATCGTTGAGCTCCTTAAGTTTTGAGTTGAGCTGCACGATCACTGACAAATGCGTGCACTGTCTGGACAGGTCCACTCAATCTGTGTGGTTCTTTCCTCAAAAGATCATTTCAGACACGAATCTACATCGTCTTCATATGATCTAACCAATAAAATGTCTGGACTTTAAAAGAGACTGTGACCTCTGAGTTTGTTTCGGCCTTTCTTCTCAGAGTAGTCAGATAGGAAACGCCGACCTCATCTAGTACGGTACTTAAAAAATATTATTGACATGTAAAAGTGTTTTGTACAAACCTATTTACAGAAAATATAATCATTTAATCATTTAATCATCATTTAATCATTTTCAAATTTTTTAATTGTTTGCAAAATGCCTACTGAAATTCACAGATCGGTTCGATCTTTAGAAGTGTTGGCACATTGGAAGGGTTCTGAGTTTCGCACATTTCTCTATTACCTTAGTTTTATTATCTTAAAAGACGTTTTATGCTACGAAGCATTCTACCATTTCATGTGTTTCTTTTGCGCAATTACTATCTGTTCACATAAGCAATATTTTGCTTATTTACAGCTTGCTGAAGAAATGCTCAAACATTTTGTAACTTTTTATGGAAATATTTATGGTAAAGGTTATGTTACCAGTAATGTACATAATTTATCCCACTTAGTTGACGAAGTAAGAAAGTTCGGCGTACTACAAGATTTTAACACATATCCATTTGAAAACAAACTATTTACTATTAAAAAAATGGTAAGACAGGGTAATAAACCATTGAGTCAAATAGCTAGAAGAATTGTAGAGAGAAGTTATGTAGAAGTAAATCATTTTGATGAAAAGCACATAAATAAATATCCGTTTATTAAAACTAAAAGAACCAAAAATGGTGCAATAACTGTTCTTCATTTAGAAAATTTTATCATATCACCGAAAAATAATGACAACTGGTTTTTAAGCACTAGTCATCAAGTGGTTGAAACAATAGCTGTGAATGATTGTGATGAAAATATATTAACACTTGGCAAATATTTAGATAATTGCATCGATGCATTTGAAAAGCCCATGAAATCTTCACTACTCAACATATTTATATGTAATATCAATAATGTGACCAAAAGAGAGATTACATGTACAGTTTTAGATATTAAATGCAAATTGGTGTGTACAGTGTTTAACGAGCACATGTATTTTGTACCTTTAGTGCATACATTGTTGTAAGTGGTAACTTAAAAATAAAAATGCTGAAAAACTGTTTATATCTTTTTATTTTCTTAAGTTTTGGCATGCAAAATCACAGTAAGTACAATTAGATAAAAAAGTGGAACTTTTAATATTTTTAGAACTTTCCTTATTACCTACACAATCACTAAAAATAAAGGTTTGCCGCGCAAAGTTGAGACACAGCTTAACGTGGAAGCGCCGACCATGCCCGCGAAATTCAAATTTTTTTTTCATACAAAAAGTTTCCAAAATTCATAAAAATTGGACTATGTGTACTGGGTTAAAAACGTTATCGCTTTTTGTATGGAAATTTGCATCTTCACAACCCTCTTTACAGGTTCCATAAGTACTTATAATATAGGTATAAAAAAATATATAACTTTCTAAGCTACTAATTATTTGTTAATAATCTTTTTTAAATATTCTAAAAATTAAATGCTTGTACTAATCAAAATGTAATAAAAAACAAAAATCACCACCTCAGCTATTATTAATGCTGAGACCTCAGTCTTATTTAATGTGATAAGTATAAATTATATAAATATTATTTTTCAAAATGTAGAGAGCTCCTAAATTTTGAAAAATAACAGGTTAGGACAACATTATTAAGAATATTTAGGAATCAGATTTCAAGAGCATTTTTCAGTTTTTTTAATTATTTTGATGTTTATATACCATCAGATCAGCCTTACTAGCGACAGACAAATTAACTGGAGCTAACACGTTGCTACTAGAAGCTGGAGCCACACTGGCCACGGAAACATTACCGCTAGCAAGATTATTATTATTGTTTGTCGTTAAACGGAGAGTCGGCTGATTGACATTTTCATTGGCACCATCGCTATTAAACTCTTTGTCAAGAGCAAATTGTGAGACATTAACTAGCTTTTGACGTCTGCGTTTGCACGATGGAGCTCGTTTTATTTCTGATTTGTTACGTCTTAAAGCATGGCGAATTATATTTTTGAAAAAATCTTCACATTCTGTTCTTGAAAAGTCTTTGTCTGATCCATGAATTACTTCGAAAAAGAGATCAATGGTTTTTGAATAGATTTTAAAACAAATTTTGTTAGTATTGTTTTTCGAACCCCCAGCCCATGAGCATTGAGTCATGAACTGTCTAGTAAACATTATATCCGATAATGTATACGCGTTGTTAACTCCTCGGCCTTTTCCTTTTCCACATACAGATTCCAAACGTAGTTTTATTCCTTGTCTAAACTCAGGTAATGCTAAATTTTCTTCAAAGGTTTGCAATTCTTCTTTATTAGATATAATTTGGAAGACAACGTTTTCATCTCTGCCTTGATTTCTTGAGTTTACAGTAGCAAAAGTATCAATTTGGGCACTTATGTACGACAACTTCTGTAACACTTTGTTTTCAATATTTTTCACATATTCTAATATGTTAAATTGGTGTAGCAGCTTTGTAGGTAACGATGAAATAAAACAAGAGTTGTAGTGTAGAAATAGGAACGTAAATATAACGCGTTCGCAGCGCGGGCGGTCTACATTTCTATGCGATGCGTGGCTTGAGGATGATGTAGCGATGCGTACCTCACAGTACCCCCTCCTTAGCGAAGCGTACGTTTGGCTTGCATACTCTGCCGGTCCTCGTGATGTATGGTTGGTGTGAAGGTACAGGATTCACGATGCTCGGCGTGCTTGCTGTGTTTGTAGGGCTTGTAGTGTTTGGTGTTTCATTGCAGATGTATGCCGGTTTCAGTCTATCCAGTGATACAACTGTCTCTCGATGCGGTAGCTGAATTTTGTAGTATTTTTCGTGTCTCTGTAGCACTGGATACGGTCCATCGTAGGGTGGTGTCAGCGGCGCTCGCACGGTATCGTTCCTCACAAAGACGTGTGTGCACGTACCGAGGTCCCTGTGTATGAAGGGGCTGGCTGTTGTTCTTGCGGTAGTGCACGAAGGTGAGAGTGACGTCATCGTTTGTGTGAGGCGGCGTACGTAATCTTCGTCCGACATGTTAGTCGTAGTAGCCGGTGCGAAGAAATCTGATGGCACACGTAGTGTAGAACCGTAGGTCATTAGCGCGGGACTTAGGTTGTTGTCTTCACGCAGCGCTGTTCGGAGGCCAAGCAGGACGGTGGGAAGTTCGTCGCTCCAGTTGGTAGTTGCGCCTCTAGCCATTAACGCAGCTTTTAGCGTACGATGCCAGCGTTCTATTTGCCCATTTGACTGTGGATGGTATGCGGTCGTGCGTATGCGTGTAATACCGAATTTTTTCATTAGCGCGTTGAACAACGACGATTCAAACTGCCTGCCTTGATCGGTCGATATACGTAGTGGGCAACCGAATCTAGCAATCCAGTTTTCATACAGTGCTTTTGCGACGATCTCAGCTGTTATCTCGCGCACTGGTACGGCTTCAGGCCATTTCGTGAATCTGTCCATGATAGTAACACAATATCGATAATCGTAAGACAGTCGAAGTGGGCCGACTATATCGATGTGGATGTGTTCGAAGCGTTGCGATGGCGGGAAACTTCCTAGCGGCGTGACGACGTGACGATGTACTTTTGCTCGCTGACAGCCGACGCAGTTTCTTGTCCACGTTGTTACATCTTTGTTCATAGATGACCAGAAGAACTTTGATGTTACTTGCTTTCTAGTCGCCTTGATACCAGAGTGGCAGAGATCATGTTGCGCTTTGAATGCTGCAAAACGATGTGCCGATGGTAGATATGGGCGGAGCGTAGATGTTGATATCTCGCACGTGATTGGTCGCTGCGTGCCAGGCAAGGTTACGGTGATGAATTTTAAGTTTGGCTGTAGTTTTAATTGTTTCAGTTCTTCGTCTTGTTCTTGATCACGTGATAACTTGTCGTAGTCAATGTTTGAAGGACAGTGTATTTCCTCAATACGAGATAAGGCGTCAGCGACTGAGTTTTCGTCTCCCTTTACGTACGCGATTTTATTGCAGAATTGACTGATAAAGTGGAGTTGCCGTTCGCGTCGCGGGGTGTCGCTGCTACTTTGCGGCCTTGAGAGCGCGTAGGACAGCGGTTTGTGGTCAGTGTAGACGGTGACGTCACAGCCCTCGATGAGTCTTCTAAAATGCTTCACAGACATGTAGATCGCTAGTAGTTCGCGATCATACGTGCTGTATCGAGATTGTGTAGCACTCATTGTTTTAGAAAAGAATGCTAGCGGTTTCCAAGCTCCGTTATCGCGTTGTTGTAGCACCGCGCCGATGCCGTGGTCTGAGGCGTCCGTCATAATGCAGAGTGGGGTGCCGGCGATAGGGTGCGTTAGCGTCACACATTCCAATATGCTTTGGCGGCATTTTTGAAATGCTTGTTCGGCGGTCGGCGTCCACGTGATAGGCGTCTTGTCATTCTTTTTACCATTATGCAAATATTTGTTGAGTTCGCTCTGCATGTCGGCTTGATTTGGTAAACAATCTCTATAGAAGTTCAACATGCCCAGGAAACGACGAAGCTCGATGATAGTTTTAGGTTGAGGATAGCTGGATATGACTTTTATTCGTTCTTCAGTTGGTTTTATGCCGTTCTCTGTTACTTCGTAGCCGAGAAAGTTGATTTTCGCCTGTGCAAATTCACATTTGTCGACGTTGAGTGTTACGCCGTATTTGTTCAGGCGCTCGAGAACTTGATGTAGTAATATCTTGTGTTCTTGTTCGTTTTCTGAGTATAACAAGATATCGTCGACGAATGAAAAACAGCCCTCGATGCCGCGCAGTACCTCGTGCATGAAACGTTGGAAGGTTTGACTTGCATTTCGTAGACCAAACGTCATGCAGTTGAATTCAAATAACCCAAAGGGTGTGATGATTGCGGTTTTCTGTGCGTCTTCTTTGTTTATTGTTATTCTGTAGTAGGCCATTTTCATGTCGAGTTTTGAGAAAATCTTCTTATTGTGAAGTTGATAGGTGAAATCTTGTATGCGTGGAATCGGGTACTTATCGGGTAGCGTGACTGAATTTAGACGCCTGTAGTCGCCGCACACTCGTAGACTGCCATCTTTTTTCTTTACCACATGGAGTGGGCTGGCCCACGGGCTCTTCGAAGGTTGACAGATTCCCATTTCCATCATTCGTTCAAACTCTGCTTTAGCCGCTTTGTATTTGTCGGGCGGCAGGGGGCGAGCACGTGCGAAGAGAGGTGGTCCCGTTGTCTCGATGTGATGGACGACGTTGTGTTTAGCGGGAGTTTTCAAGGACATAGGTCGGAGTAGATCTGGATACTGTTTGAGTATGTCTTGATATGTCTGCTTGTTGCTGAGTACGTAGACGGCTTGTTGCATTGACGAGATTTCTAAGGCGTTGATTGAGAGTTCTGTCACCTTGTCGATTAGCTTCTTTTGATGCAGGTCGACGAGGAGTTTGAAATGGCGAAGGAAGTCAGCTCCGAGTATTGATGTTTTGACGTCTGCAACTACAAATGTCCAACGAAATCGTCTTCTGAGGCCTAGGTCGATTTGCAGGTCTTTCTCGCCGTAGGTATTGATTGGTGAACTGTTCGCGGCGTATAGTTTGTACGAAGTTGGTGAACATTTCTTCTTATGTATCGGGGTGGCGGCTAGGACGGAGATGTCCGCACCGGTGTCAACGAGGAAGCGGTGATTAGTGTTGCAATCGAAGACACATAGGCGGTTACTTGCCGTAGTTACACCGACGTCCGCCACGGTCGGTGCCTCTTTTAGTTTTCCGACTTGTTTTGATTTCGCTTCGCGCACGGTGACACGCAGCGTCTCGCGTGATCCCCAAATCGGTAGTGAAAGTAGCATACTCGATTGGAATCGTTTTGATACTTTGCGGTAGACTTCGATCTTGAGCGGGAGCGCTGGTGACGGCGATGATGTGGTCTTCCACGGCTGCGAAGTTCGGTGATTTCGAGTGTCAGCTTCTCAAGTTGTTTTGAAAGAACTTGTATTTGCGCGGACATGACTTGTTGGTTGACAGCTGCAGAATCTGGTTGTGACGAGGAGACAGCTGCGATATTGCTCGACTCGGAATATTCCATCATCTTGTCTGCCATTGCCGCGAGCATGTCGAGTGACGAGTCTGTGTTCACTGACAGCACAACTCGAATTTGCGCCGGAAGGTGGTTCATCCACTCTATCTTGATGCCATCCTCGGTGATCATGCTGCCGCCGAGTTCGCGCATGCGCCGTAGCAACTGAGACGGTTTTTGGTTGCCAAGCTCCAATCCGCTAATTAGGTTCTTGAAATTTTTCACCTCGGACTGTTCGTACACGGAGAGAAGGCGTTGTTTGATGGCTTCGTACTTCTTAGTTTCTGGTGGCTTGATCACGATGTCTGTGATATGTTGAAGGTCTGTCGGTTGTAGTTGGGCGAGGACGTACCGATATTTGTTCTCGTCGCTGGTCTTCTGAGGTTCGACGACGGCTTCAAATTGAATAAACCACATGCGTGGATATTCGCGCCAGAAGGGAAGGAGACGTGACTGCACGGAGATGGCAGCGAGGTCTGTAGGCTCACTAATTTCTTGCTTGTGTTCCATTTTCTTCTCGGGGTCACCAAAATGTAGCAGCTTTGTAGGTAACGATGAAATAAAACAAGAGTTGTAGTGTAGAAATAGGAACGTAAATATAACGCGTTCGCAGCGCGGGCGGTCTACATTTCTATGCGATGCGTGGCTTGAGGATGATGTAGCGATGCGTACCTCACATTGGTTTTGTGATAGCGTTTGAGATATGGCAATCAAATTGTCAATTTTGTCATTTTGTTCTGCGTGGTTGTAAATAGAATCAACCTCCAGTTGGTTTGGTGTATTTACTACATAAATTGCCGACTCGTTTACGTTTGTGCATTGAGACTCGGAGTTGATCATACTATTAACATCATTGTTTTCATCGTAGCTACAATGAGTTTGCGACGTGCTTGGTATATATGTAAGCAAAACGGAAGAATCAGTGTCGTTTGTAGATTGTAGCGCCAGCGTTTTTTCATATTCCTGAAAGAAAATATTATGTCATTTTACGTCATCCCATAACGAATGCAATTAATTTTTGAAATAAAAGCAATTAATTATATGCCGGGAGGTCACAACTTTGGTAATAATATCATGTGACTTAGATATCGTTACCAAATTTGTTGTGATCTCCCAGTCTATTAAGTATACTATACATACAAAACATAATTCACTTAACATTACACAAAAAACTAAATGGTGTAATTATCTTGTAATCTTATCATCTTATCTTATTGGTACACCTACTTACTAAAGAAACTGCAGTATTATTTTCGGTACTTGAAGACTGGGGTTGAGTCTTCTCAATGTAAGCTCGTGATGAGTTAGTATTGGTTGTAAGTGGTGACATGGATGTTTTTCCGTGCATCTAAATGAAACAAGAATAGGTCAATTTATATTTTTTTAGTTATTTATTTACTCGTAGGAAATTTGACACATTTATAGTTAGAAGTATTTGTGCAAGGGAGATACTACCTACCTACATACTGTACATAATAATAAATAAATATCATGGGACATTTTTCACGCACGGTCATCTGATCCTAAACTAAGCAAAGCTTGTACTATGGTTATCAAACAACTGATATACATATACCTACTACATACAATGTATGTCTTAAATACATACTTATATAGAGATACTATACACCCAGACACAGAACGAATACTCCTGCTCATCACACAAATATTTGTCCTGAGTAGGAATCGAACCCACGACCTCCGGCTTAGCAGTCAGTGTCACTAACCACTAGATCAAAAGGCCAGTCATACCTGCTGTAAAGTACCTAATACCTTTTAATTTCCAAAACTAAACCTAGAGAATTGTCTACTAAATCTTTTTTATTAAAATTAGCTGGTGATTGCGACTTCGGGATTGCGTGCATGCGAAATAACTAGGTATACCTAACTTACTAAAATTCACTTTAGGTATAAATTCATCAAATTATTTAAAAAAATATTGTGCCTTGGTATAATATATATGTATGTATATATTATTCGTAAACTGAACAACTTTCAGACTACTTTGGATAAAAAATATTTTATTAAATTTACCAAGCAAAATGATAACATAATGAGATTAAATTAGGTAGTCATCGAAATAATGTAAAAGTAAAAGCGTTTTCAAACACATCCAGTAGTTTTGAGCCTATTCAATACAAACAAACATACAAACAAACATACAAACAAACATACAAACAAACAATCAAATTTTTCCTTTTTATAATATTATTATTATTATAGTGTAAATATAATAAATGATATCTTGTATAAAAAAAAATACTCACGACTGAACAGGTTTTTAAAATTTCGTCAAAACAATTTTGTACATTACGGTCACGTTTGACATTTTTTGACTTAATATTTTCAGGTTCATCGGACTCCGTGTCGCTTTTAGCACACATCTTCGCTAATTCTTCCTCTGCACTTGCTATTGATACCAGTCCTGTTCTTTTTACTCTGCATTTCGAGGTCGACCACGAAGCATCTGGTTGCGAATTCTCTATAGCCATTAACGTTTCCACTTTAAATTTTGGCCAATGTAAAATATTATTGTTCTCCCAATTATTTGGTACGTAAAATAATGCCCTCTTGCCTTTTTCTACAGTTTCCACTATTTTGTACGGCATTTTGCAACTGAAAAAGTAGGCAGATATAAATTATGAAACCAGAAAAACAAACTCAACAATAATATAGGACACAATACTTAAACAACAACAACACATCACATTAACATAGGTACATGTACTTGTACCCTGTAATTCACTGACTGCACTGTGCGGTATAATGTTGTCATTGTTTTCTTTTAACACAATACACTTATTTAACAACTATTTGTTTTTTTTTTAACCTCAATTTCAGCACCACAGAAGTGCAAGCGACCCGATTCATGCACGCGTTCGAAGTGCAGTAGCCGGCACGTAAGTTGGCAAGGTCTCTTTGGTGGTAATGCGGGACGCAGGGTGTGAAGTAGAGTAGCGCCGATCCGAGCGCGCGATTGGTGCGTCACTTGACGTTTGCCCCCCGCACCCTGTCGACGTCCCGTGCACTCCCGATTACTCTTACGCGCACGAAAATTGTACCTTTTGTTATTGTTGAGGACGACCAAAGAGACCTAACCGTGCAGCCAAATGACTACTGTACACGGCAGCGCGAGCGCGAAGACGAACGCGAGTAGCAGTCGTCTGGCTACAGCATAAGAAACGCCTTCTGCGCATCTCACGACTCTTGCCAACTTACGTGCCGGCTACTGTATCTTACGGCCAGTCGCGTGAGTAGTGGCGCAAGCTGAGTGACTAGCGGGGTAGCGGGGTAACGGGAGAGGTGGGAGAGTAGTTTAATAACAACAACAGTTTGAAAGATAAGTACCTCGGATATGTGGTCGCGAATGATATTTTAAGCAGATAAATGGTAGTAACAATGATTACACTCGTCTTCCGGAAAATGATCATATATACTGAATACTGAACAAGTTTGACACCAGAAAAAATTATAACTCAATAATTGCATAACTTTATTGCTACCAGTTACAACAAAATGAGCTGGTATTCGAGTATTAGTAGGAGTGGGACTGTGACAGTTAAAGCAATTGCTTGACAATATAAAATGAGTTCTTCTCCAAGGCCACTTGCTCCTTTTGAGGTTTTTTAAATCATGCCGTGTTATAAATTTATCGACATCCAAAAACACTACCATAATTTACTGATGTCCACTTTACTAAACTTCACCTGAAAAATTACAAAAAAAAAAAAAAACTGTCATTTTATAAAACGTGGGTTCGAAGTAAGTATTAAAATAAAAAAGTCACATTGATACGTAACGCGTTTTTTATAAAATATTACACCGTGTGTAATGGTTTTTTTTTGCAAAGTAGGTAAATGCAACACAAGCATAGTGTAACATAATTTTAATTAAGAGGGTGCATCCTAAAAGTTGGCAACGTCGTAAATAGCTGTCAAATATTTACCTGTTTCGATTAATTTGGAAATAATACTGTATGGAAATAAGAAATGTGGCTAACCAATTGACTAGAATATTAATAATGAATTGCAATTATAACATTGAATTTGATGTTGTACCCGTTTTAGGTGGAAAAAAGGCATTTGAAAAGTTACCAAATACTTTTTTTACATCTAAAACTAACTATTCGGTGTTACGATATTAATTATTGCATTTCATAATCAATATTCTAGTTCGCTAGTTAGCCACATTTTTTATTTCCATACAGAAATATTATCAAATTAATCAAAACAGCGAAATATTTGACATCTATTTGCGACGTTGCCAACTTTCAGAATAAACCCTCTTAAGAGGGTGCATCCTAAAAGTTGGCAACGTCGTAAATAGCTGTCAAATATTTACCTGTTTCGATTAATTTGGAAATAATACTGTATGGAAATAAGAAATGTGGCTAATCAATTGACTAGAATATTAATAATGAATTGCAATTATAACATTGAATTTGATGTTGTACCGTATCTGACGTGACAGAAAAAAAATTCAGCTTACAAGTTACAGATGACCAAAGATACATGATCCCGGAGGAACAAAAATCTGAAAAGATGTATGCTCCTTTTTTTTTTTTTTTTTTTTTTTTTTTATTGGTTCACCAACAATTGTTTACACTGGTATTTTGCTAAAGGTAACATGCAATAAAATAGAGTACAATAAATAGTGTAACAATCACTTATAGGTAAACTCCGCATGCTTCAAGGGTAAGTTACATATGAGAAAAATATAAATATATAAAAAAAGCGAACTTAACTAATCTAAAACTATTATTGAAAACACGCGACATCATAAGTGTCTAATCCAAATCGAGATGATATTTATAAATATTGGTTTTTAATTGGCTTAAAGAGTTAAAGTGCAGATCGATTATGTCGCTACAACCATTAACCACCTTGCAAAATCTCGCGTAAGGAGAATTGGAGCCTAAAACCGTTCTTCTTTGCGGTGGACGCAGTGGTGTTATCTGGCTGCGAGGAATTCTTGAAGTTGCACGGAAATTGAAAGTGCTCAGTATTTGTGGGCAGTCAATCTTGTGAGCCATAACTTGTCATTTAGACGTCGGCGCTTGTGTAGGGAAATCATTTTGAAATGTCTCAGTCTATTGTTATAAGAACGTGTTTTCTTAGCTATGCCACTAGAAAACGCCAGATGCCACAGAAAACGCTTTTGAACACGTTCTAGGCGCAACGAATGTGCAGCATAGTGCGGACGCCAGACCACGCTACAATATTCCAACACGCTTCGAACCAAGCAATTGTAAAGCATTCTTTTTGTATTACAACTTCTAAACTGTTTAGTATTTCTTAAGACAAAACCCAGCATTTTAGAAGACTTTTTTATAATACTGTCTACGTGTGGAATAAAAGTTAATTTCCTGTCAAATCTGTCAAATGCAACGCCAAGGTCCCTTATTGTGTCCCGTTCATCAACTTTATCACCTTTAATATAATAGGTATGTTCTACTACATTATGCTTTCTAGAGAATTTTACATGATAGCATTTTCGTGCATTAAGGTGCATTGCATTGTTATCGCACCATTGAACAAGCCTGTCTAGATCCCTCTGTAATTCATAGGCATCGTCTTTATTTTTAACAATTCTAACAAACTTTATATCATCGGCGTACATATAGATATTTGAGTGTAGAAAACAGTAAGGAATATCATAATAATGCCTCCTTTGATAATAATGCCTCTAAATGAAACACAAATTAACAATGAAATAATAGTGCATGACAGTCAAATTCATACGAAAAACGCATCTCATCATTCTCGTAAGAGACCACCTTCTACTATCTGTACAAAAAATGTAGCGAAAAAAATACATTCAGATGGTAAAGAAAACAGCCCTCAAAATAAAAACCCATCTATTAAGACAGTAATATCTCGAAGTTTGGTGTGCTACGCATGTAAAAAAAATGTTAAATTCCCGTCGGCAGACGTTTCAAAATGTATATCGTGTAAAAAATGGTTTTGTGTCAAATGCAGCGAAGGCAATAATAATATTGATTTTACTTGTCGAAAATGTTTTGGAGAAGAGTATATTATG
Organism: Eupsilia transversa; assembly: GCA_914767815.1. NCBI lineage: Eukaryota > Metazoa > Arthropoda > Insecta > Lepidoptera > Noctuidae > Eupsilia > Eupsilia transversa. The sequence goes on along the minus strand of OU611873.1, from coordinate 5,756,923 downwards.
TAAAAAAAAAAAAAAAAAAACTAAATGAAAAATTAAAAAGCAAAGCAATCGGATAAAAGTTGTAAATTAAAAATAAGGTTATTTAAAAATTATATATTATTTTTAAATACTTAACCTTATTTTATATATTATACCCCCGACGGTAAAATAATTTTTCACTTTGTTCAACATAATAAATTAATAATACACCCCGTATTATGTTAAACAAGGTGTAAAATTTGAGTTGTGTTAAATTTTATATTAGAATATTTTGTAATAATTTGATCTCATTTTCTTGATAATGTGCAATAGTCTTAAGAATTCTATTCCGTTATAGGAACAGTCAATTCCGTGACTGTCCTATTTAATATTTTGTTTTAAATATTATTTTTAGAGCGAAACGCTATTTAATTCGTATTTAGCTTTTGTTACCTTAGAGTGTAATCATTTGATTAATGTAATTATAAAAAGAGTTCCTAAGTTGTATCCTAATTGAGAAACATACCAGAAAGTATTGAACTAATTTGGTCCAAAGAGTAACGTAATGGAAATTAAAATGGTGTTAAGTATGTTTGCTATTGTTGATTTTATGTTTTATCTATTTTGTATTAAAGTAAAAAACATTGTTATCCAATTATACTATTTGATTAAATCCAAACGAGTTTTATTTTATTTCTTTAGCTGAAAGCCATTAGTTTCGGAATGGAAAAAATTTTGTTCCCCAGGGGCAATAAATTAATTGTATTTCAGTAAATAATCTTGATTATCAGGTTTTGTTATAATTTTCATATAGTGAAAAGAATAATAATTGTAAAATAAATTTAAAAAAACGAATTACAATAAATAAATAAATTTCGGCATATTTTTAATAGTAAACACTTTTTCTGAAAATGACCCTATTACGTTCGTGGCATGACAAATGGCAGCTGCAGTAAACAGTCGGTATTAAAATCACGTTTTTGCTTTTAATTCCATCCTTACGCCTACGGAATAGAAGTCAAAATCGGTTGAACGGACTGTAAAATGTTTTGTTTAAATGTCTTATCTTATTTTAAATGGATAATAGATGTTCTAGTTGTAATCATTAGACGGTGTAACTAAATATTTAGTAATATTAACATAACCGTAATTATTTAATGATAAATTGAGGTTTAGTTTCAATCTTCTTTTCGTCAAGAATATGAACACTTAAGCTATAACCTCAATAAGTCCTATTAAGTAAATAAGTTTTGTTAACTATTCGTTACACGAACGTGAGGTCTCAAACTTGGGGTGCTTGGACAGGAAACCTCCCGTGTGCCCGTGGGCTGGAGTTCCCTTATGGATACGTCCGGGGGGAAGGCCAGTCTCCGGGACGGTGCACCCTGGGGTGCGGGTAATGTCTCCCCTTAGGTACTGAGTATCTAAGGGGGGTCGTTGCCCGTATGCTAATATCCTGTCAGAGGAACGCTCTAACGTGTACTCTAAGGAGCACACGTTGAGCAGCGTTTGAGTGAGAGCGGGCTCGGCGTGCACTAACTCTGCCGTCGGGCAGGCAGGAGGAAGATCTCTCCTGCTGCCACCGTTGGTCTCGTAGCCCCGAAGATTGTGTAGGTCATGTCTCTGGCATTTGACGGGGGTCGAGGGTCTTGGCTTAACCGCCCGGGCCGCGAGGAAGACAACCTCTATAAAAAATCACCCCGAACCTCCAAGCGGCGGCGCTCCGTGAGGGAGGTTGTTAGCTTGACTAATGGGTAGCTAAATTAGTCGTTAGTGCGAACCACGTTTTTTTTGGTTGGTTGGTTGGAACATTTTTATACTCGTGGGAACAAAATGGTAAATTCAAAATATAAAAAAAACAAAAGTCGATAAATGGTGGAGAGTGATGCGGGGTCGGATTCCGACCCTGCATCGGGCGCGGAGAGCTCTTGTCAGAGCTCGGAGCGCGAGGAGGTGGTGAAGACTACCGATAGGAGGCAGGAGTTTGTGCGGAAGCGCTCCAAATCGGATGGCCAGGGGTCGTCCGCCGATGAGAGGCAGAGGCGCAAAATCCACTCTAGCCAGCGGGGTGGGGCCCGGAAAAAAGGCGCGGGTAGGGGGCTCACCACGGAGGTTGGTGAGCCGAGCCAGACCAGCTCGGCCGAGCTGGCGAGGCTCGCCACAGGGGAGCACCCTGAAGGGACCAGCACCTGGGCGGTCCTGTCGGGGTCTTTCAGTGGTGAGCCGGACGCCGCAGCGGCTAAGTTTAAGGAGGTCGTGGGAGCCGCTGTCAAGGCTGTGGCCTTGAAGAGGCTCCAGTCCTCAAAGGACAGGGCCATATCCGAGGCCACGGCCTCTATCTTGGCGGCAGGGAAGGCCCTCCTTGGACCTCCGCCAGCGTCGGATGGAACGTCCGAAACGCGGGCGGAACTCGCCCGGTTGACAGCCGCCATGGAGCTTCTCCGGAAGGAGAATGAGGAGCTCAGAGCAGACCTGGCCAAGCTCCGCGGAGCCGCCCCTCGTGTGATTCTGTAGGGGGGAGAGCAGCATCGGCAGGGGCGGCCCCTGCCTGCTGAGGACCGGGTCCTGTCCTTGGTGCGGCGGGAGATGGATGCCTTTCGGGCGCGGTTTTCCGCCCTAGAGGCCATCGTACTGCGCCCCCCATTAGCGGCGAGCCAGCCGGCCTCGGGCCAGCGGAAGGTGGCATCATATGCCACCACTGCAGCTGCCCCAACCAAACCAGGGTCGTCGGGGCAGACCAAGGGCAGGGCGGCTACAGAGGCGGCGAGGGCACCGGCCCAGGCTGCGATTGCACCGGCCCAGGTGGCGAGGGCACCGGCCCAGGCTGCTAGGGCACCGGCGCGGCACAGGCGGCGAGGGCCCTAGCCCAACAGCCGCCCCCGCCTCCTAATTCTTCTCCGGCCGACGCCGAATGGCAAGTAGCCGGCGAAAAGAAGAAGGCGGGTAAGGCCGCAAGGGCGGCCAAAAGGAAGGCGAGGCGGCAGCGGCGCAAAGAGCAAAGCGTCGCGGCTAGGCTCCGCGCCCCGAAGTCAGCAGCTGTAGTGATTATACTACAGCCGGGAGCGGAGAAGAAGGGTGCGTCCTACCAAAGCGTGCTCGCCAAGGTGGGGCAGGCTGTGAATGGCCTCAGGCTTAAGGTTACTGCGACCGGGGCCCGGATGCTGGAAATCCCTGGTGCGGACAGCGGCCCGGCCGCTGACGCTCTGGCCGAAAGGCTCAGGGCATCCATAGATGCGGACGAGGCCCGAGTGTCCAGGCCCACCAGGTGCGCTGACATGCGCATCTCGGGCCTGGACGACTCGATGACGGAGGCACTGGTCGTGGCCGCTGTCGCTAGGACGGGGGGGTGCTCTGCCGAGCAGGTTAAGGTGGGCACCATCCGTCCTGACTTCACGGGGATGCAAGCTGTGACGGTGAACTGCCCCGTGTCGGCGGCCAAAAAGGTTGCCGAGGAGGGCCGAAGGCTTTTGGTGGGCTGGGTTTCCGCGCAGGTCAAACTGCTGGAATCCAGACCTCTGAGGTGCTTCCGCTGCCATGTGGGTCACCACGTGGGAGTAAAATGCACCTCAGAGGTGGACCGAAGCGGTAACTGCTACCGCTGTGGTCAGCCCGGTCACGAGGCTGGCTCGTGCACTGCCGCGCCGCACTGCGTCGTATGTGCGGCTGCTGGCAAGCCAGCTGACCACCGGATTGGGGGCAAGGCCTGCGCCAAACCCGCCAAAGCCGGAGGCAGGGGCAAGCCTTCCGCCACCGCCGTCACCGCCGCAGCCGCCGCCACTACTGGCGCCGCCGCTGCCGCTTCCACCGTCGTCGTCGCTGCCGTTGCCGCCGCGGCAGGGTCCTCACAGGGGGCTCGGGAGGGGGCTGAAATGGACTGCCAGTAATGGCTCCATTACGCCTCCTCCAGGCGAACATCAAGCACTGCGCTACAGCTCAGGACCTATTGCTCCAGAGCATGGCGCAGTGGTCGATTAACATCGCCGTGGTCGCTGAGCCGTACTTTGTCCCGCCCAGGGATGACTGGGTGGAGGACCAGCGGCTCAGTGACCCTAATTTCGTCGGCCGCCGCCGGTACTCCGTCCCTCGAGGCTGTCAAGAGAGGACGGGGTTGCGTGGCAGCACGGTTCGGGGAGATTGTCGTGGTAGGGGTGTACTTCTCCCCGAACCGAACTCTCGCCGAGTTCCACAACTCCCTTGCGGAGTTGAGAGTCGTCGTCGTCGGGTTCGGTTCCCTCCAGGTGCTCGTTCTCGGGGACTTCAATGCCAAGAATGTGGCTTGGGGTTCCCGGTAAACAGACACACGGGGCAGGATGGTGGAGGACTGGGCACTGGAGACAGGCCTGGTCGTCCTTAATCGGGGTTCTGTCCCCACGTGTGTGTGGATGCGGGGTGAATCAGTGGTGGACCTTTCGTTCGCCAGCCCCGCTCTGTCGCCGCGTGTCGCCGACTGGCGCGTCATGGAGGGGGTGGAGACCTATTCCGACCACCGGTACATCCGGTTTGTCGTCTCCGCCCAGTCCTCGAGCGCGCCGGTCCGACAGGCCCCGAGTGGTCCGCGATGGGCGCTGAAGCAGCTGGACCGGGAGCTAATCCTGGAAGCCTCGATCGTGCAGGCCTGGGTGTCATCACCGGACAGGCCTGCCGATATCAACGATGAGGCGGAGTGGTTCCGGGAGGCCATGTCCGACATATGTGACGTGGCAATGCCCCGGGTCCAGCCCGGCCGTGCTTCGCGCCAGGTGTACTGGTGGTCGCAAGAGCTGACGACTCTGCGCGCCGCGTGCGTTGCTGCGCGACACCGGTACGCCAGGCACCGCAGGCTCCGTATCCGCCCTCCGGATACGGAAGCCATTCAGGCGGAGTTGTACGAGGGGTACAGAGCGGCGAAGACCGCCCTCCAAGCAGAGATCCTGCGGGCCAGGGGCCTGGCCCGCGAGGAGTCGCTGGCGACTCTGGACAGGGACCCGTGGGGACGCCCATACAAGTTGGTGCGGGAGAAAATCCGCCCATGGGCTCCCCCGCTGACTCAGAGTCTCCGGCCCCAGCTTGTGGAGGACGTGGTGAGCCCATGGCTCCGCCTACTGCGGTGCCCGCTGCGGACCACACCGCCGACGACGATGACGATGCTCCGGAGGTGACCGAGGCAGAATTGAGAGTGGCGGTACGTAGGCTGAGTGCCAAAAATACCGCCCCAGGACCCGACGGCTTACCTGGGAAAGCCTGGGTCCTGGCCATGGAGCTAAGGGGGCTCCTTAGCGCGTGCATGGAGAGGGGCCAGTTCCCACTTCGCTGGAAGACGGGGAAACTGGTCCTCATCAGGAAGCCGGGGCGCCCTGCGGACTCTCCGTCCGCTTACCGGCCGATCGTGCTGCTCGACGAGGTGGGCAAGCTCTTTGAAAGAGTTATTGCAAACCGCCTCGTCGGGCAGCTGGTGCGAGTGGGGCCGGATTTGGCGGATAGCCAGCGCTCTCGGCTTCCGCCGAGAGCGCTCTACGGTGCACGCCATCATGCGCGTGCGAGCCCTCACGACGGGGGATGCTGTGGCCCGGGGTGGGGTCGTCTTGGCGGTGTCTCTAGACATCGCCAACGCCTTCAACACCCTACCCTGGAGTTGCATCAGGGAGGCACTCCGGTATCACCGGATGCCGACCTACCTCTGTCGGTTGGTCGAGGCCTATTTGACGGACAGGGCCGTCATCTACCCCGGTCACCAGGGAGTATGAAACCGGCGAGAGATGTCGTGCGGTGTCGTGCGGTGTCCCACAGGGATCGGTCCTGGGGCCGCATCTGTGGGACATCGGATACAACTGGGTGCTGCGCGCCGACCTCCCTAGTGGTGTCAGCGTAGTGTGTTACGCTGACGACACGCTGGTCCTGGCGCAGGGGAGGTCGCACGAGGCGGCGGCCGAACTGGCGACACGCGGGGTTGCGACGATCGTCGACAGGATCCGGAAATTGGGACTCGAGTTGGCCCTGCACAAGTCCGAGGTCATGTGCTTCCATGGCCCTCGGAACGCGCCACAGTCGGGTTCCCAAATAACGGTAGGAGGGGTTCACATCGGCGTCGAGGTGACGATGAAGTACCTGGGACTCGTCTTCGACAGCCGGTGGAACTTCGTGGAGCATTTCCGACGTTTGGCTCCCAAACTGGAGCGGGCCGGGGCTGCCTTGAAGCGGCTTCTGCCCAATCTAGGGGGTTCAAACGCCTCCTACCGGAGGCTCTACGCGGGGGTCGTGCGGTCCATGGCCCTTTACGGGGCACCGGTGTGGGCGCGACCCTTAAGGTTGCGGCCAGCCCGCCGGTTGCATGCAGCCCAAAGGGTCATGGCTATCCGGATGGTCCGGGGATACCGTACGGTCTCCGGTGAGGCGGCGAGCCTCCTTGCCGGAACGCCGCCATGGGATCTGGAGGCGAAGGTCCTCGCCCACATCTGGGAGTGGCGAGAGGAGATGAAGCGCCGGGGTGTAACTCCGCTGCCGCGAGAAATCACGGTACAGCGGACAGAGCTCCGGCGGGATCTCATGGTGGCTTGGAGTGTGCGATTGTCGCAACCCAGATTTGGGCACGCCACAATTACGGCGATAAGTCCCCTCTTTGAGGAGTGGCTAGAGAGGCGCCACGGCGTCCTCACCTTCCGCCTGACGCAGGTTCTCACCGGACACGGTTGTTTCGGGAGGTACCTGTTTCGCATAAGGCGGGAGGAAACGCCCGGGTGTCACCATTGTGTGGATCGTCCGGAGGACACGGTGGAGCATACGGTGGAGGTTTGCCCGGCTTGGGTGGACCACCGCCGTGTCCTCGTGGAGGCCGTGGAGGGCATGGCAAGCCGTCACCTCCTTCTGCGAAGCAGTAATGCTCGCGAAGGAGGAGGCGGAGTGCGTGAGGGAGAGGCAAAGTTCGCGCCCTCACGCCCCTAGCCGCCGTAGGAGACGCCATGGGCGTCGGGAATCCCTGGCTGATTCCCGGCCACCGTAGGCGCGGGCTTGCGGGCGGTGAGCAATGGGTAGCTCGCCCCCGATAAGGACCAGGCCCGACGGCGCGTCGTGTTCCACGCGCGCCTCAAAGAGATGTCAGCAAAACTGACGGGGTCCGCTAGGACCGTTGCCCGCCGGGATTGCGGGTAGTCCCAAGGGGAAACCGTGGCCCCTGGCATGGCAAGGGAAGGAACACGGGTGGGTTTTAGTCAGTAAAAGTGTGACACGCCCTTCCGCTCCGCCCAGAGCGGGAGAAGTCTCATTGGATGATTTCCCACCCAAAAAAAAAAAAAAAAGGTCTCAAACTTACTCGTAGTAAAATAAAAGTAGTAATACTGAGTAATTTAATTGTATTGTGACAACGATTCCGCATTTGTTACATTTACGTGGGTAGATTTGCGAGTTGGTTTGTTACATTACCCACACACAAAAGTAATTAAAGGACAATATTATTTATTATTAAGATACAATATATTAAGCCTGATTGTCATAGTTCACGGAACTTTACCTCAATAAATTGTTATTTATGGGAAAATACAACAAAAAATCTTATAAACGGTTACAAAAGAACTTCTATCTAGGTAGGAATGTGACGTCACAATTCTCCTAAAAATGGTTAATTTTATAAACAAATAAAATGAATAAACGTTTTTGTTATCATTCAGCACGCCTTTTTTTCCACCTACCAACAGCTAAAAGATAAATAAGAAATCACGTAAATAGTTAAATAATAATACTTACTGATATGTTCTTCTCATAGCCAAATGCTATCACACCATATCGGAATTTTTAAATGACCGCAATTAAATAAACAGATTCCTATAATTACGACATTTTCACAATTCTTGCAGTCTTCATAGTTTGTTGTGTAGACTCAACTCTCTTTAATGGTTTATTCTAAACCTAAAATATGTTGTTTTGTACGCCATAAATGGCAAAACATGCAGATCTACCTGTTATTTTAAGACCTTGCACATATTATTTGATGTATACTCATGTTTTACAATAAATAAATTCTATTCTATTCTATGTTCTGGTTGCACGTAGAATAGAATTGCCACAAGAAAAACATACTCTTCTATGACCAAACGCAGGCAAAGACAAACTTCCTTCACTGATTGTGTTTGCTCGATCTTGAAGCAGTGTCAAACACTCCGTACAAAGTACACATTCTGAAGACAGCTGCAATAAAAACCATGAATGAAAAAGTGTGTTTTTAACCTTTAAGTGGTTATTTAGGTCGGTGGGGCGTCTAAGAGTAAAAGATTAGTCAAGAAATAGAAGGTGCCTGACAATCTTAGGTATATATTCAAAGAGTAAAATAAGATCTGCTTACCTGAGTAGGAGTTATCCACGATTGTAACAAGTTAATCATTGGAGTAGACGCCTGTTCTAAAAAATGTGTAGGTAGGTTTCTGGGTATCAAAAATGAACAATTGATACGTCTTCGGGTTTGCCGGGTGCACGATTTGACATATTTGCAAAATTAAATACACAGAGAAACGTTCACAAACAAAATACAAACAAGCACTACTTCTGAACACAATTCAATAAACGTCAGTCAGTACAAATGCCAGATGCACCACAGAACATATAAACTCTACGATGCACAGATAACTACAGTACAGACTAAGTAGTACTGATAACTAGTCGGAGGGAAGTCAGATGTGTCATGTGCCAGCCGGGATTTAGGGATGTAATCGATAAATGAAAATCTTTAGGGTAAGAAAATCGATTTTGTGTCAACTAACTACTAAAAATATATTTCAATATTATATCTATAATAAAATAAATTATTTAGAAGGTGGCTGTTTAGCGGTTAAATGTAGAATCGGCAAAATATATTTCTTTTGTAGTGATCATGACACAAACAAATCAAGGTTATTTTTATTTTATACTTTCGTGGGTAGTGGTGGGCTTTTGTCCGTACTTCGATTTTTTTCGATTTCTAGTGAATCCCTGGGTGAAACTTGATCGAGACTATTCCTAATGCTTCTGTTTTTTGTGTAAGGTTAGTTTTATTTGTTTTTATCCCGTTTTTAAACATTGGTCGTCGCCAAAATGAGCTCCAACAAGCCCCTTGACCCCCCCCCACCTGACGCACCTTTCGAACTATCTCCTGTCTTGACCGTCACCCTGCCTCATGACACCCAAATACCAATGCAAGATCCCATTATGGATTACGAGACCTCAAACCGGAGAAGAGCCGCTGTCTCTCCCCCTGTTACTCCAAATATCCCTCCCAAGATAGCGAAAAACATAATCGGTAGACTTACATATACAGCCAGAGATAATCCGCCGTATATTGTTCACGTTTCCCTTACGGATTATCAGACGTCAGGCACTGTGCTACAACCTGTTAAGTTTGGTATGTTTTTGACGATAAATAACATCAATAACATACGCCTCGATGGGGTCAAATGGCTAGGAAGAAATCGAGTGTCCGTGGAATTTAAGTCGCATCAGGACGCAAACAGTTTTTTAGTGAATAGTCTAAGTCTACTTATCCAACACAATTGTACAGCCTCCATCCCGCAATTCAACATTTCACGTATGGGTATTGTTAGGGAATAGAATGACCCCTATAGAATGGTCAGAGGACGAAATTATAAAAAATATTAAGGTTCCTGAAGGATGTGGTGCTGTTGTGAAGGCCCGGAGAATGAGCCGTAAGGTGACCTCTTCTGGTGTAGCTGAGTGGAAACCAACGCAGACAGTTGTAGTTACTTTTGACGGACAAGTTTTGCCCAAATGGGTGTATTGTTTCTACTCAGCACTTCCAGTTGAGAGGTACACATATCCAACAATCCAGTGTTACCATTGCTGTCGGTTTGGCTATACCCGTACGCTTTGTAGATCGAAACCACGTTGTTTCAAGTGTGGTGAAGATCATCCAGGCGATGGATGTGAAATCACCCCTGAGTTTGGTTATTGTGTTTTATGTTCTGGGAACCATTTCGCAAATGATAGTGCTTGTCCTGAATTGGGCCGACTTCTGTCGGCCTGCAGAGCATCAAAGCTCTGATGTCGGAAAAATCAATTTCATATGCAGAAGCGAGTCGGGTTTTCCCCCCGGTTTCCAGATCATATGCCGATGTCTCAAAATCCTCCCCTCGTACCAAGGTTACAATAAATAAATGCCAATCCCAGTCTTCAAGTCCAATCCCTGCTACCCAAAGGTCATACCGTAAAATGGTCTTCCTTAACCCTAAACCCCGTGCCCCTCTTTCTCCTGGCTATGATAAAAAAGACCATCAAGCACTTACCCAAAATTACTCATTTTCCCCATCCACAAATGGCTGTGCATTCCCAACAGAAGCCACTGAACCAATAATGTACAGACAGGAGGACAACTCGAAGAATATTTTAGAATGAATTACTAACATGTTAATGACTGTTCTTACAAATCCCACTCAATCAATACCTGACCACGTTGCGTTAAAACTGACCTCAATCCTAAAATATATTCATAATATTCCATCCCTTGACATTCCTGCAATGGAACGTGAGGAGTATTACTCCCAGGAAGCCTGACCTTTCATTTTTAATTAATAAATATAAACCATCAATCTGCGGCATTGCTGAGACATGGCTTTTATCTGAAAGTAATTTCAGGATGCCGTTTTTTGGCAGTGTCCGTAATAACAGACCTATGGATGATGATGATGGATATGGGGGATGTGCTTTGCTCATCAATAGTAAAGTATCATTTTCCCCAATTCCTCTACCCTTTGTTGGCGATAACATAAATGTTGTTGCTGTTAAGGCTGATCAAAAAAATCAAATAAAAAAAATCAAAAATGTTTTATTTCACTATTACACGTAGTACATAATTACAGTTGGTGGCGTCTCCTTTTAAGCATATAAATGCCTGTGCCAGTGGGCGCCGCTCTTTTATATCTTACAGTATTAGTGTAAAGCTGGGTATCCATTTGCGCAGCCTCGTGGCGAGCTGCCTCATCCTGAGCGTGCCGCGGGCTGCGGAAAGTACATGCGTCTCCACTTGAGCACACATAATATCGTATCGAGCGGCAAGCCTCAACCCGAGCCACGATTTTCTCAATTCCTCATTAACCACCATGGTTGACGCACGCTAGTAATTAGTCACTACAAAAGGAAGCAACATAAGAAACGGAAACATCGATGGTGGATTCAGGAAATATATCGTCAGCGAAATGTTCATGCAAAACAATTGTTGTCAGATATGACCTGTGAAGGCGTAGAAGAAACTATAAAAAAAAATACCAGAATGAACTCTGAAACCTTTGAAGCTTGAACCAATAATTGGAAAAAAAGATACATCGTTTCGCAAAGCAATCACAACAAAAGAACGACTGGCCATTACCCTGAGGTTTTTAGCAAGTGGTGATTCGTTTGTTAGTGGTAGTTCAGACATTTCTCATTATCCATTTTGCCGCGTGCCGAGCACACGTACGTCCGTCTCCACTTAACGCACGCCTCACACTGAGGCGTCTTTGAGCATGGCCATTTACCGACACGATTTGGCTCGCTGCGCGGCCGCCTCGTTTGGTTCAAGTTGCGGCAAGCCTCGACTCGCGGCACGGTCTCCACTAGATCTGCCTCGGGTCGAGGCAGCCGCTCGGCCCGAGGCTGCCTCAAATGGATACCCAGCTTACCATGATACTAAAAAAAGAAAAGTTTACAAATAGTAAATTTTTATATATGTCGGAGCGACATCAGGATTTTATTTCATTAGAATCAGGCATCATGTGGGCAGAAGATGGGTTTCGTGCAATGAAAACACACTCGGTGCGATACAGGACGTTTATTAAAATCACAAACTAACATTATCACAAATTACAATTTAATCACAATAACTGAGCACAACGAATCGAGTACAGTTTCGCGACGTCTTAACTCCGATGCGATCAGACACTGAATGGCCTGCTCGCCGTGGACTTAAACATCACGACTCTGTTGTAAGCGCGCTTGTGGTGTGGGTAGATCACGTGATGTCGCCAGTGGCGCGCTTGCGATTCGTTTAGCGACCGTACTAATGACTGTCTCCGACACGGCCATCCTGCGAAGCACACGTCCTCGTGTGTTAACCTGTAAAGAAAAATACTCGCAAAGTATCACATAGCTCGGTCACTCCTGACCACATTTGCTAAATTCAAAAACACTATGAACGAAATCTGTGGGGATCTCAAATCTTATTTCTTAAGTCTCAAATTGAAACAAACTAAAATTGCAGAGTTCAGAGCATTACTCACTACATATTCGATTATCAAATCTCAAGATCACAAAAAAAAAAATCAACCAAGATTCATGTGATTCATACTTCCTAGTAACCTCCAGTTACTCAAACATTCATTTGCGCATCCCCTTCGGATCGCCAAGTCACTCCCGGACTTTATGGTTCCAAAGTATTATCACACAAACCTAATCTCTACTCTTCGTTTCATCAACAAGACTTTCACTCGACTCTACCTCAAATTCGCAAGGAATACTCTGATTCCCTGGCAACTGAAACTTACAGTAATCATAGCAAAAATCATCAACCAGAGCCACGTACCATCGTTTTCCACATTAACAATCATCTTTATCACTAAGAGCCTTAGATCCTTAGAAACCCACACACGAGTAAACCACTCTAACGCCACGGCTCTCCAGCCGACTAGCAATCGCATTGCTCTCACACATCCATCGCATGGATCAAAAACTATGGTCCTTCCAGACCCAATACGGCCGATAGAGAACCCCTACTCGGGTGGTTCCCATAACTTAGGCTTGCTCATTACCACTATGAGTAGATGGTGATCTACTTCGACTGGTACATGACCTACTGGCATCTTTCTTAAAACCTATCGTAAGCGTATTTGTAAGTATGGTTAGAATTTAAAGCTTTTAACGTATAGCGATCACCATTCAAGACTACCACTACCTTAAACGGACCTCTGAACTTCCGATCTAACTTAGTCTGATTTCTCTCTTCGTTTCTAATACACGAAATCACCAAACGATTTTTATTTCTTTGTTATAGCTGCGTTTGTCTAACATTCCTTGACGCAATCTCGCGGACTTCATCAATGTCGACTTTGGTTTTCATCACAATGACTTTCCTTTATTACTTTACAAATAATTCTCTATGTCTAAAGTTCTAAATCAAACAAACTAACTAGATCAAACATACGATTAGGTCAATTAAAATGCTAGAGCAACCAAGTACCTCTAAATCCATCTAATCATTACACAAAGCAGGAAACTCATCCGTGGCCTATGGGCAACACATGGCCCTCCAACAAACCTCTGTTTGTTTTACTACGTTCCTCAAGAACGCCGAGTCCCACATGACTCTATGGTCTCTACGACCCGACCTCCGCCAGAGCCACCCGCGCACCGCGCATCCACGGACTACTAAAAGTAGACACCGACTTCTACCGGACTACGGCTACGAAATGGCTACTGGTACGGTCGACCATCCGAACCAAGTTTCCACACTATCTCTCAATTTCAAATTCTCAAATCAAATCAAAATCTCTCTACTTAAAACTGTACTTGGCACTCGGGCATTCTCCTTAACCCATCGTATACATGTTAGTACGCTTAGAACCTAATGCTCTCAATCTATGAATCTCCCTCTATGAATTCGACAACTCTAAATGGTCCCTTATATTTGGGGTCTAATTTAGTCCGGTTGCGTTCTTCGTTTTGAAGCAACACAAAGTTAAAACAAACAAAACACAAAAAGCCAAGTTGGTGTTCGCTAATCGTCAAGCAAAATAAGATTTGTTCTGTGCTGAATACACGTGTTTGACCAATACTAGTCAACGCAACAATGTTATTAACTCGTTTGCCACTTAATTTGGCTGCACAACTCTAACTTAATACCGAGCATTCAGCACCAGAATCGTAAACAAAACAATACACCTCACCTTTGTGTTCTAACGAGCGTGAGGGTAGTTGTACGATGCGCCGCTCGTTCCGCACACCGCCGTCGCGTCTACCGGCCCTCTGCCGCTGTCGTCGCTGCCGACGCAGCCGCCGCTGCCGACGCAACTGCCACTGCCGACGCAGCCGCCACTACCGCCGCTCGTACACCGGACTGCTATGTGACCCGGCTTGCCACATTTAAAGCAGACCAAGGGCTTCGCTGCCGGCTGCTGCACCGCTTGACTCGACCATGATTCACCGGTGGTGTTTATTTTGCTTCAATTCATTCCATATCATTCCTTCGTAGGCTATTTGGAATAGCCATGTTGATGCTTCACCTTTTAGCGTCTTGCTGAACGCCACAACAAGTTGACTTTGCAGTGAATTTTAAGCAAAGCATAAATCTGCTGTCACGCACCGGAATCGGGTTTATCCGAGTCGAATACCGGCAACACTAACTTGTTTTTTTCACTGGCTTAGTTTTTAGAGTTAGTATCAGCGCGTGCATTTGTAGGTTTTGCATTTCAAAAAGTAACCGCCACTGATTGTTATTGTCACTGTCCCCGCGTGTGATCTCATTAGCACGATTTGATCCCACTTCTGATGTTGGAGCGACATCAGGATTTTATTTCATTAGAATCAGGCATCATGTGGGCAGAAGATGGGTTTCGTGCAATGAAAACACACTCGGTGCGATACAGGACGTTTATTAAAATCACAAACTAACATTATCACAAATTACAATTTAATCACAATAACTGAGCACAACGAATCGAGTACAGTTTCGCGACGTCTTAACTCCGATGCGATCAGACACTGAATGGCCTGCTCGCCGTGGACTTAAACATCACGACTCTGTTGTAAGCGCGCTTGTGGTGTGGGTAGATCACGTGATGTCGCCAGTGGCGCGCTTGCGATTCGTTTAGCGACCGTACTAATGACTGTCTCCGACATATATTATCATTAGTCTGTCGGTGTGTGTGAGAGTGTGTGAAGTGTGTATGTGTGTATATTTGTGCGGGGGTGTGTGCGTGTGTGTGTGTGTGGTTATTTTATACGGAAGCGTTTTTACCTAGTATTTAATAGAAGATTCTCTACTTCATTGTAGCATAACTTATTTATCCACTCAATCAGCAACGATTTGCATTCTTTAAACGGTTTAGTATGTATATCTATTTGTTTATTTATTTTATTATATAAGAAATACGAGCGTCTGTCGTACTGAATATTTGCAAATTCTGTTTTGACAAAGGGGGTGGAAGCAATATTGTGTTTCCTTCTTCTCGCTAATACATTAATTTCTAAGGGTAGGGTTTTTTTTTTTTTAATACTATGTGTGTAATATACAATTTTCTGACTGATAATAAATTACTTGTTTGGTATAGCTCATTGGTGGGAAAGGTCCTTTTTTTGAAGTACAGTAAACGCTCAAAAGTCCATAGACATGCTAAGGATTACATTGCTGTGAACTCGAGATTCCACAGATAACACACACTAATGAACTGTCGTCGCACTACACGAAACAACATTAATATTTCTGTTACATTTGGAATCCGCGTCATAGTGGCGACCTATTCTTACCATTCCATTGCTAAAATTCGCGTAAAGCTATCATGAGCAAGTAGCTGTTAGGGCTAAGCAATGGATTCACGATCAATGAGGTCTGAGATCAAATCATAGATACTGTATTTTGGTTTCTTTGAAACCATAATAATATTTTAAGCAAAAACTTGTAAGTATATAAGTTTATTTATAATGTATTCATGCTTTTTTTTTTTTATATAAAGTAAAATTTTTATAATTGTAAGTATTATTATTTAACTATTTACGTGATTTCTTATTTATCTTGTAGCTGTTGGTAGGTGGAAAAAAAGGCGTGCTGAATGATAACAAAAACGTTTATTCATTTTATTTATTTACTAGCTTTTGCCCGCGACTTCGTCCGCGTTTCCGTCGTTTTTCGTAAAAAAGTACCATATGTCCTTCCTCACGGTTCAGTGGTTTTGATGTAACAGACAGATTAACTTTCGTATTTTAGTAGGGAAATATAATATGTCAATCCACAATACTGTTGAAAAATATCGCAATAAGGAACCGCAGAATATTATTATTAATAGCTGTGCCCGCGACTCCGTCAGCGTGTAACTCCTTGTATGTTATTAAGTTAATGTATTGGTAATATTGTTTAGATCACTTTCACATGAGGCTTAAGTACCTATAGAACATAAAATACTTCAGCGCAAAGCTTCCGGGTAAACTATGTTGAAAGTTGACCCGTCCGGCACGTGAACATAAAGATTTCTAGAACTGCTAACCCGGGAAAAAGCGACATATAACTGACCATGCGAGAAACAACTGACACCGAGATCTACTCCAGCAACACGAAAAGTCTGCCCTTGAGCCTTATTAATTGTCATTGCATAACCATTAATAAAATGCAAACTATTAATAATTTGTAATTTGAACGAATATTTAAACACTACCAAAACAACTAATACTTATATTTTATAAAATAACAACAAAAAAAATTCAAATAAACTATTTAAAGACTAAAAGTCGCGCTGATAAGCACGGTTTGTTAATATCAATAATGTCTGTCAATAAGGTCGAACGCTCTGAACGCATCAACAGCCAAATATTGAATGACGCTCGCGCTTTTTTTTTTTTTTTTTGGAAATGGCATCTCGCAGATCAACCTAGAGAGGTTATGTCTGCTTAACCGGACTATCCTGTGGCTACTTTTAGGGTTTTTAAATCTAAAAGCCTCCAGCCAGGGCGCTCGCTCGCGCTCGGACCTCAGCCTTTTTATACCCTACCGCCACGACCCGCGTCGAGCGCGGCAACCGTTACATAAAAATAATCCTTATGGCATGATTCCAGATTCAGTATTCACGCGCGACGGCGCGATGGCTTATTAGCTTATTTCATGTATAAGTTTGGTGTTTCTATACCGATTACTATGATTCTTTTTTTATTGAATAGGTAATAATATTAACTTCTTTTAATTAGGGGTGAGTGAGAGTATTATAAACGAAAGAGTTAACAAATATAATCAGAAAGCTCCGAACTGCTAAGCTATCGGGAGTTACACGTGTTATTGTGAGTTAACCATAAAAGATAGACATATGCTGTTGTGGGATATTTTTTAGATAATTTTATGTAGAACATTTCCGTCATAAATGATTTCTATGTAGCTTTAACCATTAAGGCTTCACACGCGACGGAAGCTTAAAAAATGGAGCAACTTCTCCCGTTTTCCCAACATTTCCCTTCACTGCTCTGCTCCTATTGATTGTAGCGTGATGAAAAGTATACTATAACCTCCCCAGGAGTATGAAGAATAATTGTACCAAGTTTCGTTAAAATCCGTCGAGTAGTTTTTGTTTCTATAAGGAACATACAGACAGACAGACAGACAGACAGACAGACAAAAATTTTACTAATTGCATTTTTGGCATCAGTATCGATCACTAATTACCCCTTGATAGTTATTTTGAAAATACATATCATGTACAGAATTGACCTCTCTACAGATTTATTATAAGTATAGATATAGATAAAATTAACAATTTTTAGGAGAATTGTGACGTTTATAAGATTTTTTGTTGTATTTTCCCATAAATAACAATTTATTGAGGTAAAGTTCCGTGAACTATGACAATGAGGCTTAATATATTGTATCTTAAGAGGGTGCATCCTAAAAGTTGGCAACATCGTAAATAGCTGTCAAATATTTACCTGTTTCGATTAATTTGGAAATAATACTGTATGGAAATAAGAAATGTGGCTTACCAATTGACTAGAATATTAATAATGAATTGCAATTATAACATTGAATTTGATGTTGTACCCGTTTTAGGTGAAAAAAAGGCATTTGGAAAGTTACCAAATACTTTTTTTACATCTAAAACTAACTATTCGGTGTTACGATATTAATTATTGCATTAAATTTCATAATCAATATACTAGTCAATTGGTTAGCCACATTTCTTATTTCCATACAGAAATATTATCAAATTAATCAAAACAGCGAAATATTTGACATCTATTTGCGACGTTGCCAACTTTCAGAATAAACCCTCTTAATAATAAATAATATTGTCTTTTAATTACTTTTGTGTGTGTGTAATGTAACAAACCAACTCGCAAATCTACGCAAATCTACCCACGTAAATATAACAAATGCAGAATCGTTGTCACAATACAATTAAATTACTCAGTATTACTACTTTTATTTTACTACGAGTAAGTTTGAGACCTCACGTTCGTGTAATGAATAGTTAACAAATCGTATTTAATAGGACTTATTGAGGTTATAGCTTAAGTGTTCATTTTCTTGACGAAAAGAAGATTGAAACTAAACCTCAATTTATCATTAAATAATTACGGTTATGTTAATATTACTAAATATTTAGTTACACCGTCTAATGATTACAACTAAAACATCTATTATCCATTTACAATAAGATAAGACATTTAAACAAAACATTTTACAGTCCGTTCAACCGATTTTGACTTCTATTCCGTAGGCGTAAGGATGGCATTAAAAGCAAAAACGTGATTTTAATACCGACTATTTTAGGTTTAAAAGGATGCCAATGGGTTTGAGGAATTCAGGACGGAATTCAGGACGAGAATTCAGGGCGACTTTCCAGCGGCTTATGGATCGATTCAGGTCTGGTAAAGAACTGGCTGACGTTTGCATGCTAACTTATTTAGATGACGTCATTGTCCTATCGGAGTCGTTCCCTAAGCACCTGGAAGACTTGAGCGCTGTTTTCGACCGGCTTGAGATGCGTGTGAACCGCGAAAAGAGTTACTTTGCTCGCGAGTCAGTCAAGTTTCTAGGCCACGTGATCGTACCAGGTGGGGTGAAGGCAGACCCCGATAAGACAGCAGCAATCGCAAATATGTCCCCTCCTGAGAACGCGAAGCACGTGAAGACCTTTTTGCAGACGTCTAGTTGGTTCCGGCGCTTCATTCCCAATTACGCCGACGTTGCCAAACCCCTGACGGATCTTCTCAAAAAGGACAGCAAATGGACCTGGACCTCGAAGCAGCAAGACGCCTTCGACTGCATTAAGGAAAAGTTAATCACCGCTCCGATACTGCGCCAAGCTGACGAGTCGATGCCGTTTACGTTGAGAACGGACATCAGTGGATATTGTCTCGGAGCAGTACTGATGCAGGGGGAGGGCCCCGAGGAAAGACCAGTGGAATACGCCAGTCGTTTGCTGAATAGTGCGGAGAGAAACTATAACACTACGGAAAGAGAAGCGCTAGCAGTCGTATGGGCTGTTACCAAGTTCCGCGCATACATCGAAGGATCAGAGGTTGTGATAAAGAGCGACCACCAACCTCTGCGATGGCTGATGACTGTGAAGTCACCAAGTGGCCGCTTAGCGCGGTGGGCCCTTACTCTCCAGGAGTACAATCTCCGTATAGAATATACACCTGGCAGGTCGAACGTCATCGCCGATACTCTTTCACGACCACCTTGCGCAGAAGAAACGGGTTGTGATATCCGCTACGCAGAGGTCGATTTCCCGTCAAGAAGCCCTAAGGATGTTCGTGAGAACCAACTCAAAGACCCTGACGTGCGAAAGATTATCGAAGACCTCGAATCAGCCGACGACCCGTTTAGGGAGTTGGTCCGATCGTGGCTTCGTTATGTCGGATGGTATTTTGTATAGATACCCAAGTAACACAACTGGGTGGTAAAATTGCTCCATATCATATCTGTTTGTAAACTTGGGTGAAATATATAGGCATGAATAAGTTCTATAAAGGTGGAGAGAACCCTTATGCAAACATTATAGAACCACGGGGAGAAAAATTGCAGCTTAATTTTGGTTCCAAATGAAATCCATAAGAGTTCTCACGATCACCTTAAGTGGCAATTAGAACTATGGGTGTAAGTTGTGCGCAGTGAATGGTTGATTGAATGATATGACGTTTCAATTCATTCATTGAGTGAAAAATGAAACGCAAAGTTCTTTTTAGGGGCGATAAGTCGAGAAGTGTTTTTGAATTTGTACTGTGAACAGCCATTTCAATTGGATTACATCTATTTGGTGAGTACTGATATAATGCAGGCATTAATTTACAGCACAAAATCCTTGCGAATGTTTTGTTACTGTGAAAGTATAGTATGGTTTCTTTGTAAATTTCGAAGCGCTTTCGATTTGATCAAGAACAATTAAATAAAGTGTGCTAAATCAATTGGCGAAATAAAAGTATAAAAAAATAAAACTGTTAAAAACCTAACGTAATGGTTTTAGACGTAAGTATAATGTCAAAGTACATCAGTTACAATTAACAAAACTCTGTGATTATGCGTTAGTGTGATAAAACACTTTCAAAACAAAATATTCTCAAGGACAACCATTTTCTAAACATGGCGATGTTTATGGCATCTCATAGTTTTTATTTTCATTTATTTGTTCCCTATTTGGAACTGTAAGGTCTAAAAATCACTTATTTGTATGTTGCTAGTGGCTAACCAGTGGATGCAGCAGTAATAATTAGCTCTATTGTGGATCTCCCAGTACCCGTGAATTAGGGGTCCTCAAGAAGTCCAAAAATCATAATCGAAGAAGGTAAATGATTACATATTTTTATGAAAAAGTTACTAAATTGTAAACGCTAGCAGGAATCGAATCCACAACTTCTCCATTCGTGTCGAGCCCGCGCGTATGTAACAAACTTGAAGGAAGACAGGCGCGACGCGACTCTGGTGGAACAATTTTTATGAAAACTTCTCGGAAATTGTTCTGTCGGTCGCGGTATCGGTCGCATCACGCCTGTTTACGGGAGCCTTAATAAAATTGTACCGACATCGCAGCCACACTAAGAAGCGACCCGAGTACATAGATCGTACATCATCGGCTGTCTCCGCCGCGCCGCGCGCTTCGTTCAGAAAGGTCGGTTTCGTCGCACGCTCGACGCGCCACCGCCGCGGCCCGCGCGCCGCTAGGGCCAGTCCATTGTCCGCCGTTGCGCAAGGCGCTTCCGTGCTTGCTTACCTTAAACCAGCTAAACGCCCGCCGGCGCCGTGCGCACGTAAAATCAAATATTTGCGTTACTTCCTAAATTCTATCTGCTTAGCTTTCTTGCATCTTGATTTATGGTCGTCTTCTTATAATTACTGTCTAAAGTGTTAACGTGCTTCCTATTCTTGTGTAATCGTTATAAAATTTATAAAAAATTATGCCCATTTCACCCCAAAATTTTATTTTTATTAGACCAAAAGCTGCTAGTTATTTAAAATGGAATTATGACAATGGAAAGCGATCGTAAAGTAGTTTCATTTTATTTTTCAGAATGCCGTTTTTGATTGTCGAAACTATCGAAAAAGGATCAAAAAAACTTTCAATTTGTCCGGACGGATGGGTAACGAACGACATTTTAAGCTGGTCACTTAAAAAATCTACAAAAAAAATTAAAATGGAGGATTCAGTGCCAAAGGATAATTGGTTACAAATGCCTTGTATAATTAAGCGAAACCTAAATAATTATGAGGCTGCAGAAGAAGAACTTAATGAAATGGTAGAACTGCCTGAAACTGACCAAGAAGGCTACGCTAATGTTAACCAATCGGCCGTGATGACCGAAAACTTCAACCTTATTGCAAAAGAACTGGTACGTATGCTATATTGTTACCTATACATTGCTATTTTTATACAGCAGTCGTTGGCAGGTATTTGTTTTCGGGTGTATGAATGTATGTGCAGATTTCTTTGTATGATTTAAATATAATGGCGGCTCAGAGCATATTCTAATGATTATAATTCTGTAAAGCCATATTTGCTACGGTCGCGAATCATATTTACATCAACATACAACCTGTTACTGACCTGCAAAGTGCAAAAAACCTAAGAAAATTTGAATTTCGCGGGTTACCCTGACGCTTTTACCTTAAGGTGGATCTGCAGTGGTAGCCCGCGAAATTCCAATTTTCATGCGTTTTTTGCAATTTGCAAGTCAGTGTATTTGTTGCAATGCAATCTGATTTCCGAAATCAGATTACATTGCAACAAAGCTAACTTAGAGAGAGAAATTTCGATAAAGTTTTTATGGACGAGATACAACCCTTGTCATAAAACCAAAATAAAAACATTAAGTATTCTTACTCTTCTCTCTTACTCTTCTCTCCATTAAGTTTTCTGGAGAGAGGGTTTTATACCATACATAAACTTACAGCAATATATTGTACCTTATCTGAAAGATAAAAACATTTATGTAAAAGGATGTGAAAAACTATCATGGCTAAGGAACATTATAAAACATGATAAAATATATAATTTAGAAGATAAGAACTGTCCTAGTTTACAGAAATTATTTGATGATTATGGAATATCTAGTAATATATTTAGCTGTGTGTATCATTCGAATGTATGTGCTTTAAAAAATGTTACTTGTTTAAAAAAGTGGATTGATGATAAAAGTATTTTTAACAGTAATTTAGAAGATAAGGCCTGCCTTGAAAAAATATAAGTTAGAAAGTAATTTGCATAGCTGTTTATATCATAACAATATAATAAGAATAAAGTTTTATTGAGTAAATGTTATCTTGTTTTATTTCATAACAAATACATTAGATACAGAATACTACCACGAACTGTGCTATAATATTCTAAAGATACCAAAAAAAAAAAGAACTTCAATAGGTAAGTCCTGCCCCCATAAGTTATGACTCGCAGCACATCTTGATAAATTGACAACACCAGATACAAGACTTCACTATGCTTCCATACATACCCGTATCCAGACTCATAAAATGATTCAAAATTATTCCAGCCCGCGTTATGAAATATATAATAAACATAAAATTCGATTATGTTCATTCAGACATTATTGCGCTACAGTAGATTCAAAACGAAGATTGGTGATGGAAATGGCTGATGCAGGTTTTTTTTACTGTGGAAGTGGTTTAAACGATAAAGTTATGTGTTTTTCGTGTGGTGGTGGTATCGAAGATTGGGAGTATTACGATGATCCTTGGATGCAACATGCTATATTTTTTCCTGATTGCTTTTATTTAAATTCTGTAAAAGGAACAGATTATGTTGATAAATCAAAACGTCTATTTTTTAAAGAAACAAAAACCTTCAACGTAAATGTAGCTTGCTGAAGGTAATACGTACAAATCTTGCTGATTTATGGGTATACGTATTTCATCATTTTCATTAAAACTGTTGCTATCCATACTATCCATACTCCATAGTACTTTAATATTATAAATTCGAAAGTAACTCTGTCTGTCTGTCTGTATGTTACCTTTTCACGCCTAAACCACTGGACGGATTTCAATAAAATTTGGCAAGGAGATAGATGGCATCCCGGGGAAGAAAATAGGCTACTTTTTGTCTCAAAAATAACCCTAAGGGGGCGGATATAGGGGATGAAAGTTTGTATGGGAAACCTATCATTTCTTAAGTTAGGGCTATGAAAATTTAAATTTATGCTTTTGGTAACAAATAAAGAATTACGGATTTCACCGTTTTTCAAAAATCATCCCTCAAGAGGGTAGAATGGGGGATGATTTTAAAATTCACATGTAATATTGACATTTTTCAGTGACTCTTTTCAAGATATTTAAGGGTTTGAGAATATAGTCATAGTCCGTATCTTGAGGTTACATTTAGTGTTTATTTCATTAAAATCGGTCCACCCGGTCAATAGTTATTACTACTTGGCTTGAAAAGCATGGGAGGGATGGTGGTATTGATAGCCGGAGATTTTAGACAGACTGCCGGTAATAGCTAGGGGATCACCGGCAGATGAAATAAATACATGCCTAAAGACGTCGACATTATGGGGGCATATAAAACTTTTTTGTTTGATTACAATTATTATGCGAGTACAACTGCACATGCATATTATAGAATCGGGGCAATATGCGGCTGCACTTCTGAAAATTGGCGAAGACCGTATGGTAACAGTTGGTAACGGCATGATTACATTAATTCAAAAATTCTGTAATATTGTTCATATCAACAACGTGGATAGACGTTGTTTTTCAGATAATCTGAGCAATCTGTAAACTAATGGAGAATAGAGAATGGTTGTGTGCAAGGACAATTTTGGCACCGGCGAATGAAACTGTGGGAAAGATTAATGAAAACATTATGTCATGTGAAAAGTGACGTTGTGGAGTATCTCTCGGTACACCTATACAAAGTCATGGACACCGAACAAGTAACATCACCCTGTTGATTTTCTCAACTCTTTAGAGTTATCAGGAGTGCCTTCGCATAAGCTGAGGCTGAAACTGGGTGTTCCAGTTCTGTTAATGCGTAATCAGATAATGTAATGACACACGGTTACAAATTACTCACCTGAGGCGGAATATTTTAAAAGCAATAATCATGTTAGAAATAGTAATAAAAAAAAAAAGTTAAGACTCCCCGTATTCCAATAATTCCGACAGATTTGTGGCGGCATCGAAACCGCCACATAAGAACTACGCATCAAAGACCTAACGTCACAAGTCCTACATCGCGGTATAAGAGTTTACCGAGCGATTAACATATACAGGCCGACTTTGAAATCATGCAACAAAATTTAAGGGGGTGTTCTACTCATCAATATGAACCACTTTTACTATGGGACCAAATAAGAATTCACAAAAAAAAAACGGCCTTTCTGTATAAAGGTATACCCGATTGGAACATTTTGTATAAGAAAATCGTAAAGTCAGCCTGTATAAGACTATCCGACATCAATTCTTGGGCGATTGCCCTCCAGACACAACACCCGTCTGGTCGGACGATCCTCCCTTTTCTATATAGGACGAGTGAACTTTACACCCTGTTCCTCATACCCCTAAATTGGTGACCCCGAATATGAACGTCAACGCAGCCTTCGTGCAACTACTTCAGCGTGACGTCATCAACATCATTCCCGCAAGCTTTCGTGAGGCGAGTCACACAGCCAGCCAGCACCCACGGCTTCAACGGGTATCCTGACCACCAGCATGCAGCGAACGCGCATTCTTGGTCTCCACCCTCAGCCTCATCAGCTACCAGGTGCTGTACCACATCCGACGCACTGGATCACAACGCAGCGCCACCCCGACTCACTGGGGAATCACCGCAGACAGTTCCGACCTACTGTGAACTATGCGGCACCCGGTTCCAACTCACTGGAACCTCAACTGGCACTGGCAAGCATCGCAAGATACAAGACTCAGCCCACTATCGACCTCCGGTCTCCGGAGGGGAGTGATGTGGCGGCATCAATCCTTGGGCAATTGCCCGCCAGACCCAACACCCCGTCTGGTCGGAGGATCGTCCCTTTTCCATAGAGTATGAGTGAGCTTTACACCCTGTTCCTCATACCCCTAAAGATTTACCATTCCAATTTAAAAAGAGTGCAGCCATGGTATGTGGCGTGCTCACGAGTATCCACCCCACAAAATCTACATGTTTTAGCAAAAAATGGGAAAACCAAAAATGTTGTTTACAGAAATGTTTTAACATAAGATATTCCAGTTTTATTTATATTACTTTACAGATTGGGATAGACGTTGTTCACAGGCAAATGTGTCATATTTTTTAAATAAGACTTTCACACAGTTTCATACTTCCGTCCATAACCTTTCCGTAACGCCTAGATAGACCATGTTCCCATAATTTCCGACCTCCACGCGGGCGAAGCCGCGGGCAAAATCTAGTATGGATTATATGTATGAATTTCATAACTCACAACAGAGTTGTCGAATTGTGATAAATCATTCACTTGAAGAATACTCATAATTTAAATCCTAATGCTCGAAGAAATAATTTATTATCTTTAGTAATTTTTTTTATAGTTCGTATAATATGTCTTCGTCTTTTGAAGGTACGAGAACGAGTAAAACTATTAACTTTGGAAGTTGATTTTATATTGTAAACTATCATTTTTTTATTTTCTCAATCTAATTGACATTCATCTCTTATGACAGATAAAGTCAAAGTGTTGTCTTATGTAGGCGACATGTTTAATTTAAACGTTTTTAAGTGATGATTTGACAGAACGTTGCTTTTTCCAAAACTCTTTAAGAAATTTAATGCATAAATGTCCACAATTGAATAAGTTATTATTTTGCAAATTATTGTAATTATAATTAATATTGTTAGAACCTACATAGCGAACCAATTCTATTGGAGGTTTCAAGTTGCCGTAACTGTCAAAGTACTCAACATATTCATTTAAAATTACATAGGCTACCCAATGTGTACCAGAATTTTTAGAATGATCTAAATTTATGATTCCGCACTCTTTAGAAAACGGAGATTTCGGTAAGGTATCTCTCATAAACACTCCGCGAAAATATGGAACGTTTGTGGTAAAATGTATGATATCTACATTAGTAAGAGCACGATTAGGTAGCCTACGATTTAGTTTTTTTTCTTTAAATTTGTATATATTCCAAGTCCATCCTTGTAAAGGTTTAGCCGCAGTCCGTTTCCAATACATACACCTTCCACATTCGTACTATGCCTTTTCATTTCTTCTAAACGCTTTTTTGCAACTCTATATTCATTTATGGTTTTGACGATTCCAGCAATTCCGCTTGCAATGCTGCCAGCAGCGGACAAACCAGCAAATATTGGTATTAAAGGTAGAACCCCTCCAGACTTAGGAATTGGTATTATACGTGGAATCCTGGCAGATGAATCATGATTCAATTCTCTAGCAGCAGCGTAGGCCAATTCTATTAGTTTTTTCCTACACTTCGGTTTAACTTTTTTAATGCATTTTTTAGTATTGGTTACTAAATTTTTAAAGGTTTTTTTGAGCCCAGCTCCAGAACTTACTTTTGCTAATATTATATTATTAACTAAATTGGCAGCAAGTTTTTCTCCGGTGCTTGCATCGGAAGACAAAGTACGCCTTTTTGCCATTTTTAATAAAATGATATCTGCTTTGTGGCGATCTTTCAAACTTTTCGAATTGTTATATGCAATATCGTGATGTTTACAATATTCATCTAACTTGTTTACACCTTTATCACCTCGAACTAATTTTTCACGTAATTTAGTTCCTGGACCACAATAATTATATCCTGGCAAATGGAGCTCAAATGGTAAATTATTAATTAAATTATTTATAAGTCCTTCTCCTTTCATGTATGCAAACAGAATGAGATCACTATCATAGACCGTGATGTTATATTAATAAACCACTCATGAAACATTGCTATCGTCAATCCAACTATTTTCGCAGGATGATAACCCCAACCATTTCACGAAAACTTTTCTACCTTTTCGTTTTAAAACTTTTTCAACAAGGTAAATATCAGGATGTTTGGTTTTTTGTATCTCTTGATCGTAGAAAGCTCCTAAAATAGGTTGTTGTTTAACATCTTGTAATAAATATGTAACAGGATTTGTGTTTTGAACTTTACTGATCTTGAATATCTCTGTTGACCAATTAGGAGTGTAACCTTTTTCAAAACAACCTTTATGTTTACTTATTCGAACAAAATCGCCTGTCTTAAACTTAGGAAATTTTGTTTTCGTTTGATTTTGATTGAAATATCTCTGTAGTACTTTAGTTTTATTGCTATGATTTACTTGAGCAGGTGGTAAACCAATTGTTCTATGTATTGTATTATTATATCTAGTAATGGTTTTTGCAAGTGTCCCGTCAGTCCATTTATAATTCCCCTTGAAACTAAACTCCTTGAAAAGCTTACTCTTTATCGTCCTTATTAATCGTTCTACAATTGAAGCCTTTTTAGTCGAAAAAGTGCAGTAGTGGTTGATAGAATTGTTTATTAATAATTTTTTTAAACTTTTATTGTAAAATTCTTTTCCAAGATCTGTTTGCAAGTTTCTAGGAGCGCGTTTTTCTCTACTCAATAATGTAATAAAAGCTTCAGATAACAGCTTCTTTGTTTTTTTGTTTAAGTGGAATAGCCCAAGCGAACTTAGAGAATCCATCAATGATAATTAAAATGAATTTGTTGTTGTTGTTGAATTTGGAGAAACTTTGCATATCCATTAAATCAGCTTGCCAAAGATCATCAATATCTTTTAATATTACATGTCTTCGAGGAAAATTTATTCTTGCACTTCTATGAATTTCGTTTATAATGTCTCTTTTCACTTTGCTCATTCTTTTCAACCGTCACTTCTGAATTACAAGATTATACTGATATTCAGTTTTTATTATGTGTCTTTTTATTATTTTATAACACCCGCTTCTTTTAACTCTTCAATAATTGATAGAATTTCGTTGTCAAGATTAGTATTACCTGCAGTTTTGGATGCGATCAAAAGCTTAAGCCTGTCTACTAATTCATTAGGATCATCCCAGTAAACAAGCTCGGTATTTTTTTTATATTTTTTAAGATACGGTAGACCAGCACCTCGTTTTTGTTTAGATTTAATTTCTGTAGGTTCTTGTAAGCGTTTACTAGACTCGGGAAATAATGGTTTGATCACTTGAGAATATTTTAGACCCTTATCACCTTTAACTTGACCTGCAGGGTGAAAGTCTCTTTTATGAGCATTAGTTGTGATGAGTATTTCTTTGTAAACTAATTTATCTTTTAAATCGACCAAACTTAAATCAGACTTCTTGCGAAGCAATAATTCTTTTAGACCAGGTGTTATTTTATACTGTTTATTAGCTACGCGAATAAAATACACTTTATCAGAGTTCTCACGAGTGGTAGAGAAAGTAACTATTGTATTTCCAATCATATGCTTATCATTCTCACTACGTACGCCAAATGGTATATTCATATCATCGTGTATTTCAAAGATATCTTCTTTTTTCAACGACACATTATTAACATTTTCTGATTCAGATGTGTTACCTTCGTCGTCTTCTGAATAAAACTTTTCTGATTCTGGTGATTCATGTTTGTACATATCATGTAATTTTTCACGCGAAAACATTTTTGAACTTAAGATACCAGTGTTTTTAGGTTGGTCGTCATAAGTATCTTCATTTTTTATTATAGAAATTTGCTTATTAGCTGCTATAGCATTAAGAGGGTCAGCAAGAGGTTTAAAAAAATACTTCAGATGAGTGTCAGTACTAAATTCATAATCTTTCATTTGTTTCACCTTTTTCCTTATAGCGTCCGCAGAGTTAATTAATTGATTCGTTATGTTATGGTCCATTATACGACTAGTACGCAGAAGTATTTATGCTCAAATGATTTTTTGTTTGTTTTCATTCATGTTTTATATTTAAACCATTAATCAAAATAAATATTTTTTATTTAATTCGCAATCCTTATTAATTGTTAAAAAATCATAAGGATGGATCCAGATTTTAGAACACATATCTCTGAACTTAGACCACTCGATATCAGAACTAACATGTTCATCATATAATTATATGTTTCATGTTAACTTCATCTTGCTTGAAAATTATCAAAAAGTTAACATTGTCACGTAATAACTGCTTTGGTATTTTTGAATACGTTTGAGATAAATAAAAACAATCTATACTTCTATGTCTGCCCATTGTGAAATAATTTCGTATGTTAATTTGCTTTTCACAAACCACATCATCAAAAATGATAATAGAATTTGGTAATGCATCATTAGGATGAATAACTTCATCGTCAAAGTTAAATATAAAAAGTTTGACATCAGGCACTCTTTCTAAGATCAGTTTTAGAAAACTATATTTTGGTTGAAAGCTAGTCTTGGAATACAAGTAAACATTTTTAAACTTTAAACCGTTTTTGTGAACTAACAAACTAATCATGACGTTTGTTTTTCCACAATTCGAAGGACCACATATACATCTTATATTATTCGGCAGAAGAACACTATGCTTAGCGTGTAGCTTGTTTTCCTCCACCTCAATATTTTTAACTTCTAACGAAACTGGTTGCTTGACCCACTTCATGTTTGTATCTGTCAGAAAAATAAAATGTTCTAGTATTTATAACGCTTATCAGAAACGCTAAGTAATTCTGACCCCCATAAACATATACTTTCGTCCAATATGTTCACAGCTAGATAAAATTATCGTATATAGTTCCTCAAAATTTGTACAGGTAATGTTGACAAAGGATTATTAATAAAACAGCAAATAGAGTCCAAGTAAATATGTATTAAATAACAATATAATTATTCAATGTAATGAATTAAATAAAGTAAGTTTAAATTAACAAGTGGATGCACTTACAAATAAGTAATGTAGCGGATGTTGTCACCGTTTCCGGCACAATGAGAAGTCCAGTGGTCTAGGCAAGGATTTATTGTAGTCGCACAATATATATATAGGACGAACTCACGTCACCTTTTCCCAGAAAGGACGAAGGCACGGAATTTGAGGTCCTCTAGACCAAAAACTGACAATAAGTCTTTAAAATTCGTACTTTACTAGCGGAGTCTCGTGTGATCATTCCAACTAGGACGTAACCCACAAATGCACCACTAGTTCAGTCTCACAAAATTTAAATATTTTAGCAGAGGTCATTAAACCACGGAGACTCTTAACACCGCGATTCAGAAACGTGACGTTATCGGTCAGCGCCATCTAGTGTCGAGTAGCGGCGTTTCGTAGTCTTTCTCTTATAAAATCGGTGGCGCTTGTGTCGTAAAAGGTTTGCTACAATCTCCCCCTCAGTTCCCGAAGACGTCTCGGCGAGAGGAACTGGATAAGGAGTTTATTGTTTCTTAGGACGTCCACGTCCTCGTTTAGCTCCAGGTATCGGCGTGGTGGTAACAATCTCCTTTCTAGGTCGTCCTCTACCACGAAGGGGTCGTACGGGGTCTGGAACTGTTTCATGGCTTCCACCTTTGTATGGAGTCAAAGCCGAAGCATGATAAAGTCCTATTGCGTTAGTAGGATCATTTGGAGAAGCTACTTTATAAGAGGTGGGACCATGTTTGTTAAGGATGACATACGGTCCATCTCTACGGGGCGCGAATTTTGCTGTCACTCCCTGACTTGCTCTGCTGATCGGGTGTATGTTTACAAGAACCAGATCTCCTGGTTGGTATTGAGGATGGCTGCGTCTCTGTCGGTCAACGTATTCTTTGCGGGCTTCTTCCTTCATTTCCTGAACTTCTCTCGCTTTCAGTAAGTTGTCTGCCAGCGTTTTTAGTTTTGGGGTTATTTCGGGTATGATGTTTTCAGAGATGAGTATATTCCTAAAATCAATCTCGTTATCCCTGGGTGATCTCAATTCTCTTCCGAAGGTTAGGTATGCAGGCGTTTGTCCCGTTGTGGTACAGTTAGTACTATTCATGGCGAATCGAATGGCAGGAAGTAGCTCTACCCATCGGTTATGTTCCACTCCTTGCACCATTATAGCCAGTTGGGTTTTTAATTCTCTGTTTCTGCGTTCCACAGGATTACTTTCAGGGTGATAAAGTGGGGTGTACTGATGTTTTATGTTTAAGCTATACATTACTTGTTGCATCACCGCACTGACAAACTGAGTTCCGTTGTCACTTATCAGTCTTCTTGGTAATCCATATCTTAGGAAAACTTCGTTTATTAGCGTTGTAGCACAATTTTCTGCTGAAGCGGTGGCCAAGGCGAATAATTCCACCCACCGCGTGGCTACATCTTGGGCAATTAGTATCCATGTTTTCCCATCTTCAGTTTGCGGAAGTGGCCCAAATAGGTCAAAGGATACTACTTCAAATCGCTGACTTAGCGTAGTAGTCTGGAGTAAACCCGCAGGCTTCTGATTTGAGGGCTTGTATCTTTGGCACTCCAAACAGTTTTGTACATAACTCGTAACGTATTTGCGCATTCCACTCCAATAATATCTATTTGCAATCTTCTTGTAGGTTTTTTCAGCACCATAGTGGCCGGCAAGAGGGTCATCGTGGTAGGCAGTAAGTACATTTCTCCACTCATGCTCAGGTACCAAGAGTTGAGCGTCATCTACCTCAGAATCAGGATGTAGGCGGTACAACATGCCATTGTTCATTAGGTAGCCTTTATTACTCCAATAGGTAGCATCCTCCGCCGTTTGTGTTTCCTCAAGGGCTTCTATTATTTTCTTAATCTTTTCGTCTTTCATCTGTTCCTCTCTTACTTCTTTGGTACTTCTTCTGGGCATATCTATGGTAATTAGACATATATCACAGGTTTCTTCACAACACGGGGGCCTGGACAGCGCGTCCGCCACAGTGTTCATTCTACCGGGTTGGTAAACAACATTGACGTCAAACGACTGTAATTGCAAAGCCCATCTAGCCAAACGGCCGGTCGGCGATTTTAAATTCATGAGCCACTTCAACGCTTGATGATCCGTGATAACGGTAATCGGTAAGCCGTCTGTGTATGCTCGAAATTTGTCTAAGGCCCATACTACGGCTAGCGCTTCTCGCTCGGTTGTGGAATAGTTTCGACGCCTCCCACGCATAAGGTCGTAAGGCTAAAAAATGTTTTTCTCAGGAGAGCATTTTTAGTATACGTTATTGATAAAAATGATTGTGAAAGATTTTCAACAGAAATTTTTGCACTAACCTGTCAATTATTAGTTAAATAATGTATCCCCAGGCGCTGGATATTACAAGGAATTGTAGTTACCAAAAAAAACTAGTTTTACTTACTTACGACTATTTACTTATTAAAAAAAGGTCGTATCTTATTGTTACGACTGTATGCGTTCATAAACGTGATATAAACAACACGTATAAAGTCGTAAGTTTGAATTACGACTATATGCGACGTGCAAACTATCATATCTCTCTAAAAGGGGGTCGTAATAAGGGAGTTGATGAATAAAAACCACCGTAAAATTTCACCTCAAATCAATTTAATAACAATAACTATCATCATAGGAACATAATTCAGTCTTCTTAACGCATAAGTCACGTAATCACGTTATTATAAACTTTTATTTAAAAAAAACATACGGTTAAAACTGGCTCTTCAAAACTTAATAAAAAATGTTATAGGTACTCGTACTATCTTTGACATGATATTATAATAAAATCAACATAAAAGGAAATGAAATTATGTATAACAAAATAAAAAAAATCTTCTAAATTAAATAAAAATCACTTAAAATTAAGGATTGAATACTATTGTATGTAAGTAACATAATTATTATAATGGAAGTTAGGATATTTAAGACAAAATAACGATGATTAGTCAGAGAAATCACTATTGTTCTCTTCAGTAACAGTACCACTGTGTGACAACTGTTGATAATAACCATGGTACACTTGCGGTATTATACGTCCTTGACATAGACTTAGTAAATCATTAAATTTGGCCAATGTAATAGGTAAATTATCAGAGTAACATGGTTCCAATAATTCTGTATCTATTAAACTATTATATTTTCTTCTTGATGAATAGGCTTTTTTTGTTATTAAACTCATGACATTTTCTTCTTCAAAATTATAACGATAGTTCAAAATATAGGGTTCGCTTGACACTACTTGAACTTCTTTAATTTTGGTCCATGATACTTTTTGTTTTTTAGTATTTTTAGCCCAGTTTTTACCATCTAGTAATAATTTGTAGTTGTAAAAATCTGTAATACTCATTTCGATGACATTATAATTTGGAGGGTTTACTTTTGACCATCTGACTAAGCCATACCATTGTGCAGGGGTATATATAAGCTTATTTTTTGCATTTCTCTCGATGAGAGCATGGACTGAATCAGCTTCATTTTGTGTGGGCATACACAAAATGAAGCTGATTCAGTCCGTCGCTCTAAAAACCTATGGACTATCGTTATACCATACTTTTTTGCTGCATATGTGTAAAAAGCAAACACAATACGATTACGATTTTGACCGGCACAGTTATCCGACCAAAATCTGAATTCTTTGGCGCCGCCTAAAACTTTACCCTCAATGAATTTGGATAAGCAACTTGCTACTTCGCAAGCCCCGTGTTTCCCATTAGTTTCAGGCCACATGTAACAATAACCTTCTTGACTCGCTAGGTCGAATATTGTAAAATTATAAATGGATAATTTTCGTTTATAATAAAATAAACCGACATTGCCATGAGGACAGTTTAATATTTTTTGAAAATCGAAACACGCTGTAACTATTTTACCTCCATTTTCCAATGCTTCTTTTTTATCATTTGCCTTCATTTCTCTAGCTTTTATCTTGTTATTTATATGAAGTTCTTGTTTTTGTTTTTCTTCTTCCGTCATTGTATTTTTGTTTTCATTATATATATGACACTCGTTACAAATGTCTTTTTTTGGCTTGTGAAACGATATATTTAAGTTTTGGTTTATGATATCACGATACTGTCTAACTGTCGATACCTTTTTAGTTATATTTTCACTTATGCACCACTCATTGTACAAAGAAAACATTTTTGTAAATGTAAGGTCGCCGTCTAAGTAAATTTTACTTGTATCTTTGCGTATATAGTGAGATTCAACGGGCTGGAACGTTTTGACATGCTTTAAAACACCCTGTTTTATTTCGTCGTCTAAGACTATAATTCTAGTTCCACCGCGTCGATCGGGGGAAACAGAGCCATCACCAGAGCGATATTTCGCCAAAGCTGTTTGAACAGTTCTCTCTCCAATAGAAAGTGTATTTAGGAACATCGTTTTGCAAACGAACACTTTATTAGGTAAGTCAGAATTAGATTCAATAAGAGGTAAGCAATACTTAACAGATCTCTTACGTCTAGACACAGGATTCGTCGTAGAGGGATACTTAGTATCGCCTACTTCGGTGTGGTTGACGATGTAATCCCACTGTCGACTGTGATCTCCAATTTTCCAAAAAGAACTAAATATACGTTCCCGTTGGTGTGCATCAAACTTTTGAAAGCATTTAAGACGACAAGTACCCGGACATGGTGGTTTTAAAATCTTTTCATCTCTCTGAACTCCATTCCTACTCATATACGCTTTTCCTAAATTTTTTAAACATTTTCGTTTAATATCTTTCCACTCATCACGGCGACGGTGACGTCTTCTTGCAACTCTAGCCGACGGTGTATTTTCACTTGATGAGCAGACAGAAGAGTCCTGACTTGAAGCGTTACTCAGGTGTGGTGTATTGGCTCTACTGGCACTACTAGATGAATTCTCAGCATCACAAATCGATAAATTTCTAAATAGTGGAGTCGAAGTGGCGATCAAAAAATCATTATTTGGGGAGGGCATTGGTGTTATGTCCAGTGAAGGTTCTATTATATCAGCTGATTCGTGTGAAAATTTTTCAACACATGGCTCTGAATCCACACGTTCTGTAGGGCTTTCATTTGGTAATGGGGATGAAATTAAGGGTAACATTGCGTCTGGATTATTTATTACCTCGGTAATACTTGGTATACTACTGTTGTTAATGCTTGTTGTACTATTAATAAAAGATTGCCCGAACATCGTCTTATACTGATCCCACTGGTCTTCAGCTTCAAGTGGTACCGGCGATTCTAAAAATACAAGTTTGCAATTAGTTAAAAACTATACACAAGAAACAATACACATAAATAAAAGTGTTAGACAATTAACATAAATCAAACAACATTACGGGTTTTATTCCCCAAAGCGATAGGCAGAGTTTAGAGAGGTTAGAGAGGATAAGAGAACATAGTCCACCCACTTTTCGCCAGTTATTAGTCCCATTGTAATGCCTATTGTCAAACACTAGGCGCAGTTCAAACTCCATGTTATGAGAATTTCGAAATTGAAAAACCCAATAATATATTGCCCGACCCGGGAATCGAACCCGCCAGTCATGCTTACTTCCACTAGACCAACAAAGCAGTTAAAAAAATTATTTTAATGATATTTTAACTATAATTTGAAAAGCAGAGAATCGTATCTTATTTTTTTAACGGAGCATAAAGCCGTATGTCTATGATACGTCTTTATACGTTTACTCATTATTATATTTAAACATCGCAAATGGTCGTAAGTATAAGTTACGACTCCTATAATTAAATTGTTGTGTAGTATAAAGTCTTAACTGACCACTGTTAACGTTTGATTACAGCGCATATAGTCGTAACATAAACGTTCCGACGTTATGCGTCGGAACGGTCGTAATCACTGTTTCGTCTGTTGAGACATAATCAACACTATCACATACTAATTATTATATTCGTACTACACATAATATAAACAAGTAAAATAAATACAATACAAAACAAATCAGTAAAACTTACCATTTCCAAAATTTTCATCGACCGTTACTTCACTATTTTGGTTTATTTGTTCATTTAACACTAGTTTCATAATCTTGGAAGCACGTACGTTACTCATTTTACTTTAACTATTAATAGTACACCTTAAACTATATAAACAATAACAAAAACAATCGATTGTTTTATTTTTAAAAGCAAACTTCTTCACTGTTGACATACGACTTGACGTCGCGGTCGGTACTGTGCTCTGATTGGCCGGCCGCGGACCAATCGATCGGAGCATACCGTCTGAACTATCCACGCGACTTTATGCGCGGTAGCGTTTAAATGTTAAGACCATTATCCATTAAAAAACTCATTATTTATATAAGATATTAAAATTTGGATTTTAGTAGTAGATAATACTATACAAGATTGTTGTAATGGCACAAAAAAAACGGTTTTAGTCAAAAACAACGTTACGACCGTCTGCGTGGGAGCCATCGGTTTCTTTCAGCAGCCGTAAGTAACCGACTCGCATATTCCACGGGGTGCTCTTCTTCCTTCTCCCCCTGGACGAGAACTGCTCCGAGTGCAAATCCACTGGCGTCTGTTTTTAAGATGTAGGGCTTGGTTCCATTTGCTTGTTTTAGGACAGGCGCAGTTGTAGTGTAAATTGTAACCGCTGCCAGGAATGCTTCTAGGATTTCAGAGTTCTTGGTCCCGTCATATTGGGCGTTGCACGTCGTGAAGGATCCTTGTCTAGATGGTGAGATCTTCTCCAGTAGGGTTTGGAACTGGGTGTCGGACAGGTTGACTGACATCGCTGCAGGTGAGGTCTTGAAAGTTGTCGTCGTTATTCTGCCTGAACGCGTGACGTACTTTTGTTGTTCCTTGTCGGGCCCACCGTTGGTCGCCAGTTTGTAGCGGATGTTGTCACCGTTTCCGGCACAATGAGAAGTCCAGTGGTCTAGGCAAGGATTTATTGTAGTCGCACAATATATATATAGGACGAACTCACGTCACCTTTTCCCAGAAAGGACGAAGGCACGGAATTTGAGGTCCTCTAGACCAAAAAACTGACAATAAGTCTTTAAAATTCGTACTTTACTAGCGGAGTCTCGTGTGATCATTCCAACTAGGACGTAACCCACAAATGCACCACTAGTTCAG
This sequence comes from Eupsilia transversa, assembly GCA_914767815.1. NCBI lineage: Eukaryota > Metazoa > Arthropoda > Insecta > Lepidoptera > Noctuidae > Eupsilia > Eupsilia transversa. The sequence continues at coordinate 5,719,882 of OU611873.1, read as the reverse complement.
TCTCACAAAATTTACCGCTCGGGAAGTCACTACACCCCCGTCAGGGGGGTGCGGACGGCGGGACCGGAGCGTAGCTCCTAGCCCGCGGAAGCCATACTGTGGCCCGCTACAACGGACCCCTCACTTTGTTTGCCTCGTGGCGGCAATGGAATTGGGCGCGTGTTATCGCGCCCGTTTGTGTAGTTGCATACGTAGCTTCGTAAGCGCGTCGCGACGCCTATAGTGGTGTCGCTTTCTTCACGGCACCTCGGCGGTCTGTCCCTACCAGGTGAGACCCCCAGTTACCTGGGGGAGGCCCAGCGAGGATAACCAGCATCGTGGGTGCCGACTCGGCGCGCCTACGGGCATATGTAGCCTCCTCTCGCCCTGCTCACAGAGCTAGCCGTTTGCAGATTGAGAGTGAGGCTGATATGAGTGTGTGAGCGGCTTGTGCTGTATAGTACCGCCGCTCAATGTTAGCGTGTGCCGCAGGCGCTCCCGCGCCGCGGCTGCACACTGATGTGAATGCATGTGGAGTATAGGTTGTCTGTGTTAGTTGCGTGGCGTGCCTATATTAACCTAGAACACGCCGCGCAACAGATGTGAGTGTACATCTGTAGAGTCATTTTATTACGAGTGATGCGCGTGTAACCGAGTGCGCCTCACCCGTGACGTCATATAGGGCGTCGGTGTCGTCGTCCGGTTGGACGGAGAGAGGCGACCTTATCCCTAAGGCCGCGGTCATTCCAGCGTCTCTCACCTTGGCGCTCTATCCATGGTACAATGTAAGTAGCATGGATAGACCGTCAAGGATGACGGTCTCTACATCCTGACCCTGTCTGACGGCCCTAATCAGGTCCATCAGCAGCTGAATGGCACAGGCTGTGATCTCCTTCTTGTTGGTATCCGCGCCGGTGCTGCCACGGTTCGCTTGTGCGGCGAACTCATGCGTTTCCGCATTCCGCCGCTGCGATTCAGTGGCGCTGGCGCGCGAATCTTGGGCGAAGTTTAGTGCGGATACCACACTGCGCTTCGTTATCTGTTGGGCGCTAGCTCGCGGCTGCGTCGCTGTGCTGTGTGGCACCGCGTCCCTCCGCTGCGCCGTACCGGCGCTTTTCGGAGGTCGCGTGCTTTTCACAGCCTGTGCTTGTTTTGAGGCAGGCTCTGCCTCAGGGATATTTTGCTTGGTCGCCGGGGGTGGGGGGGGTTTCTTCCTCCCCTTCCCCCCGCGTCTTCTCTTTCTCCGTCCGGAGGAAGAGGCTTGGGCTTCCTTGGTGGTGGGCTCGTTGGCCGGCGCCATCAGCGTCGGTCCACAGGCCTCCAGCTGCACATCTTGTGGCCGGTTTGCGGCCACCTGTGTCCGGTTTCTAGCCGTGATGGCGACAGTCCCCGCTCTCTTGTTCCGGATCTCGTCCTGGAACACGGGGCACTTGATATTGCTCGCGGGGTGCGGGCCACCGCAATTTGCGCATGTGGCCGGCTCCTCCCGCGGGCGTGGGCAGTCTCGTGCCGCGTGCTCCCCTCCGCACCGCACGCAAGCGAGCGGTCGGTGGCACTGGTGCGAGCTGTGCCTAAAGCGCTGGCACCGGTGGCACTGAGCGGGCTCGCGTTTGCCGCGCCAAGCCTCGATCTTGACACCGCGCATATTCATAAATATCGCGGTGTCGAAGATGGTCCTGACATCGGGGATTCTTTTAAGGATGACATAGAATATGCAGCCGGGTCGTCCTTGTGCGCCCTTAATATGACGCACATACTCCGGCTGGTACCCCAATGTCTGGAGTTCCTCCTTAATATCCTCGGGGGCTGTATCAGCTGGCAGCCCCCTTATGGCTACCCTCATGTTACGTTCCGCTGGTGGCGAGTACGCGAACCAGGATACTCCACTATCCTTCTCAAGGCCAGTCAGGTAACGCTGGACCAGCCTGTACTCCTCTTCGCTGTCTGGGACGAAGCGAACTCCGCCCCCATACGGACGAGCGTGAGGAGGCCGGCCCAGCTTCGCACTGATGGCCCTGAAATGGGTGGCCCAGTCCGGCAGCTTCTCAACCACGAGCGGCGGGTACCTCGATTTTTTGAGAGGCTTCTTCCCGTTGCTGTTCCCGCCCCCCTGCTTCGCTTGCGACGACGCCAACGAGGCGCCGGAAGCGGCGGCAGGGGGTGAGGTAGGGTTGGGGGGGGGTATGTTTCCAGAACTTACCCCCGCTTGTGTATGTCCGAGTGACGGTGGCGGCGTGCGGCGCGCCGCGTCGGCAAAAGTGGGCGGCGAGGGGGTGCCCCGACCCCGCGGCTGTGGCCGCGGCAGGTCGAGGCAGTGCCTCTTCGCCGCCTCCGACGCGGTCTCGCCGGAGCTCCTCCTGCGTCGCTGGGGTCTGGCCTCGAGCTCGAACTCGAAGTCAAAGTCCAGCGGCTCAGAGGGCGACGTCGGCGAAAAGGCCGCAGCTACTGGTCCTCCCACGTTGGGCCGCGGACCGGATCGCGGGGTCGTGTCCGGAGACACGTCATCGCGACCGGACGCGGCCGACCCCGACCTAGCGGATGCGAGCGACATGCTCGAGCCGGCTTGCGACGAGCACGTCGAGAGCGCCGCTGGCGAGTCGTAGGCGGATGCACGAGGGGGTGCCGGTGAAGCGGGCACCCTTGGCGTCACTTGTGTCGGCCGTCTATACGAACCGGCACTATCAGGCCGCTCCTGCTCAACCCTCGCCGGTCCCGCCAACAAGCGGCGGGGACCGGGGGTGGCGGTGCGCGAAGCTGGCACGGCTTGCGGCGACTTCGCACTCTGCGCGGGCGCAGATGCGGGCGGCGACACGAACCGCGGCGGAGGGGCGGCGGTACGGGTCGGGGGGGTGCGTGTTCGCACGGTTGGCACGGGGGGGTGCGCGGGTGGCGCGGGATGCGCATGAGGGGCGGTGGCACGCGCGATGGGCGCGGGCGCAACGTGGCGCACCGGCGGCGCGGCGACGCGCGCGTGCGGCGCTCGGCCTGATTTAGGCGCAGGCCCCGGCGCCTGTATAGGCACGGGACGAAATGCAGCGGGGCGTATAGGCACCGCGTGCTGCCGGCTCGACGACGGCGCTGGCGCAACACGCGCAGGCGCCAATGTCGTCGGCGGGCTGGAAGCCGCAGCGGTGCTAGCCTCGGTGTAGGTAAGTGGGTGGCCACTTACCTGGGTCTTGACTGGTCCGGCCAGCGGTGCACCGGACGACGCGTCACCGATGTTCGGCATCGACGTCGCCCGGTCCAACACTGGACGGGCCGTTCCTTGGAGCCCGGCATCGCGGCCCGCAGAACCGCGCTTGCCGGGCTTCGGCATCCCCCTTGGGCGTGGTCGGTCCGCGACCGCTCCGGTGATGACACACCGAGCGGCACAGCAGGGCTCCCCCCTGTGTCCACGCAAGGACCGTAAGTTCCCTGCGCGCACACAATGAGGAACGGAAAGTTTTTGCGGTCCGCACGGAAAAACACTGAGCCCAGTCACCCGATCGTGACGTAGGTTGTTGACGACAGGAAACTTCCACTATTCGCCAACTAAGTACGCACTCGCGGGAACTAGGTGCTCAGTGGCCGGCCACGAGCCAATCCTCACAAAATTTTACCGCTCGGGAAGTCACTACACCCCCGTAAGGGGGTGCGGACGGCGGGACCGGAGCGTAGCTCCTAGCCCGCGGAAGCCATACTGTGGCCCGCTACAACGGACCCCTCACTTTGTTTGCCTCGTGGCGGCAATAGAATTGGGCGCGTGTTATCGCGCCCGTTTGTGTAGTTGCATACGTAGCTTCGTAAGCGCGTCGCGACGCCTATAGTGGTGTCGCTTTCTTCACGGCACCTCGGCGGTCTGTCCCTACCAGGTGAGACCCCCAGTTACCTGGGGGAGGCCCAGCGAGGATAACCAGCATCGTGGGTGCCGACTCGGCGCGCCTACGGGCATATGTAGCCTCCTCTCGCCCTGCTCACAGAGCTAGCCGTTTACAGATTGAGAGTGAGGCTGATATGAGTGTGAGAGCGGCTTGTGCTGTATAGTACCGCCGCTCAATGTTAGCGTGTGCCGCAGGCGCACCCGCGCCGCGGCTGCACACTGATGTGAATGCATGTGGAGTATAGGTTGTCTGTGTTAGTTGCGCGGCGTGCCTATATTAACCTAGAACACGTCGCGCAACAGATGTGAGTGTACATCTGTAGAGTCATTTTATTACGAGTGATGCGCGTGTAACCGAGTGCGCCTCACCCGTGACGTCATGTAGGGCGTCGGTGTCGTCGTCCGGTTGGACGGAGAGAGGCGACCTTATCCCTAAGGCCGCGGTCATTCCAGCGTCTCTCACCTTGGCGCTCTATCCATGGTACAATGTTAGTAGCATGGATAGACCGTCAAGGATGACGGTCTCCACATCCTGACCCTGTCTGACGGCCCTTATTAGGTCCATCAGCAGCTGTATGGCACAGGCTGTGATCTCCTTCTTATTGGTATCCGCGCCGGTGCTGCCACGGTTCGCTTGTGCGGCGAACTCATGCGTTTCCGCATTCCGCCGCTGCGACTCAGTGGCGCTGACGCGCGAATCTTGGGCGAAGTTTAGTGCGGATACCACACTGCGCTTCGTAATCTGTGGGGCGCTAGCTCGCGGCTGCGTCGCTATGCTGTGTGGCACCGCAGCCCTCCGCTGCGCCGTACCGGCGCTTTTCGGAGGTCGCGTGCTTTTCACAACCTGTGCTTGTTTTGAGGCAGGCTCTGCCTCAGGGATATTCTCCTTGGTCGCCGGGGGTGGGGTGGGTTTCTTCCTCCCCTTCCCCCCGCGTCTTCTCTTTCTCCGTCCGGAGGAAGAGGCTTGGGCTTCCTTGGTGGTGGGCTCGTTGGCCGGCGCCATCAGCGTCGGTCCACAGGCCTCCAGCTGCACAACTTGTGACCGGTTTGCGGCCACCTGTGTCCGGTTTCTAGCCGTGATGGCGACAGTCCCCGCTCTCTTGTTCCGGATTTCATCCTGGAACACGGGGCACTTGATATTGCTCGCGGGGTGCGGGCCACCGCAATTTGCGCATGTGGCCGGCTCCTCCCGCGGGCGTGGGCAGTCTCGTGCCGCGTGCTCCCCTCCGCACCGCACGCAAGCGAGCGGTCGGTGGCACTGGTGCGAGCTATGTCTAAAGCGCTGGCACCGGTGGCACTGAGCGGGCCCGCGTTTGCCGCGCCAAGCCTCGATCTTGACACCGCGCATATTCATAAATATCGCGGTGTCAAAGATGGTCCTGACATCGGGGGTTCTCTTTATTATGGCATGGAAGATACAGCCGGGTCGTCCTTGTGCGCCCTTAATGTGACGCACATACTCCGGCTGGTACCCCAATGTCATGAGCTCCTCCTTTATATCCTCGGGGGCTGTATCAGCTGGCAGCCCCCTTATGGCTACCTTCATGTTGCGGTCCGCTGGTGGCGAGTACGCGAACCAGGATACTCCACTATCCTTCTCAAGGCCAGTCAGGTAACGCTGTACCAGCCTGTACTCCTCTTCGCTGTCTGGGACGAAGCGAACTCCGCCCCCATACGGACGAGCGTGAGGAGGTCGGCCCAGCTTCGCACTGATGGCCCTGAAATGGGTGGCCCAGTCCGGCAGCTTCTCAACCACGAGCGGCGGGTACCTCAATTTTTTGAGAGGCTTCTTCCCGTTGCTGTTCCCGCCCCCCTGCTTCGCTTGCGACGACGCCAACGAGGCGCCGGAAGCGGCGGCAGGGGGTGAGGTAGGGTTGGGGGGGGGTATGTTTCTAGAACTTACCCCCGCTTGTGTATGTCCGTGTGACGGTGGCGGCGTGCGGCGCGCCGCGTCGGCAAAAGTGGGCGGCGAGGGGGTGCCCCGACCCCGCGGCTGTGGCCGCGGCGGGTCGAGGCAGTGCCTCTTCGCTGCCTCCGACGCGGTCTCGCCGGAGCTCCTCCTGCGTCGCTGGGGTCTGGCCTCGAGCTCAAACTCGAAATCAAAGTCCAGCGACTCAGAGGGCGACGTCGGCGAAAAGGCCGCAGCTACTGGTCCTCCCACGTTGGGCCGCGGACCGGATCGCGGGGTCGTGTCCGGAGACACGTCGTCGCGACCGGACGCGGCCGACCCCGACCTAGCGGATGCGATCGACATGCTCGAGCCGGCTTGCGACGAGCACGTTGAGAGCGCCGCTGGCGAGTCGTAGGCGGATGCACGAGGGGGTGCCGGTGAAGCGGGCACCCTTGGCGTCACTTGTACCGGCCGTCTATACGTACCGGCACTATCAGGCCGCTCCTGCTCAACCCTCGCCGGTCCCGCCAGCAAGCGGCGGGGACCGGGGGTGGCGGTGCGCGAAGCTGGCCCAGCTTGCGGCGACTTCGCACTCTGCGCGGGCGCAGATGCGGGCGGCGACACGAACCGCGGCTGAGGGGCGGCGGTACGGGTAGGGGGGGTGCGTGTTCGCACGGTTGGCACGGGGGGGTGCGCGGGTGGCGCGGGATGCGCATGAGGGGCGGCGGCACGCGCGATGGGCGCGGCCGCGCGCGCGGGCGCAACGTGGCGCACCGGCGGCGCGGCGGCGCGCGCGTGCGGCGCTCGGCCTGATTTAGGCGCAGGCCCCGGCGCCTGTATAGGCACGGGACGAAAAGCCGCAGGGCGTATGGGCACCGCGTGCTGCCGACTCGACGACGGCGCTGGCGCAACACGCGCAGGCGCCAGTGTCGTCGGCGGGCTGGAAGCCGCAGCGGTGCTGGCTCCTTGTTGGAGTAAGGTAAGTGGTTCACCACTTACCTTGGACTTGGCTGGACCGGCCAGCGGCGCACCGGGCGACACGTCACCGATGTTCGGCATCGACGTCGCCCGGTCCAACACTGGGCGGGCCTTCCCTTGGGGCCCGGCATCGCGGCCCGCTGAACCGCGCTTGCCGGGCTTCGGCATCCTAAGGGGCGTGGCCTCCCGCGACCGCTACGGTGATTGCTCACCGAGCTGCACGGTCGGCTTTCCCTGTGTTCACACCAGCACTATAAAAGTTACTCACATCAACACAGGAAAAACACTGATGTTCGGTCCGCACGGAAAAACACCGAGCCCTAGTCACGCGATGTGACGTAGGTTGTTGACAACCGGAAAGTTCCACGATATGTCGACTAACTACGCACTCGCGAAAACTAGGTGCTCAGTGGACGGCCACGAGCCAATCCTCACAAAATTTAAATATTTTAGCAGAGGTCATTAAACCACGGAGACTCTTAACACCGCGATTCAGAAACGTGACGTTATCGGTCAGCGCCATCTAGTGTCGAGTAGCGGCGTTTCGTAGTCTTTCTCTTATAAAATCGGTGGCGCTTGTGTCGTAAAAGAAGGTTTGCTACAGTAATACTTTTTAATAATATTGTATTTATTTAAAATATTGTGGTACAATGCCCCCATGGTAATGTATCTACTTGATTTGGTAGTATCTGTCTCTTGTCGTCACTTCTATTTATAACTACTTTATTTACCTCTTGGGAAAACAATACGTGTTTTATTGATTTAATAGTATTCATTTTGCATTTAAATTTTTTGTCACTCATTAACGCTTTATTATAATTATATATATGTAATCGCTTTGTAACATGCTTGGTTACACCCTTAGCTTTCTTAATTACCCCGTTTAAACTGTTTATGCAGTAAAGCTTAGCTCTAAGCCCAGTGAATTCAGTAATAATATCACCCCCAAGCTCATCTTTAAATAGGCCTGGAATTTGTGCGTTGACTCTAGGCATATGATAGCTATTGTTAACATCAAAATTACTAGTATCAAATTTCAGTATTTCTTCTTTCATATCTTGATATATATCTGGAGTCTTAATAAAATAAAGCAAACTGTCTGTATCTGTATAGCAAAGCCTTGCTTTATTTTTATATTTATTTTTGATATAGTCATAGTGAAATTTGTACAAATGCTGTTTTGCATGTTCTAGAACCGTAAAGCCAATATATATCGGCCTGTCAAGAATTATTTTTTCTGGGCTTAAATGAACAGCAACAAAGTTTTCTGAAAAAATTGTAATATTTTTTAAGTTAGGTTTCGCAATTAATTTCGCGGCACCGAGGCTTTTGTTTGTTTTGTTGTCTGTATTGTCATTCCATGTGGTCACTAATTTAATGTTAACTTGTTTCCGTCTATTTTCAATCGTTTTTCCAAATACAGCATTGTTCAGTAGTTTAAATAAGTTTTTTTCAAAAGGCGAAGATGAAGCTTGACGTAATTGAGTATTTAAGTCAATATATTTCTGTAAAAACTTTTCTTGCCTAAATGTTAGAATACGGTGAATCTTTTTTAGAACAAGCCCGTTTTTTATACATTCTTTTAAATGAACGTAATGTATGACATATTTACATTTATCATATAAGTTTGCAATCAATTTTGGATTTTTGCCCCCGGGAGGGGTAAATTTTTCTGCTGCAAAAGGTAAATCACGATGAGCTTTATGTAAGTAGTCTGGATAAACCAAATCAACTTCTAAGATGTACCCGTAATCTGAATCATCTGGTATGCTAGTTATATTAATTGTACATATTTCTTCAGGTGACAAAAATCGGAAACTAGATATTGGTAAATTTTTCGTCATCGCGTAACCGTACAGATTATTGCAGTCAAGATATATCAAGTAAGTCGATGCTTCAGAGACATCAAAATTAGGTAAGTATTTATTATTAGCTTTTGCATTACGAAGAGAGCACTGTGCTAAGCCCCCACGTATACCTTTCTCTAAAAGCTCATAAATCTCTATATCATTAATTAATTCTAACTGAACCTTTGTAAACAACAACATCGCATCCCAGCTCAAGCTGGGTGCGGAGATATAATAAGCTGGATCAAGGTTATAATGCCGTAAACAAGTATCCCTAAATTTTTCAAATATATCACAAAGTAACAACACATCTGTTTTTAAATACAAATCTGTATATTCACCAAGAGATTTAATTCTAAAACTTTGCCATATTTTTTGTGCATGTCTATATTCAGCATCGGTTATATGTTCACATTTTAAACTATTGTAAAAGAATTCTTTGGGAGGAAGATGTTTTTGATCGTATTTTGAAAAAGCATCCATATAATCATAAGGATAAATGCCTTTCTGATGCAATAACTTAACCAAGTTTGTTTCATGGAATTCATGTGATAAATTAATAAAGTCATTATCATTTAAATTTTTAGATAAGACATCCAAACTAGTGTTAAGGAACTGCAAGGAATCAATAAATTTTATTTGAACAGGGTGTGAAATATTATTGTTTTTAATAAGTTTAGTAACAGACATGTACTTTTCTTTAGTTTTCGGTATTATTTTAAAATCACCTTCATATTTTGCTAACTCTTTGATAAATAGATGGCAATCATAACCTGCCAAGTTATGGAAAAATACCGGCACGAATGGGCACACCCGGTACATTAAATTGCAATGAGAGTGTGCAGCACCTCGATATTTTGATGTTACATGATCATGATCTCTCACCTTGTCATCGAATAATAACTGTTTACATATATGACATATAGTGGCATTATTGAAGTTATTTTCTTGATCTACAGTTAAGGGCAACATAGGTTGTTTATTTGATAATATATGATAAATTTCTTCTACATCCCTTAGCAAATTTTGAACAAATATTTCAACACAATCTAGTCCTCTATATGTAACATATTTATTAAAATGACGATCATGTGAGCAACATATATAATAACCAAAACTAGAAGGTTCGTGAACTTTGTACATACGAGTACTCTGCGTTATAAATTCGTTATGGTTTAATAGAATACTCTCAAAGTCTGCATATATAACGAAGTTAATTTTTTGCTGCCTTTCATAATTTTTAAATTGTAGAATAGTATTTTTCTCTGGTAGTGTAGTTAATATTTTGTAACACATATGCGAGTTGTACTTTACTTCACTTGTGAAACATTGCAAACATAAATCACATACATACATTTTACCTTTATGATGAGTGATTTGTCGTTTAACCAGTCGTAAAAGACTTTTGATTAAGCAATAGTGACCTTTGCCATTTTTCTCAAAATACAACAAGTTCACATGATTGTGCTTTCTTGAATTAGTCACATATAAAGGACCAGTTACAAGGTTTTTGTCTAATCCATAAATATTAACACTTATGTCAGAATTTTTCTTTTCAAAATTTCTGATATCAGTGTATGATGGTGGAAAAGTCATATTATCTATATTCAGCACTGTGGAGTAATGCGGATATGAATTCGTTCTGCAAACATTACTCTTTTGTGGAAATAATGCTGCCACAATACTCCACCGGAAACAGTGATCATCGTTGTTCTGTATATTAATACAACTTTTTGAATGTTTCACTACACTCGGTAACTCTATATATGAGCCACCTCTCAAAGGATTGTATTTGTTAATATTAATCTCTAGATAACTCATGAAGAGACAAGTCCAACCAGATTCACAGTGTTTAAATTCAGATAGTTTTCTTTGGAATGTATGTATAACATTTAAATATAATTCATTAATATCGGTACTGTGATGTATTGATACATACTTTGTATTAAATGATTTCAGCTCTTGCTCTCCTGACTTTGGTAGAACAAAATAAGCAAAAAGTTCGAAGTTCACTTTAATACAAATATGTTTTACAATACAAACACTAATTAATTTTATGACATGTTCTTGATTATCCATTAGGAATCCCTCTGGTGTGAGGTACTCTTCTGATGGATTAAGACGGTATGTAATTATTCTTTTTTTAAATGCCGTAGCAATTATATCAACATTCTCAAATTCAGATTTTAATAGGCAATTCGATTTATGAAAATTCGTTCTCAAGTGATATTTAAATTCGTTTTTAGGTATTTCAATTTGGCAGTACATACAATTCAATAAATTATTTGATCTTGCGATGGAAGGGCGTGTAACTGTAAACAAAGATACAACATAAACATTAATTATATGTATTTATTGTAAATAAAACTTATTTTTCACAATACAAAATTATAATCATGTGAGTAAATATGCAAGTCAATAAATTACTTAGGTAATGAATACGTTAACAATCGATCAATACCTAGGTAGCTACAAGTACTATAGGTAATTAGTTAGTAAGATACACAAAATAAAGGAATGCCGTTAATGCACTATCCTGAATGCAGGCGTCCTTCCTGGTTAAGGAGCATGCGCTAAGGTAACCCGCGAAATTCAAATTATCTTTAGTTTTTCGCATTTTGCAGGTCAGTGTCAGGTTGTATGTTGATTAAAATATGATTCGCGATCGTAACAAATATGGCTTTACAGAATTATAATCATTACAATCAGGAATACAACTCCATAAGTAAGTACATTCGTCAAATGTCATGATTTCATGAAATAGTCATTCAATGAAATTATATGAACTTACGAGAGTTGTATTGATCATTTTTATGATTATAATTCTATAAATATACATTTGATACGGCCGCGAATCATATTTAAATCAACTTACAACATGATACTGACCTGCAAATTGCGAAAAACTAAAGATAATTAGAATTTCGCGGGCTACCTTGACGCTTTCGCCTTAAGAAAGTTTCTCTTTTCTAGCATTCTGAATAATCAGAACGTCGGAGGTAACCAAACCTTTCTCGATGGGGACAGTAAAAGTCGTAACTAGCTAAATGCCATACAAAGTACGTATTTACGAAAGCCTTAATTCAGGATAATGTAATAGTGACATAAGTAAGATAATAATAAACAAGTATATTTTTACCAGTAATTATTTCTAAATGGTCAGTAATCATTACTGATAAAAGTAGGAGGGCAATTGCGGAACTCTTTCCGGGTGGCAGTAATAAAGTTAGTTAGGTGCTGCCACGCGTCTGTGTTTTGGTCGGTACGATTTTTGACGCAGACAATTGCATGACGCCATCTATTCAGGGGTTGCACCTTCTTTATTTCGTCACAACTATAAACTTTCAACTCTACATAGTGTGTCCCCTGTTTACAATCGAACGTTTAACGCGAATGTCCATTAGCGAGCCTTCTACTAATGGAGGATAGTAGCTGCGGAATAGGTTTACCCGAGGGTGAAGGCTGTTCCACAGCGTCGTCTTCACTGTCTGTCCCGAAGATATCATGAACCGTTGCCTTCCTTGGAGCGATTGGCTTGATAACTGGCTTCTTCTTACCCAATGATGAAGACTGCGTACACATAGGGCTCGCTCGTGATGTACTCGGTAGCGACATGAGGGACGACGGGGATACCGATTGCTTCCTCTTTTTTGACCTCTTCTCAGGTTCACGCAGCTGAACTTCGTCTTCGGATGGGAACAACACTTCAGAATTTACTTGATGAGACCTGAAAAATAAAATAGGTATGATTAAAATTGCAATCAATAACGGGAGGCTTGCATTTTGCAATCATTATGTTTACTTATCCAATAACACTTTTCCCGATCCGGGAATCGAACCCAGGAGCTCATGTTCAGCAGTAGCGCTTGCGACCACTAGACCAACGAGGCAGTCAACTAAATTATATTAGGTTGTTAAGCATAATGTGACGAAAAAACAGACAGTGTTACTATAATGAGCCACATGTTTAAATTAGAGTTAATAGATAGAATATTTTAACTGTTTCGTTTTCACTGAATTAATTATAATAATAACCAATCAGCTTGACATAATAAACCACTCCGATACAATGTCACTGAGATCCCACTATTCACATCCGAATGAATAGAACATTATCTTATTAATAATAAAGAAAAAATAATGTATTAATAATTATGACTTACATTTTTTTACGGTTTAGGTAGTCCTCGATGTTGATTTTGTCCGGCACAGATATGTAATGATGCTCCAGGTGTCCACGTCCCGATTTAAATACCAACAAATCTACGTCATTTTTAATCCATAAAAGGAAAGTAAGACTTACTAAAAATCCTGAGTCAAATTTGTCTCTATTTGGAAAATGCTTACCTAGCGCTAACACAATTAAGTAGTTCAATTCTCAACCTTTAACATACGCAATAAAGAATAGTCGCTGCAAGAAAACGCACATACTAGTCTTATACCCTGACTTTACTTTTGCATTAATATCATGATAAATGTATGAGAATTTTGTCAACGAACAAACATACATTTGGATCTCTGATATTAGTATTGAATTATTGTAAACAAAACAGCGACGGTGCCGGCCCGTCGGGAGAGTCTTGTTACATCAAACCATATAAGTAAAGTTTGGGAATGACGTAAAAACATATTTGATTTTCAACCTTAAAAACATGTTTAAAAAAATATACCTATAAGTTGTGAAATAAAGAGAAAAAAATCAAATCAAATCGAATTCTTAGTCAGGTTAGCAGGGTGGATACAAGTAACTACTATGTCGGTAAGAAAATATTTTTATTTTAGTTTAGAAATTGTTAAATGATTTATTATTATTTTGTAACTTTTGTGAGATTAAATAGTAAAAACATGACTGATATTATGGAGGACTGCATACCAGAAAATCTATGCATCATGCTATAATTATTATGAGATAATAGAGTATGTAATTAATATTCTTTATTTTTGTTATATTTCCAGGATTCTCAAGATCTATTCATTTTCCCCCCCATGGAACCTCGGCTAGTGCAAAACGAGGTTGGAGAAGAATCGCCGAGGCGTTTGAATCTGAAGAGAAGGTCCAATGATGGAACGCATTACAGCTTTGTGAAGCGGCCTTTAAAAGGATCCAAGATAATCCGCATCGAAATCTACGATGCAAAAGATTTTGTCGATCGCGAAGAAAGTTCATGCAAATGCAAAGCCGACTTGTGCGTACAACATGTTGTTAAACATACCATGATGGACGGTATATACCAATCAACTAAGGACCTCATAGGAGGAAAATTTGGAAAATGTTTTTTAATTAATAGATAGGTCGTAATTATTTACTTACCGGTACTATATAATTATAATAATATAAGGCGCTTTATTAAGTACCCGGTAATAGTATGTACCTATTTCATTGTCATAGATAAAGTATTTAATATTCTAATTTGTGTTATATTACAATAAAAGCTTATTTAAAAAAAATGCGTTTTATTTATCTAGCTATTGATTACCTATTATTATTATTATTATGTTATATACCTATTACCGTGTCGGGATATAGCGGGTTTGATTCCCACTTTGAACAAACCTATCTAAACTTACCATCTTATAGATATTAAAGAAAAAAAAATGTTTAATACTCAAACACTCTAATCAGTAGGTGTAAATAGTGTATAGAACATGATTTAATTACAAAGTTAAATGCATGATGCATACATATTCTGTTGGTAACGAAAGAATGCAGCCATCTTCCATATTAAGAACACAAGATCAAGTTCACAGTTTCACGTGTAGCACAAAGCCAAGCGCCACACACGATGTTAACATTACTACTTACTAGTGTCTAGTCTATAGTATAAAACACACACTGATCACTGCATGATTCATTAATTCAATTCACATTCGACATCGTAACCGTAGCAACACATTTGTAGCTTTTTTTTTTGTATTTAAATAGATGTTAAAAATTATAAATATATTGTTTGAATAGATGAACAGTGTAAATTGGGGGCTTCTAGATCAGATCGCAAGATCTGATCTAGAAACCCCAATTTACAACTACTGACGTTGTCGCGAACACGCTGATTCGAAAAACTGTTTGAATCGTACGCTAGTACGAAAGTCTTGGCATTGAAATCCACTGTTGCGAATAGCATATTCCAGCCAGAATTTGTCTGAAGATCGAACTCTCAGTATCCCGACTGCAACCCTTGTTTCCACCTAGTTGACCAGTCCGCTGAAAGAAATAATAATTTACGTCTTCCGCGAACTCAAAACAGCGTGGTAGCATGGCACCGGCGATGGAATTATTTAATGGGCAATCGAAAACTTGGGTTGTACGGCTATATTCAAAAGCTCATTGACGAACAGAATACCTACATAATTGAGAGAATTTTGGCTAATATCCCACAGATGCCAGCAAAAAAAAAGAAAATGAGAGAAAATGCTATCGCAGCGATTTTACAAAAGAAAAACACAATGTGCACTATTGAATTTATAAGAGCTGTAGCTTTTAATAGGTACTAGTTTGATGAAAAGATTTTGTCATCAATATGACAGTGTTGTTACTTTTGGTAATAAGTATAATAATATTGATTTGTTGATTTCTTTGTTGATTAGGTACCTACTATACTTACTGGAAATTAAAAAGTTAACTTAAAATAATACTTCTCATTGCTCTTGTTTCCCAAACCCAATACAAAGATAAGGCTTTATCGGGGTCGCGAGTTCGATCTCCAGACAAATTCAGGCTGGAATATGCTATTCGCCACAGTGGATTCCAATGCCAAGACTTTCGTACTAGCGTACGATTCAAACAGTTTTTCGAATCAGCGTGTTCGCGACAACGTCATTCGATATAGCGGTTTTCGACTTAATGTGTTTTCGAACTGGCGTACCTCTCTTAATTTTTTTTTCGAAATAGCGTGCGTCGCAATAACGTCATTCGAATTTTCATATCACTCCCCACTACAACGTGTAATTTTAAAAGCGTCTACTAGAAGCACTGATTATTTGACTCATAAATCTGAAAGACTTTCTCCGAAACAAACGTACGTAATGTTTTTAACATTTTCATCAGGACGTCAAAAATAATATATTGCACAACTTCTTGTGCAAAGTTTTTTTGGGGAAACCACGTTTGTTTTGGAGAAAGTCTGCAAAGTCTGTAATGCAAAATATTTTTAACGTCCTGATGAAATATTATACAATTAATTAAGAAAGCTTTAATCATTAGCAGAACATTTAATTAAATACTTTATCAGTAAGACAAACCGCAAAAGAAATTATAAGACTGACACCCTATTCATTAGGTCAAATGTTAATCGTAAAACATAATCATGTTGATTATATATTGTTTTATTAGTAATACTTTAAGTAATACATATAAATATGTACCATGAGGACATTTTAGTACTTCATTGATTTAGATGTAAGACAATAACGAAAATTATGTGACTGCAAGTTTTTGTGATTACCAATGTAGTTGTAAGTCAGATGTTTAAAAATAAAACTCATTTTTATACATTTATTATTGTTTTATTTGTAATCTTAAAATTATTGTTAATAGTAAAATAATCAAACTGTGTGAAGCAAGGGTAACAAATACATTTCAGTTCTATGTTCAATTGCTACTAATTTATATTTTATATCCTCAGGAAAACGAACACATTCGGTACCAGCATTTGTGGTCAATTTATATTTAAAAATTTTGAGATAAGAAGACGACATAGGACGCTCAAAAACATTTTCTTTATTAATAATCGCATTACAATTTAGAATGATTTTGTTTTCCTGAACTTTAATAGATCTTGTCTCCATTATCTCTTGTTTCTTTGTTACAAAAAATCGGTCCGTTTTTCTTTCCGATATAATAAAATCCTTACAATATAAAACTAACTTATGACTTTTACAATTATTTTTCACATATGGATAGTCCCTGGAGCTCTCTACAGTATAATTGAGGTCCAAAATATCGCATTCTCCGAGTCTTTTAGCTATTTGAGACAAAGGTTTGTTACCAGTTCGTAGCATATTTTTAATAAGGTATAGTTTGTTTTCGAATGGATAAGCATTAAAACTTTGCAAAATTATACAGATCGGACTAACTTACCTAGTGACGTCCGATCCTTAATTATGTGAAGTAATCTCGTCCTCATTGTACACTATGTAGTTTGCACTCGTTGCACTACTACGCTATCACATTATTTAAAGATGAAATACTTCATCCTAAAACAAAAAATGTTATCTGTGGTCCACTCGCTGGCGGGCCCGCATGACGTCTGTCAAATCATTCTTTCAAAGCATATGAACGGGACTTCACGATGACCGGTACGGGCATCGTATAGTCCATACAGCACAACACAACTTTTAGAAGGGGTTTAGATAAGGCAATCCAATACACATAGGTATATATGTAGGTTGATTATCTGGGAGGGGTTGGGATACAATGAGGACGAGATTACTTCACATAATTAAGGATCGGACGTCACTAGGTAAGTTAGTCCGATCTGTATAATTATGCTTCATAATCTCGTCCTCATTGTACACTATGTAGATGTTCAAAGAATAAAGTTGTGTTGGTAACCAGTTCAGCATTATTTACCAGCTGAACATTATAACTTACCATGTTATTCCAAGTCTCATTATAAATGTACTTCTATTTAAAAATCAGTCTTCCATTAAGTTAAAGACATACTTAGTTACCTAACTTTAAATTCTCTAATTAGGTACTATGAGTCCTGGAATTCTTATTCAGTCTTGAATCCACCATGTCATTAATAATCCTATACTTACAAACATCAATTATATATAAACAGACAATTAACATTGACATAAAAATGTAATAATTTTTTATGAGCAGCCACTCTCTATAGAGCACACGGCCTGGGCAAAAGCATTAGGACCACAATCAAAAATTTGTGATCCAATCAGCAGCTCTTCTTATGACCTCAACATCGATACCTCCCTTAGAGGCCTTTAAGGTAGAGGTATGTCTGTCTATGTGAATTTAGAAACATCTATTCTACTACTGGGCACAAAAATTTTGTTTTATCCATTCACTAATGGTTAGATTAGAGGCGGCATGAAAAGATTTTCTTATGGATATAATTAATGATTTAAAATCTTGTCTTATACTCTTAGTAAAATCTGGATAGAACAAAAAGGGTTGTGGCAGGCCAGATAGATAAATTCTCTTAAAAAAAAAAAAAAAAATATCAAGTTCGGTTGAGATCTTCCAGGTGCAGAAGTTTCAAATATTTCTGGTATCTATAAGATCATAATTATCCTTATTATAAGAAATGTTATCTATATTAATGAGTGATAAGGTTGAATTCAATGTACAATTACAAGAGCTATTATGGTTACAATTTTTTTTTTTTTGGTTTGTAATATTCTAAACCAAGGGTTTAATTATGAAAGATATTAGATAACCCCGTATGTTACTGGAGTCCCAAAATTATATCATGTTTGGGGTTCTTTGCTCTTATTTCAAATATAATTACCTACCCTAAGAAACCTTGATACTCTACTCATCTGTGTCAGCTAATAGTAATAGTCGGTAATTTCTCCAGTTTCAGTTATATAATTATAACTCATTCAATACCATTAGGGAGTGAGCCATAAGACAATCCTTGATTAAACTTAGTGGTTAATAATAATATCACCACGGTGAATGAGCCTGCCAATATCTTGACTCTGTCAGAAGTGAATCCACTGATCTAACAGATTCATATAGCTTTCTTGCTTTGCTAGACAAGAAAGTTAGCACTACTGAGCATGCACCTGGATCAGGGAGCCATGATGTCATTCTGACACTTAGTATTGGACTTTTTGCAAACAGGTTTAACTGGGGCTGACCCAGTTTAATAACAATTGACTAGAAAAGACCTGCAGGTCTTCCATTCAATTTCTATGTTAGGATGTCTAGATTCTAGATTTACCATAGTGTTTTCTTTGGAACTAATATAAGATGCAAGAGCTCATATTTGTCTTTCCTTGCACCATTGCCATAACTGTCTAGCTAAGCTTTAGGTGAGTATAGCAAGTACCACCCATCTTATTGATATAGGCTATGACTGTTGTGATATCTGTTGTAGGTAATACATCATAGTATATGAGTTTGCTTGCAATTGTTTTGATCCTTACCTGCTGTTAAAAGTTCAAGGTAATTTATATGGAACTTTTTATCATAACATACCAAGCCCAGTCAGTTTGAGAAGCAACAGAGAATATTTCAAGAAAAAAGTCAAATTGTTTAATTATATTGTGGTTCGTTGAAATGTGAGACAACCTTTGCAAATAAATGATTTTGGATTTGATTCTAGTTCTATTGTATTTGCAAATAATTTATTTTGAATTTTAATCTAGTTAATTATTAGTTAGTTAGTTAGTTAGTTATTTGATAATAATTGAATTTGGATTTTTTAATAAGAACACCTCTGCCCAGCCCTCTGAGGAATACAGGCGATATGTTATTATAAATTTGAATTATAAACCAGTTCTGGCCTTGTTATTTTCATTGTTATTCTTTAAGGCTACTAACTGTTGTGTGTGACCTTTCATGATCTTGGTGTAAAGCCCTCTACAGCTGGGCATGTAGCAATGAAGATACCTAGTAATTAGGCAAACTCTATTATTTGCATCTCCTTTTGGATGGAGTGTCTAAGTGAAATGGCAAACTGGACTGATTCAACAAGAAACCTAGATACTGGCTGGGTTCTAGGGCACCCTTTCCAGTTTCCAATATTAATAATAAGTCCTAGATTTCTTAACACATTTTGAGTAGTAGACACATTTTCTATGCAGTTTGCCTATGAATCATCAAGGCACAGAATATTGTCAGGATATAATTATGAAAGACAACCCATGATCCCAGCGAACACACATGGTGCTGTGCTAAGCCCGAATGCGAGGCATGTAGGCTCTTACAATGTATCTTAAAACAGAAACTGGAGATATCTTCTAACATATTTACTTATGGGTAACAAATATAGGCAAAAAACCATAATAGCTGTCCTTAAGTCCACCAGTTTAAAGTGGTATGTGGCACCATAGTTATTTAAAGTGCCATCTGATTTTAGTAAAAATATACTGAAGTTGTTATTTAGAAGTTTGAACTGGAAACTCAGTAAAGGGTAGTTTATAACCCTTGATTCACAAATGTGTGGTTAGATAAGTAGCAATACAACCATGCATAACTTTAGAGAAATACTGCAATCCACCACTCCGTATCTGAGCCAGTGACAATCCTAGATCTGACAATGTTTGGTGGCATTGAATTTATCTTGAAACTTAAAAATACCTGTTAGGTATCGGTGCCCACTCCATCAATTCTTTCATATCCTTATAAAGTTGGGTAGGGTTAAGGATCTTCATGTGATGCAATCATGATAAATGACACACAGTAGTCACTCCCTCGGGAGGCTATTAAACTGTTCAGGACCTTGTCAATGGACATAATGGCAGCCCCTGTATTCTGCCCCCCTGATCCTTTGTTCCCATTTGATTCCACCTTCATTCACTGTTGCCCCCCCCCCCCTTTCAAACTTTGGTGGTTTCAACAGGCCACAGATTATGGGTGCTTCAGTCAGCTTAGTCTATTAATCATAACTTTTAACCACCGTATGGCCAGACTGCAATGCAGTTCCATAGGTGAACTAACCACTGCACCCTCCGAGCAGATTCTTAACACTTGAAGGCAAGGCCTGAGGTTGGGGTATAATACCATTTTACTCTCAGTCTCCTTCCGGCTGCATTGTAGTGGAAATGAAGCAAGTACTAACACAACATATTTAACTTAAATCGTATACTGTCTGTATCGAATGACGAATATCTGTAACGAATGTAATCGTATATCTAGAATTTATTATTGTTAGTATTTTGGAATTTTTTAAGAGAACATAATGTTTTCCGATATGTAAATAAACATATAACTGGCAGCATTGAGTACGGCTATTCAGTCTGGCTGCATCAGCTTCAGTCACGTGACACACAGCCTCTCGAACGTGCTTGACTGTAGTGTCTTCCACAGAGACGAACTTCGTACTCCTCTACAAAGAATATGAGAGTAAGGTCCCAGAATGCTAAAATCCGCGGCTGATAGCTCTAGGGATGCAGCGGGGACGTGTTACGTGTTTTCACAAAATAATAAACCATTGGCCCAAATTCACGGCTAACCTCTCGTGATACATTGGCCCAAATGCACGGCTAACCTCTCGTGATAGCCCTAAGGATGCAGCAGGGACGTGTTTATAACACTGAACATAATTTTATTATAGACCATCGGCTAACCTCTCGTGAAAGCTCGTGTGGTGTCGTTCTCTTGTAAGTTATACGGCACAGTTAATGTTCTCATGGTTAACCTCTCGTGAAAACTCTTGGAGACTGCTTGGGATTCAACAGGGATGTGTTTTTCTTAACACTGAACGATATACCACCGGCTAGCCTCTCGTGAAAGCTCGTGTGGTGTCGTTCTTTGTAGTTATATAGCACAGCTAATGTTCTCATGGTTAACCTCTCGTGAAAACTCTTAGAGACTGCTAGGGATTCAGCAGGCATATGTTTTTAACACTCAACGATATAGGTACCATCGGCTAGCCTCTCGTGAAAGCTCGTGTGGTGTCGTTCTTTTGTAAGTATACGGCACAGTTATTGTTCTCATGGTTAGCCTCTAATGAAAACTCTAGAGACTGATGTGCGTATGGATCGCAAGGTAATTTTCGGAAAATTATTTCAACTAACGACAAATTGGTAGGTATATCGAGAAACTTACCCGAATGTCGATGAAGACTCCGCTTTCGCGTCTTCACTCAATTTTCCAGTTCTCGCAGACGTTCGTTAAGGTCCTCCATTTCTTTTTGCCACGTTTTCTTCGATGGTTTCCCATTTCGTTAAGAAATTTCGGAGTTTTAAACGGAAACATGATTAGCGCGCGGCACAAAAAAGTACAATGATTTGACAGACGTCATGCGGGCCCGCCAGCGAGTGGACCACAGATAACATTTTTTGTTTTAGGATGAAGTATTTCATCTTTAAATAATGTGATAGCGTAGTAGTGCAACGAGTGCAAACTACATAGTGTACAATGAGGACGAGATTATGAAGCATAATTGGACCGTGTTATGCAGAAAGCAGCCATGTCGGGAAAAGTACAAACAGAGTTATAAGCATTTTTCTGTCGATGGTTGCACTTCGGTTGTATACTAATTTTCTGATTATTTTTTATTTGAGACATATTGGTATAACTATTGTTATTTATTGTATCCTATCCGGAATTTCGAAACGTGGGTATTAATATTAATAATTGCGATTTTAGACGTGGCTGTTTTATACAAAATAGCATATTTTGTAGAAATCACAATAAAGCATAAACCTGCCATGTAAGTTGGCTGTGTTTTAAAATGTGATCTGTAACTATTAAAAAAATAAAAAACAGCCAAGAAAGTATTAAGTGTAGCAGCTACTGACTAAAATGTTTACTACGTTCACTAAAATAATCAGACTGTTGTATAAGGTATTCATATTATGTTTTACTTTAAGTAGGTACACTTCCTTTAGGTATTATAAAATTTAAAAAAAAAAAATGATTTGAGTAAAAACGTGGCAATAGAATATTTGAAGTATTCATTGGGTAAGCAACTATGGCCTGGCAGCAAATACTTAAATGTAATAGATTCTAGGTTTGGTTTCATCTCGAGCAAAAATTTAATCAGGAGAGTAATTTTATATTCCGGTTTTGACCGCCACAAGAACCTGACCATCATCATTCTCCTGCTCTTATCCCAATAAATTTGGGGTCGGCGCATCATGTCTTTTTCTTCCATACCTACTTCTCTATTAGTCGTCATCTTGGTAGTCATCCCCCTTCTAGCCATATCATCTTTCACACAGTCCATCCATCGTTTCTTTGGTTTTCCCCTAGTCTTATATAGCCATGGACATTCATACTAAAAACTTTCCTCACGACATTTTCCTCGTTCCGATCACATGCCCATACCATGCCAACCGATTTCCGCACAACTTTTCAGTCACCGGTGCCACTTTCAGACTTCCTCTTATGTACTTACCTACTCATTTCTTATTCTATCCATTCGTGTAACACCACACATCTCTCTTAGAATTCTCATCTCAGCTGCATGCAATTGCCTTTCATTCATGCCTTTTGTGGTCTAACCATTGTTTTGTATATCATCCTCTTAGGTTTAAGGGAAATGCGGGAGTCGCAGATTGTTCCCGTGACTTGCCGCCATTTCATCCATCCAGTGTTAATTCTGTGCTTAACCGTCCGATCTTCTTCACCATCGCTTTGCACGAGCGAACCGAGGTACTGAAAGTCGGAGCAGATTGGGAGAAGCGCGTCATCAAGCGCTATGGCTCCGGAACTGGAGAGACCGCCGAAATCACAGAACATATATTCTGTTTTGGTTCTGCTGATTTTCAAGCCAACAGTCTCCAACTTCTGTTGCCATTTCTCCAATCTGCTCCCGATCTCAGGTCCATCTTCACCGTCTAGGTCTAATGTCATCGCTAACAGCATGCACCAGCGTGCCTCTTCCTGTATGTCCGACGTCAGAGCGTCCATTATCTGAAGTGTCCACAAGAATCTGACCAAAGAATTAAATATTTTATAGTATCGGAGACGATGTGTGTCGATGCGTTTTAAAAGTGAAGATCGCACTTCCTGTGCGCCACGTCCAGCCTGTCCCTCGATCCATGTATAACAGTAGCTTTGGTTGTTTTTAGCAGTAAACAATATACAATTAAATAGGTTTAACCCGCGTAAGTATACAAAATCACATTAAACAGTAAGTAAACAAGTAGAGGTTGGTGGGAAAGGATATACTTAGGTAAGTACTTTTTATCTGGGTATTTAGGTAAGTACCGAGTTTAGGTATGTATACCTAAGCAAGCGCAAACGCGGGTTGAGAAATATTCAAATTTTAGTTAGGTGTAATAAAATGTTTAATTAGATAACAAAACAAAAAGTTGTACCTATTTATTATTATTGGCAAAAACGGCTTGGATGGTGTTGAATAAAGCCAACTGCGATTAACAACAAATAAATAATTTACAGTAAACAGCCATCATAGAGTGGCTGCCTCTTACGTAACTCGAACACCGATACCTCCTAACATTTTGAAATTTGTAAAAAACGGCCATATAGTTTGGCTGACTTCTGCAAAATAGATATTTTAATTTTTGACAAAATTGGCTGCATTTTACATGAAGATGACTGCTTTTTACAATTAACATTTGTTGAGATGGCTGCATTTGACGGCTCATATCTCCGTGATTAATAGAGATATCGACATGGCTGTATTTGCAAAAAATCGGGTATGTCGAAATTAGTATGGCTGTGTTTATAACTCATTTTTGGAAAAAGTGCCATATGGCTGCTTTCTGCATAACACGGTCCAATTCCAAAATGCTGCACTTCATCAACAACATGTGTTAAATTATGAACGTTACTTGTCATGAAATCCATGCCATAAAACAATTTGAAATTTCTCACAAAATACTTTAGCAGGTCTTTAGCCAACGGTAAGAAATTAAAATATTCTTCATTCGAACAAATTGTTATCGTACAGAAAAATGTTAGAAAATGTTTCATAGCATCGCTGTTTAGTACCTCTGGCAATATAACAACACTAAGGTATAACATAAACGTTCTAAATTCAGAAGCTTTCCAATGACCTAAATTACTGAGATTCCTGACAGATCTGTGGATTTCAGAAGGTACTTTGCAATTATCCAGAAATTTATTTACTGTAGATATATCACTTGCTCGCCATTTTGTCTCCTTTTTTCCGAAATTTCCATCGCGCCAGCCAATAAGAAGGCGTTTCATAATCCCTAGGTCAATCAAGTGCATGGAATCCGCAACAGGAAATGTTTTAATCATATTAATTGGGAGATCCAGTAAAGGTGAATCCACTTTGTGATGATTACCGTAGAGTTTTTTACGAAAGTCTTCATCATTTCGAGCAGGACAATCTAACTCGGGAAATATAACTGTATGAGATACATGTGAATATTCACCAACAGTAGTACATTTGTGACACCCGTGTTTAGCATTAAAGTTGCAAACCCCTTTTATCATTGCTCTTGCAGGTGAATCGCAAACGAAGCATCTTATTGTAACAGTAACTTTAACGTTTTCAATTTGTATACCATTTTGAAGTAATTTTTGCATTTCTTGAATAAAAGGTTGTAGATATCCATTTAAATCGTTAGGTTTCCCATGACCCGCATATATCCCAACAATAAATGGTTTGATAATAGGTAATTCAAAAATCTTGCACAATATGGGCCAGAACTGCTGTTTAGAACTGTTACATACTGGGAGACCATCTATGTTGAAATAAAGAGAAATATTGTAAATACCATTTAGTAGATTTTTGTAATATTTCTTTAAAATAGTTGCAGAGCAAGAGGTATAGCAATACCATTATGCCAATATTCACCAGGATTAACAAATATTGTATCAATCTTCCTCGGAGTCTTCATGAGCGTTCTTGGGTCTACCGGCAGCAAATTTGGCATCCTAGAGTTTATAAGTGGCGCTAATGTTTTCAAGGCCGAATGGCTTATGTTATTTTCTGAAGCCCATGCCCTGATGTCATCCCGAAATTGAAGAATGTGTTTGTATTCACATTTGTTTTCATTTGAGCTGTTGTCATCACCGTCACTTTCACCAGAAAGGACCATGCAAAAAATTGTATGGGCGCTGTCCCAACCCACCAACAGACTTGGGACTAGTTTTAATATTATTATGAAGTCCCATAAAAAGACAAATAACAATTTTTTGTCCGTAAATAGATGGGATTATTAAATAAAAAATAAAAACATTTTACTTAAAAAAGGGTGTTTATTTTTTTAAATAACTATATTTTAGATATTAATTACAATAAGTAATGGTTCAACTAAACATTTTAGGTATGAATAACAAAAACATGTATGTGTATTATATAAGTATGTATATTTTTGATAAAATAACAACATTTTAGGTAAGTATTTATCACAGTTTTTGTTATTATTAATATACATACATATTTACATCCAACTGTTATCCAGGTTTTAATAACTAGATAACTATTCGTCTATCATTATAGTAGATAGCATTTCTGCTGGCAGATTAAATTCGGTGTGACGACCTTTCCCCATATACCAAATAATTGAGACTATATGCGCACAACTTCCAATTGTACGCGCCCCTGTTAAGCATGTGCAGTACCACTGCTCAATGGCATTTCTGCCAGTTTCATTACGGTTAATTAATATGTAACTATAGTAAACGCGTGACCTAACGTGTCTAGATTGTATGCGTCCTCTGATCAGCCATACATTACTTTGTCGAATGTTATATCTTGACAAGTCTTGCAGTTGGTTATCTCGGAATAGTTCTATATAATATATTCCGTTCCGAAAATGTTCCGCACAATAAGATTTGGCTAGTTTAATGTGGTAGGTTCCCAAAGCAAATAATATGATGTCATCATCAGTCAACTGAGGAAACTCTTCAAACTGTGGCATATTGGCATCCATGGTCACAAAGTTAACTCTTTGCCTATTAAGGTTTTTGCCTTCGACATAATTATGCAAGAGGTTCGGTTCATTCATATGAGTTCGGATTATTTGAAGGAACTCAGTCGCAAGCCTGTGGTCTGTAGCGACACGATAATGTGCGTTTATGATCGATGCTGCTATGCGGAAATCAGCAAACATATTTGGTAATGCTCGGTTAAAATACGTCTGTTTTAATAGTTTGAATCTGTTTTTGAATTTCCCATTCACTGCCTCTACAACCCATCTGCATACAGTCACTAGACGAGAGTCATTTGCTTGTGTTGTCGATAATTGGGTAGCGTTCCTATCCTTAGTTGGTGGCATGTAAGCTTCATATTCAAGGGATTCAATATCGGTAATACTGTCCCTGAATCCCCTGTCTAAAATAAAGACGTCCCCTCTGTGCAGTAACCAATGCAGCAGATTCTCTTCGTCATTCATTATTTTTTGCATTATAGTTGCATCTGATGTCGTTGCTGGGAATGGGCCCAATACATCTATGATGTATCCATCGCTGCTAATTAGAATGAATGGTTTTAATAAGTTACGGAACTTGTGGAGACTATAACTTTTCCTCTGGAACAAGAAATTCGTGCTTTTTTCGATGTACACATAGGTTGCATCTGCGATAATAATTAATTTTGTATTTTCTTCATTTCCGAAAATATTTTTTGGTAAAAATAGGTTTCTGTTCAGAAGCTCTTCCCTAGAAATATGGTCTAGGCCAAGATGTCTTGGAACGTATTCACGAGTAAGACATTGTCGCGCTATTTTTAGTCGATATTCTAACACTTGACGTGTCACACCGAAAAGGGTAGCAAGTCGCTCGTTTGATTCTCCAGTTCTTAGTTTTGTTAAATAAGCGCCGAGAACTGAGCGCGGACGTCTGCTTCTTACGGCGAGAGATGGCGTTTCTTCTAAAATTGTATTAAATTGTTCTAAAGTAACTCCAGTCCAAAAATGAAATTCACTGTCATTTAGTGCACTTGACGATTCAAAATCAAATCTTAATCTTTTATTGATTGCTTCTATTAACATATTCGACATGTCACTAAAAAAGGAAGCGTTAAAATGATGTGTAACGTTTACATTATCCAGTAACTCCTCGAACTCATTGTTATTTAAATGTTCTTCGCATATTCGCGAACTTGGTGGAATATATAATCGATAATGGCAAACTAGATGTAGCTTGATTGACACAGGTACCCGTCTTAGATTTTCATGTCTACATTGCCTATATATACAGGCATTTGAAGTATTTGGTGCTCTTACGTAATCACGAACATAGAATTCATGTGTATCTTCCTCTGGACTGTCCTGACGATCTTGAGTTTCTGCAACATTGAGAGGTTCTTGATTGTCAGCATCGATTTGGGGCTCTGGTTCTGGACCTTCGACAACCAAGGGAACGTCTTCACGTTGATGTTGACGAATAACATTGTTGGCTCTCTGCCAGCATCTATGACATACTGCCATGACGTTATTGAATAATATCTGCAAAGGAAATATGTTATTTAGTTATAAATGTTATAATTGAAGGCAAAAAACAATAGGACACCTACTACAAATAAGAACTTAAATATTAAGGCAAGTACTAGTGAGAATAAAATATTTCAAGCTTTCAATGAAATAAAATATCAAAAGGTTGACATATTTTTTGGACCTTGTAAACACTTTTGAAATAAATATTTGAGATCAAAAATAATGTTATTGTTTGTAACATGGTGCAGTATCATTTTGACATGCTAACTATTCCCGTCAGTTTAAAACATTATAGTTTGCAGGGTAGGTACTATCTAAAAATATAAACTATTCATCATTACTATGTGTAGAAGTGTGTACAAGTTCTTAACGCAAACACTATATCTAAACTTCTTAAACAACACTGTTTGCTGTGGATCGTAGAACAGTGTTATTATATTAAGTGTTTTATATAATATCGAAGTACTTAAAAAATGTAACAAAACAGCATCGTAAAAATGCCCCCTTATATTATATTCTAATTCTGCTTACTTATTATAAGTATCTAATAGTTATCGATATACTAGAGACTGTTTTATAATGACTTACTTGTGTCAATCCATTTTGCGAAATGTAGGCCACCAACTCAGGACTACTTTGACGCAAAGTATCTTGTAGCAAGTGTCGCCTCTGTCTTAAAATTGATCTAGGGCACATCACACATCGCCGTCCTGTCTCCATAGTTGTAAAAATCACAGTCCAATAAACGTGCCACGGTAATCGAAAAGCAATCAAAAGGTCCAATAAACAAGCAGGGGTCAGTAATAGTCGCAAACAAGCCGATATCGCACAGATAAACAACGTGAACACAACGGAACGTACAGATCTCGACTGAGGTGCGCGCGCGCAGGTTGTTAGCAGAGCAAGGGGGGAGGGTGTAGCGAGATAAGACCGTTTTTTTTTCTGTGCGTCTCACGGCTGTTCTCTATCAATAGTTTTTTTTATAGTTAAATAGTGTTCCTGAACAGTTTTTTACAATTAACTGTACCGAAAAAAGTGAACAAGATTTTTTTTTTGCACGTTATCCCCATGACTTACGGTGATGCCGTCATAATAAAAAATGATCATGCTACTATGATGTATTAAATGAGATACGTTTGAAATCTGTTGGTGGGTTGGGACGATTTTTTGCATGGTCCTTTCAGTTGAATTTTCATCGTCAGAGGATGGATTAGAAATTATATTACCAGGATCAAGGCTGAAAAAAATAGGCAAAGATCTTATAATATACTGTAGGCGTAGAAAGATTATTCATATAGCTACAGACTTCTTCGAATAGCACAGAATATCACAAGACAATGTCATACCAAAAAACTTTATAGAATTGTCGAATGAATTTAAATGTGTAAGTACATAATAATATAAGTATCTTGATTTTTCCCTATGACATAATGACTCGTATTTGATGTTACGTTACGAGATATTATTTGTTCTTGCAATTCGATTATGAGCTAACGCTTGTTTAGTAACTCATTTATGTTATTAAGCAAGATAATACAGGGTGTAATTTTAATCACCGTTTTCCTCTTAAGGGGTCATTGTACTCATCATTATGAACAACTTTTACTATGGGACCAAACCTGAAATCGTGAAAATAAAATCAGATGTTCCCTACATTTTGACGAGTCATGCGAACATAAATGTAGGGAACAGCTGATTTTTTTTTCACGATTTCAGGCTTGGTCCCATAGTAAAAGTTGTTCATAATGATGAGTACAATGACCCCTTAAGAGGAAAACGGTGATTAAAATTACACTCTGTATATAATTATGCGATACTTTTCATGCGTCCAACGTGCACAAATAAAAAAAGTGGAGTTCCAAGCTCAGTTTCTTTGCAGATTTCGGGAATTGCAAAGAAACAAGAATGCCACCTGTACCTATATTTGTATAGGTACAGGTGGAATTCTTGCTCAGGTCTTCGATATAAATTCTGTTCCAATCTGATTACCGTTTAATAAATAACTACTGGATTTCCTTAAAAACACTACAAATAATGTTCAAAATGTATTTAAAACACACAAAAGAATGTTAATTAATTTTTATATGTACGGAACCCGTGATTCCACAGTAATTTTTTTCTTGACACAATTATATTTATAAGTAACCTCATTAATATTTTTCTTATATCATCTAGCTATTTTTTTAGAAGATTACTCATTATAATTTTAAATTGATATAATTACCTTTCAACATTACGAGTATCTTGGGATTGCTGATTAACAACTTCATGGTTTGAACCTTTTATGTCCACGTCCATTATATTTCTTAAAGTACGTACAACCTGCCGATGATAACTACCACATCGCTTAATTTTTTTCCATTTCACGGAATTCATTTTTGATGAAGTAGTTTAAACCATGAACTTTACAACAACAGAAATAAAAAATGCTATCAACAGAGTGACGCGCAGGACGATCTGACTTAAGTAATCACAATTATGTATTTTGGGAACTGTTGCATCGTTAGTGGTTTTAAATAAGTGGAAATAGCTGCTGTTGGTTTTCAAGAACCCACTATCGAAATTTATCTACGCGTTGGAGTGGCATATTACAGTACAATAGGCCTGAAAGATACAATCACGTTAGGTTCCAAAAAGGTTGCAAAATGATCCCTTTAGCCACTACAGGTGATATACTACTCTGTTATACTACTGGTTTGGAAATAGAAGTGCCAAATAAGAGTATGTTACAGCTTAAATGGAACAGTTGCTTACAAGTGATTTAAAGGCCTCATATACCACTGTTGCTTCTAAATTGGTAACAATTAAAACCCGTTTTCAACTTTAAGTAACAAAATCGACTCTATGCAACAATAAGATATAAAGTATAAACAAAATATACTCTTATGCAACTAAGAGTGATAGGAGGTACTCATATACAAATATGAGTAGTGTTTGAAGCTATAAGTTTTATCAAATACTGTTATACCACTCATTTACAACTTAAAGCTATAAGATAAGTTGCAAAATTCACTAATGTGCTACTTGGGTATGGACCTGACGAGTGCGAGGGAGAGACAGGATGTCTCGTAGTACCGGAGCATGAGCGTGATAAAGTCATGGCAGAATATCACGACGCACCGACGGCTGGACATTGTGGAGTAGAGCGCACACTAGATCGAGTGAAGTCGAAGTATTACTGGCCTGGTATGCGGCAATACATCGTTGGATACCTGAAGAAATGTGTAGAATGTCAGAGGTACAAAGCCGATAATAGAAAACCGGCCGGACTACTGCAGACTCCCGCAACTAATCGCCGCTTTGAAGTCGTCGCTGTGGGCCTTTTCGGCCCATTGCCGGAAACTGCCGATAAGAACAAGTGGATCCTTATCATAGAGGACACGTGCTCTCGATGGGTAGAGTTATTTGCTCTACAAGATGCTACTAGCTTAAACTGTTCCAAGATCATGATCACAGAGATTTTCCTGAGATACGGAGTACCTAGACGGATCTTGAGCGATAATGGTGTACAGTTCATTAGCGAAATAATTCAGCAGGCTTGTCATTCGTTTGGCATTACTCAGTCGCTGTCGCCTGTATACCATCCACAAGCGAACCCGGTGGAAAGAAAGAACCGTGATCTAAAGCCGCAACTTGCTATTCTCGTAGGAAAGGATCACAACACCTGGGACGCTCACTTACCCGCGATACGTTTCGCGATGAACACTGAAAACCACTGGGAAAATGTAATGCCAACGTAACTGTTCAAGGGATAAAAGAGAATATAGAGATTCTCATTGTTAAAGACACTGCTTTAAAACACCCAGCCCTCTTGGGTCATACGTTCACGGAAAAACCTGGTATTACTATCATAAAGACCCCTAAAGAAGTAGTGTTCGAACAGGATCCCCATCAGAAGATATTCCTCATGATTCAGGGTGACGTAGTAATTGCTCCAAAACAATTAACTGTGATACCTGTAAAGTCACGAACTAGTCTTACTGGCTTCGTGTATGTGAACGACTCCGTTAGAGGCACCACAGGTAAAGAACACTATTTACTCCCGGGTGAATATAAATTACACGGTGGTTTTGGTAACTTGCTGCTACAAAACGTCTCTTGTAGTTCGGTCTGTCTAAAACGGCTCCTTGCTGACGCGTGCTATTCCCATGAGCGAACAAAATTTATACTCTGTAAATTTCGATGATAAATCCCTGGATGAGTCTGTACAGTGCGGTAACACTATCACTTTAGAGCAGAAACTCGAGATCCAGAGATTGTTATCGAAATTTAAAGAATGTTTTTCCTCTGGTCTTACAGATCTTGGTTTCACAATTGCGACAGAGATGGTCATAGAGCTTAACGATGCAGAGCCAGTGGTGTACAGGCCATATCGCATGTCCTACGGTGAAAGAACGCTGGTAAGAGATATGGTTCAGGAGATGATGGATGCGGGCATTGTAACAGAATCCACTTCGCCATATGCGAGTCCAATCGTGCTGGTCAAGAAAAAAACCGGAGAGAAACGCTTGTGTGTAGACTATAGAGCTTTAAATAAACGCACAAAAAAGGATCACTATCCCTTACCTCTAATAGACGACCAGCTCGATAGGCTTGCAGGTAATAAACTGTTCACATCATTAGATTTAGCGTCCGGCTATTACCAAATTCCTATTGAAAAGAATTCGCAAGATAAAACCGCATTTGTGACGCCCGATGGCCAGTTTCAGTATACACGAATGCCTTTTAGACTAGTAAATGCACCATCTGTTTTCCAAAGAACGATCAATAAGATCCTCTCTGAAGCGAAAATAAAGTACGCTCTCATCTACATGGATGATATTTTAATCCCAGCACAGTCTTTTGACGAAGGTCTCTGTAGGCTTGAAGAAGTACTTTCCCTTTTAAAACGGGGTGGTCTTACGCTCAAACTATCCAAATGCAACTTTTTCATGGATAGCATCGAATTTCTGGGTTTCCAAATTAATGCTGATGGTATTAAACCCGGCGAAAGGAAAACCGAAACCGTTTCGAAGTTTCGTACACCCAAAAGCCAACGTGAACTACAGCAATTCATCGGCTTGGCAAGCTTTTTTAGACGGTTTGTTAAAGGATTTGCTACAATCGCAAAGCCTCTAACGGACCTTCTTCGAAAGAATATCACTTGGAAGTGGGGGCCTGAACAAGTGAATGCGTTTGAAACAATTAAGTCAACACTGGTACAAAGACCCTTGCTCGCTCTTTATGACCCAACACGCGAAACCGAGGTACTATCGACCAATGTTCCGCATGCTCACCTTTAAGGCTATAATCCCATAGCACGGCTCACGACTCGATCGCTCAATGCATGTATTTTGACCAATAGGATGCACGAAGCGTATTTTAGTAGTGTTCGTAAAAGTTCGTATTATTATAATGATGTATAGAAGTGTGACGCACACAGGCGCGTGCTATTCTCAATTGTTTGTGAGATGTTTTTTTAATGGACACTGCCGGCATGAGCTCTTTATGAATTATTATTGTTGACAAGAAGTAATTGCGAACTCATACTTTCTGTTCGGTTTAGGAAATGTAATAATGTAATTGCTAATTAAATTAGTATTAACTGTCAACAAACATTTTTATTAATTTGGAATAAGAAATGTTTAACAAAATTTTATTTTGTCTGATTATGTCTTTTAGTTATTTATTTAAACTATTACTGCCTCCCCAATTTACACGATGTCTTAGGCGATGCTGCCATACAAAATGCAGCGAACAAGCTAGGCGCGTTGACCGGCACTGCGTAAAGGTATAAAATGTTTTTATAGACGTTTTTTTTTATACTTGTGCAATTAATTGGGTTGGATCTAGTATCGTTTGGCTAGGGTTGCCATACGTCCGGAATTTTCCGGACAAGTCCGGAAATATAGGTCTTTGTCCGGAATGCGGGGGGAATCTTAAACCGTCCGGAATTTCTACAAATAAGTGAAGAGTGAATACCGCAATACGTACGAGTACGTACGAACTTCAAAATCACTTCTAATCGCTGCAAAGACAAACGCTAGACTAAATCAAAACAAACAAACTCAAAGCAAAAGCACACGGTGCACCCCTTACCATTTCTCCGCGCGCGTGTCAAAATTCGAACGATTTGGCAATCGATTTGGATAGTTTATTTACTTGCACGATGCGTAACGATTTTAATAAAAAATTAACAAGATTGTCCGGAAATTTCATGGAATGTCAGGAATTTTCTCCGGATTTTTGATATTTTGATCTGGGAACCCTACGTTTGGCAGTTGTAAGGAGGTAAAAGTTGTCAAAGTTGGTAGAGGTTGGGTCCACAATTATAACGCTACCACTCTTATTAAAAGGTAGGTAATGCATATTTTACGAGTTATTAATAAAAATTGTTTCTAACTTCAAATCAGTTATAAAGCGAAAACCCATCGAGTTGGGATTATAATTATATTTTATTACAGAAAGTATATTATATTTTATATTATATTTTATTACATCGTGTTATTAGAAGCCTCCAAGCCCACAGCTCCAAGCAATGTTTTAAGAGCCCACCCAACCTCAGGTTTTTATCTCGCTCGCACCATATTACTCGCGGACTGAGTGCCAGCGAGACGGTGGCGGCAATAAATCGGCAAAAGTTTAGGTAATTGCTTTTTACGGCGAAAATAATGGTAAATTCAAAAAAATAAGAAACATAGTCGCTGCTTTATAGTTAATTCAGTTAGTGTGCCAAGTTTCATGATCTAATTTGAAGTATTTTTTGAATAGCGGAGTTAATTGTTCGGTTTGGAGGTAACTTTAGATTTTTTTCTATATAGAAAATTTTATGAAATCGGCTAACATAGTCGCTAACATTAATCCTCAACTTTAACATATATTTATTTCAAAATTAATGCTGCAGTAGTTTCGACATAACGGCGGATCTTGCTAAGCAATTTGACGACATATAGGCCCTTAAGTTGCGGAGATGAAATGGTTTACGTGAAAAAAATAAAACAAAATCGTAAAAAAATTGCAATAATTTGTCATTTTTGACATTTTGTCTTTTGAACGTTTCGTTTTACGTAATTTCAACATACTAAAAAGTTTTGCTTCACATTAATTAGGAATAAAATACGTATATTGAATGATTTGGATACTTTATAGGCGCATTTCATTATATGACATAATTTCGATTCCGGATACGCCCCAGATTTTTATACTTTTTTAAGCCTTGAAATTCCTTCTGGGGCTGATCCGGAATTAAGGATGCAAGAGTGAGCGAGAGAATTATTGTAACCTGTCCGAGTAACCCCCGAGTACCTGTCCCGAGGACTTGGGGCACCCCGACTCGGACAGGTTAGGTTAGAAGGTGAAGGTGGTTA
This sequence comes from Eupsilia transversa, assembly GCA_914767815.1. Lineage (NCBI taxonomy): Eukaryota > Metazoa > Arthropoda > Insecta > Lepidoptera > Noctuidae > Eupsilia > Eupsilia transversa. The sequence continues at coordinate 5,684,968 of OU611873.1, read as the reverse complement.
TTTTTTTTAAACCACGTCTTATTATCATAGCCGGCAGTGCCGGGCCGGAACAGTTGGAGAAGCAACTTTAATGTGTTTTGAGGTTAGTTTACAATAATTTATTTTTCTCAAGAACGGTGCGTTACCGTTTCATGGGAGTGGTGACAAGGGATAGGGGGCACCCATCCCACCGCCCCCCAACCCCCTCTCCCCCCTCCTGCCGAACGATACTAAATTTTAACCCAAAGTTTTACTTGACAAGCAACGATTTGTCATTTCATCATTATTCAACCAAAAGTTTGCCAAATAATTCTTTTCAGAAATTAATTAATCGATATATTTTTTTTGATTAACGTATTGTTTGACTAACAATTCATTATTTTTTCATGTTATCTCATAAAACAATGTTTGCAATAAGAATGTTTTACATCTTGCATTATTATGCAATTTCCTAAATATGGAACTCATTAAATAGGCAAAAGGGTAATTTTAATTTGTAAATCAACAAATATTATACTTTAAAAATAATTAAATGCCACAAATCGAATTGTAATAATAGAAAAAAAAAATTGTAGGCTATCCGGAATCGAACTAGTTTGATTAGGTTAACTATTTTTTAAACAAATCGATTGCCAAAAACGACTAGAATATTATATAGAAAACAAATACTTTAGTAGCTTTAAAGAACTTCAATACTTGCCTGTAAATCGTTTTAGCCAAATGGAAATCGTAAATAGATACAATCAATTTAGTTTTTTTTTAAATAAAATGATACTTAGAGTTTATGTGATTTTTCCAAAATAATTTATTATTAAATGAAAAATATATAAATGATGTAAAGAGAAGCATTAGCTAAATAAATGTTTGTAAAGCGAGTGTTTACTGTGTAACATTAGTGAACCCTTTTTCTTATATTGCTCTGTCTTTATTGAAATAGCACAAATACAGTAGTATTTAAACCAATACTTGGCGCAGTTCATACAATGTTATCAGAGCTTTTTGTTTATTGGCAGCGCAACTCTTGCAACTACAGAACAACCCTTCCCCCCCCTTCCCCCCCCTTCTATTAAGCCATCCTATTGTTTAACATTGGTTAAACAATAGGACGGCTTAATAGAAGGGTCATAAAATAGGTTTGTAAAAAAATTACAAAATATTTTAAGTTATATTATTTTATTACCTTAGATTATCTCGAATGTTTTATAGTTGTTCCTTGTATACGGTTTAATACTTTTAATAGTTGTAATATTCGTTTTATCCATTTATTTGTCACATCTTAGATTTGATCGTAAATGTAACGAGTTTTTACGAACAACGTATCTTTCCGAAAAAAAAAATCGAGGCATGTCGTGCAGGATGTGCTTACCGTTAGGTGGTTCATAAACGGCTGGACAGAGGACAGATCCAAAATTTTCAGCACGTAAAGCTGGAGTTTAATAAAACCCAAACTTTACTTTTCGTTAATTGATACTATAATCAACGCGTTGCCGGCATTGCAAAAGACAAGAGTTTGTTGACAAATACAATAATGCTTCAGTTCCTATGCCACTTTAAAATTCGGAAGCTTTTCAAGTAATAAAACCAATATATAATTTTCAAAAGGAAATACAGCTTAATATTTGAAATATTACAGAAATATTTTCAACAAGCCAGGCGCGATATCGAAGAAAAAAATGCGCGTTAGCACCAATGAGAGTGAAAGGATTAAAAAAAATGAAGGCTACTCTACTATCGGCAATCAGTCCGATAGAAATAAGCAGGTCGTAAAATGAAATGGCGAGCGAGGAGCGGGAAGCGGCAGCCATTAGCGACATGCAAATTGGCACTGGCACTGGCTAATGTTTGTTGTCATTTTTTGTTACACGCGCTGTACTCACACAAATGCATATTGTCTCTAATTGGGCGAAACCAGGAAGGGGTGTGGTTTGACACTAGCTGCGCTTCCGCAGAAATATTTTCTTAAGTGAGCATGCGTAACTTTTGCCGATAGTACGTTCGGACGCTAGTTAACACGGGATAGGAGGAATTTTATTGCAGAAAGATAATGCTAGTCATTTGAGGCCAGTCTCATATTTTAGCAGGAAAACTACTCCCGATGAACAAAAACTCCACTCATTTGAGTTGGAGACGCTGGCCGTCGCATCCTCCCTCAACAGATTCCGTGTCTATCTGATAGGTGTTCCATTTAAAATACTGACCGACTGTAACGCGCTGCGAACGCCTCTATCAAAAAGAGACCTTATACCTCGCATAGCGCGTTGGTGGGTTCAATTTCAGGAATTTGACTGCGAGATCGAATATCGCCCTGGGTGTCGTATGTCCCATGCGAATGCACTAAGTAGGAATCCGGTAGGGGAAGCTAAGGACGATTCGCATGTATTAGACGTATTAACAGTAGGTACGGATGATTGGATAGCTACGGTACAGAGTAATGATGACGAAATAGCACGTATTAGAGATATTTTGAATGACCCTAAATCGGACCAGGTGCTAGATGTTATTAAAAACTATAAATTGAAAAACGGCAAAGTTTATCGAATTGTAGGCAAGGAAGAAAATGATTTAAGGTGGGTGGTACCGAAGGGGGTAAGCAGATACAGATATGGCAGATAGCCAAAATAAATCACGATGAACTGGGCCACTTCGGCTTTGACAAGACCTTTGCGCGAATTCAGCAAATCTATTGGTTCCCCAAAATGCGCTGGTTTATAAAAAAAAAAATCAAGTCTTGTTTAGAGTGTGCACGGAGTAAGGACCATACAGGGAAAGTTCAGGGCGAACTACATCCGATCCCTAAAGTTGAAACTCCATTTCATACAATTCACGCGGATCATCTAGGACCATTTGTGAAGAGCAAAAAGGGCAACTGCTATCTATTGGTAATTGTGGATGGGTTCACGAAATACATAAATATAAAGCCAGTCAGAAACACTAAAAGTTCTACCTCAATAAAAGCCTTTAAAGAGCATATTAGTTACTTTGGGGCACCTTCTAGACTGATAACAGATAGAGGGACTTCTTTTACCAGTAACAGCTTTCGCGCATTTGTCCAATCCATGGGTATCAAGCACATACTTAATGCTGTGGCCACACCTCGAGCAAACGGACAATGCGAACGTTACAATCGGACAATCTTAAGTGCACTCACGTCTAAAACGGACAATAAAGACGATAAGAATTGGGATGACTATATTCTGGATATACAGATCGGTTTGAACACTACTGTCCACAAGACGACTGGCAAAAGCCCTTCGGAACTACTTCTTGGTTTTAACATACGTAGTAGCTCCGAAAATGCTCTAAGCGATATTATAGACGATGTTAGAGAATTTTCCACAGATGATTTGGGCCAGGTACGATCCAAAGCAGGTACACGCATTGCCGAACAACAGGTTAAAGACAAGATCCGATATGACACTAGACATAAGCGCGCTTACAAATATAACTCGGGCGATTTAGTTAGCATAAAGCGAGAGGTACCAAGCGACGGCAAATCGAAAAAACTAGCGGCAAAATTTCAGGGTCCATACCGAATTTTGAAAGTACTGCCTAACGATAGGTTTTTAATAGAAGATACGCCGTTAACCCGCAATCATGGCCAATGTCGATATGAAAATGTAATAGCGATAGATAGAATTAAGCCGTGGCTTGCTTTCGATAGGAATTATGACTCTACAGAGTCCGAGTCTGATGAACCTAACAATTAGTACCATATACTAACGAGACATCTACAATAGATTGATTTATGAAACATAATAAATAATCTAATATTTAATAAAGTACGTACAACGCATTGATGTAATATTTAAGATAATATTTGTGCACGATGTCCTTAGTGTGCACGATGCCCTAAGGGAAATGATAATGTATCCTCACGCCACAGCCAAATGGGACGTCGCAGAGACTAGATTTATATGTTAATAGCTAGGAAATAAGAATAGCTTTAAGGACATAGTAAATAAGATATTGTAATGTAAATATTTTAATAGAAATAAATGAATAAAGCTAGCGGGGGTAAAGAAGGGGAGTGCGGGCAGAGGGTAGCGCACGCCTACGCGTTTTTGTATAAAAGACGGGCCGATTTGGCGGACCGTCAGGAGGATTGGCTCGTGGCCGTCCACTGAGCACCTAGTTTTCGCGAGTGCGTAGTTAGTCGACATATCGTGGAACTTTCCGGTTGTCAACAACCTACGTCACATCGCGTGACTAGGGCTCGGTGTTTTTCCGTGCGGACCGAACTCAGTGTTTTTCCTGTGTTGATGTGAGTAACTTTTATAGTGCTGGTGTGAACACAGGGAAAGCCAACCGTGCAGCTCGGTGAGCAATCACCGTAGCGGTCGCGGGAGGCCACGCCCCTTAGGATGCCGAAGCCCGGCAAGCGCGGTTCTGCGGGCCGCGATGCCGGGCCCCAAGGGAAGGCCCGTCCAGTGTTGGACCGGGCGACGTCGATGCCGAACATCGGTGACGTGTCGCCCGGTGCGCCGCTGGCCGGTCCAGCCAAGTCCAAGGTAAGTGGTGAACCACTTACCTTACTCCATCAAGGAGCCAGCACCGCTGCGGCTTCCAGCCCGCCGACGACACTGGCGCCTGCGCGTGTTGCGCCAGCGCCGTCGTCGAGTCGGCAGCACGCGGTGCCCATACGCCCTGCGGCTTTTCGCCCCGTGCCTATACAGGCGCCGGGGCCTGCGCCTAAATCAGGCCGAGCGCCGCACGCGCGCGCCGCCGCGCCGCCGGTGCGCCACGTTGCGCCCGCGCGCGCGGCCGCGTCCATCGCGCGTGCCGCCGCCCCTCATGCGCATCCCACGCCACCCGCGCACCCCCCCGTGCCAACCGTGCGAACACGCACCCCCCCTACCCGTACCGCCGCCCCTCCGCCGCGGTTCGTGTCGCCGCCCGCATCTGCGGAGCGGCCTGATAGTGCCGGTACGCATAGACGGCCGGCACAAATGACGCCAAGGGTGCCCGCTTCACCGGCACCCCCTCGTGCATCCGCCTACGACTCGCCAGCGGCGCTCTCGACGTGCTCGTCGCAAGCCGGCTCGAGCATGTCGCTCGTATCCGCTAGGTCGGGGTCGGCCGCGTCCGGTCGCGATGACGTGTCTCCGGACACGACCCCGCGATCCGGTCCGCGGCCCAACGTGGGAGGACCAGTAGCTGCGGCCTTTTCGCCGACGTCGCCCTCTGAGCCGCTGGACTTTGACTTCGAGTTCGAGCTCGAGGCCAGAGCCCGGCGACGCACGAGGAGCTCCGGCGAGACCGCGTTGGAGGCAGCGAAGAGGCACTGCCTCGACCCGCCGCGGCCACAGCCGCGGGGTCGGGGCACCCCCTCGCCGCCCACTTTTGCCGACGCGGCGCGCCGCACGCCGCCACCGTCACTCGGACATACACAAGCGGGGGTAAGTTCTGGAAACATACCCCCCCCCAACCCTACCTCACCCCCTGCCGCCGCTTCCGGCGCCTCGTTGGCGTCGTCGCAAGCGAAGCAGGGGGGCGGGAACAGCAACGGGAAGAAGCCTCTCAAAAAATCGAGGTACCCGCCGCTCGTGGTTGAGAAGCTGCCGGACTGGGCCACCCATTTCAGGGCCATCAGTGCGAAGCTGGGCCGGCCTCCTCACGCTCGTCCGTATGGGGGCGGAGTTCGCTTCGTCCCAGACAGCGAAGAGGAGTACAGGCTGGTCCAGCGTTACCTGACTGGCCTTGAGAAGGATAGTGGAGTATCCTGGTTCGCGTACTCGCCACCAGCGGAACGTAACATGAGGGTAGCCATAAGGGGGCTGCCAGCTGATACAGCCCCCGAGGATATTAAGGAGGAACTCCAGACATTGGGGTACCAGCCGGAGTATGTGCGTCATATTAAGGGCGCACAAGGACGACCCGGCTGCATATTCTATGTCATCCTTAAAAGAATCCCCGATGTCAGGACCATCTTCGACACCGCGATATTTATGAATATGCGCGGTGTCAAGATCGAGGCTTGGCGCGGCAAACGCGAGCCCGCTCAGTGCCACCGGTGCCAGCGCTTTAGGCACAGCTCGCACCAGTGCCACCGACCGCTCGCTTGCGTGCGGTGCGGAGGGGAGCACGCGGCACGAGACTGCCCACGCCCGCGGGAGGAGCCGGCCACATGCGCAAATTGCGGTGGCCCGCACCCCGCGAGCAATATCAAGTGCCCCGTGTTCCAGGATGAAATCCGGAACAAGAGAGCGGGGACTGTCGCCATCACGGCTAGAAACCGGACACAGGTGGCCGCAAACCGGCCCAAAGATGTGCAGCTGGAGGCCTGTGGACCGACGCTGATGGCGCCGGCCAACGAGCCCACCACCAAGGAAGCCCAAGCCTCTTCCTCCGGACGGAGAAAGAGAAGACGCGGGGGGAAGGGGAGGAAGAAACCCACCCCACCCCCGGCGACCAAGGAGAATATCCCTGAGGCAGAGCCTGCCTCAAAACAAGCACAGGCTGTGCAAAGCACGCGACCTCCGAAAAGCGCCGGTACGGCGCAGCGGAGGGATGCGGTGCCACACAGCATAGCGACGCAGCCGCGAGCTAGCGCCCAACAGATGACGAAGCACAGTGTGGTATCCGCACTAAACTTCGCCCAAGATTCGCGCGTCAGCGCCACTGAGTCGCAGCGGCGGAATGCGGAAACGCATGTGTTCGCCGCACAAGCGAACCGTGGCAGCACCGGCGCGGATACCAACAAGAAGGAGATCACAGCCTGTGCCATTCAGCTGCTGATGGACCTGATTAGGGCCGTCAGACAGGGTCAGGATGTAGAGACCGTCATCCTTGACGGTCTATCCATGCTACTTACATTGTACCATGGATAGAGCGCCAAGGTGAGAGACGCTGGAATGACCGCGGCCTTAGGGATAAGGTCGCCTCTCTCCGTCCAACCGGACGACGACACCGACGCCCTACATGACGTCACGGGTGAGGCGCACTCGGTTACACGCGCATCACTCGTAATAAAATGACTCTACAGATGTACACTCACATCTGTTGCGCGGCGTGTTCTAGGTTAATATAGGCACGCCGCGCAACTAACAGACAACCTATACTCCACATGCATTCACATCAGTGTGCAGCCGCGGCGCGGGTGCGCCTGCGGCACACGCTAACATTGAGCGGCGGTACTATACAGCACAAGCCGCTCACACACTCATATCAGCCTCACTCTCAATCTGTAAACGGCTAGCTCTGTGAGCAGGGCGAGAGGAGGCTACATATGCCCGTAGGCGCGCCGAGTCGGCACCCACGATGCTGGTTATCCTCGCCGGGCCTCCCCCAGGTAACTGGGGGTCTCACCTGGTAGGGACAGACCGCCGAGGTGCCGTGAAGAAAGCGACACCACTATAGGCGTCGCGACGCGCTTACGAAGCTACGTATGCAACTACACAAACGGGCGCGATAAGACGCGCCCAATTCCATTGCCGCCACGAGGCAAACAAAGTGAGGGGTCCGCTGTAGCGGGCCACAGTATGGCTTCCGCGGGCTAGGAGCTACGCTCCGGTCCCGCCGTCCGCACCCCCTGACGGGGGTGTAGTGACTTCCCGAGCGGACCGTCACTTCGATTCCAACACTCAGCGACAACACACATAAGAAGAAACTCTGCCCGAGCTCCGACACAAATTCCTTGCCGCCGTTTGCCTCCAGAACAAGATCCGAAACTTCGTGTATTATTTCCATCTTCATCAGTCGCTATCCCCCACATTATTGGTCCTTCGTCGTCGGATAAGAAAACCTGCGCCTGGAAGAAAAGAAGATGGTCCTTACTCGAAGCAAGGATGGAGAACAAGCGAAACGTCGTCAGGAAGAGCTCGGCGTATCCGGGTCCAGACAAGAGACTACGTCATGAGACCTGCCTGCGCAGGGCGCGTCGAACGCCGCTACCGAGTCATCAGGTACCAGCAGCGGAACCAGCAGGTCGACCGCTACAGAAGCAAGCACCTCTACTGGAACAGAAGAAACCAGTGACACGTCTCAGAAGGTGAAGTCGTCTCAGCAAACACTGAAGCCTGCAGACGCACGGTCACGTCGCTCCGGAACCTCCCGCAAGAGACTCCTCGCGGAGTTGGAGGCGAAAGAGCGGCTAACCGAGCTGAAACTCAAGCAGGCACAGATAAAAGCTGAAACAGAGAAGCAACAGCTACGTGTTCAACGTCTTCAAGCAGAAGCAGATACCTCAGAAGAAGAAGAAGAAATAGAAGATGACCTGGCCTCAGTCCGCATCAGCACCTGGTTACAAGGTACCGGGCCGGACCCACAGCAGTCAGGGAATAAAGAAACTCTTCAAGAAGAGGGCAAGAAGACGCAAGAAGATCACGTAGAAGCGAAGAAAAAACAAGAAGATAGTACGAAAACAAGCCAGCCATTGATCGACGTGGCTACCCTAGCCGCCGCTCTCTCTCAAGCGGTACGAAGCACGAGGGAACCACCGAAATATATTCAAGAGCTGCCGCCTTTCAACGGAAGCAGCGCCGACTGGCTCGGCTTCAAGACGGCGTACGAAGAAACCCTCATGTATTTCACATTAAATGAAAACATGGCACGTATACGTCGGAGCCTGCGTGGAACTGCAAAAGAAGCTGTTGGCTGCCTCCTAGTGAGCCAACCAGATCCGAGGGTCGTCATAGAAACTCTCGAAAGAAGATTCGGAAGACCAGAAGCACTGATATTATAACTATCAGTTTATGTGTATTTTATTGTTAAAAGTTACGGTTGGATACATTATACTTATATTTTTATTTTTTTTATTCATGTAAACTACGTTCAGTTACTCTTCATAATTCCGTAGAATTGTTATTTACTTACCCGATTTATTATTGTCACACGGGGGGACGTCACTACGCCACTCACAAGGTCTTTGCTGAAAATCAGCGCTGTTGACGAAAGGTTCGTCCGAGGTCACAGCATATAGCTGAGCAACGACCTATTCTTGCACAGATGCGACGCACAACACAACACTGTTCTTGTTCATTGTTATTTGCTCGTTGTTTCAAAAGTTAATATTTCACTCTGCAAACTTTTGTTTACGTTTTGATTATTTGTTTGTTTACATTTATTAGTGTCGCAACACATTACGCAATGCTAACATGTTTGTCATTGGTCTCTGGCTCTGACAGGAGGCAATGGACAAAATTTGCCAATTTTTAAAAAAGTGCCATTTTGTATTGAGTACGAGCCTTTTGGCTTATCTATAATTTGTGTGTACTTACCATGTCAAAAATTGTAATGTGCGTTTATTTTGTGCAGAATAAACAATTTTTCTTTCTTTCTTTTCTTTCTTTCTTCTGATTCACGTTGAAATAGAGAAGATCAAATCACTCAACCGGGTCAGCGATAATCCTCGCGACTTATGTACCTTCGCTGGGCGAATCGCAAACATAGTGGGCACCATTGAAGCATTGAAGAAACCGCAATATCTACACAGCCCTGAAATGGCGCGAAATATTACAGAGAAGCTTACTCCTATATTGAAGAACAAGTGGTACGACTACGCATCAACGAAGAGAGAAGATACTCCTGAATTAAAGAAGATATCTACCTTCTTGAACGAAGAAGCAGACAAGTGTGGAGCCTACGCTTTACCAGAGGCTACCATCGATGAAGTCGGGGGCAGAGAACGAAGAAACAGAAAACCAGAGCGTACCTTCGCCGCAGAGAAGAAATCCTCATCAGAAGATCAATGCCCTCTCTGCAAACAAGATCACAAGCTACCTGACTGCAAGCAGTATACCTCCCTCGACGTCAATACAAGATGGGAGATCGCAAAGAAGAACCACATCTGCTACCGCTGTCTTCGAAGCAAGCATCGACGACTTCAATGTAAAGCTCCGCCGTGTGGAAGACATGGGTGCGTCATGAGGCACCACAAGCTGCTGCATCACGACAAAGAACAGAGCAGCACGAGTGAACCAGAGAAGAAAGAAATCGCGGCATCTTCAGTGGAAGTCACGTCAGCAGCGAAGCCAGGCACCAACCGTCGTGCATACTTGAAGATTGCGCCCGTAATCATAAAGGGGCCGTACTCCAGCATTGAAACATATGCTCTATTAGATGAAGGAAGCACCGTCACTCTACTCGACGCATCAATTGCCGAGGTCATCGGGGCGGACGGGCCTGAAAATACTATGTGGATTCAAGGAATCTGCAACGAGATGAAACACGACAACAGCAAGATCGTCAGTCTCAGCATCAGAGGAAAATATGCAGAGGAAGAATACCAGATAGAAGCGGCACGTACTGTCGACAGACTCAGCTTCACACCGGAGACAGTATTCACCGAACACATTGAAGATTGTGAACATCTGATCGAAATCAAGGATCAGATCAGCTATCAACACGCCCCACCGAAGCTGTTGATTGGTCAAGATAACTGGCATCTCATCGTATCAAGAAAGCTTCGCACCGGCCGTCGTAACCAGCCCGTAGCTTCCCTCACACAGCTCGGCTGGGTTCTTCATGGCTGTCACAGCTCGCTCACAGCTAAGGTAGCGTTCTGTGGCAGACTTCAACAAAAAGATGAACTGGAAGAATTGACCAAGAATCACTTCAGACTCGAGTCACTATGTATCGAGCCAAGGAGACCGAGAGAAGATCCCGAACAAAAAGCTATCCAGATTCTAGAAGAAACCAGCAGACGACTACCAGAAGGAAGATTCGAAACCGGCCTGCTGTGGAAAGAAAAAGACCGCCAGATACCGAGCAACTATAAAGAAGCTGAGCGGCGCCTGCACTCCCTAGAGAAGAGATTAGATAAAGAAGAGGACCTCAAACAAAAATATGAAGAGAGGATGGAAAATCTATTCCAGTCGGGGTATGCAGAGCCAGCACCCACACCGGCTCCAGCAGGAAAAACATGGTACCTGCCTCACTTTCCGGTCATCAATCCAGCGAAGCCTCACAAGCCACCGAGACTGGTTCATGACGCGTCAGCCAAGACAGCCGGCATGTGTCTCAACGACATGCTGTACTCGGGACCCGACCTCCTACAATCACTACCGGGGGTCGTCATGAGGTTCCGTCAACACGCATTCGCCGTCAGCGGAGACATCAAAGAAATGTTCATGCAAGTGAAAATAAGAAAAGAAGACAGAGACGCGTTGCGATTTCTATAGAGAGGCAAACGGCGGGAGGGCAGACCGGAGGAATACAGAATGACTTCTGTAATTTTCGGAGCAACTTCATCACCATGTACGGCGCTATTCATCAAAAATAAAAATGCAAGTGAGTTCGCGAGCGACTACCCAGAAGCGGCAGCAGCGATACTGAAGAATCACTACATGGACGACTACGTTCAGAGCTTCTCTACGATACAAGAAGCACGTGAAATAACGAAAGCAGTCGACTTCATTCATAAGAAGGCGGGCTTCGTTCTAAACGGGTGGACATCGAACGACACACGAACAATAGAAGAGTTTGGTCTACCTACAGAAGATAGCTCTGCGACAGTAAGCCTGGGTGGCAAGGACACAGAAAAAACGCTGGGTTTACTATGGCACGTGAATGAAGATTGCATAGGGTTCAACACAAACTCTATGAAAATACCTAAAGAAGTTAAAGAAAACAGGCGCATCAAAAAGAGAGGCCTTGAGCATCATCATGGCACTCTTCGACCCGCTGGGACTGATCTCACCTGTCACCACGCCGGCGAAGAGAATATTTCAAGACACCTGGCGCTACAAGACCGACTGGGATGACCCGCTGCCAGCTGAGCTGCAAGAAAAATGGCAAAAGTGGATCACGTCACTCGTCACCATCGAACAGCTGAGACTACCACGATGCTACGACTATGAGCAGAGCGTCTCCATCCAGCTGCACACTTTCGTCGACGCAAGTGAAGAAGCCTACGCCGCAGCGGTATACTGGCGAACGGTACGTCACGACGGCAGTGTGCACGTGTCACTAGCAGCTGCGAAGAGTCGAGTCACTCCCCTCAAGCCGGTATCCATGCCCAGGTTGGAGCTACAATCAGCCCTACTGGGCGCACGACTCGCACAGACGGTGCTGGAAGAGCACGACTACCGACCCGAGAGCAAGACCTACTGGAGTGACTCACGCACAGCACTAGTGTGGATCAGGTCAGAGCCCCGCGTCTACAAGTCCTTCGTAGCTCATCGTCTGGCGGAGATCGAAGAAACCACGAAGAAAAATGAGTGGAGGTGGCTCCCCTCCAGACACAACGTGGCCGACGACGCGACGAGAGACACGCCCGACGACTTCGACGCCACACACAGGTGGTTCCAGGGACCCTCATTCCTGAAGCTACCAGAGTCACAGTGGCCACAAGAAGAGAACGTGATAAAATACGTCACGGGAGAAGAAAGAGAAAAATGTCATTCGTGTCAACAAGAAGACGGTCACAATCTCGATCACCTACCACAGATCGAGAGATTTTCAAAGTGGCTCCGATTAATAAGAGCGACAGCACGAGTCTTACAATACATAGACTTGTGTAAAATACATAAGGACACCGTCGCAGCTACTAGAAAACGAACAAAGAAAATAGAAGAAAAAGATTCCGGTTGGCGCAACTCGAAGAAAACGCTACCTAAACCAACAAAAAGGGTAGTACATAAAGAAATCCGCAACTACATAGAAATACCTCCAGAATACCTAACAAAAGCTGAACAGCTGTGGGTACGCGCCAGTCAACAAGAGAGCTTCAAAACTGAGATAGAACATATCAAGAGTAATGGAACGCCTAACACTAGCGATCGCCTAAGTCATCTCAGTACCTACATCGACGCTGCAGACATCGTGCGCCTACGAGGAAGAGTGATGGCCGCACAGGGAATACAAGAAGACGCGTCGAACCCTCCGATATTAGACGGCAAGCATACCTACACACGTCTGTACATAGCTCATGTACATGAGAGCTTACATCACGGGGGTGTGGAAACAGTCGTGAACGAGTTACGACAGCGACTATGGATTTCGAAAATACGTCCCGCAGTAAGAAATATTATCAAGAGTTGCTTACCCTACCGCATAAGAAAAATGAAGCCAGCGAACCCACTCACAGGTGACTTACCTCCGGCGCGCCTCGCACATCACGCTCGTCCATTTACTTTCACGGGACTCTACTACTTTGGTCCCATGGAAGTGACAGTCGGACGCCACCATGAAAAGAGGTATGGAGCCCTCTTCACCTGCATGACATCGCGAGCGATTCACATAGAGATCGCACACTCACTAAGTGCTGACTCAGCTGTGTCGGCGCTACGAAGATTCATGGCCAGAAGAGGCTGCCCGAAGGAGCTGTGTAGCGACAACGCTACGTGCTTCAAAGCAGCTGATAAGGAGCTCGGCGCGGCGGCACTCGAAGCCCTGGAACATGAAGCCACCTGTCGACGCATCACCTGGAAATACATTCCTCCTGCGTCCCCATTCATGGGAGGGACGTGGGAACGTATGGTGCGGTCAGTGAAAGAATCACTGAAAATCACATTGAACGAGAGATACCCTAGCGACGAGACTCTGATGACGCTGCTAACAGAGGTTGAGAACACCGTAAACTCACGACCTCTCACCCATGTCTCAGTCGACCCGCACGAGCCCGAAGCGCTGACACCGAATCACATACTCATCGGGCCCAACTCCCACGTGCCAGGTCACTTCGAAGAAAGCGACGTGACAGCCCGCCAGCAATGGAAACGAGCTCAAGTCCTGGCGGACATCTTCTGGAAAAGATGGGTCAAGGAGTACCTGCCCCTACTGCAACACCGGCGGGAGCCCATCAGCACAGGTGTCCAGCCGAAGGTCGGTGACCTCGTCATCATCTGCGACGGGAACCTACCACGAAACACCTGGCCACGAGGTCTCATTAGCCAGCTGCATCCGGGTGCCGACGGGGAGGTTCGAGTCGTCGACGTCACCATCAGCGGCGGTCATGTCCTGAGACGTCCTACTAAGAAGATCATCGTGTTACCAACGAAGTCGCAGCGCTAGCGTGGCGACGGCGGGAGAATGTGCACGATGTCCTAAGTGTGCACGATGCCCTAAGGTCACCTCGTTCGTGGGCGCAAGTAGCGTGTCGATCGCCACGGAAAACGTAGAATATTTTAGTTAAGATTTCATGTTTGGTGTATAACTCATGTGTATTGTTGATGTTTTTATAAGTCTGATAGTATTATAATGGTAGTAAATATGTAAAACTGTTATTCTAATAAGAAATAAAAGTATTCTAGTGAGAATCTAACTTATAAAATCGTTATGTAAAGTCGTAAACAAATATGTTGAATATTTAATAGAATCTTAACTGTGTTAGCTAAGTAATATAGTAAATAACTATAGGATAAGGTAATTAAACAATTAGAATTCGGTGTGTTTCATTCCCTTACCTCTGCGACGTTCCCAATAAGACTAGCGAGCGCGTGCGCTCGACAGAGCGCTTTTATAGTAGTGAGGCGGGAGGCAGGGAAATGATAATGTATCCTCACGCCACAGCCAAATGGGACGTCGCAGAGACTAGATTTATATGTTAATAGCTAGGAAATAAGAATAGCTTTAAGGACATAGTAAATAAGATATTGTAATGTAAATATTTTAATAGAAATAAATGAATAAAGCTAGCGGGGGTAAAGAAGGGGAGTGCGGGCAGAGGGTAGCGCACGCCTACGCGTTTTTGTATAAAAGACGGGCCGATTTGGCGGACCGGACTGGGCCACCCATTTCAGGGCCATCAGTGCGAAGCTGGGCCGGCCTCCTCACGCTCGTCCGTATGGGGGCGGAGTTCGCTTCGTCCCAGACAGCGAAGAGGAGTACAGGCTGGTCCAGCGTTACCTGACTGGCCTTGAGAAGGATAGTGGAGTATCCTGGTTCGCGTACTCGCCACCAGCGGAACGCAACATGAAGGTAGCCATAAGGGGGCTGCCAGCTGATACAGCCCCCGAGGATATTAAGGAGGAACTCCAGACATTGGGGTACCAGCCGGAGTATGTGCGCCATATTAAGGGCGCACAAGGACGACCCGGCTGCATATTCTATGTCATCCTCAAAAGAATCCCCGATGTCAGGACCATCTTCGACACCGCGATATTTATGAATATGCGCGGTGTCAAGATCGAGGCTTGGCGCGGCAAACGCGGGCCCGCTCAGTGCCACCGGTGCCAGCGCTTTAGGCATAGCTCGCACCAGTGCCACCGACCGCTCGCTTGCGTGCGGTGCGGAGGGGAGCACGCGGCACGAGACTGCCCACGCCCGCGGGAGGAGCCGGCCACATGCGCAAATTGCGGCGGCCCGCACCCCGCGAGCAATATCAAGTGCCCCGTGTTCCAGGACGAGATCCGGAACAAGAGAGCGGGG
This sequence comes from Eupsilia transversa, assembly GCA_914767815.1. Classification (NCBI taxonomy): domain Eukaryota; kingdom Metazoa; phylum Arthropoda; class Insecta; order Lepidoptera; family Noctuidae; genus Eupsilia; species Eupsilia transversa. The sequence goes on along the minus strand of OU611873.1, from coordinate 5,669,683 downwards.
ACTGTCGCCATCACGGCTAGAAACCGGACACAGGTGGCCGCAAACCGGCCACAAGATGTGCAGCTGGAGGCCTGTGGACCGACGCTGATGGCGCCGGCCAACGAGCCCACCACCAAGGAAGCCCAAGCCTCTTCCTCCGGACGGAGAAAGAGAAGACGCGGGGGGAAGGGGAGGAAGAAACCCACCCCACCCCCGGCGACCAAGGAGAATATCCCTGAGGCAGAGCCTGCCTCAAAACAAGCACAGGCTGTGAAAAGCACGCGACCTCCGAAAAGCGCCGGTACGGCGCAGCGGAGGGACGCGGTGCCACACAGCACAGCGACGCAGCCGCGAGCTAGCGCCCAACAGATAACGAAGCGCAGTGTGGTATCCGCACTAAACTTCGCCCAAGATTCGCGCGCCAGCGCCACTGAATCGCAGCGGCGGAATGCGGAAACGCATGAGTTCGCCGCACAAGCGAACCGTGGCAGCACCGGCGCGGATACCAACAAGAAGGAGATCACAGCCTGTGCCATTCAGCTACTGATGGACCTGATTAGGGCCGTCAGACAGGGTCAGGATGTAGAGACCGTCATCCTTGACGGTCTATCCATGCTACTTACATTGTACCATGGATAGAGCGCCAAGGTGAGAGACGCTGGAATGACCGCGGCCTTAGGGATAAGGTCGCCTCTCTCCGTCCAACCGGACGACGACACCGACGCCCTACATGACGTCACGGGTGAGGCGCACTCGGTTACACGCGCATCACTCGTAATAAAATGACTCTACAGATGTACACTCACATCTGTTGCGCGGCGTGTTCTAGGTTAATATAGGCACGCCACGCAACTAACACAGACAACCTATACTCCACATGCATTCACATCAGTGTGCAGCCGCGGCGCGGGAGCGCCTGCGGCACACGCTAACATTGAGCGGCGGTACTATACAGCACAAGCCGCTCACACACTCATATCAGCCTCACTCTCAATCTGCAAACGGCTAGCTCTGTGAGCAGGGCGAGAGGAGGCTACATATGCCCGTAGGCGCGCCGAGTCGGCACCCACGATGCTGGTTATCCTCGCTGGGCCTCCCCCAGGTAACTGGGGGTCTCACCTGGTAGGGACAGACCGCCGAGGTGCCGTGAAGAAAGCGACACCACTATAGGCGTCGCGACGCGCTTACGAAGCTACGTATGCAACTACACAAACGGGCGCGATAACACGCGCCCAATTCCATTGCCGCCACGAGGCAAACAAAGTGAGGGGTCCGTTGTAGCGGGCCACAGTATGGCTTCCGCGGGCTAGGAGCTACGCTCCGGTCCCGCCGTCCGCACCCCCTTGACGGGGGTGTAGTGACTTCCCGAGCGGACCGTCACTTCGATTCCAACACTCAGCGAGAACACACATAAGAAGAAACTCTGCCCGAGCTCCGACACAAATTCCTTGCCGCCGTTTGCCTCCAGAACAAGATCCGAAACTTCGTGTATTATTTCCATCTTCATCAGTCGCTATCCCCCACAATATTATTAGAATTAATATCATGTTAATATTATAATGTTTATATAATAATAAGTCTAACTTAGCTACAATAAGCTTACCATGAAAATAACTGTTCGTTAATGTCATAGCTTGATTTAAGATGAAATCCCGGTGGTTAAATATAAAGTTGTCAACTAGGGTAACAAATTAAAATTGTTTTTAGATCATGTAATTAAATCTGATAGATCTTATATATTAGCGCCCTTACTAATAAACGTGTTATGTCGGGTGAATAGTTGCACACCGGTTTCTCTCTTTCAGTCGTTAGTAATTTGACTTTCGAAAGGAGAAGACAAGGCGTTGGGTGGCTGTGCAGACGCTATACAAAGTTTATTAGTAAGGGGGTAAGATTATAATATTAGAACTAATTATTATTATAAGATGGCAATGTTATCATGATTTATAATTGTAAAACTTTAAGTAGATTCCAAGGTTAATTCTGTATAATCATGTACTAGAGTTAGTCGTACATTATGTATGGGATCTACCCCCGTCAGGCTTTAATTTAATTTAACCTGTAACTTAAAATAGAATTTTACATGTAAACGTTGCTTCTTTTTTTTTGATGTCGCGAAGGGACTCGCTTTTCGCAGGATGGCCGAGCTGTTAGCGTCTGTATTTTATATTACACCTTTTTAATTATTATCTGGCAACATTTCACTTCCAAACTTGTCAGACTTCAATTTTTAGTAACTAGCAACGCCGAATCGCTCTTATTGGTCCGTGGGTTCGATTGGTGGATAGCTAACCAATCAGAGCGAGGCACGCGTTGTGGCGGGCTTTTGGAGTCGTGAGGGTATCATGTCGGGGATTCAGCGGCATTCAATCGTGGAGTGGTCTGTAGGGAACATCAAAGAAAACAGTGTACAGTAGGCTCCAAAAGTCCATAGGCAATCTCACAATGCAATAGCTTGACGTTTAGTTTGACTTACGTCCTTCTAATTTCAAGAGACAAGTATCATCATTCTAGGTCATAATTTCAACACTGTATTATGAGTCAAGATGGCCTAGCGGTTAAGCGCGTGCAGATAAATGCGTGAAGTGGAGAGCCGTGAGTTCAAATCTCACGCAATACTATAGACTTTTTGTAAGTTTTTACTCGTTTGCAAGTAATGAGACAGATATTCTTTATCTTGTTCGCTTTGCTCACACATTTACTAAAGTTAGAAAGAAGGGTAGATCATAGAAGACTAAATAATGAATTTAGATTTATGTGAGGTAGACATGAGCTTTAGGAACATTTATCTTGATCGGAGTGAACGTTGTCGTTTGGTTGTAGTTGTTGGTTAGTGACGTGTGGTTTAATAGATAGCGGTATTGTAATTATTCTCAAAATGCAGGCAAATATTAATATTGAGGCGAGGGCGACTATTATTGCGCTGCATAAAAGTGGTCTTAATAGAACACAAATATCTGATGAAACCGGACTGAATGTAAGTATTTTTCATAAATTGTAAATTAAAACTATTTTTTGTTTAAACCTAAGATTATTTGGTGACATGGATTAATTCTTTTTATAAATATTTAAATCCATCATGAGGCCTAAAAGATAAATAATTAGTGTTTATTATTGGATTTATAAAGGCAGATTTTTAATATTTTAATATTATAGGTATTGTTATACTAAATAAATACTAGTACTAAATAAATATAATCTATATCTATTCTATACTTATAATAAATCTGTAGAAGTGAAAATTCTGTACATTGAAAATATCAAAAAAATAAATGGCAGGGGGTGTTACTAGACCGACACCGAACCCAAAAATTTGATTAAATTTTTTTTTGTCTGTCTGTCTGTCTGTTTGTTCAGGCATCACGCAAAAACTACCGGTTCGATTACGATGAAACTTGGTCTAATTATTCTTACATATCCTGGGCACCACACTGGGTACTTTTTATCCCGGAAAAATATCCTATCCTACGGTTGGGGGGTGTCAAAGTTTGTATGGAAGAATTTTAACGCGCTGTCCGATTAACTCGAAACTCAATATTTATACTTAAACCCAAAAATTAAGAATAACGTGTATCAGGATTTATCGAAATTCAACCCCTAAGGGGGTAAAATAAGGGATGATAGTTTGTATGAAAAATCTTATTCCATGAGGTAATAAACATGAAACTTCGCACGAATAGTTATCTAAATAAATTATAAAGTTTGTAGTTTTTTGTTTTTCTAAATTACCCCCCAAAGGGGGGGTTGGGGGGTGTTAGTGTTTGTATGGCAGAATTTTAACGCGCTGTCCGATTAACTCGAAACTCAATATTTATACTTAAAAACCCATGGGGATGTAATTTATAATATATAATAAGGTAATTTCCGACACTCACGCGGGCGAAGCCGCGGGCAGCAGCTAGTTATATAATATAAAAAGTAAGTCATGTTAGTATTTTGTTATAGGTGCCTAATATCACTTTTTTTTTTTGTTTTAGAGGAATACTGTAAGTTTATGGATTAAAAGATATGAGGAAGAGGGTAGCCTTGCTAGTCGACAGAGAAGTGGAAGGCCGTCGCTTATGAGCGAAGCGCAGCGACGACATATGGTGGGCGAGTATGAAACAAATGGTTTCACACCGACAAGACACTTTGCGGAATTATTCGACAGCTCGTTGCAAACTGTTCGCCGTGCCCTCCACGCTGAAGGCTTGCATCACAGAAGACCAGCTAAAAAGCCCTTCTTGACAGAAAAACATAAACAAGAACGATTATGTTTCGCACGGGATTATTTAGATTTTGACTGGAATACTACCATATTTTCAGATGAAAAAACCTTTTAAATCAAGTCAAAAGGGTAGGCTTCATTTATGGCGCAAGGATAACACTCGCTGGTGTGATAAAAACGTAATCCCTAATACAGAGTCAGGTCGAATTACAATTAATATGTGGGGATGGATGAGTGCAGCAGGGCCAGGAGAACTGGCTTTTATTCCTCCACGCGCCAACAGTTCTACTTATGTAGAAGTATTAGACGAGGTCATGCTACCTACTGTGCGCAACATTTACCCAGCTGATGAGTTGACACAATTCACATTTGTCCAGGACAATTGTCCTATTCACCGGGCGAGCACTGTGCGTGAGTGTTTTCACAATCACCAGGAGATAATAGTTGTTCCATGGCCAGCGCGATCACCCGACCTCAACCCCATAGAAAATCAATGCGGTTTGATGGTGCAAAGGTGGGAGTCACGGGATGAGAGGTCTACACAGCAACTAAAAACCCATTGTATGGAGGTGTGGGAAAATTTAAGAGGAACCGCAATATGTGGTAATATTGTAGGATGCATGCGCAAACGGCTGCTTGACTGCATAGAAAATAATGGGGGTTATACAAAATATTAATACCTATACCCCATTCACAATAAGATTAGACATGAAATTTAAAACAAACCTTTTTTACAGTCCGTTCAACCGATTTTGACTTCTATTGCGTTCGTGGCATGACAAATGGCAGCTGCAGTAAACAGTCGGTATTAAAATCACGTTTTTGCTTTTAATGCCATCCTTACGCCTACGGAATAGAAGTCAAAATCGGTTGAACGGACTGTAAAATGTTTTGTTTAAATGTCTTATCTTATTGTAAATGGATAATAGATGTTTTCGTTGTAATCATTAGACGGTGTAACTAAATATTTAGTAATATTAACATAACCGTAATTATTTAATGATAAATTGAGGTTTAGTTTCAATCTTCTTTTCGTCAAGAAAATGAACACTTAAGCTATAACCTCAATAAGTCCTATTAAATACGATTTGTTAACTATTCGTTACACGAACGTGAGGTCTCAAACTTACTCGTAGTAAAATAAAAGTAGTAATACTGAGTAATTTAATTGTATTGTGACAACGATTCTGCATTTGTTATATTTACGTGGGTAGATTTGCGTAGATTTGCGAGTTGGTTTGTTACATTACCCACACACAAAAGTAATTAAAAGACAATATTATTTATTATTAAGATACAATATATTAAGCCTCATTGTCATAGTTCACGGAACTTTACCTCAATAAATTGTTATTTATGGGAAAATACAACAAAAAATCTTATAAACGTCACAATTCTCCTAAAAATTGTTAATTTTATAAATAAATAAAATGAATAAACGTTTTTGTTATCATTCAGCACGCCTTTTTTTCCACCTACCAACAGCTACAAGATAAATAAGAAATCACGTAAATAGTTAAATAATAATACTTACAATAATAAATATTTAACTTTATATTAAAAAAAAAAAAAGCATGAATATGTCGGAGACAGTCATTAATACGGTCGCTAAACGAATCGCAAGCGCGCCACTGGCGACATCACGTGATCTACCCACACCACAGGCGCACTTATACAGAGTCGTGATGTTTAAGTCCACGGCGAGCAGGCCATTCAGTGTCTGACCGCATCGGAGTTAAGACGTCGCGAAACTGTACTCGATTCGTTGTGCTCAGTTATTGTGATTAAATTGTAATTTGTGATAATGTTAGTTTGTGATTTTAATAAACGCCGTGTATCGCACCGAGTGTGTTTTCATTGCACGAAACCCATCTTCTGCCCACATGATGTCGATTCTAATGAAATAAAATCCTGATGTCGCTCCGACATCAGAAGCGGGATAAAATCGTGCTAATGAGATCATACGCGGGGACAGTGACAATAACAATCAGTGGCGGTTACTTTTTGAAATGCAAAACCTACAATTGCACCCGCTGATACTAACTCTAAAAACTAAGCCAGTGAAAAACAAGTTAGTGTTGCCGGTATTCGACTCGGATAAACCCGATTCCGATGCGTGACAGCAGATTTATGCTTTGCTTAAAATTCACTGCAAAGTGGTCAACTTGTTGTGGCGGTCAGCAAGACGCTAAAAGGTGAAGCATCAACATGGCTATTCCAAATAGCCTACGAAGGAATGATATGGAATGAATTAAAGGTACTTTTCACAACACGATTTATTTCGTCTGACACATTGGCGGGGTACCCTCATTAAAATGAACGGCAAAAAAACCAAGTGAAGAAACATTACCCGCGTTGGCAAGTAATTTAATCACTTCGCTGAATAATCGTTGGAAAGATGTAAACAGAGAAGAAATCGCCGTAACAACAGTAGTCGCTCACATCATAGTTTGACAAGTGACTTCAACGTATGGCGTTTACTACAAACATTAGATCGAGGGACAAATTACACCAAGAACTGAACGCGTTTTGTCATTTGAACCGCAAAATAAACACCACCGGTGAATCATGGTCGAGTCAAGCGGTGCAGCAGCCGGCAGCGAAGCCCTTGGTCTGCCTTAAATGTGGCAAGCCGGGTCACATAGCAGTCCGGTGTACGAGCGGCGGTAGTGGCGGCTGCGCCGGCAGCGTCGGCTGCGTCGGCAGTGGCAGCTGCGTCGGCAGCGGCGGCTGCGTCGGCAGCGACGACAGCGGCAGAGGGCCGGTCGACGCGACGGCGGTGTACGGAACGAGCGGTGCATCGTACAACTACCCTCACGCACGTTAGAACACAAAGGTGAGCTGTATTGTTTTGTTTACGATTCTGGTGCTGAATGCTCGTTAGTAAATTAGAGTTGTGCAGCCAAATTAAGAGGCAAACGAGTTAATAACGTTGTTGCGTTGACTGGTATTGGTCAAACACGTGTATTCAGCACAGAACAAATCTTATGTTGCTTAACGATTAGCGAACACCAACTTGAGTTTTTATGTTTTGTTTGTTTTGACTTTGTGTTGCTTCAAAACGAAGAACGCAACCAGACTAAATTAGACTCGAAATATTAGCAACCATTCAAAGTTCTAGAATTATTAGAGTGAGATCGCTACACATTGAGAGCATTATTAAGTTCTAAGCGTACTTACAAGTACGAACACGATGGGTTAAGGAGAATGCCTGAGTGCCAAGTACAGTTTTAAGTATAGAGAGTATTTGATTTGATTTGAGAATTTGAAATTGAGAGATAGTGTGGAAACTTGGTTCGGATGGTCGGACCGTACGAGTAGCCATTTCGTAGCCGTAGTCCGGTAGAAGTCGGTGTCTACTTTTAGTAGTCCGTGGATGCGCGGTGCACGGGTGGCTCTGGCGGAGGTCGGGTCGTAGAGACCATAGAGTCATGTGGGACTCGGCGTTCTTGAGGAACGTAGTAAAACAGAGGTTTGTTGGAGGGCCATGTGTTGCCCATAGGCCACGGATGAGTTTCCTGCTTTGTGTAATGATTAGATGAATGAAGAGGTACTTGGTTGCTCTAGCATTTTAATTGCCCTAATTGTTTGATCTAGTTGTTAGTTTGTTTGATTTAGAACTTTAGACAAAGAGAATTATTTGTAAAGAAATAAAGGAAAGTCATTGTGATGAAAACCAAAGTCGACATTGATGAAGTCCGCGAGATTGCGTCAAGGAATATTAGACAAACTCAGCTATAACAAAGAAATAAAAATCGGTTGGTGATTTCGTGTTATTAGAAACGAAGAGAGAAATCAGACTAAGTTAGATCGGAAGTTCAGAGGTCTGTTTAAGGTAGTGGTAGTCTTGAATGGTGATCGCTATACGTTAAAAGCTTTAAATTCTAACCATACTAACAAATACGCTTACGATAGGTTTTAAGAAAGATGCCAGTAAGTCATGTACCAGTCGAAGTAGATGGTGATCATAGTGGTAATGAGCAATAGCCTAAGTTATGGGAACCACGCGAGTAGGGGTTCTCTATCGGCCGTATTGGGTCTGGAAGGACCATAGTTTTTGATCCATGCGATGGATGTGTGAGAGCAATGCGATTGCTGGTCGGCTGGAGAGCCGTGGCGTTAGAGTGGTTTACTCGTGTGTGGGTTTCTAAGGCTCTAAGGCTCTTAGTGAAAAAGATGATTGTAAATGTGAAGAACGATGGTACGTGGCTCTGGTTGAAGATTTTTGCTATGATTAGTCAAAGTTTCAGTTGCCAGGGAATCAGAGTATTACTGACGAATTTGAGGTAGAGTCGAGTGAAAGTCTTGTTGATGAAACGAAGACTAGAGATTAGGTTTGTGTGATAATACTTTGGAACCATAAAGTCCGGGAGTGACTTGGCGATCCGAAGGGGATGCGCAAATGAATGATTGAGTAACTGGAGGTTACTAGAAAGTATGAATCACATGAAGCTTAGTTGACTATTTTGTTTGTGATCTTGAGATTTGATAGGTAATCGAATATGTAGTGAGTAATGCTCTGAACTCTGCAATTTTAGTTTGTTTCAATTTGAGACTTAAGAATTAAGATTTGAGATCCCCACAGATTTCTTTCATAGTGTTTTTGAATTTAGCAAATGTGGTCAGGAGTGACCGAGCTATGTGATACTTTGCGAGTATTTTTCTTTACAGGTTAACACACGAGGACGTGTGCTTCGCAGGATGGCCGTGTCGGAGACAGTCATTAATACGGTCGCTAAACGAATCGCAAGCGCGCCACTGGCGACATCACGTGATCTACCCACACCACAGGCGCACTTATACAGAGTCGTGATGTTTAAGTCCACGGCGAGCAGGCCATTCAGTGTCTGACCGCATCGGAGTTAAGACGTCGCGAAACTGTACTCGATTCGTTGTGCTCAGTTATTGTGATTAAATTGTAATTTGTGATAATGTTAGTTTGTGATTTTAATAAACGCCGTGTATCGCACCGAGTGTGTTTTCATTGCACGAAACCCATCTTCTGCCCACATGATGTCGATTCTAATGAAATAAAATCCTGATGTCGCTCCGACAAATACATTATAAATAAACTTAAATACTTAACAAGTTTTTGCTTAAAATGTTATTATGGTTTCAAAGAAACAAAATACAGTATCTATGATTTGATCTCAGACCTCATTGATCGTGATTCCATTGCTTAGCCCTAACAGCTACTTGCACATGATAGCTTTACGCGAATTTTAGCAATGGAATGGTAAGATTCCAAATGCAACAGAAATATAATGTTGTTTCGTGTAGTGCGACGACAGTTCATTAGTGTGTGTTATCTGTGGAATGTTGAGACATAACTCATACATGCACACGCACACGCGCTGGCCGTATCGTGCTCGAGTTCACAGCAATGTAATCCTTAGCATGTCTATGGACTTTTGAGCGTTTACTGTACATACGCAGTGTTAATTTCAAGGTAATAACGTATTATTCTTATGCTATATTATTGTGAATTGTTTTGATATTTTGAAGTAAATATGCTTTCTGAACTGTTATGGAGTCTTTCATTTACAAGTGAATGGATTTTTTTTCGACGCTCAACTACATCAAACCATCCACAAACAGATACACAGTAGAGCATTCAACATTTTATACCAAAACGTTAGAGGACTAAGAACCAAAACAACAAGATTTCTATCGCTGTTGGAATCTTCAGATGCTGATATATTTGCCATTACTGAAACGGGATGTAACGAATCAATTTATGATTCGGAAATTTCACTGCCAGGATACCAGATTCTTGGGCACGCCACAATTGCGGCGATAAGTCCCCTCTTTGAGGAGTGGCTAGAGAGGCGCCACGGCGTCCTCACCTTCCGCCTGACACAGGTCCTCACCGGACACGGTTGTTTCGGGAGGTTCCTGTTCCGGATAAGGCGGGAGGAAGCGCCCGGGTGTCACCATTGTGTGGATCGCCCGGAGGACACGGTGGAGCATACGGTGGAGGTATGCCCGGCTTGGGCAGAGCACCGCCGTGTCCTCGTGGAGGCGATCGGCGGCAGTGACCTCTCGCGTCCAACCCTGGTGCAGGCCATGGTACGGAGCGAGAGGGAATGGGGAGCCGTCACCTCCTTCTGCGAAGCAGTAATGCTCGCAAAGGAGGAGGCGGAGCGCGTGAGGGAGAGGCAAAGTTCGCGCCCTCACGCGCCTAGCCGCCGTAGGAGACGCCCTGGGCGTCGGGACTCCTTGGAGGATTCCCGGCCACCGTAGGCGCGGGCTTGCGGGCGGTGAGCAATGGGTAGCTCGCCCCCGATAAGGACCAGGCCCGGGTCGACGGCGCGTTGTGTTCCACGCGCGCCTCAAAGAGATGTCAGCACCAATGGCGGGGCCCACTAGGGCCGATGCCTGCTGGGGTTGCGGGAAAGTCCGAAAGGGATACCGTGGCCCCTGGCAACACAGGCAACTGAAGGAACACGGGTGGGTTTTAGTCAGTAAGAGTCTGACACGCCCTCCCGCTCCGCCCAGAGCGGGAGAAGTTATTTGATGATTTCCCACCCAAAAAAAAAAAAAAAAAAAAAGGATACCAGATTCTACGTTGTGACCGAGCGGACGGACGCAAGCAGGGCGCCGTAGTTTTAGTGGCCACACCGTGTTTTGAACTGCGACGAATACAAATGCCACATGATATTAATATTGATACTCAACAATTTGAAATATTATGTGCAAGTGTTTATAAGCCGAGTCGTTTCTTGTTTCTATGCTGTGTAGTGTATATACCACCAAAGGCAGAAGAGACTGAGTACATAGTAATGTTTACTTTATTAGAGAAAGACGAACGGCAGATTTAGTACAGCATACTTTTTTTGTTGTTCTGTTATAGAATTGGTACCACTTATTAGGGCAACTAAGTCATTTATTTTCATGTAAGCGTACTATTTTTAGAACTTCGGATTAATTAATAATATCAATACAAAGATTTTAATAAATAAACGTAATAAAATCGTAAACTAAACGCAATTATGTTTTTAGAAGTTGCCATAATATAAAATAACACAAATATCGAAATGATAATTAATTATTTAGATATAGAATAACATTAAATATAATTAAACACATATGTATTATACTTATGATTGTATAATTCTTGAATAAAATCATGATAGGTAACGATTTAATGATAGGAATGAAATTCGTCATCAATATTTTTTTATTCATATGGCAATTATTTATTGACAGGCAAAGAAAATCTGTCTTTCAGTTCAGCTGTTCAGCGCTGTGGTTCAGTTCTTTGCTGTTGTTTTGGATTGTGGTTTGTAACTGCATCTGAGCAATTTAGCGAATTATCTGGCCGTTTTTACGTTGAGTTGAGCATCTGCTCCTCCGTACTCTATCTCTTGATAGTAGTTTCGCGAAAGGACGCTTTATTAACTGTGCTGTGTACATACGTACGTGCTTTAAAATGACGAGTTTGCAATGTGTTAATTGCAACGTTCGCTTGACCCGAATAAGGAGGCACGCTTTATCCGATGAGAGTGAAGATCCCGTCAATAATATTCGACTGTGGACATATCCTAGAGATGTAAGTAGTTTGCGAATAACTTGGTTGGTAAAATAAATAAGTTGGCTCACTCATATGTAGAATCATATGAGTGAGCCAGTGACGAACTCTTTGATAAGTTTTACGTGTTGAAAAGCATTCCTTACCATTTAAACCACACCGTACCACACTAAAATATATAAGTCTGCTAAAACTAATCTTAATACTATTCGAAGAACTAACAAACACGGTTATGTGTAGGTATAACATGTTTCTTACTCTACGGGTCACAGCAATGAGGAATAATACCCCACTGTAAAACAGTATCTACTAGTACGGGGGGTATTGTGACTGTTACTGGCGGCTTTATATATTGTAATGTCAACAGTATACTTTTGTAATAATTGTGCACTATTAAATAAATAAATACAAATTCCGCCCCTAAGAGGACCCATTGACCCATGTGTCTTACTTGGTTTCCCTAAGAGTGTTAGAATAGGTATTACTCTGATACTATGACCGCTGAAAAGGGGAGGAAAGTATATGAAATAATGTTGAACGGAACTCCAAATCAGTTCATTATTTCCAGATATCACCCGCTGACTATGTTTGCCATGCATGTTGGCAGCTAGCTAGTCCTTCACATTCGTCTGATAATATGCAGAGAAGACGAGTTGGCCATCAAAGTGTTTGTGTTGTATGCGGACGATCCATACTAAGAATTAGTCGACGCAGAATTTTGATTGAAGGAGCAAATGAAGAAGAACAAAGAGTGGAATATACAATTTCTACTTGGATCCAACCACGAGAGGTATAAACAACATGCACCTACTATAACTTTTATTACCTAGGGGATCACCGGCAGATGAAATAAATGCATGTCTAAAGACGTCGACATTATGGGGGCACATAAAAATTTTTTGTAAAAAAAAAAAATACAGTTGGTAACGACATGATTATATTAATCCAAAAATTCTGTAATATTGTTCATATCAACAACGTGGATAGACGTTGTTTTTCAGATAATCTGAGCGATCTGCAAACTAATGGAGAATAGAGAATGGTTGTGTGGAAGGACAATTTTGGCACCGGTGAATGAAACTGTGGGAAAGATTAATGAAAACATTATGTCACATGTGGAAGGTGACTTTGTGGAGTATCTCTTGGTACACCTACACAATGTCATGGACAACGAACAAGTAACATCACCCTGTTGAATTTCTCAACTCTTTAGAGTTATCAGGAGTGCCTTCGCATAAGCTGAGGCGGAAAGTGGGTGTTCCAGTTCTGTTAATGCGTAATCTTGATGCCCCAAGATAATGTAATGACACACGGTTAAAAATTACTCACCTGAGGCGGAATATTTTAAAAGCAATAATCATGTCAAAAATAGTAAAAAAAAAAAAATGTTAAGATTCCCCGTATTCCAATAATTCCGACAGATTTGTGGCGGCATCGAAACCACTACATACGAACTACGCATCAAAGACCTAACGTCACAAGTCCTACATCGCGGTATAAGAGTTTACCGAGCGATTAACATATATAAGACTATCCGACATCAATTCTTGGGAAATTGCCCGCCAGACACAATACCCGCCTGGCTCCCTTTTCTATAGAGGACGAGTGAACTTTACACCCTGTTACTCATACCTCTAAATTGGTGACCCCAAATTGACCGCAGCCTTCGTGCAACTACTTCAGCGTGACGTCATCAATATCATTCCCGCAAGCTTTCGTGAGGCGAGTCACACAGCCAGCCAGCACCCACGGCTTCACGAGCTTCACGGCTTTATGAGCTGTACAATGAAAGGGCGTATGTAAAGACGCCTGAATTTAATTTATATGTTAGAAATTATTCAAAATTATTTAAAAAAGTTTGTTGTTTGGCCAAGTCGCGTTATTTGAGTTTGAAGATTAAAAACAGTAGTAATATAATTAGGACGACTTGGAATATTATTAATAGTGAAACGGGAAGGTCTTGTAAGCGAGATACTGACTACAGCCTGTCTATTAACGACAATATAATAAAATCAGACTCACAAGTCGCTGCGGCCTTTGAAAATTGCTTTTCAGATATTCCCATTTCAACTACCAAATCCTTAAACTCATCACCTTCTGTTGCTGAGTCTTTGCTTAAGAAAAATGTTAACGTTTGCGATTCGGAATTTAATTTTGAACATATTACCTGTAGAGACATAATTAAAACCTTTCACACTTTAAATATAAAAAAGACTGCAGATCTGTGGGGTAATTCTGTAGAAGTTGCTAAGTCTATTATTGACATTGTAGCACCTACTTTAGCTGTTATCTTTAATAATTGTATCGACTGTGGGGAGTTTCCTGACCTAATGAAAAATAGTATAAAAATACCTTTGTTTAAATCAGGTAGTACATCAGACCCAACAAATTATAGACCTATTTCAGTACTACCTACATTTAGTAAAATTTTTGAGAAATTAATTTTAGAGCAATTGCAAAGATTTTTTAATAGACATAAATTATTACATAGCAAACAGTTCGGTTTTACAAGGGGTCGTTCAACTACTGATGCCGGTGTTGAACTCTTAGGACATATTTATGATGCATGGGAAGATAAATGCGATGCCTTGGGCATTTTTTGTGATTTATCCAAGGCATTCGATTGCGTTCTTCATGAAACATTAATCAGGAAAATCCGCCACTTCGGGATCCGGAACACCGCTCTGGAACTTCTTATTTCATACTTGAGTAATAGGATTCAAAGCGTTGACGTTAATGGTAAAAGATCTCCCGGATCTATAGTAACAATGGGAGTTCCACAGGGTTCAATTCTTGGTCCTTTCTTGTTTCTTATTTATATTAATGACTTGCCTTACCTCATAAAGGATCATGATATAGTGTTGTTTGCGGATGACACTTCACTTTTGTTTAAACTTAAACGTCAGCAGCTGGTTACTGACGATGTAAATAGCGCGACCTCAAAAGTAGTTCACTGGTTTAATGTTAACAATTTACTTCTCAATGAGAAAAAAACCAAATGCATTAAGTTTACGTTACCTCACGTTAGGCAGGTGAAAACTAATGTGTTGATGAAGGGCGAAGAATTGAATCCTGAAGATAGCACAGTATTCTTGGGCTTGACTTTGGATGCTAAGCTTCAGTGGGGCCCACATATAGATAAATTGTCAAAAAAGCTAAGCTCCGCAGCTTATGCTGTTAGAAAAATTCGTAACTTAACTGACATAGAGACAGCCCGTTTAGTGTACTTTAGCTATTTTCACAGTGTAATGTCGTACGGTATTCTGTTGTGGGGAAATGCCGCCGACATTCAAACTGTCTTTGTTTTGCAGAAAAGAGCTGTGCGATCAATTTATAAATTAAGTCCCAGACAGTCTCTTAGAGAGAAATTTAAGGAGATCAATGTAATGACTGTGCCTTCTCAATATATTTTTGAAAATCTTTTATATGCCCACAAAAATATTAAATTGTTTAAGAAATACAGTGATATTCATAATATAAATACTAGGAACAAACACAAATTTGTTGTACCTTCAACAAGGCTCAAGAAAATAGGTGGCTCGTTCAGATGTCAATGTATATGCTTTTATAATAAACTTCCAAGCCAAGTACAAGGCCTCAGCCTTAATAAATTCAAATCATTCATTAAACGTAAGTTGTGCCAGAAAGCGTTTTATACCGTAAAAGATTATATTGATGACAAAAAGGCTTGGGAGTGAGCTGCTCCAATTCATTTATTTTAATGTTCTTTTACTGATTTTATTTTATTAGAAACACAATGACAGCCATATTTACTTTATGAAGTATAATATTATTATTATTTTAATTATTGTGAATGTGAGGACTATGTGGGTCAAATATATTTGCTCTCTTTCTCAGTTACTTTTTATGATAGTCTGGCGGTTTGAGTCCTTTATGCGGCCTACCCAAATGTCCTTTCTTTGGTATTGTTCGTCTATTCGTTGAGCTCCTTAAGTGCTGAGTTGAGCTACACGATTACTGACAAATGCGTGCACTGACTGGACAGGTCCTCTCAAATCTGTATGGTTGTTTCTTCAAAAGGCCATTTCAGACACAAATCTACATGGTCCTCCAATGATCTGACCAAGATCATCTCTGGACTTTATATACATATTGACATGAACTTTTTTATATACAATGACATGAATATTTACTATGTAAAGTATTTTTTTATTTTTTTTATTTTGTTTATTATTGTGAATGTGAAGACTATGTGGGTCATTGATTTTTTCTTTTTCTTTTTTTTTCTTTCAGATTTACCAGCATCTACTGATCCACTGTTTAGTGAAATTAGTACTGCCTTAGACAATAAGATTACAAAACAGGCACTGTACCTTTCGGTGAAGAAAAATTTTGATTATTTCTTTAGCCCAAATGATAATATTTGCTGTGAAGAACCAAGCCCAATTACTTTTTATAAATGTGATAATAGAGAAGAAAAAAAATGCAAAGACGTGAACAACAAATCGCTTGGAAAAACAGTCATTTATGATTTTTTAATTGATACGTATCAATGGGAGCGTCTGCAACCAATAGCTAAACGCATAAAATTAAATAAAGGATCTTAGTCTGTTTTTAGAATGAGAAATCTTTTGCCTAAACATCAGTGGGCCCATCAATTGCGTGAAAAAATTTGGGAGGTCCATCCAATAGCACACACTTGGACATTTAAACAGTATTCTATTTCTATGAACACCAATATAACGTGCATCGGATCTTGTAAACAATGTGAAGCTGATGCGAAAGTTATTATTAGCTGGCCTTCGGATAAAATAGCTCAGTGCAAATGCATAATAACAAATTACGACGAAAATTTCATTCATCCATCCTCCAATGAAAAAAATAAAATGAACTGAAATAGCTGAAGAACTTAAACATGTATCCGCTATTTCATATCGTAACTCAATGGCAAATTTAGTTGTTAATTCCGATGAGCCTGAACCTACTCATTTACCAACAACAGGGTGCTTACGTCAAATAAAACACGAACATAAGAGTAGCTTACTTTTTCATCGAAACCAAATACTTTCATTATGGCTAATGACCCAAATATCGCCTTACAAAGAAGATATTAAACATATCTCAGTGTATCCATTTTATATTTATTATTGGGACCCTTGCCAAGATCAATATTGCAAAGAATTTAAAAAAGCTGCTAAATTGATTGTTAGTATAGACGCCACCGGTAGCATTTTCAAACCATTTGGCCCTTTAAATAATGTCACAATCACCAATCACATTTTGTTTTATGTATATGTCATGAAAACATATGAAGGTCACAGTAGTATCCCACTTACCCAAATGGTATCAGAAAGCCAGTCTATGGACACTATATACAAATGGTTGGAAGCATGGCACGTGAGCAATCCAAAACCAGACGAAATCATCGTCGATGAGTCATCCGCGCTGATTGGTACTTGCGTAAAAGCATTTACGAAACATAACTCTACTAAAGAATATGTTACAGAATCTTACAGAAAACTGGAGGAAGACGAAAAAAGTGACGATTGCTACATTAGAATAGACACTAGTCATTTTGTTAAAATCATTTTCAATTTAACTTGTTTTAAACATGTCGACAACAGAGTAAAATTCTTTTATATTAAATGTCTGTTAGCGTTGAAGGAATGCGTAAATTTTGAAAAAGCCAAAGAAATTTTTAAAGATATTATTAGTTTGGTTGAATGGATAAATAAATAAAATAAAAATTGTTTATTGACACAAAAATTACAACAATGGTACTTAAGTATGAACAGTCTTAGGATATTTGTAACAATATATGTGTACTGATACTGAATCCCAAACTAGGCCAGGAGCCTGTATCTTGGGAGACAGTGTTCAGTCGCAGCAAGAGGTACACAAAACTGTTTGTACATAAGGTTGCTGATTATTAAGTTAATTACGCTATAAATTTTAAATTTGCGTTAGTATATGTGAGTATGTGATTGATAGTGTATCGTGGTATGTGTTTGTGTCTGTGTGTGTGAGAGAGTGTATGTGTTTATTTGTATGAGTGGATAAATTGAATTAGAAATAAGGTATTGTTGTTGGTTTAGTTAGTAGTTATTATTGTTTGTATTTTATATTAGATAGCTAAGAAGGTCTTCGGTTGTTTGATAGTCAAGTAGTTGAAGCCATTCAGTAATTTTCAATTTAACTTTGCGTCTACATAATGTAATGATGTTAAGTTTCTTGTTTAAATCGTTGTATAGTTTAGCGCTTGTGCTACGTGTTTGCCTTTTTGCGAAAGAGGCATTAATAAATCCAATACTCCTTCTAAGTGTGAGTTGGCTAAGAGTCGATTAAAGACATTGAATCAGTTTCAGACTTTGGATACAGAGATAGTGATTCAGGATAGTAATAAAATAAATGATCTGCCTAAAGCTGTGGAAAAATCAGTGTTTGAAAATAAAACCAATACCAAATTAAGTGAAGAGAACAGATTTTTTAAATGGTTTACCACAAAAATTGAAACAGAAAAATTACTCGTAACACTAGATACTGAAGATATAGGCAGTCATGACAATTTGTACCATTATCCTGCTTTTATAGGAATTTTATCACGTTTACTGACTTTGTTTCCTTTGTGGTCAAACGTAATGAAGAATATTTATGATTCCGATATTGAGGCACCTACTTCTTCAAATGTTGAATCATATTTTAAAACTATAAAAAGACTGCTATTACATCTAAGCACCAAATCTCACAGACTACGAACAGATGAATTCATTATGAAACATTTAGAATTCTTAAAAGGAGAGATTAAAGTTGCACCGAGAATATCGTTACTGCCGAATCTTACTGTACAAAGAAATACTGAAGCAGATTTTCCTAAGAAGGAAATAAAACGGGATTCCATAACATCTACGCGGAAAAGTAAATTACAGTCTAAGGAGCCTAAGGAAGAGTTTACTGCTGATTCTATTTTTGCTGAGGACCCTACCTTCATCGAAAACTGGAAAGGGAAAGGGAAAGGAAATGTTACTAAAAAAAGAAAAACTTTGAAGCCAGTTATTTTTTTGTCTAACGGAAGCAGGCTACAAATTGGTAAAAAATATATTATATTGAGAAATACTTGCGCGATTGATTCGGTATGTCAGGCTTTAGCTATAGCATATATCGATGGCTATCGTATAAGTCAAACAATACATGAGAGTGAAAATTTATTCTGTAAACTTGTCAAACTCATGAGTGGAAGAGATACAGAAGAAGTATACAAAATAAGATCTGAAATGGCGCAAGTCTATTTTTCAAAAGTTGAACAAGAATCTTCTGTGGAAGTGAGATGTGAGTGCAATGTAAATAATATATTTGAACGCATTTTAATAGATTGTATATACAGTGTAGATGAAAGTGAGTGATGCAGACGCTCACATTGATACGTATCAATTAAAAAATCATAAATGACTGTTTTTCCAAGCGATTTGTTGTTCACGTCTTTGCATTTTTTTTCTTCTCTATTATCACATTTATAAAAAGTAATTGGGCTTGGTTCTTCACAGCAAATATTATCATTTGGGCTAAAGAAATAATCAAAATTTTTCTTCACCGAAAGGTACAGTGCCTGTTTTGTAATCTTATTGTCTAAGGCAGTACTAATTTCACTAAACAGTGGATCAGTAGATGCTGGTAAATCTGACTTACTTGAAAAATACTTTTTGTATTGCAAGAAAACCTTTTTTTGCTCTTCGAGTGGCACAACGAACTTTCTTCCCCTCTTCATCGTCACAAACACCAAAACCACAGATTATATAATAGTTACCCAAAACACGAATTAAAAATTGGTTCTATAGGTAGGTACTTGTTCCTTATAATAACATAGATCTATTTAAATTGTCGAATAAAATTAAATAAGCCTAGACTGTGATTCCAATACGATATCTGCACTAGCAATGACTAAGAATAATTGTTATAATGATAATTATTTTTTTTAACGCAAGAATCGCATTACTTACGCTGTTGCCAGAGCCTAAACGATTAAACCGATTCAACATAACTAAGTATTTGCCTTTATTGTTTTATCAGGCACTTTTCCTTGGGATAATTAAAATAATTGCTACATCCTTTATTTAACATATGTTTGAAGATACAACTAAATTAGATAAATGAAGCAAATATGTAGCAATTATTGACGCAATACATTTCGGGAAACTCTGCATGCTTGGCTTTAAATTAGGAGGCGACCAGCCAACCAAATGTCAGGATGGCTGTACAAAAAAAAAATGTTATTTCTAAATATAATATATATTATGTAGCAATTATTTATTAAATGTAGCAAATATAAGCAATTATGTAGCAATTTTCTAATCAACTCTCATAGACCAAAGCCACAGGCAACCAGCCATTCTGACGCACACAACTTTACACCCTGTTCCTCATACCCCTTTTTTTTTTTTTTTTTTTTTTGGGTGGGAAATCATCAAATAACTTCTCCCGCTCTGGGCGGAGCGGGAGGGCGTGTCAGACTCTTACTGACTAAAACCCACCCGTGTTCCTTCAGTTGCCTGTGTTGCCAGGGGCCACGGTATCCCTTTCGGACTTTCCCGCAACCCCGGCAGGCATCGGCCCCGGTGGGCCCCGCCATTGGTGCTGACATCTCTTTGAGGCGCGCGTGGAACACAACGCGCCGTCGACCCGGGCCTGGTCCTTATCGGGGGCGAGCTACCCATTGCTCACCGCCCGCAAGCCCGCGCCTACGGTGGCCGGGAATCCTCCAGGGAGTCCCGACGCCCAGGGCGTCTCCTACGGCGGCTAGGCGCGTGAGGGCGCGAACTTTGCCTCTCCCTCACGCGCTCTGCCTCCTCCTTTGCGAGCATTACTGCTTCGCAGAAGGAGGTGACGGCCTGCCATGCCCTCTCGCTCCGCACCATGGCCTGGACCAGGGCCGGACGCGAGAGGTCACTACCGCCGATCGCCTCCACGAGGACACGGCGGTGGTCCACCCAAGCCGGGCAAACCTCCACCGTATGCTCCACCGTGTCCTCCGGACGATCCACACAATGGTGACACCCGGGCGTTTCCTCCCGCCTTATGCGAAACAGGTACCTCCCGAAACAACCGTGTCCGGTGAGGACCTGCGTCAGGCGGAAGGTGAGGACGCCGTGGCGCCTCTCTATCCACTCCTCAAAGAGGGGACTTATCGCCGCGATTGCGGCGTGCCCATTCCTCATACCCCTAAAGATTTACCTTTCCAATTTTAAAAAGAGTGCAGCCATTGTATGTGGCGTGCTCACGAGTATCCAACCCACAAAATCTACATGTTTTAGCAAAAAATGGGAAAACCAAAAATGTTGTTTACAGAAATGTTTTATCATAAGATATTCCAGTTTTATTCATATTACTTAACAGATTGGGATAGACGTTGTTCACCTTCCACAGGCAAATGTGTCATATTTTTTTCATAAGACTTTCACACAGTTTCATACTTCCGTTCATACTATCCACACTAATATGATGCGTATGAAAGTTACTGGCTGTCTCATGACTGTAACCTTTCTGTAACGCCTAGATAGACCATGACATGGGTTATGGGATCTGGGATATATTTTTATCCCGGTAGTACGTTCCCGTGGGATAATTTCCGACCTCCACGCGGGCGAAGCCGCGGGCAAAAGCTAGTATTATTATTATTATTATTATTTTTAATATTATAAATTTGAAAGTAACTCTGTCTATCTGTCTGTCTGTCTGTATGTTACCTTTTCACGCCTAAACCACTGGACGGATTTCGATAAAATTTGGCAAGGAGATAAATGGCATCCCGGGGAAGAACATAGGCTACTTTTTGTCTCAAAAATAACCCTAAGGGGGCGGATATAGGGGACGAAAGTTTGTATGGGAAACCTATCATTTCTTAAGTTAGGGCTATGAAAATTTATATTTATGCTTTTGGTAACAAATAAAATTCACCGGGTAGAATGGGGGATGATTTTAAAATTCACATGTAATATTGACATTTTTCAGTGACTCTTTTCAAGATATTTAAGGGTTTGAGAATATAGTCATAGTCCGTATCTTGAGGTTACATATAGTGTTTATTTCATTAAAATCGGTCCACCCGGTCAATAGTTATTACTACTTGGCTTGAAACGCATGGGAGGGATGGTGGTATTGATAGCCGGAGATTTTAGACAGACTCTGCTGGTAATAACTAGGGGATCACCGGCAGATGAAATAAATGCATGTCTAAAGACGTCGACATTATGGGGGCATATGAAAAAGTTTTGTTTGACTACAATTATGCGAGTACAACTGCACAATGATATAGAATCGGGGCAATTATGCGACAGCACTTTTGAAAATTGGCGAAGCCCGTATGGTAACAGTTGGTAACGGCATGATTACATTAATCCAAAAATTCTATACTTAATATTGTTCATATCAACAACGTGGATAGACGTTGTTTTTCAGATAATCTGACCGATCTGCAAACTAATGGAGAATAGAGAATGGTTGTGTGAAAGGACAATTTTGACACCGGCGAATGAAACTGTGGGAAAGATTAATGAAAACATTATGTCACATGGACCTGTGGAGTATCTCTCGGTACACCTACACAATGTCGCAGTGGACACCGAACAAGTAACATCACCCTGTTGAATTTCTCAACTCTTTAGAGTTATCAGGAGTGCCTTCGCATAAGCTGAGGCTGAAAGTGGGTGTTCCAGTTCTGTTAATGCGTAATCTTGATGCGCCAAGATAATGTAAATGACACACGGTTACAAATTACTCACCTGAGGCGGAATATTGTAAAAAAAAATGTTAAGATTCCCCGTATTCCAATAATTCCGACAGATTTACCTTTCCAATTTAAAAAGAGTGCGGCCATTGTATGTGGCGTCCTCACGAGTATCCAGCCCACAAAATCTACATGTTTTAGCAAAAAATGGGAAAACCAAAAATGTTGTTTACAGAAATGTTTTAAAATAAGATATTCCAGTTTTATTCATATTACTTAACAGATTGGGATAGACGTTGTTAACCTTCCACAGGCAAATGTGTCCACACTAATATTATGGGTACGAAAATTACTGGCTGTCCCATGTCTGTAACCTTTCTGTAACGCCTAGATAGACCATGACATAGGTTATGGGATCTGGGATATATTTTTATCCCGGTAGTACGTTCCCGTGGGATAATTTCCCACCTCCACGCGGGCGAAGCCGCGGGCAAAAGCTAGTTTTATTATATATTATTGGGCCCATACTAATGATACTTTTTTTTTGTAAAGCAGTATTACAACTCTCAACATGGAGTAGATATTTATACTGACTTTTTATAGGTCTCTTTCTATGTTTTGACACTGCAGTGATAAGGTTAGTGTTACTTTTAACGAAACTTGCGACTTCTAAAATGTACGGAAAGTTAATAGTTTGAGAGACTTAAACACCGGAACGCAACTCTCTGTCGCTTTCATATTAAGTATTGCCCTTACAACGTTTTTGGGCCTTGAACACCTGTACTCGCAATATCTACTTAACAAACTTACTAGCTCCATCTATCAACTCATAGAGACACTAATATGTTGTGCTCATTTTAAAATATTAATAACTTGTCCCAATTTCTCTGGGCATTCATTTATTACCGTGGAAATAGTACTGTAAATCATATTGAATTATATAAATGTAGTTTATGAACCTATAGCTTTCATTCTTATGAATTTTGTTAAAAGTATGTCAATTTATGTAAGTGCTTCGAATATTTTACAATAATAAAAAGATGATGGTAGTTTGACTTCCTGCTGCGGCGGTACTTTTTTGGCGTGTGAAACGTTTCGAGGGAGAGGATACTTTGTTTGGGACTTAATGAATACATGTCTAAATAAGTGAGTCTGGATAGTTTCATTGTACATTGTACACTTCTGAACACCCGTTACAGTTCAGAAGTGGGATGGAAGAATTCCAGGGCCCATATACGAGTGACCGACCAGAAATTCTAACAGTGAACATCGTTATTTATTTTTTCCCTTTAAAAATTCTAAAAAAGTAGTTAAAAGTGAATAATCTTATATGTGTTATACATCATTGTAAAGCTATGGAAAGGACCTAACTAGTGATATATACATCTCAACTGGACTCGTGCAATACAGTGAGTAATAATCAAAAACATTTTCAAAATTATTTGCAACGACTGTCGTCCCTGACCTAGGGCAACCCGCAGCTCGCTCGCTTCTACGCACACAAACGCAACGCGTATTCGCTTGAATCACGTATAGCCAATCAGCCATCGCTTCGCTTTATAACATATTGAGCTTATGTCACGGAATTCAACAACATTAGCATACGCCACAGATAAACAAATTCACAACGATGCTTTCTTTATTTGGTAATGTCACACAACGAAAACCAAGAAAAGATCTAACACAACGAAGCAAATCAGACGATAATTTATGTGACCTATCTGCAACCGAAGACAACTTATTTAACTCCACTAGTTATAACGATCTCTCGGGGTCTAGCTTACCAAATGCTGGTCTATGTGATAAATCAATAGTCGTGGACTTACGGCAACAAATCGAAGAATTAAAAGGACAGCTTGGGATAGCTCACTCTGAAGTAGCTACCCTTAATGAAGAAAATGCCTCTTTGAAAAATAAAATCAATGAATATGAGAAAATTATTGGCACGTATAAAAAAGTGACCTGTACGGATATTGTTCAGGACCGTTCTATGACACCGAAGAGAATTACAACAAAACGCACACCAAGAAAAATTACAAATATTCAACAAACACCAGGTCAACTAAACGAATCAAAAAACCAACAAACGGAGCTTCAAAATAATGAAATTAAGAGTCAACAAACAGAACAACAAAATTCTCAATTTAAAGAAGAACAAA
Organism: Eupsilia transversa; assembly: GCA_914767815.1. Classification (NCBI taxonomy): domain Eukaryota; kingdom Metazoa; phylum Arthropoda; class Insecta; order Lepidoptera; family Noctuidae; genus Eupsilia; species Eupsilia transversa. The sequence continues at coordinate 5,645,129 of OU611873.1, read as the reverse complement.
AAATATGTATAATTAGCAGTAACAACAAGAACAAAATATATTCGATAGCAAAGAGCACTTTTGCCGACTCTCAAATATGCCACTTTTTAACACCTGATTGCGGTCTAACAAATCTCATCAACAACATAGAAGCTAAATTAAAACATTACACAATGGATGATTACTGCCTAATTTTCATTGGCGAAGAGGATTTTAAACGAACAAATAACTACGTCGACCTGGTTGTAAATGTACGTCAAACTTTGTTAAAAATACAACACACAAATGTTGTTTTATGTGCCCCTACGTTTAAAATGGATAACTATTCTATGGTTTTCAACAGAAGAATAGAGACATTTAATAGTTTGTTATATTTGGATGCATGTACTTATAATTACACGTATCTGTTCGATTCCAACTACTATCTGACATATGATTATAAAATGTTTCGCTACAAAAGTGGCACAGTTAATAATATTGGAATCGCGAATATATTTGTTAACCTTAAACTAATGATCAACGAATTTCTGTATCCATATACGTACGACTCCCCTGACTTGGAATTCAATTCGTGCGCAGCTACCAACACTAATGGACAGTTTTTTCTCGAATAAATATATTAATGTATTACATCAAAATATCGCAGGCTTAATAAATAAATCTAATAATCTCATTATTTGTTTAGATGATCTAAAGGAAAAATTAATTGATGTGGATATTTTGTGTATAACAGAGCATTTCATTATGGAAGGATATGAAAGTCAATTGTACATACCAAACTACTGTTTAGCTGCATATTATTGTCGTTAAGATAAAAAAAGGGGAGGAGCGTGTATACTTGTACGTAAGGAATTGCAATGGAAAGACCTGCCTAGAATAGCTAAATTATCAATACCAGGTGTTTTTGAATGCTGCGCTATAGAGCTGATCTATTACGAGATAATTATCGTATGTATTTATAGGGTACCAAATATAAACAATTTCAATGACTGCCTGGACAAACTCGAATCTCTCATGCAAACATTAAAATATACCAAAAGTAAGAATATTGTAATTGCTGGAGACTTTAATATAGACCTACTTAAGCGGAATGCCCAAACAAATGCATTTACATACCTTCTATTGAGCTTTAATATGAAACTAGCATTAAAACAACCAACACGCATGTCCAGCCAAACATGCATAGATAATTTTGCACATAATTTTAATAAAGTTTGTAAAACGGATGTTCTAGAGTTTGCACTGTCTGATCACACGGCCCAGTTACTTCGCTGTCCGGTCAAGAAAATATGTAGTATTGCTTATTGGTCTACAGTTACAAGAGATTACAGTTTGGTAAATATTGTAAAATTTAAGAAACACTTGAGCGAACTTTCTTTTTCTGACATATATAATACAGATGATCCCAATTTAGCATACAATGAATTTCTTTCTAATTTTAAATTGATATACGATTTGTGTTTTCCTACTAAACTAATTAAAACAAATACTACAAAAAAAATAAAGTGGCTATCTAGAGGCCTTAAATTATGCAATAGAAAAAAACGAAAACTGTTGTGGCAGCTAAGATTAAACCCTAATAAATCAAATAAAACTATTTTCAAAAACTACTCTAAATTGTATAAAAAAATAATTTACTTGACACAAAGATCAGAAAATAATTTTAGCTTCGAAAAATAAATCCAAAACTACATAGCAGATCATAAACCGTACAAAGCACAACATACCTAAATGTAGTATCAATACAATCAAAGTAGAGAATGAGACTGTAACAAATCCTCTAGAAATTGCCGAAGCTTTCAACAATTATTTCATTGATAAAATTCAGGCCAAACTTCTTGCAAATAGCAAACCTAAATCCTATGTGACAAACAGTGTTCTAAAAAACTCAATGTTCATGTCTCCTTGCAGTCCACATTAAAAAACACTAATAGCGTAGGCCATGACGGTTTTAATACAAAAATACTAAAACACGTATCATTGGAGATCTGCGGACACCTCAGCCACTTAATCAATCTCAGTATCAGCGTGGGTATTTATCCAGATGCTCTAAAAACTTCAATTATAAAGCCACTATTTAAAAAAGATAATAGAGAGCTGATGCAATCATATCGACCTATCGCGTTAATCCCAATAATTTCAAAAATATTCGAAAAATACATAAATCAAGAAATATATACTTATGTTGAAAAAAATCACATATTATGTGAGGAACAGAAGGGTTTTAGACAACATAATACAATCAATATGGCCATATACGATTTCCTGTACAATATCACTAAAACCGTAGATAGTCGGAAGCCTGTTTGTGGGATATTCTGCGATATGACGCAGGCTTTCGACTACGTACATTTTCCTACTCTTTTAAACAAACTCGAAGCTTACGGCATTAGAGGCAATATATTAAAACTAATTCAATCCTATTTGACAAAACGAAAACAAATTACAGAAATTAAAAAAAAAAAATTAACAAATAATCGAGAAGAAATTCATCGATCATCAGAACGTGAAGTCACTTTTGGTGTACCGCAGGGCAGCGTATTGGGTCCTCTATTGTTTATATTGTACATAAACGACCTTCGAAAATGCATACAACATCCACTAACATTATTTGCTGACGATAGCACCGTGACTATACCCTGTAGAAACACAGAAACTTATGAGAATGATATTAACAACACATTAGCTTCAGTTATAAAATGGTTAGATGATAACAATTTAAACATTAATTTAAATAAAACCAAAATAATTTATTTTAATTCAACGACACCCTTTGAAAAGTCAATTTAAAATACACCACAATAACAATATCATAGAAGAAGTTGAAAATACTAAATTCTTAGGACTCCAAATAGACAAAAAGTTAAATTGGAAAATACATTTAGATATTTTAAGTAAGAAAATTTATAAATCAGCATTTGCCTTAAGTTCCCTATCACCGATAATATCTACAGACGCACTACTCATTGCCTATTATGGTATAGCAGAATCCCATTTACGAAATGGTCTAATATTTTGGGGCAATTCAACTGAGAAGGAAACGATATTTAAAGCCCAAAAAAGGTGCATGAGGAATTTCAAAAAATAATGTACCCCCGGTTTTTGCCTTGTCCCTCGACTTTATCATTTATTTTTATGTGATAAATGGCTTCTAGCAAAATATATTCATTATAAGTAAAACCAACATGTATTTAAATACATATATAAATTGTCGTTTTGTTCTTATTTGACTAAATATAAAACTTACGATTTTTTTTAAATATTGAAGACCATCGAATCTACCTGTCCCCTTCCCGACTAGGGTCAGAAAACCTTTCATTTCCCAAAATTTTCGCGTATTGGAAGTGGTTTATAAATGTAATTTGAATTCTTAGAAGTGGAATTGATCAGTTACAAGTATCAATAATATTGTTTTTTACATAATTACAATTAAAAATAAATATGAACAAAAATCGAAAATATTAGCCAGCCGGAACATTCCGTATTGTGACCGCTTATTTTAGCAAAAAATCTTCTAATCGTAGAAAGTATTCGGCACAAAATGGCAACACAACATATCGTCTTTCATCGAGACACGCCATTTTGCTTTCATTGACTTGCTAATTTGTGACCAGTGCAGACGTATTGTTGCAGTGCTCAGTTTCAATTTCTTCGCTCAGGTATGTGACCAAGTTTTACTATTGTAAATCACTTTTCTTTAATTATTGTTATTATTGACAAATTTCAAATTTTATGTAGTATTTGATACCAAAAAGTTAGTAGTGCTAAGTACGATGGACAATTTTTAAACAATTTAAAACTACAAGAAGGTAGCATTATGTGACCTCCATTTTGTGACTTATCCTACGGTCACATTTAACGGAACGGCAAGTCACAACAGGTCGGAATGCATAAAGCTTAGTTCATATTGCGAATCCTTACTGACCGAGTGAATGTACCTACCTAATACATAAATTACTTATTATTAAGTTTTCAATTTCCAATTTACAGATTGAAGTTTGCTGACGGTAGTTAAATATTAGGTAAGATTTTCTTTACTTTAAATAAGTATTGTTTTTCTTATGATAATACTTTAGGTATTATTCTTCATTCTTCAATTGTAATGAGACCGGCGTAAAATTTAGTAGGTAGATAATACGAATAGGAAGCTTGTACTACAAGCTTCCAAGTTTATGTATTCTGTTAAAAAACGTTTTTTAAAATAAATACACAAATTTGTACCGAAAAAATGATTTCCATTCCGTTTTTTTATTTCGTAGTCGATAGTTTTTAGTAAAATGGTAATTAACCTGTTAAAATAACTCATAAGCTCTTGGAAATAATAAACAGAATCCAAATCGACCCATAAACTTCGGACATGTGTCAAAAAATAGAAAGCAAATCTACAAACTCTAATTAAAAAATTAAAAATTGAATAATATGAAAAATGTTATAGATAGACCCCCCTTTTGTAGTTTATTTTCGACATTTTTTCCTGAATATTCAGAAAATTACGGGCGGTCACATGCGCATGGGCGACATTGTATAATGAGCTTTTGTTTGGCTCTGTTATAAACTCTAACAGTTGTATTTAAACATCGCTCTCATGTATCAGAAACTACTTACGACTACTACAAGCAAACTGTTTTATATTCAAATTATTATCATTAAAATACTGTGTTATTTCATTGCATAATAGTCATAAAGATGTTCCTCACTTCCAAGCATAAAAGATTTTTTTTGTAAATGTTGATTTTCGACAATTTATCAGGCTTTAACTACAATTTTGAAACAAAGCCTGGATATGATAGGACTTCATGATGCTTATGAGTAAAGAAGAAGACAGAACCTGTAGTAGTATTTAACACTTTTAGGTATTGTAATGCCGCTTACTGGCGCGGAAAAAACCAGAAGGTACAGAGAAAAACTAAAAAATCTCCGCCCGGAAGAATATGCTGCTCAATGCAAAAGAAATTTAAATCGACTGAAATCGAAAAGAAAGAAAATTACGGAAATGTCAAAAGAAGAAGCCGAAGAACAAAGAAAAAAATGGAGGGAAGAAAAAAGAAAAAGTAGTGGTAAGAAAAAACAGGAAAAAAGTATAACCAAATCTGCAAATGAGCCAGAAAATTGTTGGTTCAGATTTAATCATTATAAACAGACTAGCTTTCGCCCGCGGCTTCGCCCGCGTGGAGGTCGGAAATTGTCCTACAGGAAAGTACTTCCGGGGAAAAAAGTAGGTACTTTATCCAGGTTATATATCATCAATGTGTCAAATTTCATCCAAATCCGTTAGCCGTTTTTGTATAATTGAGTAACAAACATCCAAACACACAAACATACAAACTGTCACCTTTATAATATCAGTAAGATTAAGTCATTATAAGTTTTAAGTGGGTATATTACTGTAAAGTTTCATCAAAATCCGTTCAGTAGTTTTTGCGTAAAAGAATAACAAACGTCCATCCATCCATCCTCACAAACTTTCGCATTTATAATATTAGTAAGTAGGAGCACTCCCGAGGAGATATTTAGGACACTGGCAGCCTCATGAATGACCAAGGGCATTGAAGTCGGTAGTAGGAGGTTGACAAACCTCCGATTTGCCGACGACATAGTACTTTTTTGCCCCCACAGCTCTGGAACTACAGACTATGCTTCAAGACCTAAGCACGGCAAGCCTCAGGGTTGGACTCACGATGAATCGGTCTAAAACAAAAACCATAACCAACAGCACTAAGTGTAGTTTCGAGGTAGATGGGCAGGAAACACATGTCGATGAGTACATCTACTTGGGCCAGTTAGTTCCTTTCGAAAACCGGTAACAAAAGGAATTCTATCGCTGCATCGAAAATGCCTGGAAAAGGTACTGGTCTCTGAAGACGGTAATGAAAGGCGATCTGCCGATCTCCTTGAAGCGAACACTCATCGATATGTGCCACTTACCGAGTCGCAAAAGTTTCTTCTTGGGGTTTGCCAAAGAGCAATGGAGCGAAGCATTCTAGGCGTAAAACGAACTGACAATTATCGAAACACTACGCTGCGCTCTAAAACGGGGATTCTTGATGTAGGCAAAAAGGCTGCCAAGCTAAAATGGGATTGGGCGGGTCATGTAAGCCGCATGCATAGCGACCGCTGGGCAACAGTCTCCACACGGTGGATGCCTGAGGATGGACGGCGCCGCCGAGGCCGGCCCAGGAAGAGGAGGCGAGACGACCTAGACGCAAATCGCAAGGGTTGGATCGAGGAGGCCCTGGAGAACGATGCTTGGAAGTATTTGGGGAGGCCTTTGCTGAGCAATGGGACAGTGTAGGCTAATCTATAAATATAAAAATGTCGTGTCACGGTGCTTGTGGTCGCACTCCTCCGAAACTTTTATTTGGTAGGTATGACAATAGGTCGTAAAGAGGTAGGTATGCAGGTAGGGTAGGTAGATAAGTAGATAGGTAGGGTAGCGTAGGTGGATAGGTAGGGTACGGTAGGTGGATAGGTAGGTGTACCGTAGATAAGCACTTAGTGCTACCAGTGCGAAACCGGGGCGGGAAGCTAGTATAAAAACAAAAAAATATAAATTGCAGTATTACTGTGAAGTTTCATCAAAATCCGTTCAGTAGTTTTTGCGTGAAAGAGTAACAAACATCCATTCATCCTCACAAACTTTCGCATTTATAATATTATTAGGATAATATAAGTAATTAAAATAAAAACCAATTGCGTAACACACTATCAATCAAAATCTGAATGATTTTATGGATATTGCTAATCCATTGCTTCATTAATTATTATGTTCGAGAAATCTGTCAACAACGTAAATAACGCAATTAATTTTGTTGAACTGTCAAAATGAAACCCATTGCTATTGTAAGTGTGTTACGCAATTACCCCGTTGATTTAGGACATGTAACACGTTCCTGTGGGATAATTTCCGACATTCACGATTGAATTTTAAAACTAACCGTTATTCTTAAACTAACAAAAAAAGAAAGACTTCTTATATCTAATTAAAATAAAAACTACTATAATATATTTCTACTTAAAATACTACCAAAAATTGTTATTAGAACATGGCGCGTCATTATCTGGCCCGCCGCTCACCCCCGCTTCATTCTTATCGTTGTAACTTTTAAACTATTCTTTCAAATGTCTTAGTGTAAAAGACAAAGTTTATCTACATTAAATACCGAAAGCGATGAAGTTATTAATTTTGATAAGAATTAACTAAATACTCCAAAATGTGCAATGTAAAAAAAGTCTCCATTTTAAATGTATTTATGGCTCAGTATTTTAGCTATAATGGCTTCCACATAAAAGATAGATATATGCTGTCGCGGACTTTTATTTAGAACTATTTCAGACAAACAATCCCACGATACATTATCCTACTAATTACTACTTTTTATAACTAAAAAGAAAAGTGTCCAATTCTTGAAGATCCACTTACGTATTGACTGCATCCATAGCAATATTCATTGATAATAAAATGTGTCTCAGTCCAAGGCCATTTTAGGTCATAAATGTAGAAATCCATAAAATCGTCGGAATTGAGCATCTTATCTATATCAGCGTAAATTACCATGTCGACAGTAATTATCGTTGCAAATCAGAATTTTAATCTGAAAGAAAAAATAGCCATTGTTAATTTAAGTACATCCTACTTCCTACTTCCTATCCTACTATCCTACTAATATTATAAATACGAAAGTTTGTGAGGATGGATGGATGGATGTATGGATGTTTGTTACTCTTTCACGCAAAAACTACTGAACGGATTTTGATGAAACTTTACAGTGATATAGCTTATACATCAGAATAACACATAGGCTACAATTTATAACGATTTTGTTTGATTTTGCCATAATATAACGATAAGTATGAAGTAAGTCGGAAAAATTTCTGCCCTCTGAGAGCTATCTTGGCGTGCGCTGCCTAAACCGTTAGAGTTATACGAAGATAATGTATCGTGGGATTGTTTGTCTGAAATAGTTCTAAATAAAAGTCCGCGACAGCATATATCTATCTTTTATGTGGAAGCCATTATAGCTAAAATACTGAGCCATAAATACATTTAAAATGGAGACTTTTTTTACATTGCACATT